>CANUEZ040000180.1:1675000-2875000 GCA_948099385.1 Fasciola hepatica | reverse complement strand
CGTATTACGATGCTTTTTTCTATCTACTAATTTATGATTTTCCGAATAATTGTCCTTAATTCACCCATTTCGAGGGGGTGAAGTAGAGCGATCTATACTGAGGCTTTCAGGATATTTCGATGAATTAAACCAATACAATTAGGTAAAACACCAACGGAGCATTGCTTATTACTTCGGTCTTCAATTTCCTTGGTGTCAATTTGTTGTTCATCCGTGTAAATTGGCTACTAGACGAACCGACCGAAAATCGATGAGCGTAATAGTGAGAGCCGATCGAAAACCGGTCAAAAACCGATCGGTTTCGGAACGGTTTTGCTACAAGGGCTGGTGATCTCGGATTTTTCTCTTTGGAAAAAAGAAGATTTCAAGAAGACCTCACAGAGAGTCTAATACACGGCGTGCTGACCTCGGAAAACGACGCTGGAAGAAACTCACGAACTTTCGAGCTGAGTAGACAGCCAGGTTGCACTTCTTTAGCCACAGAGTGGTTGGTGATGTGAACAGGCTACCTGAGAGGCTAATAGAACTGCAGATGTTTCAAGCCCCAAAGGGGATCTAAGATCGTAAGTGGAATGACCATGCGTGCCCGACGTGCAAATCGTACCTGAGAACACTGTCTAGGATATCTTTCAATTTCGAACATTTGTATTTACCGCATGTGGATTTGATCAGTGCACGCTTGTAGGTAATGATTTCTCGTGTTTCCTTCGTAGTTTTAGCGGGGAATCGAAGAAATACGCCGTGCAGTGGTGGGTGCCCAACTCGTATACATACCATCGGAGGGCTTCTGAATGCTTGATTGAACGTGGTCATCAGCTGTCCGGTTGAAACTGAACTTAGCTGCCTCACGTTTATTTTCCTATGATCCTCATTGATTGGTTCATATCTTGAAAATTATTGGATTCCTTAGGTCTTTGATCTTGACATTTACTGAAATTGCTACCAGGATAGTGTATGAACTGTACAACCTATACAAGATCCGACAGAATTGGGAAGAAAATTTGCTTTTACTTGTAATCCATATGCTGACTCTTAATCCCCCGCCCCTCGACTTTGTAGTTTCTCTCTTCTGTTGTTGCGTTGGTACCATGTTTGTTCTCAATCCAGTGTAATAATATATATATATATATATATATATATATATATATGTACATATATATAATATATACCCTAGTAGCAAAATCGGTTCAAAACCGCTCCGAAACCGATCGGTTTTCGGTCGGTTCGTCTAGTAGCCAATTTACACGGATGAACAACAAATTGACACCAAGGAAATTGAAGACCGAAGTAATAAGCAATGCTCCGTTGGTGTTTTACCTAATTGTATTGGTTTTATTCATCGAAATATCCTGAAAGCCTCAGTATAGATCGCTCTACTTCACCCCCTCGAAATGGGTGAATTAAGGACAATTATTCGGAAAATCATAAATTAGTAGATAGAAAAAAGCATCGTAATACGTAATTTGGGTTAATGGAATAAATCAACGAAGCATATGACGTACTTCAAACTACTGACACAAACCGCTCGGAAACCGTCCAAAAATCGGTTGCAAACCACTCAGAAACCACCCGAAAACCGATTGGCGTATTAGTAAAAACCGCTCGGTTTCTGGCCGGTTTTCGAGCGGTTTTTGCGATTTGTTTGAAGTACGTGATATGCCTCGTTAATTTCTTTCAACAACCCAAATAACGTATTACGACGCTCATTTCTATCTCCTAATTTATGATTTTCTGAATAATTGACCTTACTTCACCCATTTCGAGGGGGTAAAATAGAGCGATCTATACTGAGGTTTACAGGATATTTCGATGAAATAAACCAATTCATTTAAATAAGACGCCAACCAAGCATTTCAAATCGCTTCACTCGTCAATTTCCTTCGAAGCAATTCATTGTTCATCCGTGTAAAATGGCTACTAAACAAACTGAGCGGAAACCGATGTTACGAACGGGCTGGGTGCTGTATATATATATATATATATATATATATATATATATATATATATATATATATATATATATAATTGAAAACTGTGGGCTACGGGACGCATCTAGTCGTTCATGTGCTCTAGATTCATCGTTGGACGCGCTTATCGCAGAGGTTCAGTTATGTGCACGTGAATCTGGCGTGGAGATGACACCTCATCCTGATGATATTCCCCGAATTGGCCAACTGTATTCCAGGAAAAACGCGAAAGACCTCAGGCGACTTTAATCTGATTGACTAGTTGCCACTCACAAACCATGCTGCCCATCGCCCTTGGGGCCTTTGAGCTCTAGGCTGGCATTGCATTTAAAATGAGTTTGGTGTCTCCGAAGAGCCGCTGCAACACGAATACTAGTGTAGGTCGGCTGTCTTCGACCGAGGCGCATTTAGGAGGCCGTTTTGGTAATCCGCTGTCATCCGGATCGTTACCACACCTGACCCATTGGAACTTTATGTAGTTCTCCCCTACCCCGAGTCTCAGGGTCTGGTTGCCGATTATTCCCAGTCGTGCAGTGAGTCTTCCTGGATGTGGGCTACATACCTCTTCCACTGTACTCATCTTCAAACATGTAATAATAAACTACAACACACTAAATTTCAGAATGAAACTACACTATGCGCAAATTGGGGCGGAAAAAGTAAACATCGAGGGTGACAAGTATAGGACCCCCTATTGCGATTCGCGATCCCATGGAAAAGTTTGCAGAACCAAATAGATCTTTGAGCTTGGCAACAACCTGGTTTGTTCGGTTTGTGAACTTGGGGACTGACAAACTCATGAGGGCCGCAATCATGTGATTCAAGTACACTGGAGCACGTGATACACCCTAGTAACCTAGGTGATCTTGATTCCCGTTTATTGCACGTATACACCTCACAAATTACACCAAAGTTTGTCTACGCCATACCATATGAAAATAAACTGATATTTTTCGAAGGGTGAAATGTCCGCGTTCCAACAAAAGGACTCAGATTGCATGAAATTTCCAGGTAATGCAAGAGATCGGGAAACGTCATCCAACAATATGTGAAATGCAACAAGTGATATGCGCCTAGAAGGCGAATGGATCGTCCAAAACTAACGAAATCGGGCGGACGCAGAATAATTCGTCTAGCCTCCAATAGCTCATGCTCCATGTCTACGTTAAGGGCTTCGATCGGAGCTAGTGTTTCGAAACGAACGGAACGAAAAACGCCGAATCATGCCATGGATGAAATACTAAAACTCAGATACGTTTCTCTCACATCGCTGCATAACAAACAACGCTTATCATGAGCTGAAACACACGCAACATAAACGGAGAAGTGCTGAAATATCTACTTTATTGACCAAAAAAATTGTAATTTGGATGTAACAGGTTCTTAGAATTACTACTGGCATGACATCAGAAAAGAAGAAAGAATTTTTAGTCAAAAAACGAGGAGAGTTCGGTGATTGTTTGGGGAGCCTTCTCAGCTAAAGGCCCGAGTGAGTTGGTTATACTTGGGGTATACAAGATTCCATTACGCATATTCGTACGTTGGAGTGGTTTTGCCCTCACTAGTGACCAGTTAATGGCGTGATGAAGCCATATTTCAGCATCCTGATACTTTTTTCCACTGCTCATACACTACAAAATGTTGGTTGTTGTTTCGTGGGATCGAGGTCATACAGTGGCCAGCCTGCAACCCGGATCTAAACCTGATTGAGAACCTATGGGGCATGCCTACTCGCCAGGTGTACAAAGATGCCATGGTTTTTTATTACACACAAAGAGATTTGCAGTAAAATCTCAAATTCAAAAGACACTGTAGAAGGGATGTGTGTGGGGAACATTCAAGTGAGATTCAGTTTCTTGACCCTGCTTTTAAAAACAGAGACTGGAAATGATCGGAAATATTGGAAGAGAAGTGTTCCAGAGTAGTTCAGGGAATGGGGGAAGACTGAAATAAGGAAGTTTGACATCAAGGAACTGGGACCTGATGTGGGTGACTGACCGCCTGCACGCGAGATAAATGCGAGAAAGTCATGGAAAGAATAATTGCCGAAGCGAGTTCTGATGAACAAAAACCAACATAATAACGGTTGAAGAGATAGCGAGACGACCTCTCAACGATGAGCAAGTGGCTGCAAAGTGGAGGTTATGGGGGGAACATTGACTAATCGGACTGCCTTTTTTGAATCCGATGAGGAGAAGAAAGAGCGGTAGACAATTCGCCACCCCATACATGACAGCAGTATTGAAGATTCGGGCGGATTTGAACATTGTGCAAAGAGTGAGTGGGTGCAAAAAAGGCGTCTGGCACGGAATCGAAAACCAACTTTACGCACAGAGTGGGAGGCAAGCATAGACACAGAAGGAGATCGACAAAGAGGTAGATTTATGGATAAGCCTAGTAAGGAAGGTGACTCTGTGGAGCGCAGAGGAGTCGATCCAAAACTCCGATTGTAAAAATTTATTGAAACTGAACAGGGTAATTCAGCTCGCCATATCGAGAAACTCCGTTAAACTGGTTTAGTCCGGATCCCATGCTTTCCATCACAATTTCATCTTGTATTCACCAAACAATTTGCTTGCTTCTCATGAACTTTCACCACTAGATGACAAGTGTGGATTGACCTCAATTGTCACGAATCTAATTGTTGTCCTTATCTGTTCGACTTTGTTGCTTACGTAACCTTTCTCCCCGGTTTTTGAATGATCCACGTCATAATAGCCTGGGTTACATGACAATAGCCAGACGTTTGGACGTAACTATCGTTTCCTCCTAATCTGTCGTATGCGTGTGAATGACTGAACTCGGCCATCTGTCTATAGTCTTTCACTTTCCCATAACCATATTATTCCGCTTGTTCTTCACCCACGGTTGTGTGAGTGTGTCCCCTCGGACCAATAATTCTCTCCTGTCCGTTGATTGGACAAAATACCCTCCATAAGTGAAGATCTTTGTAAATCATTTGACCCGCTGTTGCATTGCCGTCTCGAGTGTTTCCTGTCTACTGTTGCTCGGGCATCTTGAAGCCTTTTTTGACTGTATTGGTTCTGTGGTCGATGTGCCCACAATCTTAGGTATGTTATTGTTATTGTTAGATTATTTGCCCGTAGCACGTAGTAAAGCAAGCTTGTGTTCTCTGCCTTGGGACTCGGGTTTCGTTTATCTGCCCGTCGCTGAATTACGAGACGGCAATCCTGCACACAAATGGTGAAAAAAATATTTGAAAGGGGTCTTTGAAACATTGAAAGAGACATTGTTAGTGTAACCCTAAACTGAGATTTTTTCTAGATCAGAAGTAAGAGATACATTTGGAACAGAACGATCATGATCGATGTTGGTGGTGACCTGAATAGTGTTAAGGTGGAAAGGGAGCAATGGTGAGTGGCATCGGCGGCAAAACAGTGAAGTGGGTTGGTGGTTGGAGATAAACCATTACTA
This sequence comes from Fasciola hepatica, assembly GCA_948099385.1. Lineage (NCBI taxonomy): Eukaryota > Metazoa > Platyhelminthes > Trematoda > Plagiorchiida > Fasciolidae > Fasciola > Fasciola hepatica. Next base: position 2,869,598 of record CANUEZ040000180.1, on the reverse strand, counting down.
AATAGGAGGAAGTGGGTTGGCGCAATTATGAAACCTTGGGAAATACCGGCATTCACAAGGAACGGCTGAGATAGAACCCTATTGACTCGGATGGAGATGGTTTGCTTGCTGAGGAAACATGACATCCATGATACGACAGCCGGATGGAACCCGAACGAAGACAGTTTCAACAGTAGGCTTTTATGCCAAACTCGATCGAAGACTTTTGAGATGTCTAGCGAGATCAAGTGAGTTTCTCCGTGGCTATCGAGTGCGGCCGACCAAGAGTATTAGATGATCGATAGTAGGTCGCCCGTAGAACGACGCGGGCGGGGTCCATATTAGCGATCACTCGGCAGACCTTCACGTTCAAGGAACGGACGCAGTTGGGCAGAGATAACGGTTTCAAAAACTTTTGAAAGCACTGACGTGAGAGGGATAGGCGACGTGAAACGGGGCTAGCTGTGAAGCGCACATTTTCAGGCCAATAGACGGTATACCATCTGGACCGAGTGGTTTAAAAACATTCAGAAAACGCAGAACTTTGCGAACCTTTCTGGTAGTTATTACAGGAAAAAGCGTGGCTGAGAACGTGAGAGGAAGGCAGAGAATTAGGACTGACAGAGTGGAATTTGAGGCAAAAACCTCGGTCTTATCGGGAGGGGTCGGAGATCAAAGAGCCAGAGGAATTGCAAATGGGAGGGAAGTTGTCATCATCATCATCATCATCGTACAGCATTAAACAGTAGGGCGAGCCCCACTGACCACTGCCTTTCTCACCATTTTGCACGCTGAATTAGAAAGTATGAATATACAAGATGGACAGGGACTGGACCTACATGGATAGGAAAAGGAAAGAATGTCCTTGCAGCCAAAAAACGAACTACACAGTCAAACTGTACAAAGGCACATCGATCAGACATTCTGATTCGACAGAAAGTGACAACACGATCGCCACTTTTCGCGGTTCACTGCCATATCCTTCAGTGTCTCCAGCCAACTGGTAGACGAATCTTTTGGACCCCAACCACGAAGACGTGAAGCACCTACTTTTCCTAGTTGTAAGGGCAGAAATTTTGGGAAACCGCCTTTGCAAGGGACCAGAACGACCGGCTACTGGTAGCGGATGAGACTGGTCGTCCAGCTTTGTGGTGTACGAAGTGCTCTTTTTCTCCCTGTATGATGAGCGAGCATTTGTTCCCAGCTTGCACAAAACGGTATCGAGATGTTTAGTTGGGTGAACGGCGGTACGCTAAGTTTTACAACCAAACGACACGGTTGTGCGCGTGGTTAAACCACTCAGGGATAGTGGGTTGCCGGGTTTAGGGGAGTGAGGAATGTAAAGAACCATCTTAGTGAGATTAGAAACACACGGAAAATCAGACAAAACAACAGTCGTTCCAAGGGTAACAGACCAGAAAGTCATGAAAACCATCTCAGCAGAATCGTACCGCCAAAAGATGCGTCTAGAGTTTGGTGTTGGGACGGAATACTTTTTTACTTTTATGCTGCTAGCTACTGCGAGAGGGTGAGCCGGCTTCATGTATATCCCGAATGGCACCAGCCCATAAGCGGCGATCGGATGCGAGAACTTAACACAGAGAAATCCAGTTCTGGTTCCAGTTGCGAGTGCCATAGACAGCCTGAAGTCCTAATCCTTTAACGTCTGATTTGATGGTACCGACCCGTGTTTTCAGCTGTCCTCCAAGGCGACAGCACCATCCTGGACATGGAACAGGAGCGAGGCACTGTTTTGAGATCTCTGTGTCCGGACGCTGTGAAACATGTCCAAACCACTGCAATCACCGGCGTTGGGGAACACTGACAGCTTTTCGATGTCAAAGCACCGTTGTCTTATCGTCTCTTTTGAATGCTTTTCGTGCCACACCACTTTCAGTATCCGTTGCAGACACCGATGGTCAGACACTTCTAGCTTACTGATGTCCTCGACGCGTAGTGGCAACGTCTCGCAGCCGTAGGTCAGTATTGGACGGATAGCGACCCGGAAGAAGCGGACTTTGGTCCGGAGGCTGATTTCGTTTCGCACCCAGAGTACATTGCAAAGCTGAAGAAACACAGACCTGGTCTTGTCATTGCGCGACTTGACTTCATCTTTGGCTTAGCCGTTTAGGAGAATCGTAGAGCCCAGTTATTTGAACGCCGGGACGTGTTCAGTTTGTTCGCCGTTCAGATATATCGGGAGAGTGGACTGCCCAGTGCATGTCGAAAGGATCTTAGTCTTCGACGTATTGATCTCTAGTCCTATGGATTTCGCAAAAGCTTCTACGCGACTGAGAACCGACCGTAATGCAGTTGGGCAATCTCCAAGGATAACAATGTCGTCTGCGAATTCTAGATCGGCGAGGAAAACATCAGTGTCCAGCTGAATACCAGAGTAATCGGTGAGCGCCTGACGCACTATCCAATCGATGGTGTAATTGAACAGCACTGGCGACAGGGGACAACCTTGTCTAACACCGGACTTGAGGGAGAAGTCACTGGACTCATCTCGGTAGATGCGTATTCTCGCGCGGGTATTTGCGTAGTACGACCTCTTGAGAGCGAGGAGCTTCTGGGGCATTCCACCTGCTTGCAGTGTAGTCCATAACGATTATCTCTCAACTGAGTCAAAAACAGCTCGAAAATCAATAAAACAAGCTGCAGTCGGTTGCTGAGACTTGTGCCGGTGTTCTAATACTCGGCGAAGGCCGAATATTTGGTCCACGCACCCTCTACCACAGCAAAAGCCTCCTTGATTGGGACGTGTGCGCGCGTCTCGCACCGCCGAGAAGCGGTTTAACAAAAGCACGGAGAATATTTTGGCGGCCACGTTGATTAAACTGATGCCACGGTAGTTTTCGCACACGGTCCTGTCGCCTTTCTTTGGAAGAGGAAGTAAAACTGAGGCCCCCCAGTCCGCTGGGAATTGCTTTTTTCCCCAGATTGAACAAAAGAGGGTGTGCAACTGCTCGAGTAGTGTCGAAGACATGATTTGCATATCTCCGGTGCGATGCCATCTTCTCTCGGGGATTTCGGGTTCTTCAGCTTGTGTATTACATCGGTGATTTCATCTCTGCACGGTGGATTGTTACTAAAGTCATAGCCCTGGTTCTGGATTGCTGGGATTCGGTACGCAGAGCTTGCCGCGGGACAGTTCAGTAGACAATCGAAATGTTCGATCCATCTCTGCATCTTTTTGACCCGTTCAGGAATGAACAGCCCGGTAGCATCGCAAAGGAGGGGCTCTGTCGACTGTCGCTTACCGGATGCAGTGCAGATTAGATGGAAGAGCTTTGAGAAGTCCCCGCAGTCTCCATGGTTTCCGTGATTTCGGTCCAGTGGTTGTTGCGATCGTTTCTGGCCGAGTGAGTGGCTTTTCGTCGGATATCATGGAAGTCTGAGTGACCATTTAGGTGGGCATCTCTGGCCTTTTCGGTTAGTTGGAGAGTCGCCTTTGAGATCCAGTCTTTCTGTCGTCGTCGCATAAATCCAAGTTCATCTAAAGTGGATTATTGAATCGACGCTGTAAGTGAGGTCCACTGGTTTTCCACCTGTACTTCATTTATGAACATGGTGGCTGGATGGGAGGCAATAGCGTCTGAGACCGCTTGGCGCTTTCTCGGTGATCCTAACACTGCTGTGTTAATCCGCTTCAGGGCACAGTTTTTACGGCGATTGGCTAGGTGAATCTTGAAACGTGCACAGACGAGGGTGTGGTCGGTACCATTCTTGTTGCTCGTCTCCGCGCCTTGGTAGGACGAACAATCTTCAATCAAAGATGACCAACGTCATCACACGAGAATTTGGTTGATCTGATGTGCTGTGTGGCCGTCGTTGGAGTACCACGTCGCAAGTGCTTCTTGGGATGTTGGAAGCAGGTATTGGTGACGGTTAGGCTGGTAAAGTCTGCAAAGTTGACGGGGCGTTCACCATTGCTGCACTGCTGTCCGAGGCCATATTTCCTCAAAATATGTCGAGTTGCTTGGGTGGAGGGACCAGTGCGGGCGTTCCAGTCTCTCGCAACTAGGAGAATGTCACGTTTGGGGACACTGTTTATTACCTCTTGTAGCCTGTAGTAGAACTCATCTATTACCGCTCCTTCGGCTGCAACTGTCGGGGCATAGATCGCAACAACCGATACGTTCACGGATGAGGCATGAAAACGAGCTAAGGCGATTAGAGGGGATATCGGGTTCCATGATGGTAGTGTTTCGTTAGCCTTGTTGCTGGCACCTATCGCGACACCATGGAGACGAGAGCTGTCCGTGGGTCAACCATGATTGAGGTGGTAACTGTCATCTACTCCGTGAACCTTTATACACCGGGTGCATGAATTCGGCAGCCGAACTTCGGAGAGACATGCGATTTCGATGCGGTAGTCATGTATCGTTAGTGCAATGATTGACTTCCGATGTACAGGAAGGTTCTCACATTCCAGCAGGCAATTTGGATGTGATTTCGCGTCTTGAGGCCCCCAGCTAGCATACTTGTCACCCCGGCCGCGGGGAGAACGCGAGGCGCGTCGCTTACCGGAGACGCCGTAGCACGAGCGATGTGTGTGAGGGAACTTGCCATGAAGAGTCTTGGGAATTTGGTACGAAGTGGCGTCCCCAGCGCCACTGGGCTTTTTGTTCGAGTTGGCAGCTCTAGCCCGTGCACAACCAAGTGCTACCTGTCGGGTAACACGAAGTTTTTGTGTTGGGAGCCGGTGACCGAACTAGCGGTTCATACGCCTTTTAGATGGTGGTCCCCCAATCCGGGATGCCCAACGCGTCCTAGTGATCTTGGCGCATGGTTGCCGGTGGCTCTTTGGGAGCTCGTTCGCCATTCGATAGAGGTAACCTATACCCAGGGGCCCATGCAACCCCTGTTGATTGGACGGATTTTCTTGGTAACCGTTGGGTCCAACAGATCTCTTCCGCCTATGCGGGAGTATCCATCTTCGCATGCTGGGCGCCGTCTCACCGAGATTTTTAGACCTCGGTTACTCTCAACCTAGTTTGGCCCGCCTGTCGAGCGGTTTGCCTGGGTGTGGCCGCTGACGCATGCCTCAGCTTCGTGGAGCCACAGGTGATGGAAACCAAGGAGATGGAAGATACCCCTAGGGGTGCGACAATTTACCAACTCAGAGGTGCTACTCCTCTCAAATGTATTATACACCCCGTTGGGACGAAATGAGAAAAGTGAGTTGAGACAATGGTCCGATGAGTCCAGGGGAGGCAACAATAATATTAGGGAATGAAGAAGGAATGGATGTAAGTACGAGGTCGGGAGTATGCAGATGGGCGCTAATACGACCGAGAATGTGTGTAGCGAGGTCCACCAGTTGGCAAAGGTTGTTGTCTACAGCGAAAGTCTGGGCTGCACGACCCATGGCTGAAACGCCCGATGAATGCAGTAGCCAATCCTTGTTGTGAGCGTTAAAATCGCCAAGAATGGTAATTCGGCAGCTGGGGTCTGCTGAAGTCAATGTCCCGATGTTGGGAGATAATAACTCAAAAATCAGAGAGCCATTTCTGTTCGGGGAGCAATGAACAGTACGAAAATAGTGAATAAATGTAGGGAGACGAATTTTGTACTACAGAACTTGACAGTATCGGCTAGATAAATCAAGATGGGGAAGTTGAGAGGAGGCGGCGGATTGGTGGATATAGGCGATGACACCAGCTTCGGGGAAAAAGCAGGATTGAAGTACGTAGTTGGAAGATTGTAGATGGCTGGTGTCTGACGAGGGGAAAACTTGGGTTTCATTCAAAAATAAGGCGATGGTGGATGAAAACTAAAAAAGTGGTGCACAGAGTCAACATTTCGATTCAAACCACGAATGTCAGTTAGCCCAATGAGAGCTTGATGCGAGTTCTGTGAGTGAGAATGCGCAGTTGAACAAAAACGACTATTCATGTGATTTGTGAAGTTTGGTTGATGAGAGAACCGGTAACCCAACTCCGAGACTTGGAGTGGAGAACCACATAAAGCCTCAATGGGTTGGGCATGGTAGTGAGTCAGCCGACAGCGGTGCTGTCTAGTACTCCATCATGACGTGACTGCACCTGGGCGTTCTAATGATTAGCCAATCATCCTCTTTAGATCACTTGTTTGACTGTACGTTTCGCGCATCCGGCAGACACTAGCGCAATTTCCGACACTTACTCGGCCCAAGCCAGCGTGCGGTCTTTGCACATAAGCCCAGTGAGAATACGCGCAGTTGGCACTCCGCGGTATGTTCTCGTGCATCTTGATGAACGCCATCCTGAAAGCCGAGAATGTGATATTCTCTAGCGATATGTCATGGCTTGCGTGCCTCCATGACCCACAGAGCTATACAGGAAAGTTTCCCTCAGCTGCACATGCAATCATGCCTGACTGGTCAATGTGAAAGGGCCAGACGAAGTTTAGTGTCAGAACCAGTTGATGGGCAACACCATCCTCATCGTACATCGTTAAACGGTACGGCAAACCCCATTGACCACTTCCTTTCTCACCATGTTGCACGTTGAATTAGAAAATATGAATATACAAGATGAACAAGGAGTGGACCTACACAGGAGGGAAAAGGAAAGAACGTCCTAATAGCCAACACACGGAATACACAGTCCAACTGTACAAACGCGCATTGATCAACCATTCTGATTCGACAGGAAGTGACAACACGATCGCCACTGTTCATGGTTTGCTCCTATATCCTTCAGTGTCCCCAGTCAACTGGTAGACGGATCTTTTGGACCCCAACCAAAAAGACCTGAGGCACCCACTTTGCCTAAGTCTGCTGCACATTTCCTCATTCCTCTCTGCCACGTCATCTGTTGACCTCCACGTGGTCTCTTCCACTCCCTAGGAGGGGCGGAGAATAGGACGCGGTACGGTAGACGTGTGTTTGACATACGTAACACGTGTCCTGACCAACGAAGCCTACTAAGCTGGATACGCTGTGACAAAACGTTCTCCGAATTACTACCCAATACTCGATTTCTGACCTCAGCATTGCTCACTCGGTCATTTTACCCTATCTTTGCGATACTATGCAAACATTGGTGGTCGAAAACCTCAAGTCGACGAATGTCTTCCACACGCACACTCCAAGTCTCGTAACCATACAACAAAACTGAATGCACCATGGCGCAGTATACACCAACTTTCAACTTCAGTGAAATGTCAGGTCGGCACCACAAGTGTTTCAGTCCAGCGTACACCGCTCGAGCCTTGGATATCCGCGCACTCACCTCTACTACTGTGCTCCCATCCGTCATCACGCTGCTGCCGAAGTAACTAAAGTGGTCAACAAATGTTAGTTTCTTCCTATCGAGTATCAAGCTCAGAATCGTTGACGTCCAGTCTTGCAACATCACTTTACACTTTAAAGGTGCAAAGCGCATGCCGAATGGAGCTACAGCTCTCACAAGTCTATCTGGTGCACGTTATGCATGTTCCGTGGATTCGAACAAACAGACAACGTCGTCTGTGTAATCTGGGTCATACAGCTTCTCACCATTTCCTAGTTCGTCGCATACATCCTGGAAATTTTGCAGCGCACTCTCCATTATTTCGTTCATGACGAAGTTGAACAGAAATGGAGACATTGGATATCCCTGTCGAACACCACTGGTTGTTTCGAACCGACCGGATAGTTCACCGTAGACTCTAACGCTGCCAGAAGTATGAGAATCCAATGATCTCAGTAGGTTCACGAACTTCTGGGGCATACCTTTTCGATGAAGAGTAGTGAAAAGCGTTGCTCGATGAACTGAATCGAAAGCGCCTTTCAAGTCTAAGAAGACGATTATTGTCGGTCGACGTTGCGTGCGACGAATTTCAAGTAGTTGGCGAACAGTAAAAATCTGGTCGATGCATCCTCGACCTGGGCGAAATCCAGCCTTTTGTTCGCGGGCATTCTTCTCTCGAGCCGATGTAAGACTGTGCAGTAGAATTGAGGCTAATACTTTGGTGACTATCGGAATTAAGCCAATCCCACGATGGTTACTACAGTCATTGTGTATTCCCTTCTTGAAGATGAGGACAATTAAAGACTCGTTCTATATTAACGGAATACGATCCTCCTTCCAAACGTCACGGAGCAAGGTGGTAAGTGATTCTATCAAAGCATTTCTACACAGTTTGAAAAGAACTGGAGGGAGTTCGTCAGGACCAGCCGCTCTTCCTCGCTTGCGAAATCCAGTGTATTTGATGGGCATCGGATCTGGGACCACGGGCAAAACCTGCTGCAAAGTGCATCGCCTGCTGGATGTGGGCCCAATACTCGTTTACAGTACTGTTCGTCGTGAATCCTAGCTCATGTGCTGATTTTTGTTCGTAACAGGTGCGTACTTCTGGATCAAGCAAAACGTTGCACGGCCAACTGCGTTTGCGGTTTTGTCGATGACCATGGAGCTGGAGAGAGAATCGCATTAAAACTAATGCATGGTCCCACTCTACGTACATGGACCAATAGGATCTACAGTTCTGAACAGAACTGCGACACCTGCAGCTTACTGTGATATGATCAATCTGGCTTAGGGTACCTGTAGAGTTGGAGCACCATGTCGCTGTGCGACGTGAGCTGTGTCGGAAATTCGTGCTAGACAAGAACAACCGATTGTCTGCACAAAACTGGAGAAGCTTATCCCCGTTATCTGTACGCTGAGAGGGTGAAGCACAACGGCCACCTAAACAGGCATCTGACACACCAAGTTTGCCAACTTGTGCATTAAAGTCAGCAGTTAGCACTACAATGTCAGACGAGACTGCACGTTGACGTTATGTGATTACTTACGCGCCTCTATGTTCCCAAGAGCTATACAGGATGGCTTCTTTAAGCCTGAGATTCAATCATAACTGACAAGTCAATGGGTAGAGGTCAGAAATTGTTCAGTCTCCTAATACTCCAGCTTAGGAGTTGATTTGTACTGGCAACTCAGTCGGCAAAATCAGTGAAAGAATAATTGATCCAAACAAATGGGCTTGAACTGAGCCATCCCGCTACCTTGCGGATAGGTTTTTGTTAGAACCAAAGGCTTTGGATGAGGACCCTAATCGTTCTCCTGCTTTGTGGCTGGACACCCTAGCAGTACTCGTCCAACATCTCCCATGAACTGCACGAATACAAAGAATTTCATACTGCATCGGTCGTCGCGCAAGCTAATCAGGACCGCGCTGCCCATTGCATCGAGCGGGGTGGGTAGTGATAAGTGTGCTACTGCTCAGAGTTCCCTCTCTTTTATTCAACCTTTGTCTTCTGTCCCTAACCATCCCTCTTTGCCCCATCTATCCACCCATAATGCTCCCACTGATAACACGGTCGATTCTCGCAACGATTCACTGTCAAATAGTATCGGGAACAATCCTCTATCTGGTAACTCACATTTTCTCAAGCCTCATCAGCCTCTTAATCTCGACTCCTTCAACGTGCGTACAGTCATGCAGGCCGGTCAGCAGGCGTGCCTAGCGCTCTTAATAAATTCTCTGAAGATTGATGTCTGCTGCGTAAGCGAAACGCGTATCCAGGATTCGAGCAGTGTAATTCAACTAACTGGTCCTGGTATCTCATCGAGGTATTTTCTGCGCACCTCAGGAGACGAAGTAGCTAGAGCTGTGGGTCAACATGGTGTAGGAATAGTCTTGAATGACAAGGCATCATTTCTCCTCCAGTAATATTCGGAAGGTCCACAGTTGAAGCGGGCCTACTGAACTGTTCCCTAAAGTGCTCCGCCCAACGATCCAGACGACATCTCTCTGGGAATTGATTACTGAACCATCAGATTCCTTGATTAGCTCACCTACACCGGGTTCCCGTGGGCCGGTACTTCTAACCAAACGGTAAAGGTTCCATTATTGTGAACGGACGCAGCTTTTTCCATTTCCCTACATCTCGCAATCCACCACTGTTAACGGTCATTTCTCAGGCTCCTAGTCAGTTGGCGTCTCAGGGACTTACGCACTTCACTGAATGTGACATCCGGAGGGACGGATCTGCGAGCATCCAACATGGCAACTGATGTTTAAGATATTCGCCGTTTGTGGGACCGACTTGAACAGGAGCCCTGAATGGCGTTAGAAGCGGCATATAAGGCTTCCTTGATCTGCTACCAGCGTTCATCTGGGTACTGGATGTCTGGCTGCATAGACAACCTTGTGGACAGCACCGCCTGAAAAGCAAATAGTTTTTTATCCTCTAGAAGCAACTGCGCAGGATGGCTGGCTTTAATTTTGGTGCGACCACGGCGAGACGCAAACAGAAGCGAGGGGGTACTAAGGCGCGATCTGAATCCATAGGCCTAGACAAAAATGACTGACAATCGTCAAATGATTCACGCCAGCTGCAACCAGTGACAATTTGATCAATCCGAGCTCGATGAGACGATCATTATTATCAGTGGGATCGGCCGGAATAGCAAAACGAATCCTAATAAGTCTTTCGGAATCTCCTGAACGGCAAAATTGGGCGTTGAAACCATCAGCAATGACCATCACTTCCGTTGAACGCATGCTTCGAAACAACAGATAAATCCTAGTAGAATTCATCCTTGGTCTTAGCTTAACTGCAGTTAGTGGGCCACACAGACACGAAGAATGAGCATCGATGCTTGAGTTTGTTGTTAACACGTAAATAACCGTCCAACCGACGAGACTGCACCTTGACGTGGTGTGATGGCTTGCGCGCCTCTATGACCCAAAGAGCTATACAGAATGGCTTCCTTAAGCCGGAGATGCAATCATACCTGACAGGTCAATGGGTAGAGGTCAGACGAAGTCCAGTCTCCTGGTCCTCCAGGTTGGGGGTTGATTTGAGCTGGCAACTCAGTCGGAAAAACTAGTGGAAGAATAATTGATCCAAGCAAATGGGCTTCCACTAAGCCATCCCGCTGCCTTGTGGATAGGTTCTTGTCAGAACTAAAGGCTTTGGATGAGGACCCTAATCGTTCTCCTGCTTTGTGACTGGACACCCTAGCAGTACCCGTCCAACATCTCCCATGAACTGCACGAATACAAAGAATTTCATACTGCATCGGTCGTCGCGCAGGCTAATCAGGACCGCGCTGCCCACTGCATCGAGCGGGGTGGGTAGTGATAAGTGTGCTACTGCTCAGAGTTCCCTCTCTGTTATTCAACCTTTGTCTTCTGTCCCTAACCATCCCTCTTTGCCCCATCTATCCACTCATAATGCTCCCATTGATAACACGGTCGATACTCGCAACGATTCACTGTCAAACAGTGTCGGGAATAATCCTCTGTCTGGTAACTCACATTTTCTCAAGCCCCGTCAGCCTCTGAATCTCGGCTCCTTCAATGTGCGTACACTCATGCAGGCCGGTCAGCAGGCGTGCCTAGCCCTCACAATGAACTCTCTAAAGATTGATGTTTGCTGCTTAAGCGAAACGCGTATCCAGGATTCGAGCAATGTAATTCAGCTAACTGCTCCAGGTATCTCATCGAGGTATATTCTGCGCACCTCAGGAGACGAAGCAGCTGGGGCTGTGGGTCAACGTGGTGTAGGAATTGTCTTGACTGACAAGGCTGAGGCTGTCCTATTAGACTGGATCCCTGTTAACAGTCGTTTATGTGCTGTGAGACTCCAAGGGTCAGTCGGCGTTCGAAAGGATAGTTGTGTTAAACGCAATTTGTTCGTGATCTCGGCGTACGCCCCAACGGACTGCAGCTCAGACTTGCAGAAAGATGAGTTCTATGATGCACTCGCCACTCTCGTTCGCAGCAGTAAAGGTTCCGACATTGTAGTGCTAGCTGGTGACTTCAATGCACAAGTTGGCAAACTCAGTGTGTCAGAAGCCTGTTTAGGTGGGCGTTGTGCTTTACCCGCTGAGCGCACAGATAACGGGGATAGGCTTCTCCAATTTTGTGCAGACAATCGATTGTTCTTGTCTAGCACAAATTTCCGACACAGCTCGCGTCGCACAGCGACATGGCGCTCTAACTCTACAGGTACTTTTAGTCAAATTGACCATATCGCCGTAAGCTACCGGTGGCGCAGTTCTGTTCAGAACTGTAGATCCTACTGGTCCACGTACGTAGAGTGGGACCATGCATTAGTTTTAATGCGATTATCTCTCCAGCTCCATGGCCATCGTCGCAAACCGCAAACCGGATTAGCCGTGCAACGTTTGTGTGATCCAGACGTTTGCACCCGTTATGAGCAGAAGTTAGCACATGAGCTAGGATCCACGGAGAACAGTAATGTAGATGAGCATTGGGCTCATATCAAACACGCGATGCACGTTGCAGCAGGTTTTGCCGGTGGTCCTGGATCCGTTGTCCATCAGAGACACTGGATCTCGCAAGAGTCGCTGAGTATAATGGAGCAAAAGCGTCAGCTCTCGAACCGTAAGGAGATGAATAAGATGCGGAGAAAGCTGCAAAGACAAGTTACGCGAAGCCTTAAGAAGGATCGCGAAAATTGGTGGGTCAATGTAGCCGAAGAAATGGAAGTGGCAGCTGCTTCAGGTAACAGTCAAAGACTGTTCAAACTTATTCGTGACACCAGTGGACTGTAGCGGTTGCCATCTTCGTTCATACTTTTACCACGTTTATTGTTTAACTGAACGCTGACTGCCAAGCGCGGTGGCCATTTGACCGTTGCTCTTGCGCACGCTCTCACGCACGCTCCCAAATACACGCTAACCACTATCTCTCCCAATCGCCTTCTCGTTCTCACGGGTCGTGGAGAATACTGTTCTGGTTAACATATTTGTGCAGTGCCGCGCATTAGAGTAACGTGCAGATGGTCCACGCAGTACAAAGGACCGAAGCACGCGTTTACTAAGGAAACCGCGATGTAAGGTCTAATCAACCTTACAATTGGTGAGCCCGACGTGATCCTCAGGTCACGTGAGTTTCCTTGTTTTCTACCGTTCAAGGTCCCGTCTGCGTACGTTTTTGTGTGTTTTATTGTTTCCCTATCTTGATTTTTTTTTCTTTTTCGTCCATACATATTTTGTGTGTCTAATTCGTCGTGATTTTTTTTTCCGCCATGGATTTACCAAAAAAAAAAAAACAGACCCGTGAAATTACAATCTGTAGTTATGGTTTCATTTTCTTCTGGTCTCCTAGCGACTACAACAACACCGAACATCGTTCGTGTGTTGTTATTACGGTCCAAAATCCGCCGGCGCCCTCAGGCGCTATTTTGTTCCAGTTTACCTTGCCCTCTCTCAGACGGATCTAACAAGTCACATTGGCTTCATCCGTAGCCTGGCTGACTCCCGTGCACGTTCAAGGAGCCAACCGCTCGCTGGACAACGGGACGATTGGTCAGCCTGGCACTGGAAACGGCAGCTGGACGCCTTTTTGGATGGACCTGACGAGGCATTTTCCGGCTTGCATTCGTATGAGACCCGCGGGCGCCAAAACACAATTGGACCCACGCACATCGGACCTCGAGAGTGCAGGCACCGGTAAACTCATCAGCAGTCGTTCGACGTCAACAACAATATAACGGAGAAGCTATGAGGAGTTCCTGGACAACCAATAGTCCGGCTTACCATCACGATCGAAGCCCAACTCCGTCGGACTTCTAGGAGGAGGCCCCTGTAGCGGTTGCCATCTTCGTTCATACTTTTACCACGTTTATTGTTTAACTGAACGCTGACTGCCAAGCGCGGTGGCCATTTGACCGTTGCTCTTGCGCACGCTCTCACGCACGCTCCCAAATACACGCTAACCACTATCTCTCCCAATCGCCTTCTCGTTCTCACGGGTCGTGGAGAATACTGTTCTGGTTAACATATTTGTGCAGTGCCGCGCATTAGAGTAACGTGCAGATGGTCCACGCAGTACAAAGGACCGAAGCACGCGTTTACTAAGGAAACCGCGATGTAAGGTCTAATCAACCTTACAGGACGGCGAACTCAGGTCAGTGAAGCGATTTGCAATAGGAATGGAGAACCCATCCATAACAAACAGCAAAGGCTTGACCGATGGGCCGAGTACTTCAAGGAACAGTTTAGCTGGCCGCACGCTAGTGTAGTTACTCCCGTGTCAACAACTGTGACTCCTTGGGTGGTATCACTTGAGCCCCCATCAGAAGTAGAAGTAGAGTCATGTATTCGATTACTAAGGCGGGGGAAAGCGGCAGGTCCCGACGAACTTCCCCCAGTTCTTTTCAAACTGGGTGGTGAGGCGTTGATAAAATCACTAACCGCCTTGCTCCGTGACATTTGGAAGGAGGAGCGTATTCCGTTAATATGGAGCGAGTCATTGATTGTTCCCATCTTCAAGAAGGGAATACGCAATGACTGCAGTAATCATCGTGGGATTAGCTTAATCCCGATAGTCACCAAAGTATTAGCTTCGATTTTGCTGCACCGTCTTACACCGGCTCGCGAGAGGAATGTCCGCGAACAGCAGGCTGGATTCCGCCCAGGTCGAGGATGCATCGACCAGATTTTTACTCTTCGCCGACTTCTTGAAACGCGTCACACGCACCGCCGACCAACAATAATGCTTTTCTTAGACCTGAAAGGCGCCTTCGATTCAGTTGATCGAACATCGCTTTTCAGTGTTCTTCATCGAAAAGGTATGCCCCAGAAGTTCGTGAACCTACTGAGATCATTGTATTCTCATACTTCTGGCCGCGTAAGGGTTTACGGCGAACTATCCGGTCGGTTCGAAACGACCAGTGGTGTTCGGCAGGGATGCCCTTTGTCTCCATTCCTGTTCAACTTCGTCATGGACGAAATAATGGAGAGTGGGCTGCAAAATCTTCAAGATGTAGGCGTCGAACTAGGAGAAAGTGAAAAGCTATGTGACTTAGATTACGCAGACGACGTTGTCTGCTTGTTCGAATCCACGGAACATGCTCAGCGTGCACTAGATAATCTCGCAAGAGCTGTAGCTCCATTCGGCATGCGCTTTGCACCTTCAAAGTGCAAGGTGATGTTACAAGACTGGACGTCAACAATTCCGAGCTTGATGCTCGATGGGGAGGTGCTGTCAGTTGTCGACCACTTCACCTACCTCGGTAGCTGCGTGACGACGGATGGGAGCACAGTAGTAGAGGTGAGTACGCGGATATCCAAAGCTCGAGCGGCGTACGCTGGACTGAAGCACTTGTGGCGCCGATCCGATATTTCACTGAAGTTGAAAGGTCGTGTATACTGTGCCACTGTGCGTTCAGTTTTGTTGTACGATTGCGAAACTTGGAGTCTGCGTGCTGAAGATATTCGTCGTCTTGAGGTTTTCGACCATCGATGTTTACGTAGTATCGCTAGGATTGGGTGGAATAGCCGAGTAAGCAACGATGAGGTAAGAAAGCGAGTATTGGGTACTAATTCAGAGAACGTTTTGTCACAGCGTATCCAACTTAGTAGACTTCGTTGGTTGGGACACGTGTTACGTATGTCAAACACACGTCTACCGTACCGCGTCCTATTCTCCGCCCCTCCTAGGGAGTGGAAGAGACCACGTGGAGGTCAACAGATGACGTGGCAGAGAGGAATGAGGAAATGTGCAGCAGACTTAGGAAAAGTAGGTGCTTCACGTCTTCGTGGTTGGGGTCCAAAAGATCCGTCTACCAGTTGGCTGGAGACACTGAAGGATATGGCTGCGAACCGTGAACAGTGGCGATCGTGTTGTCACTTCCTGTCGAATCAGAATGGTTGATCAATGCGCGTTTGTACAGTTGGACTGTGTATTCCGTGTGTTGGCTACTAGGGCATTCTTTTCTTTTCCCACCCATGTAGGTCCACTCCCTCTCCATCTTGTATATTCATACTTTTTAATTCAACGTGCAACATGGTGAGAAAGGCAGTGATCAGTGGGGCTTGCCCTACTGTTTAACGCTGTACGATGATGATGATGATGTACTGCACACGAATGACTGCTGACTGGAATCCATTCTAGCAGTGCACGCTCAGCTTTTATGCTCAAAGCAGTCCTAACGCCGGCCTATGAGTATTACAAACCAGATCACCCGAAACGCGAAGAGTGAAGCGAAAGATTGAGGTTATATCTTTGATGCGAAGAGTGATCACAGAAATGGAGTCATGTATGCGCGTTTTGATAATATGGCATGCATGTATTTTAAAAGTGTCAATAGTTTTAGCAGGGACAACCTGTTGTCCTATCTGACAGTGTGCAAACGTTAGAGTAAAGTGAAGCCAAGGTAAGTGAACGTTTAGGCTTGCCCTACTCATGGAATATTGATTTGTTCAAAGCCGCAATTGCACGCGGCCTTTTATATCGAGCTTGAATTAAGAGAGGGAAAATTAATGAGGCCCTCTGCAGGAACGATGCCGAAGGTTGCCCGTAAAATCATGCTTCACAGCTGCCCACACGACAGGAGAGGTTCTGCTTTGGAAAACCTTACCGGAGCCTTTGACTCATAAGTCTGACTCACAAGGCAGTGAGGCATTAATCCAGCACGGGAATGTGACCGGAGTGTCCGTGGATAAACTTCTTCCAGTCTGATTATTGCTGGCATTCTGTCTTGCATTCACTGGTGCTTTGTTATCGATCCGCTTTTCGTATTCAGTCTTCAGTCTCATGCACCCAATGGAGCAAGCGGAACGTGGACGAGACAGCATCCTTTTGGCTGGCGGTTGTCCAGCTTAGGTGGGCGATAGCTGCCCAATGGAGTGCGATGACTTCTTTATCCGTCCAGAGAAACCCTAGGTACTCCAATCCTACATTCATCTGGCGGAGGTTTTTAAATCGACAAATCGTTTCTCCGTGCTTATTCGCTGCATTATCTCCAGGGGTTTAGCGGCTAGAACCAGATGTTGCCTGCGTCGGTCGTCGTTCAGGACAATCAGGTTCGCGCTGCTCATTGCATCGAGCGGGGTGGGTAGCCACAAGTGGGCCACTGCTCAGAGTTCCCTCTCTTTTATTCAACCTTAGTCTTCTGTCCCTAACCATCCCTCTTTTTTCTCTCTCTCCAACCATAATGCTCCCACTGACAACACGTCCGATACTCGTAACGGTTCATTGTCAAATAGTGATGTGAATAATCCTCTATCTGGTAACTCACATTTTCTCAAGCCTTGCCAGTCTCTGAATCTCGGCTCCTTCAACGTGCATATTATCATGCAGGCGTGTCTATCCTTCACAATAAACTCTCTAAAGATTGATGTCTGCTGCTTTAGTGAAATGCGTATCCAGGATTCGAGCAGTGTAATTCAACTAACTGGTCCTGGTATCTCATCGAGGTATTTTCTGCGCACCTCAGGAGACGAAGTAGCTAGAGCTGTGGGTCAACATGGTGTAGGAATAGTCTTGACTGACAAGGCTGAAGCTGCCTTTCAGGACTGGATCTCTGTTAACAGTCGTTTGTGTGCTGTGAGACTCCAGGGGTCAGTCGGCGTTCGAAAGGATAGTTGTGTTGAGCGCAACTTGATTTGGGATCTCGACATACGCCCTAACGGACTGCAGTTCCGACATGCAGTAGGATGAGTTCTACGATGAAATCACCACTCTCGTTCGCAGGAACAAAGGTTTTGACGTTGTAGTGCTAACTGCTGACTTTAATGCACAAGTTGGCAAACTTGGTGTGTCAGATGCCTGTTTAGGTGGCCGTTGTGCTTTACCCTCTCAGCGTACAGATAACGGGGGTAAGCTTCTCCAGTTTTGTGCAGACAATCAATTGTTCTTGTCTAGCACGAATTTCCGACATAGCTCGTGTCGCACGGTGACATGGCGCTCCAACTGTACAGGTACCCCAAGCTAGAATGATCATATCGCAGTAAGCTGCAGGTGTCGCAGTTCTGTTCAGAACTGTAGATCCTATTGGTCCATGTACGTAGAGTGGGACCATGCATTAGTTTTAATGCGATTCTCTCTCCAGCTCCATGGTCATCGACAAAACCGCAAACGCAGTTGGCCGTGCAACGTTTTGCTTGATCCAGAAGTACGCACCTGTTACGAACAAAAATCAGCACATGAGCTAGGATTCACGACGAACAGTACTGTAAACGAGTATTGGGCCCACATCCAGCAGGCGATGCACTTTGCAGCAGGTTTTGCCCGTGGTCCCAGATCCGATGCCCATCAAATACACTGGATTTCGCAAGCGAGGAAGAGCGGCTGGTCCTGACGAACTCCCTCCAGTTCTTTTCAAACTGTGTAGAAATGCTTTGATAGAATCACTTACCACCTTGCTCCGTGACGTTTGGAAGGAGGATCGTATTCCGTTAATATAGAACGAGTCTTTAATTGTCCTCATCTTCAAGAAGGGAATACACAATGACTGTAGTAACCATCGTGGGATTGGCTTAATTCCGATAGTCACCAAAGTATTAGCCTCAATTCTACTGCACAGTCTTACATCGGCTCGAGAGAAGAATGCCCGCGAACAACAGGCGGCATTTCGCCCAGGTCGAGGATGCATCGATCAGATTTTTACTCTTCGCCAACTACTTGAAACGCGTCACACGCACCGTCGACCGACAATAATGGTTTTCTTAGACCTGAAAGATGCCTTCGATTCAGTTGGCCGGACGGCGTTATTCAATGCTCTTCACCGGAAAGGTATGCCGCGAAAGTTCGTGAATCTACTGAGGTCGTTGTGCTCTCATACTTTTGGTCGCGTAAGGCTTTACGGTGTTCGACAGGGATGTCCAATTTCTCCATTTCTGTTCAACTTCGTCATTGACGAGATAATGAAGGATGCCTTGCGAGATCTCCAGGATGTGGGCATCGAACTAGGAAATGGTGAGAAGCTGTATGACCCAGATTACACAGACGACGTTGTCTGTTTGTTCGAATCCACGGAACATGCATAACGTGCACCAGATAGACTTGTGAGAGCTGTAGCTCCATTCGGCATGCGCTTTGCACCTTTAAAGTGTAAAGTGATGTTGCAAGACTGGACGTCAACGATTCTGAGCTTGATACTCGATAGGAAGAAACTAACATTTGTTGACCACTTTAGTTACTTCGGCAGCAGCGTGATGACGGATGGGAGCACAGTAGTAGAGGTGAGTGCGCGGATATCCAAGGCTCGAGCGGTGTACGCTGGACTGAAACACTTGTGGTGCCGACCTGACATTTCACTGAAGTTGAAAGTTGGTGTATACTGCGCCATGGTGCATTCAGTTTTGTTGTACGGTTACGAGACTTGGAGTGTGCGTGTGGAAGACATTCGTCGACTTGAGGTTTTCGACCACCAATGTTTGCATAGTATCGCAAAGATAGGGTAAAATGACCGAGTGAGCAATGCTGAGGTCAGAAATCGAGTATTGGGTAGTAATTCGGAGAACGTTTTGTCACAGCGTATCCAGCTTAGTAGGCTTCGTTGGTCAGGACACGTGTTACGTATGTCAAACACACGTCTACCGTACCGCGTCCTATTCTCCGCCCCTCCTAGGGAGTGGAAGAGACCACGTGGAGGTCAACAGATGACGTGGCAGAGAGGAATGAGGAAATGTGCAGCAGACTTAGGCAAAGTGGGTGCCTCAGGTCTTTTTGGTTGGGGTCCAAAAGATCCGTCTACCAGTTGACTGGGGACACTGAAGGATATAGGAGCAAACCATGAACAGTGGCGATCGTGTTGTCACTTCCTGTCGAATCAGAATGGTTGATCAATGCGCGTTTGTACAGTTGGACTGTGTATTCCGTGTGTTGGCTATTAGGACGTTCTTTCCTTTTCCCTCCTGTGTAGGTCCACTCCTTGTTCATCTTGTATATTCATATTTTCTAATTCAACGTGCAACATGGTGAGAAAGGAAGTGGTCAGTGGGGTTTGCCGTACCGTTTAACGATGTACGATGAGGATGATTTCGCATGTTCTTTGAAAAACTCAGTATTTGTTATTTGACCAGGGCATACTTTTGGTTTACGTGATTCGGTTTTGAGGATTACACAGTACAGAAAACTATTCCTCTGTCAAAATAACTAAAAGTCGAGGGTTCAAGGCAAGCCGACCGCACATTCTGTCTGCTTATTCAACTTTTGGGTAATGGACACTTGGAGCGACTTATCAGGGAACATTCTATAGATGCAGGGACCTCTACTCCTCATGGTAACATTACTTCTACGCTCATATTGGTCATGATCAGTAATTTCAGCCAAGAGATCTGTTTCCCTCGCCAGGTTCTGCTTGGATGTGTGCGAGTGACCACATGAGCGGGGGTGGCTACGTGAGAGGTGAAGTCGTTATCCCGCGAGACTAGTTTCTCCCGTTAGCTTACATCCCGCTGATTTTCAGTCATGTGTCTGGCCCCCGCCCGACAAAAACAGGATTCTGAAGCTTTGGAATCCCTGGGCGGAAGAAATCGGAATTACCTTCAAGGCTTAGTCCACAAGTCCTATGAACTGACCGTGCGTGTCCACTGCAAAGCGAGCGTTTGCTCACTTGACGAGAACTTGAGCTGCCCTTGGTATGTCCACGTTGTTGGAGAATTCCTGTGCAGCACATGCTCCCAAGGTTGGTTCGGTGCCGCTGTTGCTTTTAAACGAATTGCCTAGTGGTTGGCGATCGTTGGGTCGGGGTCGTTTTATTCAGAACCTGCAACTTGATATTTTTTCTCGATGGAGAATCGATGTAAGTAACGCGGGGTACTTCTTTTGAGCTTCTAGCCTGTTATCCTGACCGGGATTCCTTCTATCGTCTCATTTAGGTGACTGTCTTGTTTATTTTGTTTTATAATGTGTATTTGTAATGTGTCGGTCTGCATTCTATTTTTAATTTCGTTTACAGCGGCGCTGTCTCTTTTGAGATGGCGAAACTACAAACATTCTCCTGTTCCGTGTTGAATACAACAGTCTCTCAGTCTTTGTTGTTACGGAGCACAAGTTCCAAGCGTTCTACATGTACCTGTGGTAGTCTCCTACATGAGCAGTCTGTTATCGAACTAATCCCAGAAAAATTGTTCACTTTTCAACCAACGAAACAACTAACTTTTACCGAAAAGCTTGTTCGTGCCCTTTCTCAGGAATGGTTGGACGTTGGTTATGCGGCTGATCGTGCCCCGCCGTTCTGGTGTTCGTCAACATCGACCATACAGGCTGAGAAGAATCACAATGACTGGTGGAACGAATTGCTTACCGTATGTCCTGATAAGTTTCCCGCCCATCTTCTATTCAGTAAAGCGCATAACCCTAGGGATGCGTTTTGCAGTTAGCATTTTTCTCTTCCGAAAATAGACGGTTCATCAAACTGCTTGATAAAGGTATCCCCCATCGGTTTTCTACATTTCGCAAGTAGCGCGTATACGGGATATCGTTTTGGAATCAGTTAGGTTTTTGCCAACCGTGTGTTCTTTCCCGTTAACCTTATAATAAATGCGTATTTTTCCACAAATTTCTGTCTTAGAACGGCCGATTTGATCGATCACACTGTTTTACGACCTTGTCTCATTGATAAACAATGCGAAGAACTAAATTCCATTTGTTTCTTTTTGTACTAATAGTGAAAGCTAAATTCGACTTTTCGCCCAAGTGCTTTACGTTTCGACTGGCTTCTGTTAACTGTTGTGATCGGGCTTTCCCTTCGCACTAAATTAAGATTGGAGATGGTGAGAATACGGCGTTTAGCAGAGAACAGAAACAAGTTTCTTGCTTCCTAAAGTGCCCAAATAATGTGACATAACTCGGAGTTACGATCTTTGCTTTTCAAATCCTATTTCATGGTTGTATCGTCACAGCCAGTCTTAATCTGACAGGGCAATTGGTGAACTGACCGGTGGTAATTGAACGCATAAGTGTTTGCCACCTCAAGCACGGGGTTCAAGCCCCACAATCGTCGTTCGCATTGGTGGTAAACAGCAATCCATCACCGCCTGGCTCGTTATCATACTTGATCTATTGAAGCCTTATTTGTTAATCTACTCCCGGTCTCGACCATGTTGCTGGTTATCCCCAGTAGTGCAGTGGACCGGGGCTGTGGGACGCCTTCTCCACTGCCGCCATGCGCAAGCATGAAAAAATGTTGACAGATTTTTCTCGGCAATGTTACATCGGCTCAAGTGTTGTTTGCTCCGCAGATAACAGGTGTTCGCCAGTCTGGTCCGTCGATATGGCGTATTTATCTGCTGGTTATGATAGACACTAATATATATATATATATATATATATATATATATATATATATATATATATATATATATATATATATATATATATATAATAGTCCCTTGGGCTTCAAATTAGGTGGAGAGTTAAGCGCTGGGAACGGACAGTGAGTCATTTCATACAAATGAAAATTTCCTTGGTTCACTTGAGAATTTTAAAGCACTTATTTTGACTGCTCGATTTCCCCGAGATTTCTATTGTGGTTATTAATTCAGTTAGGTTCGAACAGCCAGTAACCATGTGGTTCTGATTTCTGTAAACAGGAACCTCACTAGGAAATCAAAGACGAAGAGTAGGAGAAAAAATATGAATACTAATATCAAGTATAATAAGGTGTGTGGATACAAGAACGCCACCGGTCACGACACCAAACCATATGTTCCAATGTGTTTAACCACGAGGTGGGTGAATCTGACTCCACTCAAAAAGCCCAGCGCTCCCGACGTGACCAATTCTACTGGCCAGTTTTCCATTTATTTCTTCGCCGTGGTATTGTGAACAGCTCTGCCCTTATGGGTTGGGAATCAGTTGGCGTAGATAGCCAGGGTGGTACAGCGAGGAACATCGCGGGGGAAAGTGATGAACCAGATCATCAAGAGTACAAAAACCAATTGATAAACAGCTCCTTTCAATGTAGTTAAGTGATGGTTCGTTTAAGTAGTTCTTTTCAACAGATTTATCACAAGTATGCAAACGTTTCTTCCTCTGGCCGTTGGATTGATTTCTAGGGCGAGAACAGGTTCTGACATAATGCTTGTTTTTCTGTGCTTTGGTCCCATCACCGATCCATAGCCAAACCAGCTTTCTCCTTTCCAACACATGTGGTCCACAATGATCCAGTTTTCTGACAAATTCAGTTGCTTTTCGCCACATGGACTGTGCTATGGAATTAACTTTTGTGGGGCCAGTCCGTCATCCGGCTGGTCATGCGGTGATGATCATGACGGAGCCACTTGTCCTGGTCGTGGAGTGAGACTGATGTTGGGCGGACTTTCTTCTCCTTTAACTAATGGAATAGTCAGAGCCTGGTCCCCATGCTCGCGCGCATTTGCATTGCAGTTAGTGCTTTCATGGGCCAAGCGTCTAATTCAACTTGATGAAGAGGCGGAACCGGATTCAAGCAAACGGCACTCCAATCTTGCTCGACCTTCCTATGGAGTTCTCGAGAATTGGGCCGACATGATTATACTGAACAAACTCGGTCCATACGCATCCAACTCGGTTCAAATTGAACCGGATCCACCAAGTTTTTATGAGGAAGTAAGTATCACACACTATGGGTTTCAATGCCAGTTTGGTAGATGAACAGGGTGCAAGTGTACCGCAAGCTAGAATCATGTGTCAGAAGTCTTCATGCACTCATGTTTTCAACTGAACCATGTTCTTTCCATCCTCCTTTCGTATTTGTTGGGTACTCTTCTGGCTGTATTGTGTCCAGGAGCGGTAATCAGCATGTGTGCACATCTGTTACTTTGAATAAAGCTGGAAGTCCACAGGCCATCTACTTTTAGCAGTAAGTCGATGTCTCACGGTGACGCTACCTTCAAATGCACCATTCTATTCAGACGATAAGGCTACTAATGGCGGGAATATTTGGTTGCAGGTTTTTACATCGGTTGCTGAAACAAAATAGGAAGACTAAGGGCGAAGTCTGATCCGATGTTTGTCTTTTAATTTAGTTGATTCCCCACGTGAATTCGTTTGATAGCATTAAGTTGTGAATTTATCTTTGTCGTAATGATAAATCACCCAAATGGAAATATTGTCTTCATGGAGCCTGTTCGTTACAGACAGCAGTCACTATTTTTGTTGTGCTGGAAGATTCTTCAGGTCGTGCTTCGCTGTTCCTCGACTGCAGTCCACGGTGTCCATCTGCACTGAAAGGCAAAGACGAAAAGGCTACCGTTGTTGCAACAAACTGAATGAATGATCCAGTTGAATGTACGTAAACATAATTTCAGGCAGCCTTTACATGAGGACACCTATACTGACGACTCACTGTCATGTATTCATAGGTCACCTTAGATTGGTTGCGACATTTCGGACTTCCCCATTTTCGTTACCGAGGCGTGTGTACTTCGTCTAGTTCCTCATGTCTTTTCGCTTCATCTGTTGATCTCTAGGTGGCTTTGTTAACACAGGTTGCAAGTTGAGGTCTCGATATGGTTCAGCGAGCAAGTGTTTTCAACACGTCCATGCCAACAAAGCGTAATTCAATATATTATACTAACGAATTTCCCACCGATACAATAATCAGAGCCATTGAGAAACTCTCTCTTTTAATGAAATTAAGAAATGAAGCTGATGTTACAGTTTTACAATTCAAATCAAAGCCACTTCTGCATCGTTTCAACCAATCAACACTTACATGAGACGGGTGACTAACAGCGAATAAACCAGTCAAACGACAGTGTGGTTGAAGTAACACTAGAACGATGTGCCAGTTCATCTGTTGATGATGACCGAAGGCGATTGCCTCGGCAAGCCGGGGGAGTCGCACGCATTCCAGGCGCTTTCGCAGATAACATCATTTTTGCGAAATTTGGTGGCTAGTACCGTTAGTGTTTTGCTCGGTCAAAAATGATCGCTGATTTATCTCGTTGGTACCACCTTGGGAATATACGCCATGTCTAGTGTGTGGTAGGGTGTGGGGGGTTTCTGAGAAAAGTAGCACCTCTGAGGTGGTGAGCTGTCGTGTCCCTTGGGGCATTCTCTATCGTTTACCCAGGTCCCATCTGTGGCTTCACGAAGCTGAAGCATGCATCAGTGGCCAAGCCCCAGCAAACCGCTTGGCAGTCGAGCTAAATCAGGTTGAAGGCAACCAACGTCTAAAAGTCTCGGCCAGACAGTATTCGGCATGCAAAGACAGATACTCATAAATGGGCGGGCGAGACCAGATCCAGCGACCACAAAGGAAAACTGTCCAACCTACCCGGCCCGGTGTTTCGGAAGAGGTGAATGAGCCGCACAACAGACCACCGGCTCATTTGGAACAACCGTACTGCGTTGCAGACTGTACTTAGGTGTGCAAAGGCTAGAGGTGCATCCTCAAATAAAAAGGCCGAATGGGGTACCGTCAACTTATTACTCACTCCGGACTAAGAGACCGAGTAGTACAACAGTCCCGAACTGTCCTGGAGACATTGCATCCAACTATACTCCGGAGAATCTCCGTGAATAATTTTTGAAATATGCACTTTTATCATTCCACGCCGTTCCCGACAAGCGACGCGCCTCGTTCTCCAGCGGTCAAGGTGTCAGGACAACAAGCTGGAATACTCAACTGCAGGAAGCAGGCTTATATATCTTGTTGGGATGTACGGACACTCTTAGACGTGGGCAGCCAAAGCCTCACAGTGAGGGCACTACACAACTAAAACATCGACATAGCCTATTTCTCAGAGGTCCGCATGCCTAGCTTCTGCACTCGGTGCATAAAAGTTCCAGGAGAAGAGGCAACTTACTGGATTTATCATAGCAGCCCGACAGACAACTCCGGGCGTCACGGAGTCGCATTCACCATTAGAAATAAAGCCAACAGCACAATAATCGCTTGGAAGCCGATTTCAGCAAGGCTTTTTTGGCCCGTTTCGAAAGTTCCACGCAGAATTTGATGGTGATTACAGTCTATGCTCCAACCAACGGCGAACAGCAAGACAAAGGATGAATTCTACGGCAGTCTTTAAGAGTTAATCAATCGGGTCCAGAGAAGTGGCCGGAGACTGGGACGCTCTCACAGGTTCGTCGGATTCGTCAACGCGGCACGTTCTGGGAAAATTTGGCCGTGGTCAACGCGGTGAGAATGGTGGCAGCCTGGTCAAATTGGCCGAAGTAGCTGGCAATATGGACATTGCAGCAGAGATCGGTGACTTCGGTAAGTTATTCTGCATCATTCGCAGTGCATCGGACAGGACAGTCGCTCTTGCGCAACGCAGCCGATCGGCTCATACCTGAGCAGAAAAAAATAGAACGATGAGTGGAGCACTTCGATCGGTTTTTCAACCGACCATCAAACCACACAACGGATCTACAACCCCCAGTTCCCGCCGAGCCGTACGATGTCAGTTGCGATCTGCTAAGTACGATTGAGGTCGCCAGTCATCAACCAACCAAACAGCAGAAAATCCGCAGAAGAAGACAGCATACCACCGAAGGTTTTTAAGTGGTCTGTCCTTATTGATCGACAGACTACATACCCTATCTGGCTACATATGTTGTGAACAAGTCTTTTCGACTGATTGGAGCACATCTGTTCTGCTGCTCATTCCAAAGAAAAGAGGCATATCAGTTTGCGAGGACTGTAGACGAATCAGCGTGATCGACATGGCTGCAAAAGTTTCCTGCGCATTGCTATCCAACTTTTTCTCTGTTGAGAGAGAACGCCGCACCCGGCCGAACCAAAGGGGTTTCCGCCGTGGTAGTGACTGCGTGGATCAAATTTTCACACTACGTAGGACAATGAAGCACCGCTGCAAGTTCCAACAGCCAATCATTTGCTGTTTTACCGGTTTCCGGGTCACTTTCGATTTAGTTAACCGGGACTGTCTCTGGGTGATAATGGAATCCGACGATATGGCCGATAAATTCGCGAAGCTTCTGAGAGGATACTGTTCGTCAACCAAGGCGCGAGTCAGAATGCATGGGCAGAAATCCTCGGTGTTCGTACTCACTACTGATGTCCGACAAGGCTGCCCTCTTTCATCTGTGCTGTTTAAGTACGCGATCGACTGGACAATGAGACAGGCACTGACTTATTATCCTGGTGTCTAGCTGAGTCAGGAGATGCATATGTGGAACCTAAAATCACACAGGGCGTTGTGCTAACGAATTCCTGCCACGCTTCAACCAGTCCTCGATCGAACCGATTTCTCAAAGTCTATCGGGCCACAAGTAAACCACAAAAGTTGAAGTAATGTCAACTTGGCCAAAGCTATCAGCTCAACAGCTGTCTAACAATGCCCAACTGGTCGAGTGCGTTCCATCATTCAAGTATCTAGACTCTACACTGCTTCTAAACGATCAGGCGAGGGATGAAGTAATACTGCGAATCGATAATGCCACGACAGCATTTCTCCGGCAACGACGGGCGTTGTAGACCCGCAGTGAAATCAGCCTTCCGACAAAGGTGCGCATTGACCGTGCCGCTATAGCCCCGTCGTCATCATCATAATCGCACAACGTTAAACAGTAGGGCAAATCCCACTGACCACTGCCTTTCTCACCATGTTGCACGTTGAATTAGAAAATATGAATATACAAGATGGACATGGAGTGGACCTACACAGGAGGGAAAAGGAAAGAACGTCCTAATAGCCAACACACGGAATACACAGTCCAACTGTACAAACGCGCATTGATCAACCATTCTGATTCGACAGGAAGTGACAACACGATCGCCACTGTTCATGGTTTGCTCCTATATCCTTCAGTGTCCCCAGTCAACTGGTAGACGGATCTTTTGGACCCCAACCAAAAAGACCTGAGGCACCCACTTTGCCTAAGTCTGCTGCACATTTCCTCATTCCTCTCTGCCACGTCATCTGTTGACCTCCACGTGGTCTCTTCCACTCCCTAGGAGGGGCGGAGAATAGGACGCGGTACGGTAGACGTGTGTTTGACATACGTAACACGTGTCCTGACCAACGAAGCCTACTAAGCTGGATACGCTGTGACAAAACGTTCTCCGAATTACTACCCAATACTCGATTTCTGACCTCAGCATTGCTCACTCGGTCATTTTACCCTATCTTTGCGATACTATGCAAACATTGGTGGTCGAAAACCTCAAGTCGACGAATGTCTTCCACACGCACACTCCAAGTCTCGTAACCATACAACAAAACTGAATGCACCATGGCGCAGTATACACCAACTTTCAACTTCAGTGAAATGTCAGGTCGGCACCACAAGTGTTTCAGTCCAGCGTACACCGCTCGAGCCTTGGATATCCGCGCACTTACCTCTACTACTGTGCTCCCATCCGTCATCACGCTGCTGCCGAAGTAACTAAAGTGGTCAACAAATGTTAGTTTCTTCCTATCGAGTATCAAGCTCAGAATCGTTGACGTCCAGTCTTGCAACATCACTTTACACTTTAAAGGTGCAAAGCGCATGCCGAATGGAGCTACAGCTCTCACAAGTCTATCTGGTGCACGTTATACATGTTCCGTGGATTCGAACAAACAGACAACGTCGTCTGTGTAATCTGGGTCATACAGCTTCTCACCATTTCCTAGTTCGTCGCATACATCCTGGAAATTTTGCAGCGCACTCTCCATTATTTCGTTCATGACGAAGTTGAACAGAAATGGAGACATTGGATATCCCTGTCGAACACCACTGGTTGTTTCGAACCGACCGGATAGTTCACCGTAGACTCTAACGCTGCCAGAAGTATGAGAATCCAATGATCTCAGTAGGTTCACGAACTTCTGGGGCATACCTTTTCGATGAAGAGTAGTGAAAAGCGTTGCTCGATGAACTGAATCGAAAGCGCCTTTCAAGTCTAAGAAGACGATTATTGTCGGTCGACGTTGCGTGCGACGAATTTCAAGTAGTTGGCGAACAGTAAAAATCTGGTCGATGCATCCTCGACCTGGGCGAAATCCAGCCTTTTGTTCGCGGGCATTCTTCCCTCGAGTGGGTGTAAGACTGTGCAGTAGAATTGAGGCTAATACTTTGGTGACTATCGGAATTAAGTTAATCGCACGATGATTACCGGTCATTGTGTATTCCCTTGTTGAAGATTGGAACACTCAACGACTCACTCCATATTAACGGGATACGATCCTCCTCCCAAATGTCACGGAGCAAAGTGGTAAGTGATTTTATCGAAACATTTCTACACAGTTTGAAAAGAACTGGGGGAAGTTCGTCAGGACCTGCCTCTTTACCTCGCTTTATTGATCGAATGCATGACTCCACTTCTACTTCCGATGGGGGCTCATGTGATACCACCCAAGGAGTCGCACTTGTTGACCCGGGAATAACTGCACTGACGTGCGGCCAGCTAAACTGTTCCTTGAAGTATTCGGCCCAACGGTCAAGCCTATGCTCTTTGCTATGGATGTGTTCTCCATTCCTATCGCAAATCGTTTCACTGACCTGGGTGCGCCGTCCACCGGTGTCACGAATAAGTTTGGACAGTCTGTGACTGTTACCTGAAGCAGCTGCTATTTCCATTTCTTCGGCTATCTTGACCCACCAATTTTCCCGATCATTCTTGAAGCTTTTCGCAACTTGCCTTTGTAGATGTCTCCGCATCTTATTCATCTCCTTACGGTTCGAAAAGCTGACGCTTTTGCTCCATTATACTCAACGACTCTTGCGAGACCCAGTGTCCTTGATGGACAACGGATCCAGGACCACCGGCAAAACCTGCTGCAACGTGCATCGCCTGCTGGATGTGGGCCCAATGCTCATTTACAGTACTGTTCGTCGTAGATCCCAGCTCATGTGATAATTTATGTTCATAACTGGTGCGAACGTCTGAATCAGACAAACGTTGCACGGCCAACTGCGTTTGCGGTTTTGTCGATGACCATGGAGCTGGAGAGAGAATCGCATTAAAACTAATGCATGGTCCCACTCTACGTACATGGACCAATAGGATCTACAGTTCTGAACAGAACTGCGACACCTGCAGCTTACTGCGATATGATCATTCTAGCTTGGGGTACCTGTAGAGTTGGAGCACCATGTCGCTGTGCGACGTGAGCTGTGTCGGAAATTCGTGCTAGACAAGAACAACCGATTGTCTGCACAAAACTGGAGAAGCTTACCCCCGTTATCTGTACGCTGAGAGGGTAAAGCACAACGGCCACCTAAACAGGCATCTGACACACCAAGTTTGCCAACTTGTGCATTAAAGTCAGCAGTTAGCACTACAACGTCAAAACCTTTGTTCCTGCGAACGAGAGTGGTGATTTCATCGTAGAACTCATCCTACTGCATGTCGGAACTGCAGTCCGTTAGGGCGTACGTCGAGATCCCAAATCAAGTTGCGCTCAACACAACTATCCTTTCGAACGCCGACTGACCCCTGGAGTCTCACAGCACACAAACGACTGTTAACAGAGATCCAGTCCTGAAAGGCAGCTTCAGCCTTGTCAGTCAAGACTATTTCTACACCATGTTGACCCACAGCTCTAGCTACTTCGTCTCCTGAGGTGCGCAGAAAATACCTCGATGAGATACCAGGACCAGTTAGTTGAATTACACTGCTCGAATCCTGGATACGCGTTTCAATTACGCAGCAGACATCAATCTTTAGAGAGTCTATTGTGAGGGCTAGACACGCCTGTATGATAATATGCACGTTGAAGGAGCCGAGATTCAGAGACTGACGAGACTTGAGAAAATGTGAGTTACCAGATAGAGGATTATTCACAACACTATTTGACAATGAACCGTAACGAGTATCGGACGTGTCGTCAGTGGGAGCATTATGGTTGGAGAGAGAGAAAAAAGAGGGATGGTTAGGGACAGAAGACTAAGGTTGAATAAAAGAGAGGGAACTCAGTTGCGGCTGCGAAACCTGGCCATTGAGAGCAGAGGATGCCAGAAAGCTGAAGGTGTTTGATCACTGATATCTGCGGCGTTTTGAAAGTAAAGTGGCGTGACAGAGTATCCAACGCTAAAGTTAGGAAGCGGTGCTTTGAAATTGACGAACTCTAATTCTTCCTCCAGTATCTTCGGTTGCGGTGGTTGTGTCGTATTCTACTTTGACCTGAGATTTAAATGACCAAACAAAAACTGCGTCCCGAAACCTGTCCTGAATGGTGCTGTCACCTTCGTGGCCAGTTCAGATCTTGGATTAACACTCGAGACGAATTTAGAACGCCTAGGCTTACAGTCGGTACATGGTACTCGCCAGTGTAAGGAAAACTGGATCGTGATCTGCACCGAAATCACTTCTAACCGCCGCGCATGATCAGCCGTGATACGGGATATTCATGGGGCGTAATTGTCCTCTAGCGGGAGATAGCCGCATAAATGTTGTAGTGTGTAGTGTTTTATACTGTCCGGTGGTCATGGACCAGGTGGCTCTCGTTGGCCTACCGCTTATATCCTCACATGTGAACCTCGGCAGATTCACTCTTTTCGAGACCACTGTCTCCATCTGATATCGGTGTTGTGACGTATACTGTTGACGTAAAACCAAGCTTTTAAGATGACCACATACGTCCGGCCCCAACATCTCTGATTCCGTTCCCAAAGGAGTGTCGTGGCTATATCACCCATGTTAATTTCTGATAACATTTATGAGAAAACCGGTAGAAATATAGAGCAATGCATTTCTTCTCTTAGGTTGTGTGTGTTTGTGAACCAGGATAGGTCGTAATCCACCAAAGTTTTCCCTGCCATACGTTTAAACAATATCCCTTAACTAGCTATTGGATTTGAAACTGTGCTATACTTGTATTATATCCCATTCTATACACTCGCACATGTACCCCTTTTCTCAGCCAATGTGTCCAATCGGTCCCAGTGCCCAGGTCACAACAATCAGTAATAAGGAAACTGTGGTACGCAAAACCGAAACTATGATTCAGGCAGCATGTGATGATGAGGATCGGGTCACTCCGCTGACCATAATTTTACGAGATCCAAAAAACAGTCTTGATGCTTCTGCATTGGCTGCTTATCCGGTTGAGTGGCGTGAATTGGATCTGGCTTGGGATTGTGTGGTTCGGGAACGAATGACCCCGCAATCTCATGCCAACCATACATTGATTGTTGACATGGATTTCCCGTTGACGGATGTTGTCGATGAAGCGACGACAGAAGCACGAATTTCCAAAGTGGCGTATCAGATCACACAATTCGCTCGACGATTTTGCCCCGGTGCAAGATAATATTACTAATTCGTTGATGTTCCTTGTTTTTTTATATTATCCATAGATCAGACAGATAGACAACTACTATTAACCCCGTGAGCCCTTCCTAATTACAGACGTATTGTTTGATATTATATCGTTTATACTCTCTTAGATAAACTTACCTATGTGCGTATGGGTTTGATTCATCAAATCATTTTGTCAGTTTACCAGTCCTTGCATTCCACGTTGACATCGTTGACCATGCTTTTTAAATCCACATTTATGTTTCTCGTGATTTGTTCTGCAGTATTGTCCCGGTTTCGAGGAGGTATATTTTGTCTCACTTAGTGCGTTGCGCGTCCAAGCGATTTTTATGACCGTATTCGTAGTTTATAAATCGACTGTGTGCGATCCGTACAGCGAGCCCGTACTTCCAAGGATCAACCGCGTGCAGTGTAGTATAACAGATTAACAAGGCAAAAGTCATGTGAAATTATCTCAGTGGACTCACATCTTTGTTCTCACTCGTATTCCTTTTTGTTTTCGGAACAGGAGTACCGCTTGTTCTGCCTGTTTTTCAGAACAGTTCATGCAGTGTTTGTGAATTGAGGCAAGGTTTGAATTCCGTAACCAACTTTTTCCCTTGGGTCTTTATTTTCTTCCATTCTAAACTGCTCTGAGAAATTACTTTTGTTTTGGCTTCGCCCTGTTAGGCCGTGTCGTTGACAAATCACTGTGGTGTAAATCAATGATTACCTGTTGTTCTTGGACATTTTCATAGGAACTGTGCATTTGGCTCTATGCGAATTCATACTTCCCATTGGAAGAAGCGAGCCTCCTTCACCACAATGACTTCTTGTGTTGTTAGGGTTGGCTGACAACCTTTGAGGGGTTCATCCTTAACCACAGGGGCCACTTTTACTAACCGAGGACTTTTACTGCCGTGACCCTGAGACGCGGTTTGATGACCGAGTAAGACTCCAGTGAAGAACGAATAGGGTCTCAGCAGCGCAATACCAGAGTTCACTATCGCGAGTTTTCTACTTAAGGGTCCACGTCGGAGCAAGAATCTGATGAGTCCGCGTCCGGCGTTTTTATTCGTGATTACGTCTCCAGCTTGTCGCCATTAGATGTAGCCCTAAAGGTATCAAAGTTTAATGGAAGCTGGTGATTTTTGGGTAATCAGATGGGCCCACCTAACAGGTGGTTGGGACATTGAGTGATATGGCTAGGTGTCGCGGCTAGTAGCATAGTGGTATTTGGTTCCTTCCTTTTTCTTCATTATTTCCGTTTATTGCTTGTTTTCAGCCCTTTTTCACTTTACGCTCGTTTTCATTCTGGCCTTACTAGACAATACTGGAAGGTAGCAGCCAACATCGGAGCACAAAAGTGGGAGGCTAATGATTGAGTGGATTGAGATAAATCAAGTTGGCGTTCCCTTAGACCAAAATCTGCTAAGGAAATCATCGTCACATATCATGATAGGATTTCTAACCACTCCAGTTAGGCTGGAATTAGTTGCAAGCGGGATGTTTTCCGGGGTCCAACAGTTTTAGCTATCTTGCACCTAGTTCTTCCCTCATGTCGAACAGTTTGCCGGGTCTTGACAACTGTCTGAAGAGTAGCTTCTTGCAGCTACGGGTCGGATTTGAGTGACAGTTGAAAACCAAAGATTGAATGGATACCGCATGAGGACACGTTAGGTCTCCGACCAGAGGTGCCACTCCAAACTTTCACCCCATAGAGCTGAAACCTATTTGACGATTTGGTTGTCTAGCCCCTTCAGTGCTGGATTGGCGTATGAAATTCAAATTGAGTCGGTGGTTGCGCTCATTTTTCATCGATTCATTTCGGTTGATCTCTGGCATCCGATATCCTACTCAGCCTTTACAAAATTCTGTTGACTCAGAGACTGCGGGATAGCCCGCAGTAGATATAAAACGAAACATTATTGATCACCAATACAGGTAAAATCTGTTTCTTGTAGACAGTAATCCACTGTCGTCTGGATCGTTACCACACCTGGCCTACCGGAATCTTGTGGTTCTCCACTCCAAGTCTCGGTCTGGTTGCTGGTTATTCCTAATAGTACAGTAAGCCTCCGGGGCTGAGTATATATTCCCGCTCCACTGCACTCATACGCAAGCACGTAACGAAGGAAAATCAGCCAGTGATGTCGGGCGCAAGTGTAGCCAAAACTAGTTCCTCGAAATCTCATACAGAAGGTAGTAGCCAGTATTTTGGAAACCATTCCGTTAGTTTTTATGAATTTGAACTAATGTACTGGATTATCCTGCAGTGTCCATTCTCCAACTACCATTGAAGAGCAGTGGAAGTATTGTTGGTAAATGTCCATCCACTGCGTATCCACAGATCCTTCTGACGAGAACACTGGTCCGATAGTGCGACACCCATCTTAATCAGTTTTTCTTTCATGAGTAACATCGCATCGTAAAGCCAATGACTTTCTGCCTCCATGTCATCGGGTAAGTTCCCTCTCTTTTGTTCAACCCTAGTCTTTTGTCCCCAATCACCTCTCTTTTGATTCTCTGTACACCCATAATGCTCCCACTGACAACACGTCCGATACTCGTTACGGTTCATTGTCAAATAGTGTCGTGAATAATCCTCTGTTTGGTAACTCACATTTTCTCAAGTCTCGTCAGTCTCTGAATCTCGGCTCCTTCAACGTGCATATTATCATGCAGGCTGGTCAGCAGGCGTATCTAGCCCTCACAATAGACTCTCTAAAGATTGATGTCTGCTGCGTAATTGAAACGCGTATCCAGGATTCGAGCAGTGTAATTCAACTAACTGGTCCTGGTATCTCATCGAGGTATTTTCTGCGCACCTCAGGAGACGAAGTAGCTAGAGCTGTGGGTCAACATGGTGTAGAAATAGTCTTGACTGACAAGGCTGAAGCTGCCTTTCAGGACTGGATCTCTGTTAACAGTCGTTTGTGTGCTGTGAGACTCCAGGGGTCAGTCGGCGTTCGAAAGGATAGTTGTGTTGAGCGCAACTTGATTTGGGATCTCGACGTACGCCCTAACGGACTGCAGTTCCGACATGCAGTAGGATGAGTTCTACGATGAAATCACCACTCTCGTTCGCAGGAACAAAGGTTTTGACGTTGTAGTGCTAACTGCTGACTTTAATGCACAAGTTGGCAAACTTGGTGTGTCAGATGCCTGTTTAGGTGGTCGTTGTGCTTTACCCTCTCAGCGCACAGATAACGGGGGTAAGCTTCTCCAGTTTTGTGCAGACAATCGGTTGTTCTTGTCTAGCACGAATTTCCGACACAGCTCACGTCGCACAGCGACATGGTGCTCCAACTCTACAGGTACCCCAAGCTAGAATGATCATATCGCAGTAAGCTGCAGGTGTCGCAGTTCTGTTCAGAACTGTAGATCCTATTGGTCCATGTACGTAGAGTGGGACCATGCATTAGTTTTAATGCGATTCTCTCTCCAGCTCCATGGTCATCGACAAAACCGCAAACGCAGTTGGCCGTGCAACGTTTGTCTGATTCAGACGTTCGCACCAGTTATGAACATAAATTATCACATGAGCTGGGATCTACGACGAACAGTACTGTAAATGAGCATTGGGCCCACATCTAGCAGGCGATGCACTTTGCAGCATGTTTCGACTGTGGTCCCAGATCCGATGGCCATCGAAGACACAACTGCTAGAAAGGCATCACTCGCACCGTCGAGCAACAATAATCGTTTTCTTCCACTTGAGAGGCGCCTTTGATTCAGCTGATCGAGCAACGCTTTTCATTGCTCTACATACAACACGTGTGTCACAGAAGTTCGTGAATCTACTGAGACCGTTGTATTTTCCTACTTCTGCTCGCGTAAGGGCTTACGGTGAACGATCGAGTCCATTTGAAACGACCAGTGGTGTCCGAAAGGGGATGTCCCATTTCTTCATTCATGTTCATGTTCCTCATGGACGAGGTGATGAAGAATGCCTTGCGAAATATTCGGGATGGGGTCGTCGAACTGACAAATGGTGGAAAGTTATGTAACCTAGATTACGCGGACGATCTAGTCTGCTTGTTTGAATGTACGGCACATGCTCCACGTGTACTAGGTAGACTCGTAAGAGCTTTAGATCCATTCGGCATGCACTTTGCACTTTCAAAGTGTAAAGTGATGTTGCAAGACTGGACGTCAAAGATTCCGAGCTTGATGCTCGATGGGGAGGTGCAGACAACTGTCGTGCGCTTCAGTTACCCCGGCAGTAGAGTGACGACGGATGGGAGTACAGTAGTGGAGGTGAGCGCGTGTATATCCAAGGCTCGAGCAGCCTACGCTACACTGTGTATTCTGTGTTTTGGCTTATAAAATCATTCTTTCTTATTCAGCGTACATCATGGTTTTAAAGGCAGTGGTCATTGGATCTTTCTCTGCTGAAGAATGATGGCGATATTGGTGAGGATTAGGAATTAGGCGTTTCGAGAAAATGTTGGACTTGAAGTGTTTGGGAATAGGCGTTGTTGTCACGGGTTTCCAGACGGCAGGAGTGGCACCAACATCAACAGTTTTATTGATAAGGGAAGTCATGATTCCTGAAAGCTGACCTGCTCCAATTTTGTCAACTGTGAGGGTAAACTGTCTGGACCCACAGCAGAAGCTGTTTTTGAGGTTCGAAGAAGGCTTCTTCTGAGCAAAATGGTTGTATATCTAAGGGGACAAAGAAAATATGATGGCAGAGTATCCGATGAAGGATGAATAAACGCGACGTTCAGGCTGTCGGCATCTATATCGTAGACTGTGTTGCTTGTGTTGGTTGCTACGGCGTTCTTTCACTTATCCACTTCAGTAGGTCCAATTTCTATGTACCTTGTATAATCATTCTCTCTGATTCAACGTGCAACATGGTGAGAGAGGCAGTGGCCAGTGAGAATCACTCTGCTTCTCAACGCGTACGATAATGGTGGTGATGATGAATCTGATTACGCGAAGTCCTACCGCAGTGGTTTGTGAAAAACCAGACGCGAGGTGACACCAGATTAAGGATATAACAAAGAACTTTTTCATGAATTTAATCAATGGACATACAACCAGTTTTCCACCAAACAGCGAGTGACTGGTATTTTGTTTCATGATGCTCTTGTTCGCCACTCACATCAAGTCGCAGGGCTTGAGGCTCGTGCGAGATGCCTCAGTAAGAGGGCTCACCAAACGCGATTGACCAATCACACACGTGAACAGAACGAGAAAAACTTAGGGCAGCAAGCAGAAATGGACGAATATGGTATTAGTGGACCAAATGGGGAATAGAATTGTATTGTACTGAGGACTTTAGAAAGTTCACAAGCTCACATTTTAGCCGAATAGTGGCAAAACTGATCACTGGCACTTTGAAGTACGCATAAAAGTAGGTATTTTATAAATAAAACTGGTTCAGTCAACGAGGTTAGTCCGAAGTTCCTCTGTGACTTTTATTTTGTCAACCAGAGCACGTGCTAAGCAAGGCACTGTTGAGTTACGATAGACGTTTGTGCGGGACGGGATAAGTCTAAATTCGGAACGTGTGGAGCGATGCGAACGGCATGCATGTGGCCCGTTGTCCACATTGAAGCCAGATTCCTAACCAGTGAAATTTGCTATTGGTGGTACAAAAGAACTGGTGGTCGAATCTCTTGTTTGATCAGGATAGGGTGTCGTTTCACCCAAGCCTGGTTGTGTAGTTTGTAGGCACATTCATTTTACCTTCTCAGTGATTTCAGCAATGGAGAAGCTTTTCTGCCGTAGTTATAAAAATGCAGTCTCCATAGGACAACACTAATCATCTACCGCTTTCAGTGTCTTCGTAAATAGGTCTATCGGGCAAAGATAGCAGTCGAAGGTAAACCACGCATTAACAATGGACAAAGATCTCTGAAGAAGAGTAATGTTGGTGGGTGACAGATTTTTAGAGGTTATCTTTAGTTGTTTTGTCATGATGAGTGTATAGTGCGCTGAACATGAGTAAACTTTCGGGTCTGATGATAATTAGAGCGTGATCACTCGTTATAACAGGAGCTTTTAGTTGTAAATGAAAAAGATCGGGATGGTTTGTGATAATTTTGTCGAAAACAGCGTTCCCGCTAGTTGGGATGAGACAGGGGTCACTTAAACCAAAAGCAAGTAACGGATACGTAGGCGCATGATCAAAGTCACCAACAACGAAGCATAAACAGTCAGACGGTAATGAAACCAGGACGGGTATGGAAGCGTCAAAGAACAGGTCGATATCATTCTGAGAGCAGAAAAGAGCTATATACAAGTAACTGATCACAGTGCCTCGAAAAGGCGAGAATTTGGGGTGACATTTAACAACCATGCAGTCAACGCCATTACATGAGAAAGTAGAAATAACTTCAGACTTGCCAGACCACTCGGAATTGATGTAAGTAATCACACAACCACCTGTCTTCTTCTTGCACTGTTTTCTGACCTTACGGAAGCACTCAAAGTTCTCAAGGAGAACGAGTTCGTAGGTTGAGAATGCAACGGCGATCGGTGGTTTCCGGTTCTGTGTTTCAGTACTGCAGCGCAGTATGAGGAGAACCGTTTGGGGCGGGGGGGGGGGGTTGTGAGAAGTAATTTTTGAGGAGGTGCATGATGTTTGGAATCGGGAATCCGCCAAGCGGTCCAGTGGAACTATTGTGAAGACTAGTATGCCGGGTTGCAAGATTGTGACTACAGTAGCGAGCAATGTAAGAGGCTCCAATATAACATCGGCCAGCCACGGTCATGCAGCGTAGAAAGTGATCTAGTCAAATCATAAAATGTATGCAGTAATCAGGAAGTAAAGCCTAGCGGATCGATGGCTACATAAGTAACCAGCCAGATATGAAAGAGATCGGAGGTGTGGCAGTCGAGTATGTTCCAGCCGAAGGTTATGATTGACGTTTTAACACAAATCAATCATTGCAAATTTTCGAACTAGGGGCCAATGTACGGAGCTATGGAGGACTGACGGGCGGAGACAATATGGTGGTTTTGTAAAGTGGCCCATTGATGTTGGAGTTTAGGGGAGTTATTAATAAGCATAGACAAAATAAGTTTAACCATCGCCATGGAGCGGGTTTGACCTGGCCATAGTGGTAGGAGCAAAGTGGGTCCCTTTTGATGGATGAAAGTAGGAGAGAATGGGATCAGAAAGCAAAATCCGAAGTCGAACTGGATAAGTATACATTAGTAAGGATAGCGGGGAGAAATGGGAATAAGTAGTTACAGAGTAGTTAGTGCTGGATATGCTAGGAACATCCCTCGGTATTGGACGCCAGGAGGGCTATAACGGGATTTTTATGGTAACAAATTAGAGAGTTAATAGGGTATTAGTTTAGATGCGGTTTTCTCTTTTCTAAGAATGGACGTTTTACGAGAAGCTTAAAAATTCAATGTGGTAGGGCATTACTCACAATTCCATGAGGACTATTTCTACCAGGATTAATGATAGGCAAGATACTCAGTTATGATTGCCATTCCAGTAGGGCTTCCAGCACTGCGGAGTGACCAAGCTAGTAAGATTGAAGGGGCTTGATAAGTTCGAATATTTAGGAGAGTTTAAGCAGGGATGATGTTGATAGTTTACTGTGTTTATTTCTCGTTCTGTATCTAGGTGTTGATCAGTATGTCAGGTTGAGCAGCGGTGATCAGGATATTACTGTCCACAGGAATATGCGGGCGGGGTCAGGTTGCCCGTCGCGAAATGCGTATGTGGGACATTGGTGAGAGATAAAAGGCAGGATCGGAAAATGGAAATGAAAAGTTCGGTGCGCTATCACACCACTGAGGTGCAGGTGGGAGAACCAATGACATATCTGGTGAACAGATGATAGACAGAATTGTAGGGTTTCCCCATTCGCAGGGTCGGGTCTAGGCTGGTGGTTGAAGGCACCCATTTCCTACATAGCGCGGTTCGAGAAAGGTGGATTATGTGAGTAAGATATTCACTTATGTGTTTTTTTTATCAGAGGAGTGGTTGAGCCCATATAGGAACTTTCCATAACTCCTCCGCCCGTCATGTTTTTACACTTACGCTTTGTGCCCGAAACTGCTGGGAGTGGATTGTTTTTCCCCAAGTTCGGAAGAAGCCATGGTCCAGGTGTCGTTGGCCTCGAGAGAGTTGTTGTTTTGAGCATCACAGGTCGAAATTGAGGACGAACGTGCATGCAGAGGGGAAGCATGCCTGGATACTCTCACCCGTTAGCTACAACTACAGATGGTTCCAGACGTTAACTCAAGCCAATGCCTAACTACCACTGCAGACCATTGACCGGGTGATATGAAATGACGCCATGCTGGAAGAGTATATAGTAAAAAAGAAAGGCAACGGACAGCCATATAAAGAAAAGAAAATTTGAGCGGATGCGTCCATCCTAAAGTTTAATGCTTTCATAGCGTTCCTGACTCGTTGTAGACAAACTACGAACCCTGTAAATTTTGGGCCCTGGTTCACTGTGTATTAGTAGGGTTTGGGAGCAGGTTGGGGTTTAACGTTTTTCCAGGGATAAAAATAGCATCAAGGTTCATTCAGAAATGAATATAGAAGTTAGAGTGGTAGGAAAACAAGACAAGGAAACTGGAGCCAACTATAACGTAGTACTGATAGATTACTAAGATTGGCAATTCTGTAACTGGCATTAGTCATATGACCGACAAATGGCATAAAACAGCATGAGATTGTTAGAATACACTTAAACAAATGCTTATATCCATACATGCACATATACATGTAGCTGACCTATTCCCACCGGGGATTGTCATATGCGACCGTGTTTCGATCGGGGCATGT
Source organism: Fasciola hepatica (assembly GCA_948099385.1). NCBI lineage: Eukaryota > Metazoa > Platyhelminthes > Trematoda > Plagiorchiida > Fasciolidae > Fasciola > Fasciola hepatica. Next base: position 2,828,991 of record CANUEZ040000180.1, on the reverse strand, counting down.
TGTGTTCACGAATTTGGTAACAGAAGGAAGGCCCACTTACGAGGGTGAACTTGTATTTAGCACGAACGTACGGCCGGCCCAAGTACAGGCAAGCGCATGAGTCAACGGTGTATGCAATCGAAAACGCAAGACAACTGTACAATCACATTAGGTTGTGCAGGATCGTGCAACATGTGGCACAATCTGATTGGTGTATTCTGTCCGGGACGGAGTATGACAAACGTCAACTGTGTACGTGCGTGCAAGATTGTCTGACTAAGCAAATTCCTTTTCAAAACCAACACAACACTATGGTTGTTCACAAAAAAAAACAGCTCCGCCTTCTCTAACAGCCAATCAGCCTGCGATAAAAAAATTACCAAAACTCGTCTAAAAGACCGACGTGGCTGACCTATCCCACCGCGGCTTGTCACGTGAGTTCCATATTTTGGTCGGATTGTGGGAGATATGGTGACCCACCAAAAACATCTCCACCTTCTCTAAAGGCCAAGTATCAGGCTGTGATAAAAATCAAAACACCACTTTCTGGATGCTAATGGATTCATATCATGATAGGTAACTTTTCGAAGCAGGCCCGAGGGTGGTCTGTCGTGTACACTTGATGTAGACAGTTGGAGAGTGCTTTCCTGTCGAACCTTCAACCCAACACCATATTATCCCTCCACTATCTCTGAACAGGTTCACACACTGATACTGAATCGTATTACAGCATGCCAATGACGACGTAAGCTGCACCCCAAGATGATGCGATCTTGGTTATATCCAGATACGACCATAACTTGATTCCTACGTTTATTTTTCTCCCCGTGGTTCCTCTCTATCAGATACACCACCACCGATATCTCCACCAGTTCAGTTTAGAAGCTTGCTTTCTCAAATCATCATCTGCGCTAAGTTGCCCTTCCTTCAGTTTGAATGCCAGGAACTCCAAAAAAATCCCTCTCATGATTGTTCCATTTGAAACCTCACTTCTCTTCGAAAACAAATGTAACCCAAAAAGTTTCGCCAACCCCCTATCTTCCTTATTTCACAATTTAACTTTCATGTCACTGCACTACGATGCGTATCACCCAAACTTCCCATGCATCTTTTCACAAGGCCCAAAATTGCAGCTGTCCATAAAAACACCATTATCGCATAAAGTTTGTTTCGCGTTATGAAACGATATGCTGGATTTCGTCACCCCAACTCTTCCCATATGCAGTTTCCTTTTCCTATGCATGCCTCCTACTGTACGCCAGTTTGTCTTTGTTCATGAAAACCAAAGCACTTGCTTAGCTAGTGATTCAGTTCTTGACACATTTCCTGATCTTTAAGTAACTGAATAGTCTCTTGTTTCTGTTGTTCACAGCTGGTAGGGACTGTTGTTTCTTGGTAGTTCTTCCAGGTCCTAATCTTTTGACACTACTTCATTGCTCCGCCACATGATTCCAGTTCAAAACTTCTTCATACCTATTTGATAACGAGTGTTACCGATGCAAGTCGCTTGCAGAATAATCCTGGATCTCATTTTGAATAAACAAATATTCCAGCTAGAACATCCAAAGAGATTTATTCCGAACTTACCTAGCCCCACCTTGCAATCTCGAATGATGAAACACCATAAAATGACGCTCAGTGCCATAACGATTCATCGTGATGGATGCGGCTGTGTGGCTTCATTGGCGTTTGGAGCGATAACAGGATAACTCTGATCTGATTGACTATTGATTCATGCTTGTTCCCTGACACGACTAATCACACATACACGCACGTACGTACATCACTGAGATTTCATCCATGCCACGAACTACTTGCTCTAACCAATCAGACGTTTGCCCTGAGTCATACATACTTGATGATTCGTTGCAGCTGAGCAGCCCGGCTTGAACACTCTCGGATTCGTTGCATGGTGTTCTCCGTCAACTGCGAACACAGCAGATGCGCGCAGCCAAAACACTGAAATCTTTGTTTTGTAGAGAACTGAAATACGCCCTTCGAACGCGGAGACGCTTATCTTCTCTGTCTATCATGCCCAATACTTATCCAAAAACCACATGAGACTCAGTGAGATATGATATATTCGCCATTTTCATAACATAAATAGGTCTGCGTCCAAGTGAAAATGTTTCGTCCTTCTCTCTATTTCAGGATTTTGCTTCTTCTTCGAACCCAGTCACTTCCCCGTATTTTGACTTGTTTCCACCAGTTGCGGATTCCCAATTTTTGGATGATACTTGCTACTGGTCCGGTAAATCACCTCGCCATTTCAAAGAACACTGTTCCTTTTCATATTCATTATTGTTCACTTGGCTACTTTTATGCAATTTTAACCTGTCTGATTCATAGCAAACTGCACTGATTTGTTATTTTGATATAATTCTGCTTTACATAATCTTGATTTGTTCGTAGCCACTTTACCCGGGTGACCTTGAGTTGAATCTGCCTCGCAAACTGATGATATACCACAATTCCGTTTTTCTATACTTGGTTCATCCACCCAATGGTCCGAATCAAGTCGATACAAAAGGAGGCAACTTGCATGAAAGGTATGCTAGAGTTTAAATATTTTGTACCTATATGCAGTTCTTCGTTGACATCAAAATCATAAAGTCACTTGTATAGCATTCTATTGAATGGGAATTTGCAGCTAAATCTGTCGCTCCTCGAAAGCCCCGGAACCGAGTTTTCAATTGGTCATTACTCGACTTTGTAACCTATCTGTGATTAGAACTACAAAGTAGTCTGGTTCCAGGTATCGGCTCACATTCAGACGCAGTGGTAACCAAATGGAACTAGGCAGCAGGTAGCTTCGTCACGGAATACCTACCTGACATGAGGGTGATATTTATCAGTCACGACCTAAGGCATATGCCACTGATCGACTCAAAGCCGATTCGCGGTCATATGTAAGGTCGTAATCCAACTTAGCTGCAATCTCGGCAATCGAATGGTTCGAAGTTTGTTTATTCGGTTCCACTTAGTGCCATTCCTTGCTTCTGATCGCAGAAGTTTGACATACTATGGTCACCGACAAGGGTTACTGGCTAGCCAGTTGTCCCACTCACTGTGATTTTCCAGGACTGGTAATACAATTTCAAAAAGCACCAAAGCCTTCCGTCTTCTTGTTTCAGTCGCGGTGTTAGCTGTCGGATTCATCATCATGAGTTCGGACAACTACACGAGTTTGCGCATCCCTTATTTCTGTGTGCACAAATACTATACAAATGCTGAAAAGTCACCCATCTGAGTAAATAAAGCTGCCGTATGACTTGAAACGATGTTAGAAAGCCAAGAAAGAAGGCTCCAAGATTCTGTCTTCTCACCCGTGACCACTCAAGATTGTAAAAGCCATCATACCAACATGCTGCATTCAGTAATCCCGAGTAAGCATCGGCCGATAATTTTTCTGCGTCAGCCTTGTATATGATGTATCTTCCTTATCCGAGAACAACGCTGGTTTCGGCAATTTCATGTCTGACCGATTCCTTATATCAACATAACTCAATCTGAAACCAATTCGTATTAGTCGTGCAAATCGTTTTCATTTTATTTCGTTCCAAGTCCGTCTAGCTTTGTTGTGCTATTACTGAAATGTGAGATCCTCCTTTTAAAGTTTGTGAATACTTTATCGTGTTGAGCTTTATCGCTCACTGTGGTCGTGATTTTACACGTTCATCTCGACCACGACCATCTATCAGTTGTCGTTTGAAAGGATAGTTGTGTTAAGTGAAGTCTGTTTGTGACCTCGGCATGGGTTCCAAAAATCGCGATTCTGACTTGCGGAAGGATGAGTTCTACGATGAAATCACCACTCTCGTTCGCAGGAACAAAGGTTCTGACATTGTAATGCTAACTGCTGACTTTATTGCACAAGTTGGCAGACTTGGTGTGTCAGATGCCTGTTTAGGTGGCCGTTGTGCTTCACCCTCTCAGCATACAAATAAGGGCTTTAGGCTTCTCCAGTTTTGTGCAGACAATCGGTTGTTCTTGTCTAGCACGAATTTCCGACACAGCTCACGTCGCACAGCGACATGGTGCTCCAACTCTACAGGTACCCCAAGCTAGAATGATCATATCGCAGTAAGCTGCAGGTGTCGCAGTTCTGTTCAGAACTGTAGATCCTATTGGTCCATGTACGTAGAGTGGGACCATGCATTAGTTTTAATGCGATTCTCTCTCCAGCTCCATGGTCATCGACAAAACCGCAAACGCAGTTGGCCGTGCAACGTTTGTCTGATTCAGACGTTCGCACCAGTTATGAACATAAATTATCACATGAGCTGGGATCTACGACGAACAGTACTGTAAATGAGCATTGGGCCCACATCTAGCAGGCGATGCACTTTGCAGCATGTTTCGACTGTGGTCCCAGATCCGATGGCCATCGAAGACACAACTGCTAGAAAGGCATCACTCGCACCGTCGAGCAACAATAATCGTTTTCTTCCACTTGAGAGGCGCCTTTGATTCAGCTGATCGAGCAACGCTTTTCATTGCTCTACATACAACACGTGTGTCACAGAAGTTCGTGAATCTACTGAGACCGTTGTATTTTCCTACCTCTGCTCGCGTAAGGGCTTACGGTGAACGATCGAGTCCATTTGAAACGACCAGTGGTGTCCGAAAGGGGATGTCCCATTTCTTCATTCATGTTCATGTTCCTCATGGACGAGGTGATGAAGAATGCCTTGCGAAATATTCGGGATGGGGTCGTCGAACTGACAAATGGTGGAAAGTTATGTAACCTAGATTACGCGGACGATCTAGTCTGCTTGTTTGAATGTACGGCACATGCTCCACGTGTACTAGGTAGACTCGTAAGAGCTTTAGATCCATTCGGCATGCACTTTGCACCTTCAAAGTGTAAAGTGATGTTGCAAGACTGGACGTCAAAGATTCCGAGCTTGATGCTCGATGGGGAGGTGCAGACAACTGTCGTGCGCTTCAGTTACCCCGGCAGTAGAGTGACGACGGACGGGAGTACAGTAGTGGAGGTGAGCGCGTGTATATCCAAGGCTCGAGCAGCCTACGCTAGACTGAAGCACTTGTGGCAGCGACCTGATTTTTCGCCCAAGTTGAATGGTTGTGCGTACTTTTCGGCGGTGCGTTCCGTTCTGTTGTATGATTGTGAGACTTGGAGTCTGCTTATGTAAGACTTCCGTCGTATTGATGTTTTCAACCCTCGATGTCTGCGTAGTATCGCTAATATTAGATAGAATGACTGGGTGAGCAATGCTGAGGTCAGAAATCGAGTATGGGGTACCACTTCAGGGAGTTTTCTATCACAGCGCATCCAGCTTAGTAAGCTTCGTTGGTTGGGGCGCGTTTGACGTATGGCGAACGAAAGTCTATCTTACCGTTCTGTTTTCTGTTCCTCCTGGAGAGTGAGAGAAGCCATGTGGAAATCAAAAGATGATGTGGCAGAGAGGAATGAGAGATTGTACAGCGAACTTAGGAAAGGTAGGTGCCTCAGGTCTTCGTGGTTGGGGCCCAAAATATCCGTCAACCTATTGTAGAATTTTATTGCTCAATAACACAGCGTAGTCGAGATCGTTGGTAGGTTGTCGACGTTTCGGTCACCACGGGTAACCTTTTTCAAGACTGGTTTTGCAACCGAATGAAACTGTGACTAACACCCAATTGCTCTAAGCTATTATTCCAGTTTCATTCGGTTGCAAAACCAGTCTTGAAAAAGGTTACCCGTGGTGACCGAAACGTCGACAACCTACCAACGATCTCGACTACGCTGTGTTATTGAGCAATAAAATTCTACCATAACATTTCACATGGCGCATCGATTTTTCGATACACTCCGAACCGATTTCGGTTCTGACACATTATCCGTCAACCTGTTTGGGTGGGGACACTGAAGGATATGGCAGCTACTCGTAGACGGCGGCGATCGTGTTTTCACTTTCTGTCAGATCCGAATGACTGATCAATGCGCGTTTGTATAGTTAGACTGTGTATTCCGTGTTTTGGCTCGTTAAATTAATCTTTCTTATTCAATGTGTAACATGGTGAGAAAGACAGTGGTCAGTGAATCTTGCCTTGCTGAACAATGATGGCGATATTGATGAGGATTAGGAACAAAATTGAACTATCGGGAATGAAGCAGGCCAAGCAGACGGTAAATGGCCGAGCACTGATACCGCAGTTAGAGGTTGTCAGCGTGTCTGGTAATGGATACGGTTGAAGACGGGTTGCGTTTTTCGTACTGGGAAGCGACTTTTAATGCACCATCAGACACGTTGCGGGTCGTGTTCTCGCTGTAACACCTTCTGAACCCAAATAAATACCATGAGCTTATGCATAGTCGTGTTTAAGAATAAATATCCATTCACTCAAGACTCTCACCCACATCACGAGAGCCTATGCCTCTGCCTGGATAACATTCAGTGCCATTCGTCGTTCGTTTGGGTGTCTTTCCGTGGATTCTTTCAGATTGATGTGTGCTTCACGTACTCCATTGATTGGAATATGGTGGTTCTACTGTTTACCTCCAAACTGCTGCTGAAGCAGCCAAACGGGAGATAGTTCAAAGGGGTAGCCACGTCGCGTCGATGGACTACGTGGAGGGAGGGGGGGGAGGGGGTCTAAGGGTTGTTCTTCTATCGGCGTATCCGAGGCCGTGCTGGTACTCTGTGGGCTGCAGCCCGCCGGCCTGCTTTTGATGTATCGCCTATCCAGAAGAGTAACCTCTGGAAAGCTTCCGATAAACAGAAAATTGTCACTCAGACATCATTATATATATATATATAATGCATGCTTACGCATGAGTGCAACGAAAGGGGTATACCCCATAGCCGTAAAGGCCCACTGCGCTACTAGAGATAACTAGCAAGCAGACCCTGAGACTTGAATTGATGGAGAACCACACAAGGTCCCAATAGGTCAGGTGTGGCAACGAGGCGGATGACAGTGGATTACTTTCCACCATCAAATGGAATACTAAATGTTCATCCTTACCCGTAGCCCAAAACAAATTGTGTCAGTAGTTGGAGAACGCATTTAGTATATGGTTTGATTCCAAAGCGCTCTGAAGTACTTCGCTGTTCACCCAGCACATTTCCCTCCGTTCCGGTGACATTCGTGTAAAACAAAACTGGTCGGTCCCTATCACAATGGGAAATGGTCATGCGAATATGGTTCGTTGAACAGGTGTTTGCACACTAACAAACATGGGACCAAGACGATACACTGAATGCTGTTGTCAGTGCAACGTAAGCACGGAGCACGGCAGTTCCGGGAAACATCATCATCAGCCGGTCAGATGCTTTTTACTACACACCTTGTATCCTTTCCGAGCTGCAAAGACGGTTAACAGTGATAAACAGGATTCGCATCTCACTCCGGTTGCACAGTTCTGTTTTCATCTATCTTGTCGTAAAACTGTGGTTCTGAATATCATGAAACGTCCCAGAGCCCCGCTATCGGTGGCGCTCCTGCTTGCGTGTTGTGAACTCATTGGACTTGTTCTTACTTCCACCGTTCTAAGAATGACCCAGAATACGTTTGGCCTGTCACTACTTTTGCCCTGTCGTGTCCTAACAACGTTTATATTAACAACAGGTTCAAGTGAGAAATTGCTTTCAAAAATTCATTATCTTGCGGCTAATATTCTGTGACTAAAACCCATCGGGCAGAGGAATGAAAAACTATATTTTCGGTGTGCCTGCGTATTTAGGTGCAGAGGGGAGACAAACACGATACCGTTCCACCAGGAAGTGTGATGCAGTAATTATAACCCGCCGTCAGTTGGTGGTTTGGTTCTGTAGCGAGATTCAACTTCGTTCATTTGTTTAACACTTTCTTGTTTAACTGAACGCTTGCTACCAAGCGGGATGTTCACTTGACCTTTGCCCGCACACGCTTTCGCAATATACGCTAACCATTTCCTCTTTATTGACCGTGTTCTCCATCTCATCGGTTGGGGGAGGCAATGCTCTGGTTATCGTGTCGGCTTTATGCGAAGTACTCCACTGACGGACAGGTGATCGACGGATAGTGGAAAGGGCTAGCGAATGCGTGCAATAAGGAAACGGTATGGTGAGGTTTAGGCGATCTTACAGTGGACGAGCCCGATATGATGCCAACGTCACGCAAGTTTCCTTTTGGTTCGGGTAATAATGTTCTGTCTGGTTTTTTGGCGTGTTGCTTTGTCATAGAATAGTCCGTTGGTTCCCCTTTTTAGTACACGTACTGTTAAATTTTCTACCGTTTCATACGTTTATCGCTTTGTCCCCATAATTTGCTGGATCATTTTCAAACCTTCCGGTATTTGATGGTAATAGTTTGTAGGCGATTCTTCGTAGACTTTTGTTTTCGTTTATAACTACTTATTGCCTGAAAAATTCGGATGCAGCTCGTTTGGTAGGAAATTATTGTCCGTCTACTCGGGTATCTGTTATTTGCGACTCGCACTCAAAAGTCGTTCGTTCACGGTGTCTACAGATCACAAGCCTTTCGTACGCACTAAAGTTCGCTTTCGATCGACACTCACCTCGCGAGGTTCGTCACTTAGACTTAGTCTCACAGTTTAATGTGGGCATACGATACGCCTCTGTTACACAATCCCATCTCTGAGGCCTTTTCGCGCCTATGTCAGCTAAGTTTGTGAACAACGTCTGACATCGGCTTAGACGCTCATGTCCAAAGCGCGAGCGCGATATCAAGTGGCTTCAACAAAATGGTTCACTACGTTTAACGCCGCAACTGCCACTCACACAGTCTGCGGTTATACCTAACCAAACCAAACCCATCAATATTTGTTTTTTACTTTTTATGAGTAGCAGCAACACCGAAAGTCTCTTATATGTCTGTTATCCTGGTCAAACATCTGCTGGCGTCCCCAGGCGCATTTTCCATCCCTTTTGCTTTAGGCTCTCGGACGGATTCACAGTCATACTGGCTACATCAGTTTTCTCGCTGACACCCGGTACTTTCAAGGAGATAACCAATCACTGGACAAGGGGACAGTTTGTCAGGTTGGCTTTGGAGACGGCAGTTGGACTCCTTTGGAAAGAGAATTCGAAGGTGCAGACGTCAAACCCTATCCATCAGTCATCCGGTGCCAGGCCAACAATACAAGGGACGGCATGCACGAAGTTCCTGCGATAGTGGGACACCCGGCCCGCATATGGAATCGAAGCCCAACTTGGACTTCTAGGAGGAGGCCCCTCAGGCGAAATTCAAATTAGTTCATTTGATTAACACATTATTGTTTCCTGAACTCGGTGCACGATGGTCATTTGTCCGTTGTACGTGCACTCTGTCGCAATATACACTCTTCACTCTCTCCCCGCCGATAGTGTTCTCCTTCTCGTGGGTTAGGGGAAACTCTGCTCTAGTGATCGTGATGGCGTAGTGCGGAGCGTCACAGTGCTGGACAGGTGGTTAACGCATAGTAGAAGGGGTTAGCAAACGCGTGCAATAAGGGACCATCATGGTAAGCTCTAACCGATCTAAACCGTTAGAAAATAACGACAGAAAAGCAGGATGGGCTTAATGGCGCTTCGTGCACTGTATTAGGACTGCGGTATCTTGGTGTGATTTGTGTATTTCTCCAGATCCACCTTGTCTCAGCCAACACTGGTGCTGCTGTTTCATACAAGGGCATAAATGCTGGGCTAGCCGTTGTCGAATTTACCACTGGCATAGTCGTATTGAGCTTCATGATTAGTTGGACTCTAATTTTTATGGCCTAGAAACCCATTTAAATTGGGCTTCTTTCTTCACCTGCGTATATTCACATTAACTTGTACGCACACCTGCTTCTACTCGTTCGTGGTGCGTCGATTTGTCGTTTTTGAGCAAACTGAGCAACCGGATCTGGAGCACTTCGGTGCGAGGCGTGTTTAATAGACAGAACTGAGGAGAGCATCCCTGAACTCGTACTCTGACCTAAATAACGTGTCACAGTTAGTCGAATGAAAAGGTCAGCTGGAGAGAGGCGGAGAAGTAGAACGGTCGAGCAAACAAGTTCAATAAACGTGCCGCTACCTGTAACGAATAGCCTGATAACTAGGTCATAAAACTAAAACTGATCTGACCCGATGAAATATCGCTGATAGCCACGAAAATGGTTGTTCATATCATTAATTCACGTGATTTCCAAGACCGGTCCTCAAATTTATTCGATTCCGCGTTTGTGAGGGAGTTTTGGGATCTGCAAAACACTCCTCAATGCTCTCTATTCATCTGTTTATTATGGGTTCATAATAACTGTAGAAATGGCGTCTTCAATCGGGCCGACCGCAGTGAACGCGTTTCAGTGTCCACCATTTGAGTTGCCAAAAGTTTAAATGACAGATTACTATCAGGTGTACACGATACAGCACCAGGAACTTTATATCCCTTTGGAGACTGACTTTTTAATCATACTGACCTCTTCTACGTTGCTACTACACATTGCAATGCAGTGTGTGATGAAATCTGCTCATGCGCAACAGGTGTGCAGCAAGACATCTTCATCATTATTACTATATTATTTAACCGAACACTGACTGCCAAGCACGGTTGCCATGTGACCGCTGCTCTTGCGCACTCTCAAATACACATCGACCGCTATCGTTCTCACGGGTCCTGGGGAATACCGTTCTGGTTAATTTGTTAGCACAATGCCGAGTGCTAGAGTAACGTGCTGGTGGTCCACACGTAATACAAAGGACCGGAGAATGCGTTTACTAAGGAAACTGCGTTGTAAGGTTTCGCGACCTTACAGGTGTTTCTGACAGAAAAGAAGAGATATTTATGGTCCTTTTAGTTTCACCACTGTGTCAAAGTTTTTGAAATTTAGACAACCAATTTGAGTCGTCTTCTGGTTGGCCGAGAACAGGTCACAAGTTCACCGCCGTTTTTGGCCATGTCAGTCTCTCATCGCCTTAGGTCATATTAGCATGAACGTGTTTGTCTTGCACGACATTGAGGGACAGCGCACTGACTCGATGTGATGTCAGCATTTCTTTACAATCTGATGGATATCGAGATCCATGAACACGTCGATCAACAGATAGACTCGGTCGCCTTCATGATAATTGAATTTGTATATAATATGATTCATCATGCAGCTTGAACGCTCAACTCACCATTGAAAACCATGGAAGCACTGTACAGCAGTTTCATCCTTGTTGGGAATCATCAGCAGTGCACATCCACCGAGCCCCCACGAGGACTCGAACCCGGGGTGAACGATTGTGAATCGAACACCTTAACCACAAGGCTATCCGGGCTGCCAATTGGGATGTGCCTAGAAGATATGGACCGAAATCACAGTCCTGTTCCAGTGCTAACGTGATTTATATCTCACCGTTCACGGGAACTTGAGCCCTCATGCAGATCCGAACGACAATCACGCTTATCACGGTGCGGTCAGACACACACACACACACACGCGCACACATGCAGTGACCCGAGTCAGTTGTTCAGTCTGTGCACTTGCCCCAAACCAGTAGATGGCAGCTTGATAGGAGATATTCTTAATGGAATGTAAACCACCGTAAGAATGATTAAGATGGAGGCGCTGAGGTCAACCGGGTGACCGAATATATTAGTCATGATTACACCGATCCGAAGACAACTAGCCTTTTCGGATTGAAGTCCGAAAATGACAAAACCGAGTCTGTTGAAGTGCCGCGGCAGATGACCTGGATGACTAATCTGTTGCCGTGTGGACAGTTCCTGTGTGTGTGTGTTTCTGTTGGTCTTTGTTCGACTCTCGTGGGGGTCACCGCGCCCAGTTTGTCCGGAGTGAGTGGGATAACCCTAGATGGTAAGGATTACGACTCGTTGCTTTATTTCCCATCGTCTATTCTTGTCATTATCTTTGCTCCACCCAAAAGACCTAATCGGAACGAGAAGCACCTAATCAACGAACGCCCTGCGTAAGACAGTTCAGCTAACCTGCGCAGCCGAACTCGGAAGTAGTAATCGCATTACCTCCTCACTGATGACGTTAAATCATTCAATATCCAAGCCTTTTCCAGTCTGACTGTGTTCGGTCCGATGAGCAATACCGACCCGCAGAGTACGAACTATGAACAAATCCTCTCGTAAACAGATATCAACGGAAACATACACAGTGAACACAAATGAAGTGAACATATGGGATTCAGAAGAACGCTTAATCTGTCCTATTCCTGCTTTCTTCAGAACTGAAATAACCCGTGACTTTTGGCATCAATTTTAAATTAAAGGAGGACAATTAGTGAGGCCCTCGACAGGAATGATGCTGGAGGTTTCTGGGCAAAGCATACTTCGCATCTGCCCACACCGTAGAAGGGGTTCTTTTTTGGGAACCTTAACCGAAGCCTTGGACTGAAAAGTCTGACTCACAAGGCAGTGGGGCGTTAATCGAGCACGGGAACGTGTCCGAAGCACACGTGAAGAAACTTCTTCTGATCTGTCACGTGAAACCTGATTGTTGCAAGCATTCTGTCTTATATTCGTAGGTGCTGTTATCGATCCGCTTTTCGGATTCAGCCCCATGCACCCTTTGAAGCAAGTGGAACGTGGACGTGGCAGCATCCTTTGGGCTGAGGGTTGTCCAGCTTAGGTGGACGATAGCTGCCCCATGAAGTGCGACAACTTCGCTAACCATCGACAGAAACTCTATTCACTCCTATCCTACGTTCATCTGGTGGATATTTTTAGACCGGCAAACTGTTTTCCTCCGTGTTTATTCGCTGGAGTGTCTTCTCCATGGGCGTAGCGGATAACACCAGAGGTTTACCATCAGCTTCTTCTCTCCTTTACCCATCGACCTGGCATGAATGGATCTTCAGCTTAAGGAAGCCATCTTGCGTTGATCTTTGAGCTATGATAGGCATGTAAGCCATCACACCACGCCAAAGTACAGTCTCGTAGTGGTCGGCATAAAATAAGCAAATATTGACGAATCGTGACCTAGGGTACGCTGACGATATTGGCCGAATGTTCAAATCAGAGGACCATGTACAAAGTGAACTTGACATCTTTACACGTGAGGTTGCTTCAACTGATTTAGTGCTTGCCTTTTCATATTTTAGTATTCCTTTTCCGCTAGGTAAATATCTGATGATGAGGACCTGGCCATAGGTAATCACGGAACGCACTTAGGCAGCTGCATAACAAATGGTGGCGGTTCCTTGCGAGGTGCAAATGCATGGCGTCGGTCTGACGTCTTCCTAAAAGTGCATGACCGCGTCTACTTCTCCATAGTTTAACCAGTTCTGTTTTGCTATGGTGAAATTCGGAATTCGCCTATGGAAGATGCGCACCAATTACGGATTTTCGACCGCTGTTTCTACAAAATCTAGCAGGGATGAGATCGATGCATGTGAGTGGATTCGGCCGGTGTTCTGCTCGCCTTTGGATAACTTGTTGTTTCATCGAATCAAGTTCGTCACTATGGTAAGGAACGGTCTGTCGCACCGTCCCATATTCCTGTGTCACGATGAAGGGGGTTAAAAGAAGATACGAAGTATGTGCATAAAGGTGTCCGGAGACACTAAGGAGGATAGCCGATTCTCGTCTTTGTGATTGGGGCTCGAAGGATTTCATCACCGTTTCGTTGGAGGCAACGATTAATATTGGCCATTTTGTTATTTTATTTTTGGTCATATCAGAAATATAGTCATACATACACAACCACAGCGTACACACTCTCTATCCACTTGAGAATTCATCTTTCATCAGCAGCGAGCACCGCAGCGTTTGTTGAAACGTGCCTAATTTTCAATCGCCGTAGAATGGTAATGGTGGGAAATTTGTTCGTTTTAAGGAGCGCGAAATACAGGTCGACTGAATAAGTTAGGAGGGTGATGACCAAATGAAAGTCGAACATTCTTGAAGCGAGAAAAGATGCTTGATCATCAGGAGAAGTGCACGTCATTCGATAGTAATTTGCTCCTAGTTGGACGGATTCATTTTCGTAACAACAGTTCGGAAGTTGAAAATCCCTCAACTGTGAGTTCTCGTTCAAGGGTGCAAAGTCGTTGGCATATTCCCGGGGAAGATATCGTAGAAGAGCTGATGGTGATCCATATTTGACAGCCGGATAGTTGTCGAGCTTACGCAGCTACACACTACAGTTTGATTGCGGGACCATTTAGTATTCTGAAACCGGCATACGAACCGTTAGTTTAAATTGCAGTGTTGATTAAGTCAACATAAAAACAACGAAATACGATTTATTCTCAGTTATCACCAGAATATCTGAAGACAAAGAGGAAAGGAATCACACAATTATGGGCACATGCCCATGATAACAGCAATCAATCGGTTGGGAATCATGTACTCATAAATATGCTTTGCATAAGTCAGTACAACAATATGATAGTGACCAAGATTTGAACTTGGCTAGACGTATTTGTACTCTTTAGGTTTTCTTCATCCATTGCCACGAAGTCAACAGTTTCTCACTCAACCAAGCATCATTTACTTTGTTGCCCGTTCGATATTTTTCGTCCAGTTTGGTCAGTAGGGCTCGAAACTCGTCTGAGCTGACACGTTCACCAGACTCTCGCTGTGCGATTACATCCAGTCCTATATCGGGCGAGTCTGACACATGGGCTGCTAACCAGAACAAACTGTGCCGCAGATTGAGCCGAGCGGCCATACGTAGGGTATCGTTCACATCCGGGTATACGTGGACCAGAATTTGATCCTCTGAGAACCACAATTCGGACTGCGTTGACATGAAAAACTCTCGGGTCTAAAATGCATCCACAACCCAGCCCAAGAATAAATAAAAATGATAAGATTATTATTATAATCGCAAAGTCAGCAAAGTAAATAATGATGGAAAGAGCAATAAATTTCAGAGTATCACTAGAGTAATCGAGATAGCAATAACAGCGACTTAACCGTTCGCATTTCAGTGCACGAGGCTGAACCTCATAAAGCAACAAGCACCGATGCTGAAACTCGTCGTGCTGAATCTGGGTCGAGTGGTGTGAACCTCTGTCTGAACTACGCCACCACCGGTCACATCAGTGCTGGTTAGAGATTCTCTGTCACCCTGATGGTTAATACATCTGACCAATTGGGTTCTTGTGTGGTCTTTTACTCCAACTTCCGGGGTCATGGTTACCGGTCGCCCCTTTGAAACCATAGGGTGTGCCCTTTCATCTGCATTCATGCGCAACTGAGTAGTGAAAAACAAGGCGAAGGAAAACTGCAATCCGTGTACGACTCAAGTTCATTTTGGACTGAGCACACAATAGATTAACTTAGATGATAAAGAGGTGATTGTGGGCGCTTTGTATTCAGTAACAGCGTTGTCAGAATTGTTGGTGATCAGTCAACGTTTGGGATACCGCAGGTAACACCGCTGACCGAGATAATGTTTAGTTCACCTCCAGTGAAACATTTCGGTAGGTCTATGTGACACAACCATGAGGGTTGGTAGGTTTTGACGTCATGATGAGAGCAGGTACTGTGTGCTAGAGTACAAAAGGCACAATCGTAAAACTATTCCCCCTAAAAATATGCTCGAAATACTCAAACAATAAAAATAGAGCCCTAATGCCCAGGGTTGAGTGCTCCTTGATGATCCGTTTCCCAATTTTCTTTCTCCCACCCGATTTCGAAACTAAAACATTTTTAAAATCAACACGATATATGAAGAGTAAGTCCTCTTTAGGAGTTTCTTATCGAGAATGTTCAAACAGATTTGAGAAGGTGCCAATCACACACCCTCCGACCGGCGGTGGTCAAAAGTTCATCATGTTGAATTCAAGACCCACCAGTCCCAGATTCGAATCCTGCTGCTTCTGTCGCCACCGGTCACTTTCCCTAAATGGAAGCCTCTAATTGGCCGCGACCCGCTTCCCGAACTATGGAATCTTTATGATATAACAGAACGGAGATAAACAAAGAATCATCAGAAATCGGGACAATCTTTTTGTAATTCACCAGGCACGCACTTTGTTTATTCGTGATTTCCGGTTGGTTATATACTCGTCCACCTTTTCCACACATTGCCGCACTTCGATGCCGTGCGCCGGGCACAAGGTAAATTCTTCTCCTTGTTTGGCGGATTCCTGCTTACACTTGGAAACCAAACGACGGGTTTGTTCCAACGAAT
The DNA here is from genome assembly GCA_948099385.1 of Fasciola hepatica. Lineage (NCBI taxonomy): Eukaryota > Metazoa > Platyhelminthes > Trematoda > Plagiorchiida > Fasciolidae > Fasciola > Fasciola hepatica. The sequence continues at coordinate 2,812,943 of CANUEZ040000180.1, read as the reverse complement.
CCATGTACGCGACAAGATCATGCACCGTAGTACTTCCTTGACCTGATTGAGAGAAAACAAAAGATGCCAAACACACGTGCTGCCTCTGCATATTCCAGTGAATGGGTACAACATGACATCAAATCATTCCTATCGGAATAATCACTGGGGAAAATTTAAAAAAGTGAGGGAAGTGGTGATCAGGGACGGGCTATCAGCAAGAGCGGCAAGTGAGTCAAGAGAAGAAGAAAAAGAGTGAAAATGGCACGAGGCCGAGTGAACATGCTCATTCGTTTGATTTTCGGTCTGAAAATGAAAATGGGCTTGGGTATTTCAGTCAGTGTCGGTTTTTTAATTCATACATGAGCATGGGTGCAGTGGAAGGGGCATATTCCATGGCTTTAGCGGTCAACTGTACTATTGAGAATAATCGAAAACCATAACAATGACGTGAGGCTAATTGGTCCATAGACAACACCCAGCCTGTCTCTGACAGCAAAATGGAGCTATCAGCGTGAGTCATTTAATGCGTAAGTATCACCTGTCCGAAACCGACATCGAGGCTAGAGACAAAAGGATCGCGAGCGACGGGACTGCGGACCGATAAGCTGAGAAGAACAATCTGTTAAGAGGTGGTTGGCCGTACTATCCGTCAATCAGAAGAGAAGGTCTCCAAAACACGTCGGACCAATAAGTTTTGTGCAATTATTGGTAACGGACACACCGCATCATATACAAACAATATGTTCCACACCAAGGAACTGAGGTGCTCCGGAAGCAGAGAAATCTTCTTCCTAATGTAATAGTCTACAAAATATGCCGGATAAATGTGTTGAGTACCGTAAACCACCCGTTTGCATTTCAGTAGTATAAATCAACCGTAACAACAATGCTTATTTGCATACCAGCTGTCCATTTCACTCGAAGCAAGCCATAATGAAATCGGAGGATGCAATCATATGGTTCGTACGCTTTTCTTCATCTTATTGCGTTCAGTTTAAATGGCATTTATTGTCTTTCCAAAATTGTCCATAATTGTGTTTTGAACAATTGGCTACTTACTTATTCGATAAGTAGTATGCGTACTCCACCCCTGCACTATTTTCATATTGTTTCGAAGCTGGGTAAACAGTATTAGGAATAATATTCATAGAATGCATTACCTGCAAAAGCGCATGATCGGATATTCACTTGCGCTACTCACAATCGACTGCCGCGCCGCGATAGCCAAGCTGTGGAGCGTGTCGCCGGTCTGAATCCACCGTGCGCCGCTGAACTATTGCATACTAAAAATGCTATTGGATTTTCCATTAAATGTCCAAAATTATTCGCAAGTGACGCCCGATTGGCTGTTTGAGATCTTCTGATTGGTCTAAAGACCGGCGCAACAATCATCCTTACACATTTCGCGTAGGTGGCCACACCGAATGCCCACCGTCTGCGCATCGTACCATAACGTGCCTCTACAATTACGAAGGTGGATACGACTTTGTTGCGACCCATGCTAAGAACCTTAGCAGTTGTCATGTAACCAAACCAGGGTAATCGATAGACCATCACTAACATGACCAGCAGACAGAGGCAGGCTTCTCAGTCAGCTGTGCGTGTTCCAAGTAAGTGAAGTGGACGAAACGCGTGAAATCACACTGCGGTCAAACACTGACTTCAAGAGAGGGCTGCAGTGCGGGTACAATGGAGTAAAAGTATCCAAATTTCAATCAGTCTTCGTTGCCGCGCGGGGATAACAAAAATTGGGGCATACGAATGATAGACTGTAGTTCGGCTCGGTCTCTGAGTGGCAGTTGGGCAACACTTCTGATGTCAAAATGTAGAGACTCGCAGGTGCAAGAACTATGAGAGTGTTTTTCTGTATTTTGTGTAACCAACGCTACATATCCACAAAAACCTAAGCTACTGGCCTCGAAACAGCGTCATTCCGTGATCGATTCAGATCGATATGTGAACTGAGGTTTGGCTAACAGATAGAGGCGTGTACCTACTGGACTTTTGTACATTGGATTCACGCCCAGGTGGTGGTGGGTAGTGGGTATGTCTGCTTCGTATTAATTGTCACATAAGTGAAATCCGTCTACAGAGCCGATAAATTGGCGTATAAAACCATTTTGAGTCGGCTCCGAGATCATTTTCCTTTCGCAACCACGGTGTCCGTGTCTGACAGCCCTAATCCGAACTGCAGTTCATCCAGAAAGCTGAGCATAAGTGAAGGACCTGTTTAATCGGCAAAAATTCCTTCCAACGGAAAAGGTCAGTAAATATTTGGAAATAATGTATATTGTTCATTTTACCTTGGATAAACTGTGAGGCTGTGAATTCGAAACAGTGAGGTTCGTACGCATGATATATACCTGAAATACGTACGCGAGTCGTTGATGCAAATAACGAGGGCGAGGACTGGCAAAACACTAGATGTTGTGGAGTCAGATATAAAACGATCCAATCTTGGATAAGTTCTTTGAATGATCAGTTAATTCCGAAGAAAAAAAGGGGACGAAGCGGAATGTTTTTTGAATTTGAAGTAGATAAAATTTCGGAGTGGATATCTGAAGATGGAACGATCACTCTGGATGAAGTAAGAATCCGGATGTACGTGGGATATGAAAAAAGCTGTCGGTGTTTCCACCATTAGTGCATACCTAGATGGGAGGTTGATAACCAGCAAATCAGTGCTTCCGGTACCCGTTCGTACCAATACTGATATCAACAAAAAGGCGCGAAAATCTTACGTAGAAAAAATGTTGAATTTGGAGACCAAAAACCGTTTTCTGATCGGAAGATTATACCTGGATGAACGGGCTGTTACGAAGACGGTTAATTCACGTGGAATGAACCTGAACATAATTGGAGCTATGAGTGGACGGGGTACAGTGGATATTGAAATCAAATGTGGGCCTTACACAAGTGAAATGCACAAGCAACGGCTCTGGAAAATCTTGGAGAAACTGATAACGCCCCATGTCACTAGAAAACGGAATCTGTTTTCGCGGAACAGAACCATGCCCAAGCTGAATTGCTTCGGTTAAGTCCGTTTTATCCCATGTTGAATCCCACAGAAAACATTTGGAGTGTTTTGAAGTCGAGAACAAAGAGTAGTGTCACTTGGACACACGACAATGTTGCGAGAGTCTCCAGATACCACAATAACTAAGATCGAGTGGCAAACATTATTTCTGGAGAAAATTGCAAGAGACGCCATCAATGAGTTCAATGGTTTTCTGTGTTAAAACTTCGTCAGTCACACAAAGCAGTACTAAATGAGAGACTTTAATGAAACCGATTTATTGTGAATTTATTTTGATTCTGAGAACACCAGTTGTAGTGAACATATGTTATCGGTGATTTCATTCTCAAGCCATTACAATCACATTCATATGAAGACGAATTAATAAGAAGAGTTGGGAAAAGTCTGACTACGGAGAAATTAGGGTGAGGGGGGAAGGAAACACGTGCGAATGACTAGATTATGTAACCGGTTCTAATTAGCTTACGTCACAGCTACGCCCTCCTGTGCAACACAGTTGACTGTTGGCTACTGGAGTTGGAGTGCTCGGACTAATTTTCGCTGCGCGTGAAGCTCAGGCTTCGAGAGGTGGATGGTAACTGCCTCGGCCGTTGCTAGTATCCGGATCTTCCTGGAGGATTTCGAGGACCTGGTGGAGCTTTCGGGGATCCCCGAGATCCAACCTCCAATCGGAGATGCAGTGCCGAAAGCGTTAGTGTGGGCTCTGCTTCAATCCAGGAAATTAGCTCCTCTAATTTATGATCAGACAAACGTTTAACATGTTTCCCACCATGAGTAAACATGGAATGTGCTGCCTTGTTTCTCGTAATCCAGGTCACTGCAGTTTCCTCTTGACACCCAGTGCTTCATCTACCAGGCAACAGTCGTCCCCAGCTTCATACGCGTTCAAGACGCTGGACTTGGTGTCAGGTGCATGAAATGTGCGTCTCGTTGCCAAACTCATCTTCGTTAAGATGAACTGGTCATTTCACGAGTGACCAGGCTCCACACAGAACGCAGCTTAGTCACGTGTATGGATTGGACCAGTTTTATTTAGCTACACACACACACACACACATACACGCACACAGTCAAGGTCAACTGACGCCGTTGCTTTGTTGGCCGTCCCAGTTTGTCCCTGGTCCTTTGCCCTTCAATCCCGCGGTCAACTCAGTGGTCACATCTCTCCCCTTGTAGCCCCCTGCCCGCACTATTACATGTATCAACGAGAATTCAGCTCACCAGCTACCATCGCGATGTCGGTGATCACGGGGCAGAGAGATTTCGTGGGAGGTGACAAGCGACCACTGCCAAGCCAATCATGTCTGTGTTTGCAGAGCGATGCCATTCGGGCTTCATTTGAAGTTACGTAGGATTCAATTGAAGTTATGACAACTTCACTTGAGGTGTAAAAGGTATAGTCAAAGGTCAGGAATTTGTTGTGCCATCCAATAAACCCTGATGACGGCAAACAGAGTAGACTTAGTCAGTCAAACTGCACATGAAATGAATTACCGTGCAGTTTCACGAGTCAACCCATCATTAAAATCTATGGAAACAGTGTACATTCATTTCATCCATGTTAGGAATCATCAGCGACAGTGCTCTTTCACGGAGAACAGTACCCATCGGTACTCTTCAGTCTCCACGACGAAGACATCTACCATAAAAGTCGATTACTGTGCGAGTGACTGGCTTTGACCGCTGAAAATCAGGGATTAAAAAGCGCCCGCCATATAATCTGGTGTTGCTGTTAAGCAAATCGTTGAGAGCCAGCCCTGGTGATAATGTTTGACTCACAATCGTCTACTACGGATTCGAGTCCTAGTGGGGCCTCGGTGGATCTGTGCAGCTTTTGAATTCTAACAAGGATGAAACAGTTGCAGTGTGCTCCCATGGTTTCTAACGATGAACTGAGTGTTGATACTGCGTAATTTATGGTTTCGTACAGAATAAACTTAGGTTCACAAGGAGTAAAACTAAAGGACCCACAAAAATACCCCCAGGGGTGGTTCGGGTAGTGCGGTGGGTGAACGAGTGAGATCATACTTACCCAAGATTAGGTCGCCCGTGAACAAATGGACAGGCCGGTCATCAGCTCGAAGCAATAGACATACGTGATCCTCGGTGTGGCCTGGACTTGGGTAAACATGCAATCGCACCGGTGGTAATTCGTTCGACTGCCCATGCGATACACTTATCACCGAGCTGCTGTGCAAATCGATCAACGGGCCTTCGAAAAACCGGAGTGCCTTCAGACTTGGACCACCTGGATACTTGTACACAGGTATGGCGGCTCCATCGGACCGAATAGAAAATTGACGCGCAAGAGTCTGCAAAGCACACACACACACAGATGCGATCATGTTCCACGTGCAGGAGGTGGCCGAGTGGTATAGACGTTTATCACTGTGGAGGTACGGGCTTCGAGCCACGCCACCACCACCACCGATTACATTGATGGTAGATAGCTTGGCACTAAGCCCAAAACCTGTAAGGACCTTATGTTGGTCTTGACTACGAGTTTTAGGGTCATCGTTGCTGATCGTTTGACTTAGTAGTAGGCTTTTAAGGATATAGCGTGCACCTACCACTGAGCTTATGCGGATGCATGGGATAAGAAAATGCGTTCGTGCAAGGCGCCTAATGAAAAGCAAACCAGGGTGCTGATCGGTAGATGATTGCCAGAGCCAACGGACATTGACGGATGACAACATTAGCATACGGTGTTGAAAGTTGGACCCTAGAGGTTCGAAACCTCACTAGCAGCTTTCAGTTCCGAAACCTGAAAACAGCTACAACAATTAATTGTAGAGTCTGCACAATTTTTTCAACCATAAATTCAACATTAAAAAGCCTGTTGTGACTTAAAAGATTGACTCTGATTGTGCGACGTGTCCAAAGACGCCAAAGTACATTTGCGCATAAGTAGTGCTCCCAATGTCAGTGATAAGTTCCCTGAAAGATTTTGAAAATGTAACAAGGATTAACGTCACAGAACAGAGGTCGTTGCATAGGAGTAGAGAATCACTGATCTCGTCTTATTATACGACATTAACCTAAACTAAAAAGGCGTAAACCTTGTGTGTCTCCATAACCCAAAATAGCAACGCAAGATGACTTATTTAAGCCGAAGATTCATTCATGCCTGACACGTCGATGGGTAGAGGATAGACGAAGTTTAGTCTGTCTGACCCAGTTGGTGAGAAACCTCTGGTTTTATCCACTACGCCCCTGAAGAAGACACTCTTGCAAATAAACACGGAGAGAAACAGTTTACTGGTCTAAAAACCTCCACTAGGTAGAGGTATGAGTGGAGTACATGGGTTGGGAGAAGTAATCTCAGTTCACTGAGTAGCTAGCGCCCGCCTGAGCTGGACAGCATCCAGCACAAAGGATGCTGTCCCGTCCACGCTCCGCTTGCTCCGTTGGGGGCATGGGACTGAGGGCCGAATCCGAAAAGCGGATCGACGACAAAGCACCAGCGAATACAAGACAGAATTGTTGCAACAATCAGGTTTCACGTGACAGATCAGAAGAAGTTTCTTCACGTTTGCTTCGGTCACGTTCCCGTGCTGTGGTAACGCATCAGACTTGGGGTCAGACCGCTGAAGCAAAGGTCCGGGTTAGGGTTACCAAAGTAGAACCTCTTTCTATAGCGTGGGCAGCCGCGAAATATGATTCGCCCAGAAATCTCCAACAAACCCTAGGAAAAAAATACTTCTGCAAATTATGCTTCTCATCCCGGTTATAAATGAATACGAGAAGCCACAATGAGTCATAAACGAGGACTTACAATTCAAGGTTAGGATAGAAAAATAGAGATAGGAGGGAATAAAGAATCGATTTTTAGACCTACGCATTCTCTTAACTCAGCTGCTTTTAACCTTCGCACACTTTGGTAAACTGGATAACAAGCTGTCCCAGCTAGGACTCTTAGGACCTTTGAAATATCTGTGTATTGTGTCTCCGAAGCACGCGTATAAGACCCGGTTTCGTTAATAACACCGCACCCCGGATATAAAATCCGCTTCTCGTTTCACTCTTCACGTGTCAGGAGATTCGGTATCCAGTGTTCGTAACTAGGCTGCCGTTGGCATCACTTTGGTCATGAGGAATGAACGTGCGCTGCTCGGCTGGATCCCAGTCAGCAGTCGTGTATGTGCACTGCCGTTGGATGGTTCTGTGCATGTCAACAGAAACAAACTGAAGTGTCAACGCTTGTTCATCGTTTCTATGTGTCTCCCAACTGACTTCGGCTATCCTGAAACCAGACGATTTCTACCATGACTTGTCGCAACTGCTCCACAGCGCGCGCATTACGGACATACCGCATTTTTCCGACAATTTCAATGTTGAAGTTCGAAGTCTGAGCGAGACGGAGGAGTATAGGAGGTCAATTTAGCATTTTAGCGGGTCGAACCGATAACGGTGATCGACTCACCCAACTATATTCCTAGCGAGTACACATTTCTGGCACGGAAAGCGGCACCGACTAAATTGGCGTTCTCCTGCGCTTCACGTAGTTGAACTCAGATCAACCATGTTGCCATCGGTTACCGCTGATGCAGACCAACTCAAGATTGTTGATCATTTTGGTTCACGTATATGGACACTGATGACGCTCTTGTTCGCGCGTGATTCAGCGTACGTCTCGTTGGTGAACGAATCGACGCCAAAGTTAAGCAACCTCAGCGATTGTTACTGGACGGTAACCGTTGATCTGTTTTCCAAACAGAATTATCCACCAAGTTATCGCTGCAGTTAAATGTTCAGGACCCAAAAGAGAGATGGACAAAGATCAAGGAGGCCATACGTGAGGCTGTTAATGCTGCTGAAGGCCAAAGAACCACACACGTATACACACACACACATACTGTAGAGATGAATATATGCATCCTCAGTTGCACTGTTAGATGCGCGCAAATCGATTCCTCCGGATTCCATGTACGATGAAGCACGGAGATGGCTTAAACGTCGACTGACTCGATATCAAAGAAATAATCGTGAGCAGTGGTGGACTGCGAAGCGTAAGAAGATGGAAAAACTGCGGCGATTCGGAACAGCTGCTACCTTTCCTGTCTAATTAGAAACACCGGTCCACGAAAGGAAGGTCCCAGGGGATTGATCATAGACGGGAGACCCGCTGATTCAGACTCAGAAGGATCGTCTAGATCGTTGGGCAGAGCCTTTCGAGGGACGGTTTAGCTGGCCTTTATCCACAACAGGTGTGCGGATTAGCACGAAGGTTAAAGTTCTGCATTTAGATAAAAATCCCCCGTCAGAAGTGGATGTTCTCTGTGAAATAAGCTATATCAAACGACATAAGGCTAGTGGATCGGATGGGTTCCCTTCATCTATTTACAAAGATGGTGGTCCAGCATTGTCATCGGAGTTGACAAAACTCCTTGATTTTATATGGATCGAGGAACATGTTCCGAGGAGTTGATATGAATTAGTGATCGTACCGATCTACAAGAAAGGCGACAGGTCCTCCTGTGAAAACCACAGGGGAATAATTCTGGTTAGCATTGTCTAAACTGCTGGCTGGTATTATTATTGACGGTCTATCGGATGACAGTGAAAACCAAGTTGCGTTTAGACCTGGTCAAGATAGCATTGATCACATCTTCACTCTGAAAATTTTTAGAACTTAGGCACAGCGTCCGTAGACTCGCCATCTCAGTTTTTCTTGGACTAAAAGCAGCGTTCGACTCAGTCAACTGCACAGTTCTCTGTTGAAGGGTATATCGAAGAAGTTCATTTCCATAAAGCTCTTGCACAGTGTGTTTAAGTCGCGAAAAAAATTTTGGAAATGTGTCCCAGCCCATCTGAACTGCATTCTGTGCCGGACTACTTTTATGCTCCTCAGTAGGCAAATCATCGAAAAATCCTCTTGGACCCAGAGAGGCCAGCCTGATAGCTTACATCGCATACTTTGCATACTGAAAAAAAATTCTCGCCGGTAAAAGCTTCCCTGGAACCAAGATTATCGAGGGGCAAATATCAACATGTAGTCAATTCTTCGGTGCTCTGCAAGGGTTTAGTTTAGTTTAGATGCTATGAAGCTAGTGGTTCAGATTGCTTTCCCACAGTCTAATTGCATGCGGCAACAAGTTAATGTTACCGATACCAATTCCGTCTGAATATATCAAACAATTAAAAAACTTGAATCTGTAGGGATTGTTAGAGGAATGAAAAATACGATCCACATGGTACATACAAAACGCACTGAAGGCATGTAAATCTTATTTCAAAATATCGCTGATGTGAACCGTTGAGAGTGTTACCACTCCAACAGCGAATAAGATGCTGTAGACTCTCTAAGGCCATAACTTTTCTTCTATCCCTAATCGCCAAACCTAAATATGTCATGAAGTGGTAAATAATAAACCGATGAATTCAGTTATGTCAGCAAGAAAGCTCGCTACGTACTTCAGTAACAAGCGGCATCCCACTTCCAACCAGAGATCAGTTAACCAACTGCAATACAACACTTCGTTGCGGTCCAAACTACCGCTTATCGTACGGCGTGCTTGAATACACTTTCCTTCTTACGCACATTCTTTTGTTCGACAACTCATTACTAAACACAAATGCTGTTCAGCTTAGACCGGTCTTTTATTAATTAGCCAAATCAACACCACCAATCCGACTACGGGCTAAATGTGTATATTGTGTTTGACTGCAATAATTTAATTCAGAAGGCCTCACCAGGTTTTCGAATAGGGATAGGTTATAATCACTACACACATGGTGGTTCTCCCTTTCAACTTCCCTGTAGTGGATGCTTTGGAAAACAATAAAGTTTGTTCTGATAGGATGCACAAGAACTGCAATTATTGTGTGCATGATCATTTGCGCGTACGGTGTAACTTTTGACATACTTCCTGTTGTTTCCTAACTCACTAGAACGCCGAAAGAGTCCAAGGGGACACTGCCTGGTTGTAAAAATTGAATAACTTGGTTTTCGTAGCAGCTCACTGAAATTTCGTGACTTTTCCTGATGACAAATTTTGCACCCTTCCTCAAAATTTTGCTGAAATCTGATAATCGGTTCATACTCCGGGAAGACACCGAATCGCTTTCCAGGACACGAAAACAAGGTGTTCAGGGCCACCCCATCACGTAACCGACCTCTCGTATAGCTTCCCAGAAACTGAAACGTAGTACGCTAACGTCTCAAGTATTTTCCATGCTGTATCAACCAAAGGGGAATAAATGACCTATCTGGTAATCTTCAAAACAGTGTGAGTTATTATGAACAGTGATCTTTCACGTAACCCTTCGTAGTGTTTTGAGTGTATCTCCATCCCATCTCCCTCAGCCTTCCCAAAGGATGAGTATACTCCGCGCACCATTCAATTACATAGAGTTCAATTTTCTGAGCTCCTTGGAATGACGTTAAGCCCTGATATCCTCACGTTGTCAATTGTGTGTGCGAATCGTGCTGACTTATCTTTCGAATTTGATAGTTCAGGTAATTCTGCAGGACAATTATCAACACACACTCTCGTGACACTGATAGTACTGTAACTACGTGGACACGAAAACGTCATTTGTTGTCACCATGACTACTAAGTTTCTCGTACTTTCTTCTACAGTCTGGGTTTAAATGTCTTTAAAACGCACTATATTAGGCCAGTTGGGAAGCGTAAAAAACAATCTCATTCTCTACCGACTGCTCTGAATCTTCAGCCAGGTGTTTTCAATTAATTCTGCGTTAAATTTACATCCACATTTTCCTTTGTTTATCAACACATTTTGCAAAACCTGCTCTGTATCGTCTTGGTAGTTGCACGCCACACACGTCGCAAACATGACACGTGAGACGTAGAAGAGCGTGGGCGACCAAGATAAACCATGGGGAAAGGGCTCAGTCCCATCGAGTGTCGAAATGCAATCCACCTGTTGTTGAAATCCTAACGGTTAAAGGACCACGGAGCAGACATGCCTTGGTCGAAAGCTGGGTGACCGAGTAAGTGTACCTGTATGCGTGCACACGTGCACAATCCAGGATCAGCACTGAAAATGTTTGCAAGATTTACATAGACTGAGGCCTCCTATCCTGAATGTAGCAGAAATATTTCGTGTCTGAACGGACGTGGTGCTCATGTGATTTGACAATGGTGTGTTCACCAACGGGAAGGCGGCCCAACCTGGGGATGGTATACACATCACTGCGTGGTTGACGCATGCGTCAGTTACGGCCCCAATTGTATTTTACTTTTGTTTCTAGCTTGTGTCCACGTACGCATGCACAGAGATGCGCTTACTAGTCAGTGACTCAGCTTCCACCCAAGGTCTGTCTCCTCAGTGGTCTTTTTGAGAGCCACATACTGACACCAGGTGTTTCGGTCAATCCTACTAATTCTAGTTGGAAGACCACTTTGCCATCGAACCATCTCAGTTCTATGGTAAACCACATTAGATATACGGGTCGCTGGGCTGAGCTGAATACGGCAGCTACGACGGATAAACCAAGCGGTTGTTCGTTTGTTTCTCTAGGGCACAACATGTGAACGGAATTGACTGTGCAATTGAGGCAACGAAAACGGGCCGGATCGGGATGGTCAGTAGAGTGAAAAGGTCACTTGAAAGCACTAAGATAACCCCTGTTCTTTGTGGATAACACTCAATAAACCCCTCGACTGAAGGTTGAGAAAAATAAAACTAACAGGTCTGTCGGGGATTCATCGTTTTTGAAAACCATCGATACGTGTGTGCATGTATTCACCAACTACAACACAGAGACGGTGGTGAGATAACCTTATGCAGGGTAGGGAGAAACCGGTCATTGGAGGACTTTAATGCATCGGACTGTGCGAGTGTGCATGACCAGAAAACAATTCCCCGCTTAAGTGTGAAAGGGTGCAGTGACCCAACATTGATTGACGGGGTTGTTGACAGGATAAATGTGTTGGGGGCGTGCGAATCACCAATATTGGACGGGCCTTTGAACATCTAGCAATAATGGTTTGAGTGACAGTTACAAAACGACATACTGGCCAGGGCAGCGGAATGAACACACGGTATAAAGCCGGGACAAACTGAAGTTTGAGAAGCGCAAAAATAACGGTAGTCTGTTGGAGATTCGTCGTTTTCGAGAAGTATTGATACCAATTGGCACGCGGAAGTGATAGTCCCGGCAGGATTGACTGAAATAGCAGTGATGTGCGTTCGCGCTGATCGTGTGGTTATATCATACTGGCTGAAGATGGTGATATGCCCAATACATCTTTGTCTAGTTAGGGTGGTTTAGATTGGGCGATGAAATAAACGAGTGCATATCATGACAACTAAAACTTAATTCATTTGCTTAGATCTTTTTTCCGTGTTTCGGACGACTAACTGAGGGGGTTATGGCAAACATATAGATACACCTTTTGTAGCTCCATGTTTGTGAATACATACTGATGAACTAACTAGTCATTTCAATTTGGAATGTGATACAGTGGATGACCAAAATTGATAACAGAATGTGGATCACTTGTCGTGCACCTGATTTACGGTCTCGCTTCCAAGTAATCCCATTTTTGAAGCAGCTTTCTGATTGATTTAGTGGGGCATTAGCGGGAATACCAGTCTTTAGCACGTCATTACTGAGATGAATGGGTGTGGGCAATAGCTTGTTCGACAACGTCTTCTAACTTCCGATCTGTGTCACTACCAAACGCACTTCATGTATTTCCATATACAGTACCGTTACCGACATGGTCGAATAAAGGAACAAATTGATATTATTCAGAAACCTAGGCGACTACATGGTCCACTGGAATTGCTTGCTTTTAACACAAGTTGATTGCAAATTTTTCCAGTTGCATCGAGTTAAGCCAAATTTTGGTATTGTTGCACGGTTTGTCGCATGAAGTGAAGTGCTCCTCTGTTAGGAAACCGATCAATTTAAGGTGAAAGAAAACACTGAATCGTGATATAACTTCAATGGACCTTTTCAAAATGACATATTCTTTCACTAGAAGACCGGGAAAAATGATAAAGAAACAACAAAGCCCGGTAAAAATTGCCGACATGTTCAAGACTCTCCGATTTCCCTGATATGCTACTTTACCATAAAAAGCGAGAAGCTGCCACACGGTGGAACAATGAAGGAAAAAACCTCGACAGAATGGTGACATGTCCGTACGGACACTTAGCACCATACCGCCAGAAAAAAAACTCCATACAAACTAATCGGACCAAATTTGAGAGCCAATATTGAGGTCTTTTCAAATATACAAAAGTTAATAGGGGAATGGAATGTAACCATGAAAAACCACTTCAATGAAACTTTAAGGAAACGCGTGAAACTTATCATCAGGAAAAGTCACGAAACTTCAACAAATTTCTATGAAAATCAAGTTATTCAATTTTACTATGAGCTAGTGTCCCCTCGGATTTCCTTGGCGTTCCGGTGCTAATAGAGATAACGCGAATTATGCTAAATGGTAAACTACACGCTCAAATAATCGTGCACACAATAATTGCAGTTACTTTGTATTCCGTCAGAACGAACAAAAGTAATCACCAACCATCTCTGTTTGACAGTTTGATAAAGCTGAATCCATCTATTTAGCATTGAAAACATCATGACATTACACGGTTCCCGATGAGTATTCGAAAGAAAATTATGGCGTTAAAGAGGTTACAATAACTGATCTGCTGTGTGAGTGGTGACACTCGTTATGGTTCATATCAGGGATCTTTTGCAATAAAATTTCACGTGCCTTCAAGGAATTTTATATGCACCACACGGATCATAATTTTCACTGTCACTAGTGCGACAGATCCAACTTTTCAATTGTCCGATATATGCAAAAACGAATTAGTGTTAATAACATTAACTTGTTACCGCATGCAATAAGACTGTGGGAAAACAATCTGGACCACCGGCTTCATAACCTTGTGGAATTTAGAGCAGTTGATTGCATATTGGTATCTATCCGTCGATAATCTCGGTTTGATCGCAAATTTTACTGGGGAGAAGGGTTTCCGTCCTTCTAATTTCCTCTTTAACCATCTGATTGGTGTGAACTTAAAGAGCGCCGTTTTGTCATATGAGGATAGTAGTATTGAACTTTTCCTGGGTGGAAGAATGCTAGATCTCGACTATGCAGACGGCGTAGTTCTTCTAAGTGAACATCCAGGTGAGTTGCAGGCTTTGCTGGACAGCTTGAACAACTGTGTAGAAATATTCAGCGTGCATTTTCCACCTCCAAAGTGCAAGATGTTGTTTCAAGACTGGGTTAGTCCAGCACCAAACCTTTCAGTATCTCAGGTTAAGTAATTAAGTTCTCTTATTCAGGGAGCTGTTGGAAAAATCACGACAGAACCCGTATATTGATTGTTTCTTGGAAAGAGGAAGGACGTAAATGGTTATAAAAAGCGAGAGAAGGGTGGGGGTTTTCCTTATCAACAGATGAAAATGGATAACGAATTTTGGGCATCTGGAGATAAAGACCACGGATTACTGGTAACCTGAGCACAAGGCCAGCAATTCAGGGTCTAGGTAAGAAAATTACGGAGGCAAGTTCCAAAGAATAAAAGTTATAACAATGACAACAGAAGAGCGATAATAAGAGGACTACTCGGTGGTGAGTTAGCGACTGTATATTGGAGGTTAAAGAAGGATTGTCGATGAGGATTGAAGCGTCTTACTTCAGACTCGAAAAGGGAAAGACTGTGACAATGCTCCTTTTCAATTATTACCATAAGATCGTGGGTATATACAACAGTAAAGGGTAGGTATAGGTAAGGTAGTGGTTAGTGCAGAATATGAAATCAATATTGTTCGCAGCACCAGAAGTAAATGACCAGATGCAAGAAAGATGAAAAGTAAACTCAAGAGGTAGTACGATTCATGATTTTTACCACATGTACCTTATTCGTGCTTTCGCCTTAAAAACCTCGCTGAAGAGACACTAAAGTAATGTGAAATATGAACGACGGATTACGCGATTAGGCCGGGAAGCTTCTAGCTTGCCACGTGAGAAGATTAACTGTGAGATAATAGTAACGTGTGGGCCTGTGAAAGCGCATTATTTTAGGGACAGATGTGAGAGGACTTACCAATACGGCAGGTACAGCCTGGGTATGATCCGGATGCCAATGGGTGAGAATAATCCCATCAAGTGGACAGAAATTACGGGAACAAGTGCTTAAAGCGGTCGACAAATGTTGCAAATAGGTGGATAAACCCGGTCCTTCTGATGTCGTATCAATCAGGATGCGCGGCAAATGTGGATAGCCTACCAGGTAAGAATTCGTGCCCTGTGGGATGACAGTGATACAATCAGTCATGGAATCACGAAAACAGAAGTTCAGTGCAAATAATATAAACTCAATTAGGATATATATTAAGCGCATGACGTCTGAGCGATGGGATACATTATCCAACGAAAGCTGAACGAAGGATTTCTCCGAAAGGGTTATGGATTCCGAAGTAAATCTAACTCTTGTGACATCACGTTGAAACGTAGAGTACAGATGATTCAATGTTAGGCTTAGAATTGGTTGCGTTATTTTTCGTATCCGCATAGTCAATGTGTGATTTCAAATGAGAGGACTGAAAATTGCTGCAGGTGGGTTTAATTATTTTTTGACTCCAATGATTCCACTGGTTTGATTGTTCCCGTGACACAACTATCGGAATGGACCGGACAAGGGATGAAGATGGTCAACCGAACTACACGGGCGTAGACCTTTAATCGCCGGCCATATTGTAGGGAGAAGACAT
Organism: Fasciola hepatica; assembly: GCA_948099385.1. Lineage (NCBI taxonomy): Eukaryota > Metazoa > Platyhelminthes > Trematoda > Plagiorchiida > Fasciolidae > Fasciola > Fasciola hepatica. The sequence continues at coordinate 2,797,212 of CANUEZ040000180.1, read as the reverse complement.
CCAGTGGATCTGTTTTCCTGCCCGTACTTTGCGACTATCTTCCATGGCGCTTCGCACGCATCCCAGCTCATTTTTGGTCATGTGTCTGCGGGCGTCGAGCTTCTTCCTTTGTGAATCATTCTATCTGGTTGGTTCATGTGGTCCGAGTGAGTTCTTCACCTAACCTATGAGTCGGGGTTCTGAAGCGACCCGAGTGTTCCACGAAGAAAAACAAGATATGTGGTGTATGGTTTGCTGGTTAGCCGTAAAATTAATTCCAAGTGGAAGATTTTAGGCAAAAAGTAGGTCTATAACGGTTCGAATAATTGACTGGATTATACGTTCACTGAAATCGTGTGGCTTATCGAACGAAGTCTTGAGGATTATCGATTCTTCCAGATTTTGTGGTCACAGTACTAAACCGCTGCATGATAAAATGTCGCACACATGTGTTGTCGAAATTACCTGGATATAGAGGTTTCTCGAGTTGATCAATCTCAAGAGTACAAGGTTGCACTCTGGCAAACTTTTACAAGTTACATGGGAAAAATGTGATAACATCCTCCTTACACACAAGCAACAAATTCCTAACCCTTGTGAATTTCACAGGGATTCACAAAATCGACACTCGTAAAGAACAACTTCCAAAATAACTCTTCCCAAAGATTTGAGGCCGCAAAACTCATCACGCCAGTTGACATAGTTGCAAAAAGTCAAGATCAACCTTGTTGATGGAGTGTCGTCAAGCCTACCCTGAACAGTGCAGAATTCACGGGGCTCGAGAAATGAGAGTTTCCAATCTGTCAGACTATGTTAATCTAGAACTGGTTTGCTGTAGAATAATGCGCCAGATCACGTCTCACATGAGGCTGTATATATCACTTTTGTACGTATCTATCAGTTTGCTATAAATTTTTGCAGTAACAAATCCACTGTAAAATTCAGCGACTTGATGTTTACAATTTCCTACTAACAGCCACGATTTGAATAAGATTGGAAATTTATCCCTTGTGTGTAAGGAGGAAGTTATCACGATTTTCCCATGTAACTTGGGACATCTAACCGGGAAGCAGCCTTGCGCGTTGGAGATTGATGAACTCCCATAACCCTAATGCCCAGGGCTGAATAGTTCCTCAGTTCATAAACACATGCAAACTATGTCTTACGCCAACGCGGTTCAGCAAGCAAACAAGCTCTGCGGATTGTTAATACTTTCTCACGCTTTCACTGCACAATTCCCACCCTACTCCGGACAAATGTCGAGCAAACAGACGAACCGAGGGCTTGGAAATCAGCAGTCGACCTGAGAAGAACGTGGCTCCGACGGGGCACATTAGTGGACCTTCGTCAAAGTCACCATTTTCACTTTTGTGTGCTGCTGTCATTAACTTTGTCGATCTTCTGAATGGTGTGTTTTGGTTTTTCGTTGGGGACTGGCAACAGGAGCTGCGGATCGGATGTTTTTAGACGACTCTTGAGATAACACAACAAACCAAGGAATGCTGGGTGGACTGATTGAAATGCAAAAAGCAATTTTCCGCGGTGCACATAGCTGCTATGTCCACCGGTCATCACGTCTCCCATTAGCAGTCCATAAATGCACGCACGCACGCACGCACACACACTCACACACACACACACATTAGCTTATGTACCAAGGTCATAGCATCGATTCAACATGCTTTACAGGAATACATGTTGTCCTTTAGGTCTTACCAACCTGGCTGGACTGCGCCCGCATGACCCGATCCGGCAGCCAAAGCGGCCATCACGTGATGTAACTCTCATGTAAAGGTTATCACAGTGCATGGATCAATCAACCAAAGGGGTTAGATCTCCAACCTCCAAAATGAGCGGGCAACTAAAAACAGAGTATAGGCAATCCGAGTACGTCGAACGCTTCCTATGGACGATGGGCGGGGATAACAATGGACGGCTAGGGCTGCTTCCAGAGATAGACGGCAAACAAACTTCCTCTTGAGAAAACACTGTATAGAACCGCAGGTCACAGCACCGTGCGAAATGGAACGGGCGACTTTTACCTATTTTATTTTCTCCACGGAGATGGTGAATGAGAGGAACGAAAATGTACATGCGTATTTCCATTTTATTCTTTGACTTTTCATCAGTTACAGCCTGCACCAGAATGTGATGCCAAGCGAATCGAGATATCGTGCGGCTTATTCTCGGGATGAGGTCCAAAAAATGTGATTCTCACAGGCACACTTCTTGTCTCTACGAAAAACGTGCTTTTTTGTCCTCAAGGATTAAAAGAATAGGATTTGTAGATGCAGCCAACAACATTAAAGCTTTGAAAACATTATAAATGCTACATCAAGCTTTAGATAGTCATTGTTGTGTGTTTCTCTTCGTTTTCCACAGTAATTTTGACTTTTATGGGCTTATTTTCGTTATTCGTGGTACTGTCAGTTATGCATTGTATGTTTTCTGATAATGTAAAAAAAACGCGCTCCATCATTCTGGATGGAATCTAGGGCAATCATTGTGATGTACTAGAACACTGTCAACCGAGAAATAGTACACGGTGAACTGTTCAATTCAATGAAAACCAGGAATTTCCGTTCTCGCCGATTCTGTTCAACTTCGCCTCTAACGAGATAGTGGAAAATGTCTTCGAGTGATTATGGCATGCCAGATAAAAGCGGGAAAACGATACCCAATTGTGAGATACAAGCACTTCTCTTAATCTTCTCAATCGTGTACATAAGACATGCTAATTCGTACGCGAATGAAGCACAGAGTAACACAATAGGAACAGACAGTGTCGAGCAAATTAAGAAACGGTTATTCGACCAGGTAAACATCCCCACTTATCAGTAATGTGAAATAGAGAGTGAAAACAGTCTCGCTTTTCTAGGCATTCTGAGGACTAGACGTGTAGATGGAACAATTAGAAGGATCATTCATCGTAAGGCAATGTAGAATGAACAATGCATTCAGTTTTCCAGTTTTGCGCCAGTCGCCTACAAACGCGATTTAGTCAGAACCCTATCTATTCTGCAGAGCACGCAAAATCCGCAGTGCAGATCAACTGTAAAAGGAAGAACACTTCATAATTCAAACCCTCCGTGTAAATAGTTACCCCGATAAATTCAACAAGATTCACGAAAGAAAAAGGCCCAAAACTTTGCAAATCGACAGAATCGAGAAAAAACGAGTTACTTTAATACCACCGTTTAAAGATGACCATCTGTTCAACCGGATTAACCAAAATTCCAGATGTGTGCTAGAGTGCACCAATTTGGCAACTGAATTGCAGGTTTTACACACCACCCCTGCAGCTGCGGGGATACCTAACACAGGCAGAACGGATCAGCGTCAGACTAGGAATGGGGAACAATGCACTGAAGTGGTTAGTGCAGTGGATGCGTCATCCCTCACCCGGACAGTAAACGACCACGAGAAACGGCTTCAACGATCATCAAACTGATTTAGGTCAAGCGTCCCGGGTGATTGCAAGAAATGGGCTTTTGCGAGTCCGTGTTGACTTAGAACCCCATCAAAAGCACAGAAACTGTTGACCCGCAATGTTTCCCATGGCGCCAGCCAATTAGATTTGCCGAACCGTTTCCTAATTTAATGGAGAATCCACTTGCATTTTTCACATCCAAAAGCCCAACACCGCGAACCGGAATCGAACCGGAGACACTGTCTGTTCCCATTGCGTTATTCCGTGCTCCATTCGAATACGAATTAACATGTTTCACCTACGCGACTGAGAAGCCGCATATCGCAATTGGTCTTCTATCTGTTCTGATAAACTAGATTATGGAGGTCTGATTTTTCAGATACGCAATAGGTAAGCATGGATAGCAGAATTGAGCTGATCATCAACATCCCCAAAACTTTCATGACATGCGATCTTACCGATACCCCCCACACACGCGGTTGCTAACTTCTTCAGTACAGAGAGTGAATATTTGCTTACAATCTAATGATACGACTGTCAGAATTTATAGGTACCTTCAGACAGCAAAAATAATACAAAGCGGAAAACAAGCTCATCATTCAGTGATCTCTAATCATGTCAATGCATCACATTTTGCTTGCCCAATGCCGAATCAAAACAAAACAGTATATGATGGGATGACATAGGTCGAAAAATAAGAGAACGGGGTTCATTTGCATGATCCCAACCTACCCCTAGACCGAGAGTGAATGTAATCAGTGTGGTTATATCAATCAATTGATCTCTGATGTGCTGGGAGTGGGTCAAAGAAGCCTCAGTGCTTGTATAAGTTGCTTTGAAGCACAACAGAGGATGAAAGAAACGAATACCTACGGTTTCCACTGTGACCAGAACACAGAACTTCACTAACAATCTTGTGAACTGGTCGGGGAGCTTCGGGCGCATACACTAGGTGGTTAGACTCAATAAGAGGCGCTCGTGATTACTTTAATTGCCCTAATGTTTAACCAAGTCGTTCCCCTGTAACAGGCAACTGAGCATGCACAGAATGAAGCCGCAATCTGGCACCCTATGCCTTAATCGTAAGAAGAGGATTGGTTTGGATGTGAACAAAATTTGGAGTTTCACCGCACAAAATATTCTGTCAACAGCCCATTATAGTCTACGATATATAGCAACCACTAGAATGTCCCCTTTGAACCACAAACTGGTGTTCCTTCGGACATCTATTTCCCAAGTTATTTCTTCAAATTATAGCATTGTCATATCAATGAAGCGTCTTGAATGACCACTTAGAAGAAAAACACTACGTGTGAGCGCTGAAGTTTGTTTGGCCCATCATAAACACAGAAAATTAGTTGGAGACTACCTATGCCGATCACATCCACATATGAATCACGCGCGTGAACACTGTTCTCCTTTATTTTACGAACTATTTTACCCCACCACCTATCGTTTCACTTTGATTTGACATTAGCCATGCAAAATTTTATGTTTCAAATGATTAAGAATAACTGGAAACGAGCTTGTCTGCCACTCTGTGTTTTCCACATATTGGACTATTCGGACATTTTCAGATATTACCAGATGGAGAACATGGCTGTGTCCCTTGGCGCATCTTAAGGTCGCAGATAGAACGGCCATTTGCATGCTACTTAACCAACCGTGATCAGTCGGTCATTATGGCGAACTTTGGACGCTTCTGTCGGGAGTTCGAATCTTGCTGCACCCGCCGGTCAATTTCCCCAAAATGCAGCCCCTAAGTGACTGCAACCATAGTCTTGAAATTTTGTATCATTATCACATAATAAAAGGAATTAAATAAGGAATAATAAGGCGAGTTGAAGATCAAAGAACCATCGGTTGAAGACGAGCAGCTGCAGAGTGCTCGACGGTGTGATGGATTTCCCGCCTGGAAAGAATCAGGCACATTCTAAGACGACACGTAGACGAGGAGAATGTGACTCTACTGAATAAGACAACTACCTCTTGTGGTGTTCTGTCTAAATTACGTATTCCCAAGGGGAGATAAATGAATCATTCTAATGTTCTTGTATGCTGCATTCGGTTGGGTAAATGGCGGAGGTTCATTGCTGATCAAAAACTCTATAATGTTTCTGAGCTTACCCTCCCAATCTGAAATGAACTGGGGACCGCAACATCAAAAAAGTGCGATACTCACGCGTGCTGTGATTGAATTTGGCATGTGATTTGAACCTCTGAAGAGTAAAGTGCTGCCTCAAAATTGGGCATCGGTTATTCCTGGATAAATGCTACAGACAATGAAGACATGACTACAGTTAAGTACTTCACGTACCTAAGCAGTTGTATAGCGAATGATGGGAATATCTTTCGCAATAGAAATGTACGCATATCTATAAAAACCAACAGTGTCTGCTGAACTGGAACAATCGTGGTGGCGACCTGATACCTTACTTAAACTGAATGGTCCCGTTTGCTGATCTGCAGTCCAATCTGTTCTGCGCTTCTACTGGGAAGTTTGGAATGTGTTCATGGAGGGTGTTGGCTGACTAGAGCTTTTCGACCACCGATTTCTATGAAACCTAGCAAGGTTGAGCTCGAATGATGAGATAAATAATCGTGAGGAGATGAACCTTGTGCGTGGTTTGCCTTCTACGACATTCAAGTCACATATAACCCAAATCGGCTGAGGAACCCATCACGTTTGGCAGGAATATGTTTACCAGAGTGGAATTCCTTTTCTTCCGTCCATGTCAATACGTTAACATCCGATGCACTTAAACAATGCCTCTCACTGAACGACGATAATTACGATGTAACGATGCAGTTGGTTTATCTGCTATTCGTCAGATTTTAGGCTTCAGCATGGGTACAGAAGCAAACGTAACGTAATCTACCCGCATGATGGTCCGAAGTATCACAACATAGGGAACAGCTGACCGTGGCCGTAAAGCAGCTTAGTTTGGTAGACCAAAAGCTGAACTTGTTCAATCCAATATTTTGGCTGCTGTATCAAACCATTGATGGAATCAACGGGAGAGCAACACTGGGGGCAGAACAGAAAGTAAACAGGTTTTCGAATGCAAAAGAATTACTAATCACCATTTGCCACCTAGTATCTACAAGCAACAGGCGAGTGGGTCTCGTAAATCTCACGTAACTTCATTTTACACACACATACACAATGGGGTTGGGAGGCGGATTAACTTATGCAATTGACAAAAATGAGAAATCAGTTAGGCCATCACGAGTACGCCACTAATTGCGAGATTTGGTCATGTCGCTCAGTAACTCTAACAACCTCGCAGAGGATTCTCGTGGACTACGAAAATACGGTGTGACCCAATGATACAAGTTGTCAGACCTTTCTACCAGGTCACACAACAGACCCTCTCGACTAATCTCCAAACCACTTCTTGTGCACTAAGAACGTCTACCTGTGGGCACCTGTAACATCTCCAAAGAACCGAAATCTGTTCAGTTTAATGATTCCATCTAATTGCCGGATGAGATGCAACAATCCAAGTAACAAAACTATTCTACCTCCGCTAATGTATCCTCCACTATCATAAGATTTGGTGTAACACACATCCATTTACGAAAGAAGCGTTTGACACATAGAAAACGTGGAAGATATCCCAAAGTTGACACGTTGTTGTTCGGACCAACCAGAAAAGTTCATAAAATATGTAATTCGGAGGGAGTCAGTAGTAAGCTTGATACAAAACGGAACGACACATGAAAATCATTCATCGGAACGAACGCAATGGAGAGGACTCATTTACGATGCCCGTGATCCAGTACTTCCGATCAAACAAAGTCGCGATTATTGCGATTCACTACCGCCCTCTTATTTATAGCTGCTCATGGTCGTATCACGAACTTCTACAGTATTTTCGTCGTTTAGGTACATTTCATTACAGCTAAAAAACCTTGCGCCATAGTTTAACAACCTTTTAAGAGTCTTAACAGTGGTGCAAGGTTCTTAGACTACGGAAAATACTATAGTCAGTTGATATTTGAAGGGTTTAAGTGCACCTCACCATGATATCCGGAGTGAGGGATGTGAGGACGTCTAAGAAACTGTCACTGAAGACAGCCATCGTTTATGTGAAGTGTCACCAATTTCAACGCGCTATAACATCTGGGTCAAAATCCCTAAACAATGTAGTTAGAGAAAAGTACGGAAGTGAAACACGAGAAAAACAAGGTCAAGCTCAACGAGAATTACCTGCAGTGTAAACGGGCCGGGATTGTGACCTAATATTCGAGTCACCAGGGGACCAATAGTCGACAGAGGCAGTATGGACGGAAGGCTCATGACGCATGCGAAAAACGGGAAATACTCATTTAAGAAGAGATCCTCCAAAAGCTACAACAAGCGGTTTGAAACGCATAAGGAAAAGTTTTTGGGAGAAGGTGGAGGGGTATAGATAAGGCTGCGCAAACTAAACAATATTTATCTATATATGCATCGTAAAGGTTATAGAGGAGGTGGAATAAAAGTAGAAACCGTATTGCGTTAAGTGTGAGGGTGTTCGCAGGTATCTCTAAAAGGCTTCTAATAGGAATGGGATAGAAGTTTAAATAATCCATTTTAGGTTTTATAGCTATCTACTAGGTCACCTAGTCCTGAGCAGGAGCATGACTGGTTCGAATGTGCACCTCTGGTCTTTACCTAATTAATTGCAGTCTGCACGGTTGTCTTAGATGAGTCAAAGGTGGGTAGAATTGCTCACTCACCTTCCCTGGAAAACACCTCGGGTAGATGAAACACGACTAGAGGTAGTGGTCACAGTCGCCACCTCAGAGTACTGTCTATAGACGCATATAGGGTTTTATTACGTGTAACACCTGCCAAACGGAAGATAATACATCCCTAAGCACTGTCGCTGCTCGTCTACGAACGATTATTGTGCGTGGCGGCTTCCCTATCAGATCTCGGTAGCAAATAACCCTGACCTTCAGCCAGGAATATCTGAAAGTACTGATAAACTCCAACCGCATTGACAGGCGTTTTCCAAGCGAAAACGCGTGCGTTGTTTGTATACGAAATTGCTCTATTCGTTAACTTGGCAGCCACGTGCATTGGACATTGGGAAAAAATTGCACATTTCTTTAAGAAGTCTACCAACACAACAACTGACCAAAAACATGGAAAGTTCGTCATTCCCGACACGTTCCACTTTGTATTCGAATTTTTCACCGTATCCTAGATTCGATCTAGCAATTCCTTCTTACATCAACGGACGAGGTGAATGTTGTGTATGTCCGCGTTGTAATTCCAACGTTGAACAGAACTGTTTCTAACACCGTCTCAAATTTTCGGGCGAACCTTTACCGTTGACCCGGATATCGCTGAGCGAATACATCTTTGCTTGACCGCAATGATGCTAGCCCTGTGTCCGTGACTGACCTGGTTCGCAGGTTCTTTTCGTACCGTACACCTTAGTGATTTCACTCATACAATCCGAATATGTTCCATGCTTGTTTGACTCTCTAGCAATTGGTTCGCTATTCCACGTAACACACGCTTCTGCTGTCACTCCTCTAATGGTGCTATCAACGTTCATGTGACAAGCTGCGTTCTTGCATGGTGTTCTTGAACAAAACACTCACCAACTGTGCCGTGTGACTGGATTTTGATGGTCGTTGTTTTGCATGTTTTCTCTACAGGACAAACAGATCACCGACCTCACGTTCTTTGACTTAGAATACGGGCTTGAATCTCTGCGAATCACTAAAAGGCTGGATGACAAGTCCATAGATTAGCATTAGCTAATGCAAAAATCTTCTTTCCAGAATATCATTAAACGAGACCACAGAAAAGACAGGGGCTCGCTCAGCTCTCACTAACCACGTGGATTACTGTGAACTACTTCTTCTAAAGCATCACTGAACGGTGAGTAACGCTGCCTTTTCCATAGAATATATATATATATATATATATATATATATATATATATATATATATATATATAATCATATATATATATATATATATATATATATATATATATATATATATATATATATATATAATCATATATCCGTGAAATTTTAACGGTGGTTCGAGATGCAGGAACGATGTAGATAATGGAAAATCTGCTTGTGTTTTTCGCATCCAAAAGTTCACACCACGATTCGGAATCGGACCAAAGACCTTTCGCTAACTGTGCAAATGGGTTTTACATTGTCTACATGGTCTTATTCCCGATGGCCTTGGTGATGGTATCGGTACTTATCCGAACCTGATTCGATCGGTTTTCGGTACTTGACAAAGCATCATAAATGCTTGATTATGATTCACCCGATGACCTATGTCTAAATGAAACGATCAAATATCGCTTTTGGGATTACTTAACATTCACGTTGATTTAACCAGCGTGATTGATGCTCTTCCATACGGACGGATAACTGATGTGTCGAGCGAACAACATCAGATGTACCTGAATGAGTAATCTACCATGAAATTGGTCAGCATCGGTATTTTTCCTTTATCCCATATAATTATCAAAAGCCTATTCTGTTTTTGTGATAACTTCTGAATCAAATTGGTTAGGGCGACCAAATTTGGCATGTTTTGTGTTTCTATCCACTACTATACCAAATACACACATAGATATGAAGCGTGAAACAGATAAATTGATTTATCCCGGAAAATATGCATCAAAAGGTGTGAAATGCTACTAAACCCGCCCCTGAACAAAAACTGCCCTCTGCTTAGGAAATACAGTAACTATGGTAATGACTAAAATAACGTCCAGTCATACTTCCGATGATGTTCCGGATGGTCTCATGTATTGTCCAGTATTCGAGAGTGATGGGCGTCAAATTGCTGAGTGTCGAAGACTCTTCCATTCACGCAGACTCGCCTCGCTGCTAGACCCCAGACGTTTCAAATAAGGTTCAAGTCTGGACCGTGAGCAGGCCGGTTAATGGTCTTTGATGTTTCGATTCAGCAGTTACATTCTGGTGAGGTTGGCCGCATTTATGGCTGTGTTGTAATGCTGAAATGTCATGGTCCTTGCTAGTTTCTCCGAATCTTCAGGAGTCAAAATTCGATTAAAGTTCTGGTTTATAAGTGAGCGGTCTTTTCTCATCTAAGTCTGCTAACTGAAATTTTCCATCTCCAAAAACGGCAACTCAGAACATCACAGAGTCATCACTGAAGCCTCGACGACTGAGGTTCAGCATGTTTTTTCCTGAAGTCGTAGCAGCAGTACATTACATCACGGCCCTCAAAAGTGAATTTTTTCTGATCATAAAACACCGCATCGTTCCACCAAGCATTCCAAGTGATGTGATTTCTGATTAATTCCTTTCGATTTTGAAAATGATGATCAGTCATCCCAGGCGGTGATCTCGTCTTTCTGCACTGCATACGTAGTGCGGACAATAGTTGTTCTACAAGCCAAACGCTCAAATTCGGTTACAAGAACCTCTGCAGTTTTGATGTACTCGTAGGTGCGTCCGAAGTACCGCGCAAGAGCCTTCTCGTATCCTGCTCGGAGATTTTTCTTCGAAATGCACTTTTTCTCATAGCCACAGTGATCGAAATCTTTCAAAAAGTTGAGAATAACGATTGTCGATTTTGGAAATCTTTTTGGAGATCTGGTGTATGCTCATTCCTGATCCTTACGTGCATGTACTAGCTCAGAGATCTTTGAACCTCGCACCATCCATTTGTTTTGATAAATCATAGGTTTCTACTACCAATTAGTATTTCATGGGTGAAATTCGTTTATGAATCACGTGTGACGTGCACACTCATCAATCTCACATCCATGAACATCGAAAATGAGTCACTAATGACATAGGTCGTTGCGTTTGCACACCAGCTCAGTGTTTTTGCCATTTGCTTAGGGGCGAGCTCGAAAGCATTTCGCACCCCCTGGGGCATATTTTCCGGGAGAAATCAATTTATCTGTTTCATGCTTCATATCTATGTGTATATTTGGTATAGTAGTGGATAGAAACACGGAACATACCAAATTTGGTCGCCCTAAGCGATTTGATTCAAACGTTATCACAAAAAACGGGGTGGGTTTAATAGCACCTCGTGCACCATGGATCAGGCGTGTTAACGGGCATGGCGACTGTGGATTAATTCCTACCACCAATATGACCGGTGGTGTCGTACTTCGAATCTCCGACCCTCGGGGTGGTTGGCAAACGCCCTAAAATGTTCGACCGTCATGGGCCGCATAAATTATCTCGGTATGATATTCAATTCTGAAAAATCACAGAGTCAGTGATAAGAGTGATAAGAGCAGCTACTCGGTAATCACGCGGTTTCTTTGAATCGGGACACAGCACTAATTTCGTCGTAGTTCCAGATAGACGATGCGTACTTCCCAAATATCAACATGTACAAGTGAACCTGGAAAGCTAAATACTCAGACCTTGTGGTGATCAAGCAGCAGAACGAAACCATTATATTTCGCTGATATATTGTTTTCATACATAAAGACGTCTCTCCCCCACAATAAAAAAACATTGTGCATTAGCGTAATATTTTATTGGAATTAAAATGTTTTGTTGTGAATAAAGTAGTGTGATCGTTCTCAAACAGTCACTCATTAGTATATGGTTGAGCCAACTTTGGATGATTCAATTGCATTTACAGATTGGGTAATGCTCGCTATTAACCGTCTGATAGTATCCTGTGTTAACCCTTCTTGAAGACAGCCTTCAAGTCCTCAAGAGATTTGCATTATTGCTTCTGATCACTTTCTTCTCGAGCTGATCCAACAAACTTCGATCGGAGGGTCGAGGTGGCCACGGGAGCGCCTTTGCGCATCGATGCACATTAAACTGGAATACGAAAAGGTGACGATATGCAGGAGGGTTGTCGTCCTGGAAAATCCCTTTAGCAGTTGTGCTCAATAGTGGCAAGGTAAGTCGGGTCACGATATCCAGGTAAACTTGACCGCTGTTAATGCCGTCCAGGAATACCAGCTCACGCCAACGTTCCCATCAGCTGGCTCCGCAGACGTGCACTAAATCTCCATTGTGCTGCACTGTTGCTGTCAACATGCCACTTTCGTTTCCAAACCTGCCTAACAGAAATACTGACTCGTTAGTCCAAATAATGGGCTTACATTGCTGAACCGATCGACCCATCTGCTCATTGTCCATCTTGAAAGACCAAAATACTTGGTGATCTCCTGGCGTGACTTCCCTGATTCCCACTTTCTGATTGCATGCCAGATGACCCTCACCCAGTGAGCATCACTTGAATTCAAAAGAGCAGGCGGATGCGTGGGCTGTCAGACTGGAAAGTAAACATAAGTGTGTCTGACCTCAGAACCATAGTTTATTTAGTGGAGAGGGTTGTTTTTGGTGAACAGCGCACGTTATATAAGCAAAAATGGAGTAGATGTTCAAATGAACTCTGACGTTTATCACGGGCGATCATCAAAAACTGCTTCATCGGTACTTAACTGTGGGGCAGGCAGAACACCGAACAATAGTGACTAACTAAAAAACGAGAAATGTTTCCAATGGAAGGCTTCACTGAACCATGTCAACAGTCGGAAGCAAAGTGAAACACTTTTCTCCACTCTAACACGTGAGTGCAGCGTGCCCCATACGGTGCTTCAAAAATTTGCCCTATCAATACATTGGTAATTATACGTTTTGCGCCTCTTACCTGGCTTTCTATGTCCTGTTTCGGACATGGTAGCCGACATGACAATGGGTTCGTACTACGACCATCAATCGTGACTTGCCGCTTGGTTACAATCGACGCCCAGTCAACCTTACACCTCCTTCGAGTTTGTGTGGCGGAGACCACCAAAAATCATGGGGACAGTCATATTTTAAATTTGTCGTCGTGATAGCCAATGCGTCAGTAGCCAAATCCCTCTAAAGGCATGATAAAAACGTGTGACAAAGCCCTCAAGCACGATAATAACAGCATGCCATATAATGGGAACGTACCTAGGCCAGAAATTTAAGGGTCGAGACCGTTTGCTTAGGTTATATATTCCTATTTTCCCGATATTTTTGACTGAGATTCGATATTCTATACCACTTTAGGATTCATTTTAAGAAACTAGCAAATTGGTTTGCAAAATTATCACTTAGATTTGCGAAACCATCACACAATTTGAGAACCAAACACGGTGGTTGGTTTTCGCATCGGTAAGGTACATTTCATTGGTCAACTGGCCACAAGCCTTTCTGGTCAACCATTGTTCGTTGTGAATGCTTGTTTTACCATGCTCTTCCAGTGCAAAAATGGCGCAGACCTCAGTCGTGCGACTCATCGTGCTGATGGACGGAGTTCAATGCGCTGGATCGGTGGGGTTATGTAGTCTAAGAATCGTGTGTGAACTGGATTGAAGAATACATCGCCGTGGCAACCGCTAGGCACTGTTTTCCTATAGTGCTGACAGGGCCAATGCTGTTTGTGGCACGCAGTGTCAGACACCATCAGGGTCAAAGCGATACTGTACTTTCACCAGTGCCCTCAGAATTCATGGACATGAATGCTAACGCCCAGTGAACAAGGCCTACACGACTAAATGGCCAGGGTACTTGAGGAGGGACCACATAATCCGATGTGACCCTGAGCCTAGTCAAGGGGCCTGATTGTGGGATTCAGGTTGCCACCGTGGTGTGGTTAGTCTGTTTCACCGAGCTTGGTAATGGTCCTGTGTAAACACAGTGAGGTCGTTTGTGATTACTGATATAGAAAATAGGGCTCATTAATTGGTACCACCTCAACTGTCTTGGTTACTGAGACTTGTAGGCCTTGTTCACTGGGCGGTAGTATTCACGCGCAAGTTTTCCGTTGGGCACGGATGAAAGTACAATATCGATTTGACTTGAGTTCTGTCTGACTGTATCTGTGCCGTAAACAGCATCGGCCGTGTCAGTGCTATAAGCAAGCACCGCCTGGTGGTTTACACGACGAAGCATTCAATCCGGTTCACTAGGCTAGAGAATTTTCGCAATGATTTCTGAGTAATTTTCGATAGAGAACGATACATCTGCCCTAGTCACGGCAACCAAATATTGATTCTATTATTAGTTGTTTGTCAACTTCAATAAGATAGTTTGAAAGGGAAATTATTTGTAAAAAAAAGCGCTAGGGATTGCAAATGGGATGAATCATACCATAGTAATACTGTTCTTTCAACCATTAAACCCTTAATCATGCGCTCAGTACAGTCGAGCCGATAGCAAAAAATGTGTATAAGCCGATCCGATGAATGATGCACACATTCTCATACGATGTATCTTGGATTACGATTAGTATTGTGAGACAATGTGCTCGATTCGATTACCATTGGAATAACCATAGTTCTTTATTGTAAATACCGTGCTTCTCCGAAAAGAAACTCTACCTTGATTTTGCTGGACAATTTTAATTAAAACACTGCTCAAAAAATGAGGCCCATTCAAAGATACATCCGCGGAATGTGTTCAAGGATGAGATCTCATATCCCAAAATGACCCATTTCTCCGGATGTCGTAGTGATGAGACCTCAACTTACCACAGTCACCGAACCATCGAAAATACGTCTTCCACATTCAAGCCTTTCAGGGATTAAAAAATAATTCACTATGCAGCGAAAAGCTTTAATTGCCATTGAAAAGCATGGAGGTATTGTTAAGCTTTGTTGCAGCATCATAAACTATTTGTTAATCAAATCCAATCTCTTACTACTGAAATTCATCCCGGGATTATTTGCAGATGGAAGTAAGTGAGTATACCGAACATAGAGTAAAGAGATATCAGTGTGAAAAGTTTATCAAATCCAATTCCCAAGAAGTCGTGAATCTGGCGAAGAATTCATGGAATAAGACTACGAATGGCTGCGTTGCCATTGCATTACGGGAAGAGAACTTGGACAAAAAGTGTTCATTTGAGGAAAGTTCTGTTGCTAAACATGAGATTGCAGTCATAGGTTCCCCAAGAAATTAATATGCCAGAGATATATTCTGAAGTTCGGGGTTTCATAATTTGGGAGTACATCACAGAAGAGGACGAAATGATTGCATTTAACTAGACACAATAAGAAAATTATTAAGACTTTCATCACTATAAGTGGGTTCCTATTTAAAATTATTTCGCTTTACGTCAGGAAATGAGACTTCGTTTTGCCATTCTGGATTTTTATCCGCAAAAATTGAAGATATCCTCGAAAATAGGACCCCGTGCGTGTTTAGGATAAAAAATAATATAAGACTTAGTTCTGTTTTTGGAGAAACACGGTAGTCACCGCTTCACTTCCGTTCATTGTACACTGTTATTTGGGAACGGGTACAGCCCTGAGGCTTCGAACTTCCAATATTGCCACTGGAAACAGCAGCAGTAGTTAGATTTTGACTTTTTCTGAATTGTATAACATGATTCATCATACAGCTTGAACACTCAACTCACCATTGAAAAATATAGAAGCAATGTACAGCTGTTTCATCCTTGTTGGGAATCGTCAGCAGTGCACATCCACCGAGCCCCCACGGGGACTCGAACCCGGGGTGAACGACCGTGAATCGAACACCTTAACCATGAGGCTATCCGGGCTGGCTCTCAAAGGTTTCTTGAACATCTACACTACATGATACAGCACCCTTACGTCACCAGGTTCAGAACATAAACGTTCATGTTGAGGGTACTGAATATAGGAGATCTCACCACAGTGTGGAAGATATGATTCACCATGCAGCTTCAACGCTCAACTCACCATTGGAAACCATGGAAGCACTGTACAGCTGTTTCATCCTTGTTGGGAATCATCAGCAGTGCACATCCACCGAGCCCCCACGGGGACTCGAACCCGGGGTGAACGATCGTGAATCGAACACCTTAATCACGAGACTATTCGGGCTGGTTCTCTCGCGAGAAAAATTGCGTGGCATTGCCCACGTGAGAAATCGGTGAACCACACCGGAATCTGCAAATTATACATTCGAAGGTGCTTTTTTAACCACAAAGTGATCGGATATAGCTGTCTACGCAAATCAAGTGGATTGAACTCGTTCACTGTGAATACACGGACTATGTTGGTCAATTTAATATGGCCTTGCATGGAAAACTCGAGTCGAATATTAACTTATGTAGTATCTGATCAGAGGTATGTCATCCACTGGGACAAAGTTCATCGCTAACTCGTTTGTAGTTTAATCTCGTATATTCACTCTGGTCTCCTGAATATGAAAGACTTCAATGAATCTAGTTAAGCTGGAATAATAAATAACGGTTATTGGATTGTGGCTGTTCTGATTGCTACTTCTCAACAGCAGCCTAAATAAGAAATGAAAGTTATCAATGGCATGGCAAAGTACGAAGAGAAGTAAAGAAAATGGTAGCAACATGATGATTAGGTTATGTGAATACAAATGCCTCACTTGTCATGATATGTAGTCGTATCTTCCTGCCTGGCTAAGATCAATGGATGCATGGATATCGTGGAAATTAGACACAAGAAAAATAGTCAAATGCAGTGGTCCGGCTCAATATATTACATCCATCTTATGGACTTTCCACTTAATGGCGCTTTTTTAACAAGGTTCATGTAGCTTTTGATAAGTGCAAAATGTTCTAAAACAAACATTTGCATCTTATCAATAACTGTTAGCTTTCTGGTACCAATTTCATTGAAGCAGTTAAATAGATATGATAACCACGTTGGATAGTTATGGCAAAATGCACTGTAACTACTATTGCCGTGTGCACGGTCATCTGTGTTTAGTTCAAACTTGAACATATTTCTCGCTGTCCGATAGTTGATGTCTCCGTGAATTGCGGTTAGGTATTAGTTCAAGTAACTTGGCCGAATATTGGATATGTTGATAAATTCTACTACACTTAACTTCATTTTCCAAAACCTAGCGGTACAGTTGCTTCCGTCAATGTTTGGTCATTGTGCTTGCGCACCTTCACCTTGAAGTGCCGAAATGGTTTTCTGGTCATACTTAATCGCGCTGTCCGGGGCACTAGGACTAGTTTCACCCGACAATCCCTGTGTATTGTGACTAGTGCACACAGACCGACGCACGCATGCACTAGCAAACGCAGACACACCCTCCTACACCCACCACAAATGTGTGGTGAGACGTCTTTTTAAACTGAAACCGCCAATTTTCAGTTCAAACAACGCCCTAGTAGGGCAGAAATATAACCACAGGCCGGCTGAAGTTGGTTAACCGGGTTGTAGACGCTCGATAGCGGGCGGTGTAGCGTCCATCGGACGTCTGCATGAACATACAGCCCTCATCGTTGTTGTTCCCCTATTTTAGCCTTCCACTGCGTTTTTGTTTATCAGGTTCACCTCAAAAGTACCGCTTTTTTTGCACCGAATTCGTCTTTATTCTTCCCTGGACTATCCTTAGCCCGGCGCGAAACGTAATTGGCTAAGCACCCATTTGGTGACTTCAATTAAAATAATAACAGGATGCTGATTATTATTATCAATGTGCTATTATTAGTTTTATCACAGTATTTAGACTCCGGAATATGCACATTGTGACATCAGGATACGTTTTCAGAGACACGCAATTGTTTTCAATGATTCATTCTCAAGTATTTACAAATCATATAGGAGATGGTTGTGCTGAAATGGTCAAGGGTCATTCGGATTGTACGAAGAATCCCACAGAACACATTGAGAATAAAACAGCGTGGTGAACAAGCTCGTTTTCAGTTATTCGTACTCATACCAATACATAACATTAAATATGACTCAAACCAACAAATAAGCACAGATTCAGCATTCAAAATCGTCTATCGAGTGCCCCCCAATCCCCACAACACACATCCGCTTACACACACTGGCCACCGCAGAGGCGATTAGTATCCGTCTTTTCGCACCTGCTCTGTGTACATAGAAGAAATTCGTCCAAATCCTCCAATTACCCTGGCCGCGAGTGGACCACCCCCACCCAAGTCACTCAGCTCCGAACCATGTGACCGTCACGACCTAGTCGTGCGGATCGACACGTCGATCTACCCCCCCCCCCCCCCCCACACACACACATCCACAAACTATGTCCAATCCGAATGACCCTTGACCATTTCAGCACAACCACCTCCTATATGTTAATGTATCAGATCCCAGATCCCTTCGGAGTGTATCGAGAAAACAACGCGCCATGTGATATGTTATAGGTAAGTGCTTATGGTTCGGTAACACAGCGTTATCGGAAAAGATGGTAGTCAGTCGATCGCAAACTGGTCTTGAGAAAGGTTACCTGCGGTAACTGAAATGTCGACTGACTACCATCTTTTCCGATCACGCTGTGTTACCGAACAATAAACACTTACCCATAACATCTATATGATTTGTAAAGACTTGAGAATGAAAACAATTGTTTGTCCCTGAAAACATGCTCTGATGTCACAGTATGCCGGTTATTATGCGGTGTGCCTACGGTAGCATGCATGTGTGTAGCAGGTGTGCGCCGATTGAAACATAGACAGAGCGGTGATATGATCTCAATGTCCATTGCCGTGAAGGTTAGATGTATTCCGTGAGGCAGGTGACAATTTAACGATGCCAAAACATTTGCAGTGGGTGTGTATGGGTGTTTATCGGTGCATGCATGTGCGTTGGATTGTGTGCGCCCACTACAACACAAATAGTGGTGACATAATCTAAGGGATTATCCTAGTGCCTCGGACAGCGTGATTATGAACGGAAAACCGTTTCGGCACTTCAACGTGAAAGTGTGCATGCACAGTGAACTAACATTGACAGAAGCGACTGCACCATTTTGTAGGAATTTCACATTGATGGCCGTTGAGAAGGGCATGCAAAATGTTAACACCTTGCAGAATTTGGCTTCTTCTACTATTAAGTGATTGAATGAAGGACACTCAGTGCTTTAAACATGAGAACAATTTGCCGCGCGCATTTAGTCACCATTGTTCTGGACTCAGAGGTAACGCACTAAGAAACCGCAACAGCTCGAATAGCTGACTTGAATGTTAACAGTTATGGTTGTAGTCTGTTGCAAATGAATTTGCATCTTGTTGGGTTTTTTAAAGACATGCTTTCTCATGAGTACAGTGGAAGATGTGTACGTCAGTCTCAAAGACTTGCGGTATTGCTAGGGATAGCCGGCAAGCAGACCCTGAAGCTTGGAGTGATGAAGCACATAAGATCACAATAGTTCAGTCGGATGACAGTGCATTACTGTCTGCCACCAAAAATGATCAAAGACATCAACATTTTCCCCAGAATATTCCACCGCTGTCAACTTACTGCGTACTCCGTTTTCTGCAGTTTTCATCCAGGAAAATGAATATAAGAAGCTTCTATTTAATCTAACATGAACTGAAGCATACAGCACATATTCTTTGTGTATATGCATATCATAAACACGTTTCGTGAGAAATTACTTTTCAATATGAGGATTAAAAAATCCAATTAGCTATTATCCAACACGGCAAGGTGTCAAGCTAGTAAATTAATTTATATATTTTCATCTCTGTCAATGAACTGAATGCTGATGTTATTCAAAGACTAGTATTACAACTCCATCTACCGGATAATCGAAATGTTCTCGCTAGCCCAAAGGCGTGTACCGCAATGTGCCGTCGTTTCCATTGATAGGTGGAGGACAGTTTGGTTTTCCCGCTCAGATCAAATGACCCCACCGATTCACTGTATCGACCTCCGTCCGTCAGCACGATGAGTCACACGACTGAGGTCTGCGCCATTTTTGCACTGGAAGACCATGGTAAAACAAGCATTCACAACGAACAATGGTCGACCAGAAAGGCTTGTGGCCAGTTGACCAATGAAATGTACCTTACCGATGCGAAAACCAACCACCGTGTTTGGTTCTCAAATTAAACTTAGAGTTTTCCAAAACTATGTGATGGTTTCGCAAATCTAGGTGATAATTTTGCAAATCAATGTGACAGTTTCTCAAATCGATCTTAAAATGGTACGGTTACCAATGGGACTCCTAGCTAACTGGCGAGAAGTGGGATTCTTGGAGCAGTTATAAATACCTAACGGATGAAAGCCCAGAGAGAAGGTCGGAAACTTTTGTACACAGCATATTCAAGTTGGAAGACGCAGCTAGTTTACTTTGCGAAACAAAATTTTTCCACAGACGATAGATTCTGTCCATTCGACTGATACTACCAGGTATCGCAGTCAGTGGCACACCTGCATTTCGACTCCAAAACGACTCTCCATTTGTGCTTTTTATTGCCGAGTGGGAGATAGCAGTGCCTGAACTCACCATCAGTGGTGGTCGGTTAGAGGTAGTCAATAGCTTTAAGTACCTAGGGGACTTGATCACAACTGGTGTTGGTTTTGGGGATGAGGTCACATCACGAATTGCGAAGGCCAGAGCAGCTTTCTCGAACCTGCGTCATCTGTGGCGCCGCCATGACATTCGCCTTTGTCTCGAGGAAAGGGTGTACAGTGCTCCGGTTCGCAGTGTTCCTCCTTATGGTTGCAAAACCTGGCCCCTGCGCTTTGAGGATGCTCGGTGGCGTTCTGCATTCGACGACTAGTGTCTCCGAAGCATTGCTCGTGTCTGGTGTGAACAACGGGTGAGCAATGACGAGGTTCGTTGTCGTGTGTTGGGTGCTGACAGTCTCCCCCTGACAGAGATAGTCGCTCTACACCACCTTCGATGGCTCGGGCACGTTTTGCGTATGTGTCCATCGTTTACCCTCTCGTGCTCTTTTTTCACGTGCTGGATAAGGTTGGAAGAAACGGCGTGGCGGTCAGCCTATGAATTGGTGCACGGGCATGAATAAGTTAGCTTCGGCTTTGACTTCCGTTGATTCTTTCCGCCTTCCTGCTTGGGGTCCTAGAGATGAGGATTGCCGTCGGTTAGAGACACTGAGAGGTAAAGCTGGGAACCGAATCCAGGGAAGTGAATGCTGTATGGCCTGTCTGTTGACTTCAGGTTCCTCATAAACAATTGGAAAACGGACAAAAAAGTTACAAATCGTGTACGGTGAAATACTAAAAAAATTGCTTTTACTTGTTGGTTGCTGTCTCTTACTATATATATATATATATATATATATATATATATATATATATATATATATATATATATATATATAAAATAAGTGGTTGGCAAAAGCGAAATTACTAGAAACCATATTGATTCGGACTAAGACAAGATTTACTGTGCTCACGGTGACCACTATTCTACATCTCTGCAGACACTACTCAGCCACCTTGCGAAAAACGGAATAAGAGTATCAACGAGAGGAAGAATGCGGATTGAATTCTATACCCAAATTGTTAGCAGATGACAAAATAATTTCGAAATGCATGCGTATCACACATAACCGTACTGGTAACTGATGCTGCCGAGCGTGTTTGCTGAATTCAGGGTGCAGCACTTTTGTCTAAATAGTCATATGATCGGCAAGATTGACTTTTCAATTCAATGTACGTAAAAATATTGAGTGGTTTCGATCTAATGTTACGGTATCTTTGCGAATAAAGTCAATAGACCGATTGGCAAAAGCGCGAGCAAACAATGCCACACGGATCGCAGGTCAGTCGAATGAATAGTCGTAGGTAGAGGGTATCGATCGGCCACAAGAAGAAACATTAAAAAAGGAGATATCCGGGATTATAACGTATTTATATTTGTCAAGGTACATGTGAGTGGAAAACGAGTCCTCGGCCGAACAGGGTATGCAGGGTCACGTGTGAAAGCACCACTTACAATCGCTCAATCACAGACAAAAAATACATCACCAGTCAATTCCAGGGCTTGCGAAGGATATATAACCTGAGCCAGTCAAATTACCAGCAGGTAAATGACGGGAGACCTACAAAGGGAATACAAAAAATCTGAAAGAGAGACGCAAGAAAGTTAAGACCAAATTCACGAACTGAAGGAAGAAAGATTTATCAATAATGCTAAATCAAACGAACTCGGAGGACCAGTGAGAACTACAACAATCATACGGGGACACCGAGTGAAGCCATGAGCCGACATTTAAACACGTGAAGAGCTTCAGGTGAATATGACAAATTCAAAGTCCGGGATCTCATGAACTATTTTCAACCAACGATACAGTTAGGAAAAAGAGCCGTGTGGATTTCATAAAAAGTGCACAACAACCCCGATGATTCTAGCAAAACTATTTGTATTGAACATAGCCGAGATCTCTACGCGCGTGAATCGTTTTTGTAAGTGGAACTGAGTAGTCACTGCATTTTGGTAGCGTGATCAGCCCACGTCTGCGTGAACGGACGTCAAACTGGTCGGAATGAGCGTCGCACATCTCGCGTGCGAATTCGCTACACTACATTGCCTACCGAATAGTAGTAGCCATTTTCACATTTCGACGTTTTTAGGTACTAATCTTTTTCTAGGGCGCTGCAGCCAGCAGATTTCAACGTACGGTCAGTGCTAGTTCCTCATGATTCAGGACAGGGAACTGTTCCATCAAACACCCTAACATTATCACGGCTAGGATTTTTAATCATTCCGACAATTCATACGGTTGGTAAGCTGAATGCCATTGTTTTATATCATGCTGACACGAGTGCATTGGGGGCCGGAGTACGCTCATACCACTCACAAAGTAGCATATCGTTAAAAAATTGCAAACATGGCCATAAAACTTAGAACAGGAAGCCAAACAAGACCCATTTAGGTCAGGTATTGCAACGACCCGTACGAACGAGAAGCCCGGTCTACTCACCTTAGAATTTCTCAATTCGGCACAACGGTGCATTGTACACCATGTTCAAATCGACTCGAGGTCCAATCAAATCGCGTATATTTTTGTACCCGTAACGAATCATAGTCGGTCTGTTAATAAACGGAAAAGGAATGGGTCACTGAGCATGGAGGAGATTTTACCACCTCCAAGAAATCAAAAATGAAGATATGACAGTGCAAACGGGTCGTGCACAGGATTAGAGGCATGAAAATATCGCGGTGCGCGTATTTACTACCGGTTTTTTCTCAAGTTATTGAGGTAGAATCACTTAATACGGAGGGAAAAAGGAGCATTCTATAGCTTATTGTTTACATCTGAAAAGTTGTTGGTGCACACTACTAAAGCCACTTTGTGAAAGAAGGCAGATTAAGGCCATGAATATTTAAAATGCTTCGGTTAAACTACACATTTTCAACCGCAAGTCTCATACTAACACGGACCAAACAGTTTCGATGTAATTATTGTATTACTCGACAGGTGGATAATTGACAAGACCAAGCCCGGTCTTTCTGTTCGAGAACAAACATTTATCTATTGTAAAATAAAGCAAGACCTGCTAGACAGCAGGATATCTTGGAGCATGGCGATGTACTGGATCGCCAGGGGTCTACTAAAAAACATTCCATTCATGGCCTTTGGATTTGACCTTCCATGCCACTAAACCTAAAGTAGTGTGTTTGAGAGACAGTACACCGCCGAGTTTTGGAAGTTTCGGTTGCCTTTCAGCTGGCGTTTTTCGTCTGTTGAGGGAACAGCCGCTGCCTGAGACAAGTTTACCGGAGCCATAAGAGAGAAAAAAATAAATAAATAAAGAGACGAGTGCAGAGTGAAAACCACAGATCGGAGGGATGACCCATGAGGACAGAACAGATCCCAGGACAGCATTGTCGATTCACAATATTTTCCTGCGTTCTGATTAGGTTATCAAGCCTCGCAGAGGGTGAATCAGTACCCACAGTTCCAAGGAATAACCCAGATTATCAAACCTTCATATCTCAATTAAGCACTGCGGACCTATTAGTTCCCCCAGGTATGTCGTTGTGCACCGTCTAGTCGTGTGGAACTTGGTCACACTAGATAGGTATATGTCTAACTCTCACGGACAAACGGATATCATTTCGAAGCAACGGATGATGAACCTTAACACATAGCAAACATTCCATCCTAAAGTATGACCCCACTTTTCGCTGAAGACCACTGAAAGGCGTTGTTAGATCAACTGAATCGAAGGCGCCTCTCAACACTGGTTTACAGACTCGAAAGGCGCCTCGGATTCAGTTCATCGAGCAACGCTTTTTACTACTCTTCATCGAAAAGGTATGCCCCAGAAGTTCGTGAACCTACTGAGATCATTGGATTCTCATACTTCTGGCAGCGTTAGAGTCTACGGTGAACTATCCGGTCGGTTCGAAACAACCAGTGGTGTTCGACAGGGATATCCCATGTCTCCATTCCTGTTCAACTTCCTCATGGACGAAATAACGGAGAGTGCGCTGCAAAATCTTCAGCACATAGGCGTCGAACTAGGAAATAGTGGAAAGCTGTGTGACCCAGATTACGCAGACGACGTTGTCTGTTTGTTCGAATCCACGGAACATGCATAACGTGCACTAGATAGACTTGCGAGAGCTGTAGCTCCATTCGGCATGCGCTTTGTACCTTCAAAGTGTAAAGTGATGTTACAGGACTGGACGTCAACGATTCCGAGCTTGATGCTCGATGGGGAGGTGCTGTCAGTTGTCGACCACTTCACGTACCTCGGCAACAGCGTGACGACGGATGGGAGCACAGTAGTAGAGGTGAGCACGCGTATATCCAAGGCTCAAGTGGCGTACGCTGGACTGAAGCACTTGTGGCGTCCATCTGATATTTCACTGAAGTTGAAAGGTCGTGTGCACTGTGCCTCAGTGCGTTCAGTTTTGTTGTATGGTTGCGAAACTTGGAGTCTGCGTGTGGCACATGTTCGTCGCCTTGAGGTTTCTGACCATCAACATTGGCGTAGTATCACTAAGATTGGGTGGAATAACCGAGTGAGCAATACTGAGGTCAGAAATTGAGTACTGAGTATCAGTTCAGTCAGTTTTTCATAAAAGCGTGTCCAATTTAGTAGACTTCGTTTGTTGGGGCACGTGTTGCGTATGGCAAACACACGTCTACAGTACCGTGTCCCATTCTCCGTTCCTCCTAGAGATTGGAAGAGACCACGTGGAGGTCAACAGATGACTTGGCAGCGAGGAATGAGATGGTGTACAGTGAACTTAGGAAAAGTAGATGCTTCAAGTCTTCGTGGTTGGGGTTCAAAAGATCCGTCATCCAATTTGGCAGGAGACACTGAGGGATATGGCAGCAAACCGTGAACAGTGGCGATCGTGTTGTCACTTTTTGTCGAATCAGAATGATTGATCGATGTGCGTTTGTACAGTTAGACTGTGTATTCCGTGTGTTGGTTATTGGGGTGTTCTTTCGTTTTCCCATCCGTGTATGTCCACTCCCTGTCCATCTTGTATATTTATACTTTCCAATTCAACGTGCAACATGATGAGAAAGGCAGTGATCAGTGGGGCTTGCCCTACTGTTTAACGGTATACGATGATGATGATGGTGCCGCTGTTGCGGGCATGGAACCGTTGAGGGATAAAGCCCTTGTTATCCACCAACCCAACATTGGAGTAGCAACTTACACTTTGATAATAAAAATAAGTGTATCAAGATATGCTTAGTACAATTCGCAACTTACCTGTGCATTCGAGTAGAAACACAGCGTCGTCTGCGTACTTAAGGTTGTTAAAAATTTATCACCCGGAAAAGTTCAAATCCAACGCCGTTTACAGCTAATCGTGAAAATGCTGACAGAAAACGCTCTTGGAACAATCTTCGACTGATACTAATGGAATATGGTATGAAAGACGGCAATTCGATAAAATTACCTCCAACAACTATCCTGAGTACTTCGGAGGTAGTGAGGAAAAAGCGACCTCAGTTAGCTAGCAGGGAAAAGAAGCGAGGTGAAAAATAACATTGTAGCGTGCTATTAACAATGCAAACTTACCGTTCAAGCGACAATCCCCAGGCGATAACCGTTAGCCCATCAGGTAAACCCATGGGTCGAAGCATTTCAGGGCGGAAAATACCAGAATTGCCAATCTCGACCCATTTTCCCAGACCTCGAGGAAAAAAGGATGCATGAGGGGTAAAAAAAGAACGGCGATTCGCTTAAAACAAAAATAAAATGTTCTTTTCCCAGTTAAGTTCAGCTTCGAAAGCAAACAATCATGCACTGAAACAAGGGTACAAACACAAGAGATCGTGGTCAATTTGCGGAAAAACACCAATGAGAACGTCTACTTCTTATTACACACGAAGTGAATCACAGTAAAAGGGGTAAACTCCGTAGTTTGATAACACGCTGTAAGAGGAGTTTGTACGGAACATTCACGTCAAAACCAGTTCGCTGATTCCGATTTTGAGATGAGGAAGACTGTAGGTGGGTGGAAAGACAGATAAAAGGTGTTCCATAAATTAACCGTCCGGGGAAAAAGAGTGAAAAGTCGAGGTCCGAGATCGAGCAACAGAAACCTGAGAAGGACGACTAGCTGTTTGTTCTCTGGGGTGGCATTAAAAAGTAATGTGAACAGGAACAGCCGAGGTAAGCTAGGGGGAACAAAACCCGAAATAATAGCGGTATGCTAGGAACAATGAAGCAACTGCAGACTGGATGTTAAAACTGGGTCATCTACCAGATGAGTAGCTTTACATTGGACCCCGTCGAGAACAGATAAATAAGACGAAGCTCCACCTACACGTGACAGCAGCATTCAAGTGTGGGACGAATCTGAGCTTTGCACAGTGAAGGGAGGTGGAATGGATTGAAGAAACGTTTGGCGCGGAATAGAAAACCAATCTTGCGTTGAACACGAAAAGCAAGAAAAACCAGGATAGAGAGAAGACGATCTAAAGACCCACGAAGGGCATCAAGTTGGAGGAAGGAAGAGGAACCGAATAAAAATGTAAGTGGATGGAAAAGGAATCGTGTTCGAGGGAAATTAAAGGAAGAGATGCTTTAGAAGCATTGAAGAGAACACGATTTTAGGAGCCTTCTAATGAGATCTGGCCAAGGTTCGCATTGAGCGATGTTAAAAGAGCAGAACAATCACTGTCGATGTTGGCGGTGACACGATGGGAGGTGGGATACCAAAAGGAGTAGTGAAGGATGGCATCGTCGAAAAAAGCGCGGATGTGGTTGGAAGTGGTGAATGAAATCATTACTGAAGGGCAGAAAAAGTGTGGGTGGAAGTACATTGCCTTGAGGAGGATCAGCATTCACAAGAAAAGGGTGTGACTGAACTCCATTGACTGGAAAGAAGATGGCCCGGTTACCGAGAAAACTCGACGTTTACAAGACAAGGGCTAGCACAACAAACAGAAAACGACCGACCGATTTCAGACTTCCCCGGACAAAGTGTTTCAACAAAAGCTTTCCCCAAAGACACGAACACGTACGATGTGCCACTTATCAATGACTTTCATCTACGTTGCACCACTTCCGTTGGTCGCTGTTCCTTTGTCAATTTCCATCGCGAATGGGTGACAGTACTGATGAAAGTCATGACTCTTCAAACTAAGACTTCAGCGCCTTTTCTATTACGTTCTGCAGATTAGTTAGATCCAGTGCAATTAGGAGTACAAAAGACGACACAGTTAGCAATACAACAAATCAACGTTACCGACATTATATATATACATATATATATATATATATATATATATATATATATATATATAATATATATATATATATATATATATATATATTCACTAGAATCTAATTTGAATCGTCTGGAATGTGAGAGGATCATCTGCATTGAAGAGCCCACAAATGAATCACAATTGAGATTTCTCATAGTCATTCGTGCCTGGGTCACTGCTAAGAGAACGAAAAACGAGGCGGCATTTGAACATATAACATCATCATCGTACACCGTTAAACAGTAGGGCAAGTCCCACTGATCACTGCCTTTCTCACCATGTTGCACATTGAATTGGAAAGTATAAATATACAAGATGGACAGGGAGTGGACATACACGGATGGGAAAACGAAAGAACACCCCAATAACCAACACACGGAATACACAGTCTAACTGTACAAACGCACATCGATCAATCATTCTGATTCGACAAAAAGTGACAACACGATCGCCACTGTTCACGGTTTGCTGCCATATCCCTCAGTGTCTCCTGCCAAATTGGATGACGGATCTTTTGAACCCCAACCACGAAGACTTGAAGCATCTACTTTTCCTAAGTTCACTGTACACCTTCTCATTCCTCGCTGCCAAGTCATCTGTTGACCTCCACGTGGTCTCATCCACTCTCTAGGAGGAACGGAGAATGGGACACGGTACTGTAGACGTGTGTTTGCCATACGCAACACGTGCCCCAACGAACGAAGTCTACTAAATTGGACACGCTTTTATGAAAAACTGACTGAACTGATACTCAGTACTCAATTTCTGACCTCAGTATTGCTCACTCGGTTATTCCACCCAATCTTAGTGATACTACGCCAATGTTGATGGTCAGAAACCTCAAGGCGACGAACATGTGCCACACGCAGACTCCAAGTTTCGCAACCATACAACAAAACTGAACGCACTGAGGCACAGTGCACACGACCTTTCAACTTCAGTGAAATATCAGATGGACGCCACAAGTGCTTCAGTCCAGCGTACGCCACTTGAGCCTTGGATATACGCGTGCTCACCTCTACTACTGTGCTCCCATCCGTCGTCACGCTGTTGCCGAGGTACGTGAAGTGGTCGACAACTGACAGCACCTCCCCATCGAGCATCAAGCTCGGAATCGTTGACGTCCAGTCCTGTAACATCACTTTACACTTTGAAGGTACAAAGCGCATGCCGAATGGAGCTACAGCTCTCGCAAGTCTATCTAGTGCACGTTATGCATGTTCCGTGGATTCGAACAAACAGACAACGTCGTCTGCGTAATCTGGGTCACACAGCTTTCCACTATTTCCTAGTTCGACGCCTATGTGCTGAAGATTTTGCAGCGCACTCTCCGTTATTTCGTCCATGAGGAAGTTGAACAGGAATGGAGACATGGGATATCCCTGTCGAACACCACTGGTTGTTTCGAACCGACCGGATAGTTCACCGTAGACTCTAACGCTGCCAGAAGTATGAGAATCCAATGATCTCAGTAGGTTCACGAACTTCTGGGGCATACC
Organism: Fasciola hepatica; assembly: GCA_948099385.1. Taxonomy (NCBI): domain Eukaryota; kingdom Metazoa; phylum Platyhelminthes; class Trematoda; order Plagiorchiida; family Fasciolidae; genus Fasciola; species Fasciola hepatica. The sequence goes on along the minus strand of CANUEZ040000180.1, from coordinate 2,767,898 downwards.
TTTTCGATGAAGAGTAGTGAAAAGCGTTGCTCGATGAACTGAATCGAAAGCGCCTTTCAAGTCTAAGAAGACGATTATTGTCGGTCGACGTTGCGTGTGACGAGTTTCAAGTAGTTGGTCCATCGGATTCGTCAACGCAGCAACTCCTGGGGAATTTTGGCCTCGATAAACGCTGTGAGGATGATGACTGCCTGGTCAGTTTGGCCGACTCTACCAGAATGGTCGTTTGTACCACACGTTTCCAGCACCCTAAGAACCATATACTGACGCGGTACTCCAACCACGGTCGGAATTCGCATCAAATCGACCATATCTTAGCGAGGTCTCGTTGGGCTTCATCTGCAAAAGACTATCAAGCGTACCGCGGCGCAGTGATGGGAAACGCAAACGAGAGGGGTCACGTTCTTCTTCGTTCGCGCTTCAGAATCCATCTGTCCGTGTACGCCCTAAGGCCTTCCCACCGACCCGCATAAACGTCTCAGCCCTGGAAATGCCAGAGAAATGTCAAGCGCTGTTAAGCTTAATTGAAACCCGACTACCCACAGTAACCAAGGTTTCACCGGATTCAACTCCAGTAGAACAGTGGATGGCAATCAAATCGACGGTTAGACAAGCTATCCTAAAAGAACTAGGGAAAACTGAAAGGCATCTAAAAGACTGGATCTCTGAGGGCACATTTCAACTGTCGACTAAAGCACACGAAGCCCGAATATCAGGAAGTGGCGAACACCACAGATTGCAACGTGAGGCCTCGCGCTCCGCTAGGGCTGATCGTAAGCGGTACTCGATAGAAGTAGTTAAAAAAAGGAGATTGCCGCAGAGATCGGTGACTTTGGCAAGCTATTTCGCCTCATTCGCAACGCGTCGAGTAGGCGATGCAAGCAAGAGTGGCTCTCACGCGTCACAGCCGGTCAGCTCATACCTGATCAGAAGAGAAAAACAGCGATGGGTAGAGCATTTTGATCGATTGCACAACCGACCATCAGTTCACACGACGGCCCTAGAACCCCCAGTTCTCGCAGGGCCATACAATGTCAGTTGCGATCCACCGAGCACAACCGAAATCGCCAGTTATCAATCAGCTGAAGAACAACGAAGCTTCTTGAGAAGATGGCATTCCACCTGAAGTCTCCAAATGCTGCCTGTCGTCATTGATTGACAGATTACACATCTTATTTGGCTTCATATGGAGAGAAGAAGTCTTTCCGACAGATTGGGACAGGTCCGTTCTGCTGCCCATCCCAAAGAAAGGGGACAAATCCGTGTACGACAACTATAGGGGGATCAACCTGATCAACGTGCCTGCGAAGATTTTCTGTGTGCTGCTACTCAACCGCTTCTCAGTTGCGAGAGGCTGCCGCACCCGGCCAAATCAAAGGGGTTTCCGCCCCGTTAGAGGCTGCGTGGAACAAATATTCACAATACGTGGAACACCGGAGCACCGCTACAAGTTCCAGAAGCCAACAGTTGCCTGTTTCATCAACTTTCGATTCACTTAACCGGGATTGTCTCTGGATAATAATGGAATCCGACGGGATGCCCGCTAAGCTCTGAGAGGATACTATTCGACCACTAGGGTGCTGGTCCATATGTATGGAGAAGAGTCATCCAAATTCACATTCACTACTGTTGTCCGACAGGGCTGCCCTCTTTCACCAATGCTGTTCAACTACGCGATCGACTAGACAATGAGACAGGCACTGACTGACTATCCCGGTATCCAACTGAGTCAGGGGGTGTATATCTCGGACCTAGAATTCGCGGATGACATTGCTGTGCTATCGGACTCTTCAACTAGTCCTTAACCGAGTCGATTTCGTCTCAAAGTCCATCGGGCTAGAAGTAAACACTACAAAAACCCAAAGTTTGTCAACTTACCCAGGGCCAACAACTCAACAGCTGTTCATCAATGGCTAACTGATTGAATATGTTCAAGTATCTAGACTCTACACTGCTTCCCAACGGTCAGGTGAAGGATGAAATAATACTCCCAATAGACAACGCCAGGAAAGCATTTCTCCAGCTACGACGGGAGATGTGGACCCGCAGTGAATCCAGCCTTCGGACCAAGGTGCGCATCGAATGTGCCGTTATACGCCTCGTACTCAGCTACAGCTGGGAAACCTGGCCACAGAAAGCCGAGGATACTAGAAAGTTGGAGGCGTTTGATCACTGGTGCTTGTAACGTTATTCGAAAACAAATCGGTGCGACAGAGTATCCAATGATGAAGTTAGGAAACGGTGCTGCGAAATTGATGAACTCCAACTTCTTCCAAGGTTGCCGACTGCATCATCATCATCGTACACCGTTAAACAGTAGGGCAAGTCCCACTGACCACTGCCTTTCTCACCATGTTGCACATTGAATTAGAAAGTATTAATATACAAGATGGACAGGGAGTGGACATACACGGATGGGAAAACGAAAGAACACCCCAATAACCAACACACGGAATACACAGTCTAACTGTACAAACGCACATCGATCAATCATTCTGATTCGACAAAAAGCGACAACACGATCGCCACTGTTCACGGTTTGCTGCCATATCCCTCAGCGTCTCCTGCCAAATTGGATGACGGATCTTTTGAACCCCAACCACGAAGACTTGAAGCATCTACTTTTCCTAAGTTCACTGTACACCTTCTCATTCCTCGCTGCCAAGTCATCTGTTGACCTCCACGTGGTCTCTTCCAATCTCTAGGAGGAACGGAGAATGGGACACGGTACTGTAGACGTGTGTTTGCCATACGCAACACGTGCCCCAACAAACGAAGTCTACTAAATTGGACACGCTTTTATGAAAAACTGACTGAACTGATACTCAGTACTCAATTTCTGACCTCAGTATTGCTCACTCGGTTATTCCACCCAATCTTAGTGATACTACGCCAATGTTGATGGTCAGAAACCTCAAGGCGACGAACATGTGCCACACGCAGACTCCAAGTTTCGCAACCATACAACAAAACTGAACGCACTGAGGCACAGTGCACACGACCTTTCAACTTCAGTGAAATATCAGATGGACGCCACAAGTGCTTCAGTCCAGCGTACGCCACTTGAGCCTTGGATATACGCGTGCTCACCTCTACTACTGTGCTCCCATCCGTCGTCACGCTGTTGCCGAGGTACGTGAAGTGGTCGACAACTGACAGCACCTCCCCATCGAGCATCAAGCTCGGAATCGTTGACGTCCAGTCCTGTAACATCACTTTACACTTTGAAGGTACAAAGCGCATGCCGAATGGAGCTACAGCTCTCGCAAGTCTATCTAGTGCACGTTATGCATGTTCCGTGGATTCGAACAAACAGACAACGTCGTCTGCGTAATCTGGGTCACACAGCTTTCCACTATTTCCTAGTTCGACGCCTATGTGCTGAAGATTTTGCAGCGCACTCTCCGTTATTTCGTCCATGAGGAAGTTGAACAGGAATGGAGACATGGGATATCCCTGTCGAACACCACTGGTTGTTTCGAACCGACCGGATAGTTCACCGTAGACTCTAACGCTGCCAGAAGTATGAGAATCCAATGATCTCAGTAGGTTCACGAACTTCTGGGGCATACCTTTTCGATGAAGAGTAGTGAAAAGCGTTGCTCGATGAACTGAATCGAAAGCGCCTTTCAAGTCTAAGAAGACGATTATTGTCGGTCGACGTTGCGTGCGACGAATTTCAAGTAGTTGGCGAAGAGTAAAGATCTGGTCGATGCATCCTCGAGCTGGACGGAATCCAGCCTGCTGTTCGCGGATATTCCTCTCTCGAGCGGGTTTAAGACTGTGCAGTAGAATTGAGGCTAATACTTCGATGACTATCGAAATTAGGCTAATCCCACGATGATTACCACAGTCATTGAGTATTCACTTCTTGAAGATGGGAACAATCAATGACTCGCTCCATATTAACGAAATACGATCCTCCTTCCAAATGTCACGGAGCGAAGTGGTAAGTGATTTTATCGAAACATTTCCACACAGTTTGAAAAGAACTGGGGGAAGTTCGTCGCGACGTGCCTCTTTACCTCGCTTTATTGATCGAATGCATGGCTGCACTTCTACTTCCGATGGGCGCTCAAGTGATACCACCCAAGGAGTCGCACTTGTTGACGCAGGAGTAACTACACTAGCGTGCGGCCAGCTAAACTGTTCCTTGAAGTATTCGGCCCAACGGTCAAGCCTATGCTCTTCTCTATGGATGGGTTCTCCATTTCTATCCCAAATCGTTTCACTGACCTGGGTGCGCCGTCCACCAGTGTCACGAATGAGTTTGGACAGTCTGTGACTGTTACCTGAAGCAGCTGCTATTTCCATTTCTTCGGCTATCTTGACCCACCAATTTTCCCGATCATTCTTGAAGCTTTTCGCAACTTGCCTTTGTAGCTTTCGCCGCATCTTATTCATCTCCTTACAGTTCGAGAACTGTTGCTTGTGCTTCATTATACTCAACGACTCTTGCGAGATCCAGTGCCCTTGATGGACAACGGATCTAGAACCACAGGCGAAACCTGCTGCAAGGTGCATCGCCTGTTTGATATGAGCCCAATGCTCATCTACATTATTGTTCTCCGTAGATCCTAGCCCATGTGCTAACTTATGCTCGTAACGGGTGCGTACTTCTGGATCACACAAACGTTGCACGGCAAATCCGGTTTGCGGTTTTGTCGATGACCATGGAGCTGGAGAGATAATCGCATTAAAACTAATGCATCGTCCCACTCTACGTACATGAACCAATAGGATCTACAGTTCTGAACAGAACTGCGACACCCGTGGCTTACGGTGATATGATCAATCTGGCCCAGGGCACCTGTAGAGTTAGAGCGCCATGTCACCGTGCGACACGAGCTATGTCGGAAATTCGTGCTAGACAAGAACAATTGATTGTATGCACAAAACTGGAGAAGCCTATCCCCGTTATCTGTACGCTCAGCAGGTAAAGCACAACGGCCACCTAAACAAGCTTCTGACGCACCAATTTTGCCAACTTGTGAATCAAAGTCACCAGCTAGCACAACAATGTCAGAACCTTTACTTCTGCGAACGAGGGTGGTGAGTTCATCATAGAACTCATCCTTCTGCATGTCAGTGCTGCAGTCTGTTGGGGCGTACGTCGAGATCACAAATAAACTGCGCTTAACACAACTATCGTTTCGAACGCCAACTGACTCCTGGAGTCTAACTGCACATAAACGACTGTTAACAGGGATCCAGTCTAAAAGGACAGCCTCAGCCTTCTCCGTCAAGACTATTCCTACACTACGTTGACCCGCAGCTCGAGCTACTTCGTCTCCTGAAGTGCGCAGAAAATACCTCGATGAGATACCAGGACCAGTTAGTTGAATTACACTGCTCGAATCCTGTACACGCGTTCCACTTAAGCAGGCACGCCTGCTGACCGGCCTGCTTGAGTGTACGCAGGTTGAAGGAGCCGAGATTAAGAGGCTGACATCGGAGTGTACAAGTATGAGGACGAGTGGGCAGAGGAGTACCGGATACGCCTACCTGATTAGTGGCAACAACCGCGAAACCGGTGGTGTGCTTCCGGGGGAATCTTGTCCACGCGTTTACATACTACTTACTATCAATACATATATATATATATATATATATATATATATATATATATATATATTATATCAGTACCGCCTGATTTCAGGCTATACCAAACAGAACTTGGTACAACCGGCGAGGACTGAGTAAGTGGATTAAGATCCCATAATTTGTTTGCGGGTGCAATACTGCACGGTTGCCCGGGCAAAAGCAAGCGGTTTTTTTGAGGGGTCCATAACCGAAGCCTCTAGCTTCCCAGAGCTTAACCCGCAAGGCAGCAGGATGCAGCATGGGGTTTCTAACCTACTGGGGGTCCGCAATCGTTCAATACAGGCGCTCTTCGGATGGAGCCAGACATCCTGGGTTCCCAAGTGCACCAATCCATCGCAGACATCGGTGAGCGTAGTCCAGTATGCTTCGTATGCCGTACTTCTTTGGTTTGGAATCATGGTTTAGCCATTTTCCTTAGAGAGAATATCAGTCAACCCGACAGAGAGCGCCGAGCGCTCGCCTTCGTCCTTACTTTTTGATGAAAACACCTCCGCCACGAGAAGGCAGTGTACAGGACTTCCTCAGCAGAGGCTGTGAGAGACGCGTCGTCATTTGGGAGCATATCGAGTGACGTTCAGGGGGATTGGACACCCCGGAGCCTAAGACACCCATACCCGGACATATGGACGAATCTGAGGACAGTGTAACAGAAAAGAGTCAAAAATAATGTTTTTCACGTTTTACCTCATCATAAGCAAATGCATGAAACTAGGCCAATCTCGCTGAATGCAAGGTTTTGCTAATCTCCGTCATTTGTGGCGCCTACGCGATACTTGATTTCCTCTCAAGGGTCGAGTGTAAACTGTGGCGGTTAGGTCCGTTCTTGTATGCGGCTCACAAATACGGCCGTTAGGAGAAGACAGGTGTTTCAGCTTCGATTTCTCCGTAGCGTTGTCCGAATATGATGAGAAAATTGTCTCAACAATGCTGGGGTTATACGTAAGATGTTGGGAACCAGAGGTAGATCCCTGGATTAAGTAGTGAATCTAAACAGGTTGAGGTGGTTAGGACATGTGTCACGTATGCCCACCGATAGAATTCCTCGTCGTACGCTGTTCTCCGAGTTGGGTAGCGGTTGCAATGTAGGTGGAGGTGATCAGTCCACGACATGGCAAAAGGCATGAACGTTGGTGAAAGACTGCCGTAAGCACGAACTCAACTCCGGCTGTTTGCATACAACCATTGGAAAAGAGAAATAAACTTCTCTCGCACACTTTTCTGTGAGGGACAGTGCCAAAGGACTGTGCGGTCGACTGAACCGAACGCCGCTTTCAGATCAATAAAGACAGATATTGTGTGCCTACGGAAGATGTGTCTGTGCTCTAAAATTTGTCGAAGAGTAAAGATGTGGTCGACACAACTCCAACCGGGTCTGAAACCGCCTTGATTCTCACGTGTACACATTTCAGGGGCACTGGATACTCGGTGCATAATAATCCCGGTGAGCAGTTCGGATGCGATACTTAACCATGCTAATTCCTCTGTGGTTTTCACAAGTGGACCTGCCACCTTTCTTGTAAATCGGCACAATCAGCGATTCACAGCATTCCCCAGGAATTCGCCCACTATCGCAGATTACCCGGAGAAATTCTGTGGACTTCGAAACTAAAATTCCGTCTCCATCCTTAAAAAAAGATGGAGACAACTCATCTAGTAAAGCGGCTTTGTACCTTTTCGAGTAACCTGTCTTGTGCATAATCTGCATCTCCGATGGAGGAGTGATATCTACCTACATCATTTCTCCTCCAGGCATATTCGGAAGGTCCACAGTTGAAGCGGGCCTACTGAACTGTTCCCTAAAGTGCTCCGCCCAACGATCCAGACGATGTCTCTGGGAATTAATTACTGAACCATCGGGTTCCTTGATTATCTCACTTACACCGGGTTCCCGTGGACCAGTACTCCTAACCAAACGGTAAAGGTTCCATTATTGTGAACAGACGCAGCTTTTTCCATTTCCCTACATCTCGCAATCCACCACTGTTAACAGTCATTTCTCAGGCTCCTAGTCAGTTGGCGTCTCAGGGACTTACGCACTTCACTGAATGCGGCATCCGGAGGGACGGATCTGCGAGCAACGGATGTCCAAGAAATCCATTGTTTGTGAGGCCTACTTGAACCAGAGTCCTATGTAGCATTACAAGCTGCATACAAGGCTTTGTTGATCTGTTGTTAGCGTTCATCTGATTCTTGGATATCCGGCTGCACAGACAACTGTGGGCAGCTCTGCCTCAAAGGTAGATCGCCGGTTATGGTCTAGAAGTAACTGCATCGAGACTGCACCTTGGCGTGGTGTGATGGGTTGCGTGCCTCCGTGAACCAAAACAAATACCACTTCGATAACAGTAGCAGTGGATGAATAAAGTGTGAGAACAAGTGCACCACCGGTAGCAAAACAAAACCTTATAGTGTGGTACTGATGAGTCTTTTGAACCTCATCCAGGAAGCCCAATGGTTGGGCTTTTGATGCTTTTTTCACGTCATTGGCTAGTCACCCTTACTCATCTTCCAACCACTAGCGGCGTCAACCGAAGCACTTCATCTGATACCCAACCTTCGAGAAAAATGCCGCTGCTTAGTTAACAGAACTTACCTACCTGATTTATCGTCTCCGCTAATACCGTGAGCCTTGGTGTTTAAACTACCCAGGCATAGAGCAGCACCTTACACTTTGAGGACTTAAAACGAATGCCGAGTATTTTAAGGCAGTTATCCATGTTGTCCAGGAAGGTGTGCAATTCACAAAGATCTTCCCGTAGGAGCCATTTGTCGTCCGCATACTCAAGGTTCATTACTGATACACCTGATAAAGCCTCCATGACCCAAAGAGATTTGCAAGATGGTTTCCTTAATCCGGAGATTAAATCATGCCTGACAGGTCAATAGGTAGAGGCCTCTGAACCAGTTGATGGGCAACGTCTGGTTCTATTCATTATGCCCCTGGAGAGGACACTCCAGTGAATAAACACGGAGAGAAGTAGTATGCCGGTCTAAAAACCTCTACTAGATGGATGTAGGAGTGGAGTACCTGGGGTTTCTCTCGACGGTGGGAAAAGTCATCGCACTTCATTGGGCAAGTATCGCCTGCCTAAGCTGGGCAGCACCCAGTTCAAAGGATGCTGCCCCGTCCACGTTCCGCTTGCTCCATTGGGTGCATGGGACTAAGGATTGAATCTGAAAGGCAGGTCGATAACAAAGCACCAGCGAATACAAGACAGAATGCTTGCAACATCAGATCTCACGTGACAGAACGGAAGAAATTCCTTCACGGGTTCTTCGGTCGCGTTCCCGTGCTGCGTTAATGCCCTGCTGCCTCGTCGGTCAGACCTTTTGAGTCAAAGGTTCCGGTTAGAGGTCCCAAAGAAGAACCCCTTCTGCGGTGTGGGCAGCCGCGAAGTATGATTCACCCAGAAACCTCCAGCATCATTCCTGTCGAAGGCCTCACTAACTTTCCTCTTCCAATTTAAGATTGATGCCAAAGGTCACGAGTTGTTTCAGCTCTGAAGAATGCAGTAGTTCAGGAGTTGGGTATAAATCAAATGCACTTCCTAAGCCGAAATGTTCACTCCACTTGGTTGCCTTCAACGTCCGCACACTATGTCAGATAGGGCAACAGACTGCCTTTCCTAGAACTCTTGACACTTTTAGAACAGATGTATGCGGTGTCCCCGAAACACGCATACAAGACCCCACTCTTGTGATCACTTTTCGCACCCAAGATATAACCTCAATCTTTCGCTTCACTCTTCGCGTGTCGGGTGATTCGGTTGCTTGAGCTCGTGGTCAGGCTGTCGTTGGCATTACTTTGAGCATGGAAGCTGAGAGTGCACTTCTAGACTGGATTCTAGTCAGCAGTCGTTCGTGTCAACAGCAACAAATTGAAGCGTCGCTGCTTGTTTGTCGTGTCAGTGGTCAAGCTGAGCAACTGCACAACAATGTTTGATTCATCAAAAAACTCTGACAGAGGGAACAATCAATAAAGCAAATAAGTGCAGTTATGAAGGCATTGTTGTTATTAGATTGCTGTTGAACATACAGAAAGCGTTTGGAATTCGTCAAACTCAGTCATGTGGCATGAACGTACATTCGTTTGTTCGTCAGCGGCCGTTTATACCGTGGCCCGTGACCAAACCTTGCTTCCACGCGTACGCTCGGTGGAGTGCTAGTATAGACTGGACTAACAGTGAACACATGTTCCGGATCGCAGAAGGCTGATCCGGTTTAGGAGAGCGTCGGACTGAGATGACAACCCGCGCAATCTGACCAACACGGCGAGAACGGCGCGCAACAGAGCGAGCCAAATAGCAAAGAAGTCGAAATGGGGATGCACCATGAGGATCAACTTGGATGGAGTGCTGGGGGTGAGGACGAACTTTTGTAACTGTTTTCCACGCTTTGACTGCTTGTTACAACGAGACACCAGTAGGCTTAACAAAATTATGTGCACTAAACTGACGGAACACACCTCAAACTGTGCGCCTGGTGCAATAGTTCAACGGAATCCTGGGAATTGACTATCACTTGTTGCAGCGGCTAACAAATGCGTTTTGTTGTCGGACATCACCCCGGTCTATTTTGCCTCCATTAGACACCAAATCTTTAAAACCACAGTGATTTCTGTCAGCTGGTTTTGTACATTCTCAGTAAACGAATAGATAGACTCGGGAAACATTTGCCTTTTTCAAGTGCTGAGTGGACAGCGAGATTTTGAGTTGAAGGTGTTCACAAATTCATCGACCTGAGAGCGTCAGATGACTTCTCATGTCCCAGGAAATTAACGTATTCAGCGACGAAGTTTAACTGTTGGTAGACAGCATTCTGCCGTCGCCCGGTTCGTTACCACGCCTGGGAAAATAAGTGGTTCTCCATTCCAATTATCAGAGTCAAGTTTGTGGTTAACCTTGACACCATAGTGGACCTTCAAGGCCTCTACCACCGCACTTATGTGCAAACATGAAATCAATTCAGTTCACGCAACCATTAATTTCGCATTTCAGTGCTCTGAAGTAAAAATAAACGTTTGCAAACCTGTTCTCGAATCACGAACATACATCCAAAACTGTTACCGGACTTTATGGAAAACGCATTTAGGAGAACATTACAGTAGTAAGAGTGTGTTTCAATCAACACTAAGATTGGAGACAGGTTTCAACGACCGACCACAACCGTACTATGATGTACGTTTATCTTATCTGGTCATCAAATTCGAATAATGCAGCAAGGACAGCAGTTCACAAAGAGTATCTTACAACAGTGAATGATACACTGGTGTGATGAAAGATAGGAAAATACAAATCACTCGACCAAGTTCCAGATGGTTTCCGCTATTCTTTACAATCCCTGTCGACGTCTCTGAAGGAAATGACTCAAATTAAAACTGACAGACAATTTTGAGAGTAGGCAGAACAGTTGTTTCCCAAGTAAGTAGCACAAGTGATCGCTAATAATCTCATCTGACCCACCATTTTTGCAGCTAGTTCGTCCTTTCATTATTAAACTAAATTTTTTTGTCCCTAGGTCTGATCCATTCTCTTGGATATCATAATTTACCGAGAAACAAGAAAACTTGAAACCAACAGAAGCGAGCGCAGATGAACAGATTTTGCAGCCTTTTGGTCCTATTATGGGATACGCAAACACATGCTCACCTGGGTGATATGCGAATATCTCCATACTCGGTTCGGTGTATGGATTGTAGGCTGGCTTGAAACGGAGTTGTGTCAGACCCAATTTCCCGAAGAATGCTCGTATGACTGCTTTTAGATGACCCAAACTTAGTCCATAGTCTGCGACCAATCCTTCGACTTGATGAAACTCAGCCAAATGTGTCGCATCCAGTGTTTCATTGCGGAACACCCGATCGATACTGAAATAACGTACAGGAACTACCGGATTCTGGAAGCCCGATAGTCATGAGCCGGTGTTCATGTGTGCCCAAAGAAAGAGAGGAGGTTAATGAAGCGATAAAATGAAGACTGACATTTTAGTGCTCTGCATTCCATACTCAAGAGTCATCTTGGAAAGACGATTCACTTTGCTTCACTCCAAATTTTTGTCACTGAGAGAGATATAAGAATATCCAATCTACCAGGGTGTTTATTTGACTTACTCCACAATGAAACCACTGCATGATCAGAGATTCCTTCTCAAACTTTGACACGAGACAATAATTATTAAAATGATGTATCACGTGTTTGGTCATGAGTGCAGTGGAAGAGGTTTATACCCCACAGCCGTAAAGGCCCAACGCACTACTAGGGATAGTCAGCAATCAAACTTGGAGTAGAGAACCGTGTATGATCCCAATAAGTCAGGTGTGGTAACCAGCAGGACGAAAGTAGATTATCACCTACCACCAAAATGACCGGCTGTGTCTGAATTGGAACATGTGACCTCCGAGGTGTCATATATATATATATATATATATATATATATATATATATATATATATATATATATATATATATATATGACACCTCGGAGGTCACATGTTCCAATTCAGACACAGCCGGTCATTTTGGTGGTAGGTGATAATCTACTTTCGTCCTGCTGGTTACCACACCTGACTTATTGGGATCATACACGGTTCTCTACTCCAAGTTTGATTGCTGACTATCCCTAGTAGTGCGTTGGGCCTTTACGGCTGTGGGGTATAAACCTCTTCCACTGCACTCATGACCAAACACGTGATACATCATTTTAATAATTATTGTCTCGTGTCAAAGTTTGAGAAGGAATCTCTGATCATGCAGTGGTTTCATTGTGGAGTAAGTCAAATAAACACCCTGGTAGATTGGATATTCTTATATCTCTCTCAGTGACAAAAATTTGGAGTGAAGCATATATATATATATATATATATATATATATATATATATTATAGAGAAGTCAAGGAGTACGCTGAGTTGTAAAACGTTTATTGTGACGTTTCGATCCAAACTAGGACTCGTTGTCAAACGTAGTTACGGTGACTGGGAGACTTGCAGTGACGGTGAACCACATAAGATCTCAAACAAACCATCTGTGGTGACGCGTGAGGCGACGATCAACTACTGCCTATCACCAGTGCAACCGGCGGTTGCGGGGTTCGAACCTCAACAACCACCGAGGTAGTAGGTGCTTATACCACTCGAATGCCACCGGTCTATCGGCAGCAATAAAATGAATCAGCGAGGCAATTTATTGACTTTTACCAGACAAATGTATACAATAATGACCAAACAGCTATATTTGTTAGTATTATTACTGTTAATGATATCATTATTACATGCTTTCTTATGAATGCAGTGAAATAGCACCAAGGGCCCACAGTACCATTAGGGATAGCTGGGAACCTGACCCTGAGACTTGAGGTGGAGAACCACATAAGGTCCCAACAGATCAGGTGCGGTAACGAGCTGGACCACAACACATCACTGTTTACCACTCACGCGACAGAAAGTCGCGGGACTTGAACCTCTGACCACCACTGGTCGTTAAGGGTGGTGAACAAAAGATTTAATAATCTAATCAGACGGAGGATAACAAACGAATCGTTCGGGTTTAGACAAGTGCTTTGAGACAAAAAGATGAACGTTGGTGCGGTCGTACACATGCAAACCTATGCACACACAGAGACATAAACTGACCTGTTGTGCTAAACGATACAACATTCGAGCACTGACCGCCGTGGTATGCGTACGAAGTAAATTCTTCTCTGCTTCCGAGAGCAACCAATCCGACTGATAACCACGGCTACCAAAAGAGCCTCGGCTGTGCACTAGTCGAACCCGTTCAATGTAAGACTCCGGAACCGACTGCGTCAAATTTGTTTTAGCCGGTTCTGCGAAGTGACAATAAGATGAGGATAGGGTAAGTCGCAAATCAAGTTAATCAGAAGTAGGTGTTGGAAACCGAACAGCTTAAACATTTAGGTCCCATCTCGAAGACGTTACGCACGCGCACGCAATCAATACGGTTGTGAGTAATCAAAGTTTAAATGTTAACCTAATGAACAAAAAAAACAATACACTGGAGGTAGCAAATGAGGGGAGAAAATCTCCACCCAATAAATCATTGTCATTGACGCAATTTGCTACTTTACAATAAGCACAAAGTGTATGTAGTTGACAACTGTTCCAGTTACCAATAAGATAAAAAATAACATGAGTGGCCGCGACGAGGTTTACTAAAACTGACAAGTCGTCTTTCATGAAGAAAACTAAGGTACAACCGGTCAGTCTGAAGAAATATCGACTTTGCGTTGGCCGGAATTCCGAGCAATGCGCATCAAAAGAAGTCTCGGCTTTTACCGGAAAACTTCTTGTCGAGAGCAGCCAAGCCATATCAAGTACCACAATCTGTACAGTTGTGCAGAACACTGTATATACGGCACAAGCAAGCCTTCACGTCATTGCATTCAGCAAAACGAGGATAAACCCGTCGCAATTGACGCTCCATTAAATTTATGGCATGAACAATGGTATTTTTTTCAGGCTATCCTAATGGTCCAGTGGGTTTTATGGCTGTGATCCTATACAGAGCTAATTTTCAGTGGACACCGTCTCGTACCATATTCCCGTGCATCTCTATGATTAGTTTTGAAAACATGCACTCTGATCAAGCTACGGCGTCCCCGGCAAGCGACGCGCCTCGTGCTCCAGCGGTCGAGGTGTAAAGACAACAAGCTGGAAGACTCAACTGTAGAAAGCAGGCTTATATATCTTGTTGGAATGTACGGACACTATTAGACGCGGGCAGCCAAAGCCTCACAGTGAGGGCACTACACAACTACATGATCGACGCAGCCTGTTTCTCAGAAATCTACATACCTAGCTCCGGCACGATGCATAAAAGTTCCAAGAAAAGAAGCGACTTATTGGATTTATCATGGCGGCCCGACAGACAACTTCGGGCGCCACGGGGTTGCATTCGCCATTACCAATAAAGCTAACAGCGCAATGATCGCTTGGGAGCCGATTTAAGCAAGGCTTGCTTTGGCACGTTTCAAAGGCTTCCCGAAGAACTCAAAAGTGATTGCGGTCTATGCTCCAATCAACGCGGCGAACAGCGAGCCAAAGATGAGTTCTACAGTAACCTCCAAGAGGTAATAAGTCGGGTCCAGAGAAGTGACATTTTGCTCATCGCCGGAGACTGGAACGCTAGCACAGGTCCATCGGATTCGTCAACGCAGCAACTCCTGGGGAAATTTGGCCTCGATAAACGCTGTGAGGATGATGACTGCCTGGTCAGTTTGGCCGACTCTACCAGAATGGTCGTTTGTACCACACGTTTCCAGCACCCTAAGAACCATATACTGACGCGGTACTCCAACCACGGTCGGAATTCGCATCAAATCGACCATATCTTAGCGAGGTCTCGTTGGGCTTCATCTGCAAAAGACTATCAAGCGTACCGCGGCGCAGTGATGGGAAACGCAAACGAGAGGGGTCACGTTCTTCTTCGTTCGCGCTTCAGAATCCATCTGTCCGTGTACGCCCTAAGGCCTTCCCACCGACCCGCATAAACGTCTCAGCCCTGGAAATGCCAGAGAAATGTCAAGCGCTGTTAAGCTTAATTGAAACCCGACTACCCACAGTAACCAAGGTTTCACCGGATTCAACTCCAGTAGAACAGTGGATGGCAATCAAATCGACGGTTAGACAAGCTATCCTAAAAGAACTAGGGAAAACTGAAAGGCATCTAAAAGACTGGATCTCTGAGGGCACATTTCAACTGTCGACTAAAGCACACGAAGCCCGAATATCAGGAAGTGGCGAACACCACAGATTGCAACGTGAGGCCTCGCGCTCCGCTAGGGCTGATCGTAAGCGGTACTCGATAGAAGTAGTTAAAAAAAGGAGATTGCCGCAGAGATCGGTGACTTTGGCAAGCTATTTCGCCTCATTCGCAACGCGTCGAGTAGGCGATGCAAGCAAGAGTGGCTCTCACGCGTCACAGCCGGTCAGCTCATACCTGATCAGAAGAGAAAAACAGCGATGGGTAGAGCATTTTGATCGATTGCACAACCGACCATCAGTTCACACGACGGCCCTAGAACCCCCAGTTCTCGCAGGGCCATACAATGTCAGTTGCGATCCACCGAGCACAACCGAAATCGCCAGTTATCAATCAGCTGAAGAACAACGAAGCTTCTTGAGAAGATGGCATTCCACCTGAAGTCTCCAAATGCTGCCTGTCGTCATTGATTGACAGATTACACATCTTATTTGGCTTCATATGGAGAGAAGAAGTCTTTCCGACAGATTGGGACAGGTCCGTTCTGCTGCCCATCCCAAAGAAAGGGGACAAATCCGTGTACGACAACTATAGGGGGATCAACCTGATCAACGTGCCTGCGAAGATTTTCTGTGTGCTGCTACTCAACCGCTTCTCAGTTGCGAGAGGCTGCCGCACCCGGCCAAATCAAAGGGGTTTCCGCCCCGTTAGAGGCTGCGTGGAACAAATATTCACAATACGTGGAACACCGGAGCACCGCTACAAGTTCCAGAAGCCAACAGTTGCCTGTTTCATCAACTTTCGATTCACTTAACCGGGATTGTCTCTGGATAATAATGGAATCCGACGGGATGCCCGCTAAGCTCTGAGAGGATACTATTCGACCACTAGGGTGCTGGTCCATATGTATGGAGAAGAGTCATCCAAATTCACATTCACTACTGTTGTCCGACAGGGCTGCCCTCTTTCACCAATGCTGTTCAACTACGCGATCGACTAGACAATGAGACAGGCACTGACTGACTATCCCGGTATCCAACTGAGTCAGGGGGTGTATATCTCGGACCTAGAATTCGCGGATGACATTGCTGTGCTATCGGACTCTTCAACTAGTCCTTAACCGAGTCGATTTCGTCTCAAAGTCCATCGGGCTAGAAGTAAACACTACAAAAACCCAAAGTTTGTCAACTTACCCAGGGCCAACAACTCAACAGCTGTTCATCAATGGCTAACTGATTGAATATGTTCAAGTATCTAGACTCTACACTGCTTCCCAACGGTCAGGTGAAGGATGAAATAATACTCCCAATAGACAACGCCAGGAAAGCATTTCTCCAGCTACGACGGGAGATGTGGACCCGCAGTGAATCCAGCCTTCGGACCAAGGTGCGCATCGAATGTGCCGTTATACGCCTCGTACTCAGCTACAGCTGGGAAACCTGGCCACAGAAAGCCGAGGATACTAGAAAGTTGGAGGCGTTTGATCACTGGTGCTTGTAACGTTATTCGAAAACAAATCGGTGCGACAGAGTATCCAATGATGAAGTTAGGAAACGGTGCTGCGAAATTGATGAACTCCAACTTCTTCCAAGGTTGCCGACTGCATCATCATCATCGTACACCGTTAAACAGTAGGGCAAGTCCCACTGACCACTGCCTTTCTCACCATGTTGCACATTGAATTAGAAAGTATTAATATACAAGATGGACAGGGAGTGGACATACACGGATGGGAAAACGAAAGAACACCCCAATAACCAACACACGGAATACACAGTCTAACTGTACAAACGCACATCGATCAATCATTCTGATTCGACAAAAAGCGACAACACGATCGCCACTGTTCACGGTTTGCTGCCATATCCCTCAGCGTCTCCTGCCAAATTGGATGACGGATCTTTTGAACCCCAACCACGAAGACTTGAAGCATCTACTTTTCCTAAGTTCACTGTACACCTTCTCATTCCTCGCTGCCAAGTCATCTGTTGACCTCCACGTGGTCTCATCCACTCTCTAGGAGGAACGGAGAATGGGACACGGTACTGTAGACGTGTGTTTGCCATACGCAACACGTGCCCCAACAAACGAAGTCTACTAAATTGGACACGCTTTTATGAAAAACTGACTGAACTGATACTCAGTACTCAATTTCTGACCTCAGTATTGCTCACTCGGTTATTCCACCCAATCTTAGTGATACTACGCCAATGTTGATGGTCAGAAACCTCAAGGCGACGAACATGTGCCACACGCAGACTCCAAGTTTCGCAACCATACAACAAAACTGAACGCACTGAGGCACGGTACACACGACCATTCAACTTCAGTGAAATATCAGATGGACGCCACAAGTGCTTCAGTCCAGCGTACGCCACTTGAGCCTTGGATATACGCGTGCTCACCTCCACTACCGTGCACCCATCCGACGTCACGCTGCTTTCACGGCAACTCAGGCGGTGGACAACAGCCAGCATCTCCCCATCGAGCATCAAGCTCGGAATCGTTGACGTCCAGTCTTGAAACATCATATTACACTTTAAAGGTGCAAAGCGCATGCTCACGTGCTAACTTCTGGATTAGACAAAAACTGTACGGCTAACTGGGTTCGCGTCGATGACCATGGAGCTGGAGAGATAATCGCATTAAAACTAATGCATCGTCCCACTCTACGTACATGAACCAATAGGATCTACAGTTCTGAACAGAACTGCGACACCCGTGGCTTACGGTGATATGATCAATCTGGCCCAGGGCACCTGTAGAGTTAGAGCGCCATGTCACCGTGCGACACGAGCTATGTCGGAAATTCGTGCTAGACAAGAACAATTGATTGTATGCACAAAACTGGAGAAGCCTATCCCCGTTATTTGTACGCTTAGTGAGTAAAGCACAACGGCCACCTAAACAAGCTTCTGACGCACCAATTTTGCCAACTTGTGAATCAAAGTCACCAGCTAGCACAACAATGTCAGAACCTTTACTTCTGCGAACGAGGGTGGTGAGTTCATCATAGAACTCATCTTTCTGCATGTCAGTGCTGCAGTCTGTTGGGGCGTACGTCGAGATCACAAATAAACTGCGCTTAACACAACTATCGTTTCGAACGCCAACTGACTCCTGGAGTCTAACTGCACATAAACGACTGTTAACAGGGATCCAGTCTAAAAGGACAGCCTCAGCCTTCTCCGTCAAGACTATTCCTACACTACGTTGACCCGCAGCTCGAGCTACTTCGTCTCCTGAAGTGCGCAGAAAATACCTCGATGAGATACCAGGACCAGTTAGTTGAGTTACACTGCTCGAATCCTGCATATGCGTTCCACTTACGCAGCGGACATCAATCTTTAGAGAGTGTCTATTGTGAGCGCTAGGCACGCCTGCTGACCAGCCTGCATGATAATATGCACGTTAAAAGAGCCGAGATTCAGAGGCTGACGAGGCTGGAGAAAATGTGAGTTACTAGACAGGGGATTATTCACGACACTACTTGACAATGAACCGTTACGAGTACCGAGCGTGTTATCAGTGGAAGCATTGTTGGTGGACAGAGAAAAAAAAGAGAGGCGGTTGTGGACAGAAGACAAAGGTTGAATAAAAGAGATGGAACTTTGAGCAGTAGCCCACTTATCACTACCCACCCCGTTCGATGCACTGGGCAGCGCGGTCCCGATTATCCTGCTCGACGACCGATGCGGTATGGAATTCTTTCTATTCGTGCGGTTCATGGGAGCCGAATGCGGTGGCTGGGTCATATCCTACGGTGTCCCGAGACGGAACTAACCAGACAAACATTCTGCCCTGAACGGCGCTGTCGCCTTGGTGGCCAGCTCAAAACTCAGATGAACACTGTCGAGAAGGATGTGGAGCGCCTAGGCATACAGTCGGTTTGTGGTGCCCGTCAATGGATCGCGATCTGCACCGAACTCACTTCCAACCGCCGCGCATGTTCAGCTATGATACGAGATATTTTTGGAGCCAACTCATCCTGTAGTAAGAGACAGTCGCGCAAAAGTAATTTTCTATGGAATAAAAATAGTCCTGGTAGGACTTAGTGACCGAACGACCGTATGATTCATGGACACTATCCGTGTTGTCGTACTTTCCGCATAAAGACCAGCGGAGAAAGTAGAACTCTGGTGATTATCTACCTGTTTACAAAACGAATTCAAACTGTAATGGCCAAGCTGTAAGCTTCCATATTGTTGTTCGACTACTGTAAGTATTGGTGCCTGTTGATACACTTACTGAGCCATGGCTCATGGATATTCTCTTCCTTTTGTGCTTTCGCAGATTGAACACGAGCAACTACCCGGCAGACGACCACTGGTCCTTGCGTGTTACAAATTAGGTGCCGCGACCGGGACTGAATGGTATGGGAGGCCCTGGTCGTTGGCCTGATGTGGGCCGTAAAGATAAATGTGTTCTTTGAACTGTGATGCAGTGTTGATGTGGCTCAGTAGAGGTCCTGTGAATTGACCTGCCCGGAGTAATGGAATGGGAGACCCTGCTGAGTGTGGTTTTGAGGCACTGCGTGGTTCGGCAGTGGTCCTGTAAAACCGCCTGCGCCATGTGCGGTCCCAGGAAATTGAGTACTTCCGTGGTGTAAAGTACGAGTGTGCAACACTGTGGACAGTGTTCTTCCGTCGACGGACAGCAGTGCAATGGCCAGGCTGTAAGTTGCCATATTGTTGTTTGACTAACGTACAGGTAGCGTCGTTTGTGATGCATACGAAAATTTACTGAGTATGTAGTTCGAGTTTCACGACTTTATTGAGTTATATCAGGCCATTGAGTAACGATATTATATTATCCAAAGTTTCCTCTGATTTACGTTGATTCTTAGCTGTGATATGGGTAGTTGAATGAGTATGACCTTGGTTTTCGGAGTAAGAGGCTCTGAGCAAAGTAAGCCTAAATGTGACAAAGTCTGAAAGCATAGTCAAACTGATCAACAGGATTGCATAAATTATATTATCTATTTAGATTGGATTACTACCTAAATATTTCCATAGAAACCGTTTCTTCGGCCAATATAGTTTTCATGGTTGTTCCTATTTGAGAAGGCCAAGAGAAATTCTTCCTTAATTTGGAAATTTCACGTTATATGTGCTCTAAAACTGCTTCTCATGATGACTGTCAAACATCATTGTGAGCGCTGGCATCAAGGTCATTTGAGCGCCCCTTTATTCACATTATCGCGATGGCGATGAAAAGGTTCACTAAAACTGAATTTTTTCCACATCTCCGTAACGGGGACTTATGCAGAATTGAAAAGCCCTATTAGTTTGAATCTTCTGTAATATGTCTTGATCAGTGTTTTAACATAAATAGGAGTACTAATTATCGGGTAAATCACAGGAAGAATACAACAAATACACATTTTAGAGGTACGAGATTCAGGAAATCGAATAAATAGGACGATGTTATATGCATTAGGCTGAAAAAAACTGCCAGGAATTCCTGTCCTTAGTCCAGGGCGAGAATATTTCGAAGCACACATTCCCCGTTGGACATTAGGTAGCGGCAATTTTCAATGTGGCCGCGGCCTAGTCACTATCAGTCATGTCTCTTTGATTTCCATGGGCTGTCCTATCTCCAAAGTTTGTGATTTGCATACTACAACCTGTAAAGATTCGCCAAGAAGATTCTTGCGGACCTCATCCATCCTCCGTACCGTGACTTATCTGCATGCAGTTCTCATCCCTCCACACGTTCCGAATTTAGACTTATCCCATTCCGCATGAATGCCTATCGTAACTCCACATTGCCTTGCTTAGCACGTGTTCTGGTTGACAAAATAAAAGTCACAGAGGAACTTCGCACTAACCTCGGTGGCTGAGCCAGTTTTATTTCTAAAGCACCTATTTTTGGGGCATTTCAAAGTGTATTTGATCAGTTTTCCTCCTTTTGGCTGAAATGTGAGTTTTTGCTAACTTGCTAAAGTCTTCAATACAATACAATACAGTACACTACAATATCATGTGGTATGAAGGCCCAACAAATGAGGCAGGTATTGATTTCATCGGGGAATTCAAATTAAGGGACCTGTCATTTTGACGATGGGTTTGTTTCTCATCTGAGGGCTTGGTATATGGTGATCTGTGGAAGGCCCAGAAAAAGTCATTTGGCGTAAGAATTTCCCCCGAAATTTGCTGGTGTACCTCAATTAGAAGAGCCAAGATTGATGGAGATATCTTCAATGTTATGACTGAAAAATTTGCCGAATTCAACGAAAATGAGTCACCTTGGCAGGTAATTGTTTTTCAGGATAACGCTTCTTGCTATATTCCTCGGGAGATTTGCAAATAGGGTCACGCAAAACGATCTGTTTGATCATCACCATATCATTCATTATGAGACCCGCAAAAGCATGCACAAATTCAAGGTCCAATCCATACAACTATCCGCTAACAGCGCAGATTCGAACGTAATTGTAAAAATGTACCTGTTCTAAAGAAAATAATTAAAGAGCTTCCTACACACTGGTCACTGGAGGGAAAAGAGCAACAAGGGATGCAGCATAAGGTTGAAAATTATTTCATCACTAACATGGTGGACTCTAAATCGATGAGACTGCGAAAATCCTGAATAATGAAGGCAGACGAAGTGTTTAATATTGTGTATGGATATTTAGGTTTTTTTACTAATGTCCGGTTATTTCAATGTTAAAAAAATTGTTCTATTTTCCCTCAAAGGCTCATATTCCATCATAATTGCAGCCGACCGGTATTGTCGAAAATTTAGTTTCGTCTGCATTTTGAGCATATCTGTTCACCACAGGCAATCAGACAACAAGCGTAATTGTCCTAAAACCTAGCCACTACATGTTAGTTATGGCACATATGGAACTATGTAGTTCTGTGTTAATGTTGTCATGTAAAAGCATAAAATTTGCTTACCGGACACCCGTATGCATCCGTTTCGACAATGCCTGTAAGTTTTGGTGTCTGTTGATACACTTACTGAACCTCGGCTCAAGGAATTTCTCTCCCATTTGTGCTTCTGCAGACTGGACACGTGCGACCCCCTCGACGAAAGGTCACTAGTCCTTGTATATTAAAAACATTTTAAAAAATAGGACTCGAACTTGGATGTGATGGAAGGTGAAGAGAACAAGCAAACGTGAGAGAAAATGAGATAAATCACTTCAGTTCAGTTCATTCGGCCATTAACCTTGCACTTCTGTACTTTGGTTTTGGTTGTTACCTCGCAGCATCGTCCACTTGAGAGCAGGATGAACAGAAGCATAAAATGAGAAAAGTCGAAAACACAGTAAGAAGCGAACTCACGAGGACGAAGAAAGAGCCCAAATGCAACTACGTTACTGACCGTGAATTCTAGCCATATAAATTGTTTCCAAATATCTGGTAGGCAGATCTCGTGGACCCTAACCTGGAGGTCTAACACGTCCTACTTGGCCAAGTCTACTCGTCAGGATTTTCGTACCTTTTGTCATGCCATGGACTGACCACCTCGACCTACCTTAAAACCAACACAACTCGGAGAACAGTGTATGCTGAGATCTATCGGTGGGCATGAGTACCACATATCCTTGCCACCTTAACCTGTTTAAATGCAGTATATGTTCCAATGAATGACCGCTGGTTCCCAACACTCTACGCCTAACTTCACTATAGGAACGGTGCTTCCATCATATTCGAGTAATGCTACGGCGAAATCGATGCACAAACATCAACAGTCTTCGTCTATCTCCTACTTTCAATGGCCACGTTTCTGAACCGTGTAAAAGAACAGATCTAACCGCCACTGTGTTCACTCGACCCCTGACAGACAATCGGATGTTCCACCTGCACCACAGACAACCGAGGCTGGTAAAAGTCAATCGTGACTTCTGCATACGCGATGACGCTTCATCCGTAATCTGACCACTTGGTGAGATGGAAATGCCTAGGTTACAAAACTTATCTACTTCAACGACCGCTTTCCCTCTCGAGCTAGCAGAACGTGGACGAGGCAGCACTGTTTGGTCCGGCGTTTGCTTAGCATACGCGAGCGATGGATACCTAATGAAGTGCGACCACTTCCCCCAACATAAAGAAACTCCAGGTACTCCAATCCTACATTCATCTAGTGGGGTTTTTTGACCGGCAAACGGCATCTCGTTGTGTTTATTCACTGGAATGTCCCCTCCGGGGGAATAGTAGCTAGAACTAGGTGTTGACCGGAGTCTGGTTAGGAGAGACTGAACTTCGTCTGACCAGTACCAACTGTCGGGCACAGTTGCATCTTCCACTTAGGAAATCCTGCGTAGCTCTTCGGGTCATGGAGGCATGCAAGTCGTCACACCGTCCCAATGTGTAATCTAATCGTGACGGAATGAAGTAAATACTTCCTTCAAAGGAAGTCAAATAGGCTATATGCTACGTTTGTCTTCGGAGTTTCCTTTCCTGCGCTTTATGTTCACGAAGACAAATAGTGATTGAAACAAACTGCCCAATAACCGTTTCGTGATGTGACAGCAGAGTGTGAAAACACGGGTCAACGGAAATGATCACGTGATACGCGCAAGGTCAACGACCCTTGAAATGGAAGCCTAAAAGAATCGGGAAGGACAACAGGAGCTGAAGCGTGGGCAACATAAAAACAAAACAATGTGGAACACTTGACATGCTTACCGGAGACGAAAAATGTATCGTGAGTATCACGAGCAGGGTGTTGCTGCGGTTGAAAGAGACTATCGAAGTTCCAGAACCCACATTCCACATAATTGTTTGTTGGCATCTCGGAGAATCTGCGGAAAGCAGAACACCGAGCTTGTTGCGACGGTTTAAGAATATGCCACTCAAACTACGAGCATTACGCAAAAAAACAAGCATGCGTGATTTCTATTATTAACAATATAAGCATCAAACCCAGATTCCAGTAAAAAAAGGTTTCGTATGACAACAGCGCTATAGACAACTTCAGTATGTTTTGGGTGCTCCAAAAAATCACTATTGCATAACAGCAGCACGGCAACGACAAGAAGCAGGCTAAAATAGTGATCGAGATACTTCAGTTGAAACCGAGTCAATGAACACTACGTGGTAATCGTCAAGTGAGTTACAGCACTGCTGAGCTACTACCTCCAGTTTGAAGACGGGAACCCACCGCTACTAATCAAATGTAGTGATCACGATGTGGAGGGGTCTAGTGTCCATTGTAATCATGTTCAAGCCTGTAAGCAAATCAAAAAACCGTGGGTGACGCTGGGAAGGCAACTGAAACCAAATTCCTTAGGACTGCAATGTGGATATACAGAACGGCCTTGTACACCCACTGGTTGTTGAAAAAATTCTGGAAACAGTATAGGTGGCTTGCCTGTGTTATAAATTGACAGTAGTGTATGTGACGTATGCTGAGTTTTAAACTTCATAAAAATCCCAAATAGTATACTGAGAACAAAAAAGCGTGACGAAGGAGCTCGTTTTCAGTTATTCATAATTACAACAATGAGTACGAATGACTGAAAACGAGCTCCTTCGACACGCTGTTTGCTCTCAGTATGTTGAACTGATCCAAAGGTGGAAATCGTTGAGCTCGGCAGGATACAAACCCATGCATATATACCATGCGGATAAATTCTGAAATCTAGACTGATACTTATCATCCGGAGGCGGGATATCCTACAGAGCCATTATATATTATTGGTATTTGAACACTGGTATTCGAGCCACGAACAGAATCAGATGGGACAGACAGCGACGTTGGGGTTAGGCGCAGATTATTCGGTACACGACGCAAGTTACTAGACTAAACACTAGGATAGACCAGGCTACGGTGATTGGTAAGTCTTGCGCACGTCCTGTGGGAGACGCCCTGGGCATGTACTGTTCACTCAGGCGGTCAGTGGCAGAAAAAAGATTGAGACCAGCACCGAGTGTTCTTCGGGAGTGGGTGCACCCTCGGAGCTTCGAATTTCTAACACCGCTACTGAAAACGTTAGCAGTAGTTAGGTTTCGATTCCATCCGAATTCTCGCGAGAAAAATCGTCCACATGAGAAAATGGTGAACGACATCGGAATTTGCAAATTACACATTCAAAGATGCTATTTTCAACTGCAAAGTGACCGGATACAGTTACTTGTTCAAATTTAGTGGGCCGTAAGTGGTATATAAACCAAAAAGAACTCGTTCATTATGAATGAACTGGTCATACCGGTCGATTTAGCAGCACCTTGAACAGAAAGCCCGAATCGAATAGAAACTTACGTGGTATCTGATCAGCGGTATGTCACCCATTAGTACAACTTTGATCTCTAACCCGTTTCTAGTTTGGTCTCGTGTTTTCACCTTAGTCTTCTACATGTGAGAGACTTCAATGACATGCAATAATCTACGAAAAACGTAACCAGTGAAATTGACGAAGTGAAGTTTGTTCGGTCAGCGACATTGGTAGATATGACGGCACGTCGCTATCATTTGCAACTCTGCTGTTGCTCAACCGTGGTGATTCAAAGTGAGGTTTTTGCTTACAGGTAGCGACTAGAACCGTAGTGCCCACAATATGGCTTATGGTTGTTTGCGCTGAACCGAACTGAAGTGCTGACGTTCAGCAATCCATCGAGGACCGGTCCGGTTTTATACGACTTAGACTCCTGGGTCTGACAGGTCGAGACTCCGTAGAAGCTGTTTGTTACATACGAACCATTCATAATTCAAAACAGAGAGAACCAGCTACACTGGATTTTTAAAGCTTTTCGGTGGTAAGTAGGATGTTAATATCGCATAGCAAACCATGCCAAGTCAACCGAAATTCCTACTACTCCAAGCATTGGAGTTGTCTCCCACTATGGTTATTTTTTCTAACGAACTGTTCAAGATAATGACTAGAGCGAGAGGGTAGAGGACAGAACCACACAAATGCACCACGAGATTCTGACAAAATCATGTTTTTATTGGACTGCATTGAAAGCTTTGTCTACTCTCGTCTTTTCTCGATTAAGTATTAAGTCGACTCCAAATAGCGATATGTGAGTGACAATTCTAAACATTCTACTGTGATTATGAGGACAACATGGAGACATCCTAAGAAGAAGACAATATTTTTTCATCTTGGAACAGCATTTATGAGCTGTCCCAACAGAGGAGTTATGACTAAATTGAACCTCATTTTATCGAACTGAAGTGTGCCCAGTGGTTGGCGGTCCTAGAAGGGAAAACTTCACGATATCCGAAATTTGACTGACCTAGTGAATTATGCTGTGGGAGAGAAAAAAGTTGAAAATAACGGATGAAGGCGAAGTAGGTCAACTTACCCCATGTCTGCTAAGATTTTTGCAAATTCAGATCGTACACGTAAAAGAGGGTGTAGATGGCCTGAAGGAAGACTGGAACCGAGGGCTTTGAAGTTGTACGGTTTGAAACGTGCGGTATTCCAAGCACCACTGCATTTAAGAAAGGATGAGACAGAAGGCTTGTGATATCCCTGGTTAGTTGCCATGGCAACACGATTTATGGAAGACAAACGAAGAATACCGGCATGATTAACGCCGTTTACGCTGACATATGTTGTTCGATCATTCGAGTGAAATCCTGAGTAGAAAAAGAAACTTCTCTTATGGCTTTTTAATTACAGGTTTGTGCATCAGTACAGTGGAAGGGATATATACCCCACAGCCGTAAAGGCCCGCTGCACTATTACGGATAAGCGGCCACCAGACCGTGAGACTTGGAATGGGAGGAAAACCACAGACGGTCTCAATAGTTCAGGTGCTTTAACGATCCGGACGACAATGGATTACCGTCTACCACCAAAGCAACCGGTGATGGTGGACCTCTGAAGTGGTAATCGAGCGCTCTAAGCCACTCGACCACCAACGGTCGTAAATAAAATTACATACGCAACTACTCGAAAGCCAGTGACAATCAGAGTACATCTGAGAGACCAGGATGATAAAACACCGATTCGGGATGGGCTGGAGTGGGCGAAACCCACCACGCCCAGACATGATAGTAACAAAATCCATCTTTTCAGGGTTTTTTCAGCCTTTCAAACAGCATCCCATGCTTAGTTTCGATAGCACACCTAAGTATGGTAACATTTTATTTTAATAATACTTTACATTTTACCGTGGAGTTGTTCACTGCCTCTCAGATGGCGCTACTTGTGAATCGGCTTTCCAGTATGCCTATAAACTCCGATTCCCATCAACCATGTAGCACCAGCAGTTATCAGAACAAAACAACGTTTACCACGTTTTCACCCAACCACATACACGTTGGATTCAGAAACTTCTCGCGAACAACTTCGATGAAAGTAATCTCCTCAGTGAAATGCAACAGATTTTACTATTGGTACAATAGAAGATGGACGAAAATATTTGACGGCGACCAGCATGTTCTAGGTTAGCAGAAACTAACCTTGTTATCAAATCCGATGAAAGATCAGTTTCTTCTTTACCAATGTCCAAAGAGAACATCGGTCCCTTCTTTATTTGGTAACTTGTCCGCTTCCTATCAGAAGAAAAACGCAATCAGCTTAAGGGCAACTTACATTTCGGTCACTAACTTTCGTTTCCTCAACTCATTCCTTATTCCCTCCGGTACTGTGCTACCCGAATCCTTGATAGCCGAGCACAAGTCTTGTTGGAGCGTGTCCTCTACGTTAACAGCCTATGACACGATGAATATAGGAGTAAAATTGAACGAAGACGAACCAGACGATGCACCACCGCCTGTCCATCATCAGCCTTCTTGATCATCACCCATTTGGCAGCCAGTGCTTTGTTTAATCCGATTTTGGCGTTTGAGAATTGATTCTATGCGTAAATGGAAAGAGGTGAGAGACATAACGTTCGCACACACATACCACAAGCTCTTTCTGTGTAATTCCAGTTTCCGGTATGAGTGAATAGACACGAAACTCATGACTCCCTTCTTCTAAGACTTCTCTACCTTCGTCTGTCAATTCGTAGAATGTTTCCGAGATCTGATCACAGGATATCACCTACAAATGAGAATGGTAACATCAGCAGCAGCAGCAGCATTACGTACATCTCCGAGGCTCTGTAAACTTTTCAAACCACCCACGACTAACTGGTGATCCACATTCAACTCCTTTGCCAACTGCAACGAACTCAGTTCGCCGCATTTTTCAAGTTCAGAGAGTAGGACTCCTTGAATATTCATTGACTGAAATTTCGAAAAGAGAAGATAAAGCGTTATAAACATCATTACAAAGACTCATCCTGGTGATGGAAATTGGTTAATTTAGTTTTTCAAGGGTCGGCTGTTATCATCGCATGTTTGAGTGGCCGCTGAATCTACGAAAAGGATTGCATTAATTGAGTTTTTGAGGTTTTATCAATACCCTTATCACAACGAATGCACAGGTACAATGGAAGACGCATACATCAAAAGTAACCCGAACAGCGTTCGAAATGCTTTACCTCTTCAAAGTGTAAGATACCGAGTTCATCATCGCACAGCGTTAAACAGTAGGGCGAGCCCAGCTGGCCACTACCTTTTTCAACGTACTGCACGTAGCAACAGAAAGAATGACCATGCAAGGTGGACGGAGTGAACCAACAAGGGTGGGAAAACAAAAGAACGCCCTAATAGCCAACACACGGAATACATAGACTAACTATACAACACGATCATCGTTGTTCACGGTTTGCTGCCATATCCTTTAGTGTCTCCTGCCAAATTGGCTGACGGATCTTTTAGACACCAGCCACGAAGACTTGAAGCACCTACTTTTTCTAAGTTCACTGTACACTTTCTCAGTCCTCGTTGCCAAGTCATCAGTCGATTTTAACGCGGTTTCTTCCACTCCCGAGGAACGACGGAAAACAGGGCACAGTACGGTAGATGTGTTTGCCATACGCAACACGTGCCCCAACCAACGAAGTCTACTAGGCTGAATACGCCGTCGTAGAACATTCTCTGAACCAATACCTAATACTAGATTTCTGACCTCAGTATTGCTCACTTAGTTGTTCCATCCGATCTTAGTGATACTATGTGTTGATTCTTTTGGTCATCAAGTAACCTTTATTTTTAGCTCAAACCATTTTTGTGTACTGACATTTCGTTTTGCTCGCCGCATAGTATTGACCATATTTCCGCCCTACTTCCATCGCCGTTCGCGTAGTACTTTTCTTTCCAACCGCTGCTTAAATGTTCTGTGTTTACTCATATAAAACGATTTTCCGTTTAAAGCGGTCGCCACATCTGCGGTTCGAACCGCAGACCTAATCGGTTCCCACCTGACACCCTACCTTTCCGCCAATCCGGCCACTTCGTCTGGTCGGCCAATCGTGTACCGTCTCATGTACGCACGCACCCCACTGGTCTTTATCCGCCCATCTTTTCGATCTCCATTCAGCGTAAGCGCACAGTTTAACTTAGAAACGCCATAGAACCGTACGCTGTCTGCAGTTCTCTGTAAGCTAGGTCCGTTTTCTCATTTGCACGTATTTCTTGCAGTTATTCGTCATATGATTGCCCATGCTGTCTGTTTCTGTCAAAGACTGCAGTTCTATCACAACTGATCGTATGTTCTGCTTCATCATCATCATCATCGTACAGCGTTAAACAGTAGGGCAAGCCCCACTGACCACTGCATTTCTCACCATGTTGCACGTTGAATTAAAAAGTATGAATATACAAGATGGACAGGGACTGGACCTACACGGGTAGCAAAAGGAAAGAATGCCCTAGTAGCCAACACACGGAATACACAGTCTAACTGTACAAACGTACACCGATCAAACATTCTGATTCGATAGAAAGTGACAACACGATCTCCACTGTTCGCGGTTCTCAGCCATATCCTTCAGTGTCTCCAGCCAACTGGTAGACGGATCTTTTGGACCCCAACCACGAAGACGTGAGGCACCCACTTTTCCTAAGTCTGCCGTACATTTTCTCATTCCTCGCTGCCACGTCATCTGTTGACCTCCACGTGGTCTCTTCCACTCCCTAGGAGGGGCGGAGAATAGGACACGGTACGGTAGACGTGTGTTTGCCATACGTAACACGTGTCCCAACCAACGAAGTCTACTAAGTTGGATACGCTGTGACAAAACGTTCTCTGAATTAGTACCCAATACTCGCTTTCTTACCTCATCGTTGCTTACTCGGCTATTCCGCCCAATCCTAGCGATACTACGTAAACATCGATGGTCGAAAACCTCAAGACGAAGAATATCTTCCGCACGCAAACTCCAAGTCTCGCAACTGTACAACAAAACTGAACGCACAGTGGCAAAGTATACACGACCTTTCAACTTCAGTGAAATATCGGATCGGCGCCACAAGTGCTTCAGTCCAGCGTACGCCGCTCGAGCTTTGGATATCCGTGTACTCACCTCTACTACTGTGCTCCCATCCGTCGTCACGCAGCTACCGAGGTAGGTGAAGTGGTCGACAACTGACAGCACCTCCCCATCGAGCATCAAGCTTGGAATCGTTGACGTCCAGTCTTGTAACATCACCTTGCACTTTGAAGGTGCAAAGCGCATGCCGAATGGAGCTACAGCTCTTGCGAGATTATCTAGTGCACGCTGAGCATGTTCCGTGCATTCGAACAAGCAGACAACGTCGTCTGCGTAATCTAAGTCACATAGCTTTTCACTATCTCCTAGTTCGACCCCTACATCCTGAAGATTTTGCAAAGCACTCTCCATTATTTCGTCCATGACGAAGTTATATCAATATTTACATTCAGTACCAGTTCCAACCGATATAACTGTTTATAGAACGCCGCTGTCCCAACCTGCTATAATCTATATTTGCTGCTGTTTCGCCGTTCATAAACCTGTTCGATCTAGTCTTCACGGTTTCTGATTGACCGTCATCATATTGGGACTGCGTAAGATCGAGTGATCAATACTGTAGACATACACATAGACATCCGAGATTCTACACTACGCAAACATCCATGGTCGAAAACGGGAAGACGACGAATATGTGCAGCACGCAAACTCCTTGTCTCTCAACTATACAACAAAACTGAACGCACTGCGGCACAGTACACACGACCTTTCAACTTCAGTAGAATATCAGGTTGTAGCGGTTGCCATATTCGTTCATACTTTTACCACGTTCATTGTTTAACTGAACGCTGACTGCCAAGCGCGGTTGCCATTTGACCGTTGCTCTTGCGCACGCTCTCACGCACGCTCCCAAATACACGCTAACCCCTATCTCTCCCAATCGCCTTCTCGTTCTCACGAGTCGTGGAGAATACTGTTCTGGTTAACATATTTGTGCAGTGCCGCACATTAGGGTAACGTGCAGGTGGTCCACGCAGTACAAAGGACCGAAGCGCGAGAGCACAACGACCTCAGTAGTTTCACGAACTTCTGGGACATACCTTTCAGGTGAAGTGCACTGAGTAGCACCGTCCGGCGTATTGGACCAACAATAAGGGCTTTCCTAGACTTGAAAAGCGCCTTCCAATCAGTTGGCCGGACGGCGCTACTCAGTGCTCTTCACCTGAAAGGTATGTCCCACAAGTTCGTGAAACTACTGAGGTCGTTCTGCTCTCGCGCTTTTGGTCGGTGAATTACCTAGTCCATTCGAAACGACGAGCGGTGTTCGACAGGGATGTCCCATTTCTCCATTCCTGTTCAACTTCGTCATCGATGAGATAATCGAGAATACCTTGTGAAGTCTTCAGGATTTGGGCGTCGAACTGACAAGTGGTGGAACATTATGTGACCTAGATTACGCGGACGACGTTGTCTACCTGTTCGGACGCACGGAACATGCACAACGTGCACTAGATAGACTTGTGAGAGCTTTACCAATGCAGAGTGCAGGTGAAGGGTTTTGAGGGCCAAGGTTCAGTCCCCAAGCCAAGTGCGAAGTCTGAGAAGTTTACGGTAGTTGCAACACATTACCAACATCGTAACGCGCTGAACTAATGCGGTCTTTCAAAGACAGTTTGTATATCGCAATGCTCACAGTCAGATAGACACAAAACACGGACACAGACTGAATAAGAAGTGCATTTTCAAAATCAGAACATGATAATCAGTCTAGGGGAGATGGCTAAACCCGGATTCCAAACCAGCCATGGATGGCGTATGAGGCGTACAACGATATGCTCACCAGCATCTGTGGCAGAGGGGTGTATTGGGAACCCAGGATGTTTGGCCTCATCCGAAGAACGTATGAACTGGGTATCCAGTCACCGGTTCCCAGTAAATTACGGACCCCACGTTTCGTACCGCTGCCTTGCGGGTTAAGCTTTGGATAGCTAAAGGCTCCGATCGTCGACCCTTAAGAAAACCACCTGCTTTGGCTTGGGCAACCTGACAGTATCGCGTCCACAAACAAATCATGGACTCGGACTATTTACCCCTTCCTCCTCGATTGTTTTGTTTGGCGCACAGTCTGAAATCAGGCCAGTGTGGGTAATATAATCTATATAAATAAGTTTTGCAGTACGACCGGAGATACGTTTTTCATCTCTGGTGGACTGTCTTCGGATCAGAGGTGGATCAGTCAGTATGACGCACCGCTTTGGATGTCTATGTGGTTTTCCGGGATTCGCCAGCGTAGTTGCCAGATTTACCGTGTTAGTCACGATAAGCCGCGGGAGATATTGACTGGTCGTTACAAATCGTGAGATATATCTATTGTCAAGTGTTTAGTCTTAAAGTGATCGTCAGCGAAGCTTGACATTTTCCCCTTTTGAGAAGTTAGCTCCATGTATGATTTCAGACGTGGATTTGTCTGCGGAGACTGTGTTTGTGGCGCTTCCAGTTGGATTTACCCCTACGCGATTGAAATCCGTCAGCTTCTGTGGTGACATCTACTGGCACAATTGATGATATGCCGGGTAGGGGAAATCAGTTGGTGTTGCATCCAGCCCGTTTACTGGAACAGGTTATCTCCAACGTAAACACCAAGTTTCCTTGTGAATCGCAACAATTGTGTGTAATTTCTTGTCCACCAATGCTTCGACTGATGGAACACCACTAAAGGATGTCGAGTTGGGTGTAGTCCCGTAGGAAGATAATATTGTGAATGGATGTGCCGTATACTGTACTAATGACAGAAATCAGTGAAAACAGAAGTGAACTGCGACCCGCAGTCAGAAACAATGGTTTAAGGAAAACTATGCAGAATGAAAATACGGCGCAGTACGGCAACGATAGCGGACGTGGTTTCAGGCCTGAAAAGACAGATTTCAGACCAGCGTGAGTGGGTATCGACCAGGACCAGATAAGAAACCTCATCAATTAGGCCAAAAAAATGATAAAAAGCGTTCCACCGAATATTTGAATCTAATGAGGCGATAATCTAATAACTTGTTATTTAGAACAGCCATTCACCAAATAATTTGTGGACAGCGGGATAACACTCGTAACAATAGTGCTTTATGCTATCGGGCACCTCTCCAGATGGTGGATAGGGAATCGGCTACCATTTCGTTGGTTGGCCGTGAATAAGGTGAACCCAGGGTTACCAAATCAGAAAACGCGGACAAACAGTGGTAGTGCTAGTTAATATTGGTAGGTTTTCGCCTGGCAGATGTTCTCCGCATAAGTCTGTGGTGAATGCGGCCCGCCAATAAATAAGGTCAACGCCCTTTGTCGTACTCCATCTACCCGGTAAGGCTTTTCAGGAAGAATAGAATTCTGTTCTGTTTTGTTCAGACAACAAATAACCATGCACTGGGTACGGCGGCTTTGGTTGCTATCTCTTAGCGGTAATCTCAAAAGGAAATGATGAAGGAGAGGAGAGTATGGAAAGAGTAAGAGAAGAACTACATTAATGAAATTAAGTCGATGAAGAAAGTTTGTGGATGCAAGAGCGCCACTGGTCGCGGCATCTAGCCATACTCCCCTACGTATCTAACCATTGAGTGGGAGGGTCTCTTGGACCCCATCCAGGAAGTCTAACACGCCCTACGTAACCAAGTCAACTAGTTAGGCTTTTCATACCTTTCTTTCATGTCATGGACTGATCACCCTTACTAATCTTTCAACCGGTACCCGCCTCAGCAAACACTGCGCGCCGAGGAATCCTGCAAGAGTTTCGATGTATCCGCATCATGCCCCAAAACTGGTGTGGATATCGCTTTACCAATGCAGAGTGCAGGTGAAGGGTTTTGAGGGCCAAGGTTCAGTCCCCAAGCCAAGTGCGAAGTCTGAGAAGTTTACGGTAGTTGCAACACATTACCAACATCGTAACGCGCTGAACTAATGCGGTCTTTCAAAGACAGTTTGTATATCGCAATGCTCACAGTCAGATAGACACAAAACACGGACACAGACTGAATAAGAAGTGCATTTTCAAAATTAGAACATGATAATCAGTCTAGGGGAGATGGCTAAACCCGGATTCCAAACCAGCCATGGATGGCGTATGAGGCGTACAACGATATGCTCACCAGCATCTGTGGCAGAGGGGTGTATTGGGAACCCAGGATGTTTGGCCTCATCCGAAGAACGTATGAACTGGGTATCCAGTCACCGGTTCCCAGTAAATTACGGACCCCACGTTTCGTACCGCTGCCTTGCGGGTTAAGCTTTGGATAGCTAAAGGCTCCGATCGTCGACCCTTAAGAAAACCACCTGCTTTGGCTTGGGCAACCTGACAGTATCGCGTCCACAAACAAATCATGGACTCGGACTATTTACCCCTTCCTCCTCGATTGTTTTGTTTGGCGCACAGTCTGAAATCAGGCCAGTGTGGGTAATATAATCTATATAAATAAGTTTTGCAGTACGACCGGAGATACGTTTTTCATCTCTGGTGGACTGTCTTCGGATCAGAGGTGGATCAGTCAGTATGACGCACCGCTTTGGATGTCTATGTGGTTTTCCGGGATTCGCCAGCGTAGTTGCCAGATTTACCGTGTTAGTCACGATAAGCCGCGGGAGATATTGACTGGTCGTTACAAATCGTGAGATATATCTATTGTCAAGTGTTTAGTCTTAAAGTGATCGTCAGCGAAGCTTGACATTTTCCCCTTTTGAGAAGTTAGCTCCATGTATGATTTCAGACGTGGATTTGTCTGCGGAGACTGTGTTTGTGGCGCTTCCAGTTGGATTTACCCCTACGCGATTGAAATCCGTCAGCTTCTGTGGTGACATCTACTGGCACAATTGATGATATGCCGGGTAGGGGAAATCAGTTGGTGTTGCATCCAGCCCGTTTACTGGAACAGGTTATCTCCAACGTAAACACCAAGTTTCCTTGTGAATCGCAACAATTGTGTGTAATTTCTTGTCCACCAATGCTTCGACTGATGGAACACCACTAAAGGATGTCGAGTTGGGTGTAGTCCCGTAGGAAGATAATATTGTGAATGGATGTGCCGTATACTGTACTAATGACAGAAATCAGTGAAAACAGAAGTGAACTGCGACCCGCAGTCAGAAACAATGGTTTAAGGAAAACTATGCAGAATGAAAATACGGCGCAGTACGGCAACGATAGCGGACGTGGTTTCAGGCCTGAAAAGACAGATTTCAGACCAGCGTGAGTGGGTATCGACCAGGACCAGATAAGAAACCTCATCAATTAGGCCAAAAAAATGATAAAAAGCGTTCCACCGAATATTTGAATCTAATGAGGCGATAATCTAATAACTTGTTATTTAGAACAGCCATTCACCAAATAATTTGTGGACAGCGGGATAACACTCGTAACAATAGTGCTTTATGCTATCGGGCACCTCTCCAGATGGTGGATAGGGAATCGGCTACCATTTCGTTGGTTGGCCGTGAATAAGGTGAACCCAGGGTTACCAAATCAGAAAACGCGGACAAACAGTGGTAGTGCTAGTTAATATTGGTAGGTTTTCGCCTGGCAGATGTTCTCCGCATAAGTCTGTGGTGAATGCGGCCCGCCAATAAATAAGGTCAACGCCCTTTGTCGTACTCCATCTACCCGGTAAGGCTTTTCAGGAAGAATAGAATTCTGTTCTGTTTTGTTCAGACAACAAATAACCATGCACTGGGTACGGCGGCTTTGGTTGCTATCTCTTAGCGGTAATCTCAAAAGGAAATGATGAAGGAGAGGAGAGTATGGAAAGAGTAAGAGAAGAACTACATTAATGAAATTAAGTCGATGAAGAAAGTTTGTGGATGCAAGAGCGCCACTGGTCGCGGCATCTAGCCATACTCCCCTACGTATCTAACCATTGAGTGGGAGGGTCTCTTGGACCCCATCCAGGAAGTCTAACACGCCCTACGTAACCAAGTCAACTAGTTAGGCTTTTCATACCTTTCTTTCATGTCATGGACTGATCACCCTTACTAATCTTTCAACCGGTACCCGCCTCAGCAAACACTGCGCGCCGAGGAATCCTGCAAGAGTTTCGATGTATCCGCATCATGCCCCAAAACTGGTGTGGATATCGCTTTACCAATGCAGAGTGCAGGTGAAGGGTTTTGAGGGCCAAGGTTCAGTCCCCAAGCCAAGTGCGAAGTCTGAGAAGTTTACGGTAGTTGCAACACATTACCAACATCGTAACGCGCTGAACTAATGCGGTCTTTCAAAGACAGTTTGTATATCGCAATGCTCACAGTCAGATAGACACAAAACACGGACACAGACTGAATAAGAAGTGCATTTTCAAAATTAGAACATGATAATCAGTCTAGGGGAGATGGCTAAACCCGGATTCCAAACCAGCCATGGATGGCGTATGAGGCGTACAACGATATGCTCACCAGCATCTGTGGCAGAGGGGTGTATTGGGAACCCAGGATGTTTGGCCTCATCCGAAGAACGTATGAACTGGGTATCCAGTCACCGGTTCCCAGTAAATTACGGACCCCACGTTTCGTACCGCTGCCTTGCGGGTTAAGCTTTGGATAGCTAAAGGCTCCGATCGTCGACCCTTAAGAAAACCACCTGCTTTGGCTTGGGCAACCTGACAGTATCGCGTCCACAAACAAATCATGGACTCGGACTATTTACCCCTTCCTCCTCGATTGTTTTGTTTGGCGCACAGTCTGAAATCAGGCCAGTGTGGGTAATATAATCTATATAAATAAGTTTTGCAGTACGACCGGAGATACGTTTTTCATCTCTGGTGGACTGTCTTCGGATCAGAGGTGGATCAGTCAGTATGACGCACCGCTTTGGATGTCTATGTGGTTTTCCGGGATTCGCCAGCGTAGTTGCCAGATTTACCGTGTTAGTCACGATAAGCCGCGGGAGATATTGACTGGTCGTTACAAATCGTGAGATATATCTATTGTCAAGTGTTTAGTCTTAAAGTGATCGTCAGCGAAGCTTGACATTTTCCCCTTTTGAGAAGTTAGCTCCATGTATGATTTCAGACGTGGATTTGTCTGCGGAGACTGTGTTTGTGGCGCTTCCAGTTGGATTTACCCCTACGCGATTGAAATCCGTCAGCTTCTGTGGTGACATCTACTGGCACAATTGATGATATGCCGGGTAGGGGAAATCAGTTGGTGTTGCATCCAGCCCGTTTACTGGAACAGGTTATCTCCAACGTAAACACCAAGTTTCCTTGTGAATCGCAACAATTGTGTGTAATTTCTTGTCCACCAATGCTTCGACTGATGGAACACCACTAAAGGATGTCGAGTTGGGTGTAGTCCCGTAGGAAGATAATATTGTGAATGGATGTGCCGTATACTGTACTAATGACAGAAATCAGTGAAAACAGAAGTGAACTGCGACCCGCAGTCAGAAACAATGGTTTAAGGAAAACTATGCAGAATGAAAATACGGCGCAGTACGGCAACGATAGCGGACGTGGTTTCAGGCCTGAAAAGACAGATTTCAGACCAGCGTGAGTGGGTATCGACCAGGACCAGATAAGAAACCTCATCAATTAGGCCAAAAAAATGATAAAAAGCGTTCCACCGAATATTTGAATCTAATGAGGCGATAATCTAATAACTTGTTATTTAGAACAGCCATTCACCAAATAATTTGTGGACAGCGGGATAACACTCGTAACAATAGTGCTTTATGCTATCGGGCACCTCTCCAGATGGTGGATAGGGAATCGGCTACCATTTCGTTGGTTGGCCGTGAATAAGGTGAACCCAGGGTTACCAAATCAGAAAACGCGGACAAACAGTGGTAGTGCTAGTTAATATTGGTAGGTTTTCGCCTGGCAGATGTTCTCCGCATAAGTCTGTGGTGAATGCGGCCCGCCAATAAATAAGGTCAACGCCCTTTGTCGTACTCCATCTAC
Organism: Fasciola hepatica; assembly: GCA_948099385.1. Classification (NCBI taxonomy): domain Eukaryota; kingdom Metazoa; phylum Platyhelminthes; class Trematoda; order Plagiorchiida; family Fasciolidae; genus Fasciola; species Fasciola hepatica. Next base: position 2,729,425 of record CANUEZ040000180.1, on the reverse strand, counting down.
CCGGTAAGGCTTTTCAGGAAGAATAGAATTCTGTTCTGTTTTGTTCAGACAACAAATAACCATGCACTGGGTACGGCGGCTTTGGTTGCTATCTCTTAGCGGTAATCTCAAAAGGAAATGATGAAGGAGAGGAGAGTATGGAAAGAGTAAGAGAAGAACTACATTAATGAAATTAAGTCGATGAAGAAAGTTTGTGGATGCAAGAGCGCCACTGGTCGCGGCATCTAGCCATACTCCCCTACGTATCTAACCATTGAGTGGGAGGGTCTCTTGGACCCCATCCAGGAAGTCTAACACGCCCTACATAACCAAGTCAACTAGTTAGGCTTTTCATACCTTTCTTTCATGTCATGGACTGATCACCCTTACTAATCTTTCAACCGGTACCCGCCTCAGCAAACACTGCGCGCCGAGGAATCCTGCAAGAGTTTCGATGTATCCGCATCATGCCCCAAAACTGGTGTGGATATCGCTTTACCAATGCAGAGTGCAGGTGAAGGGTTTTGAGGGCCAAGGTTCAGTCCCCAAGCCAAGTGCGAAGTCTGAGAAGTTTACGGTAGTTGCAACACATTACCAACATCGTAACGCGCTGAACTAATGCGGTCTTTCAAAGACAGTTTGTATATCGCAATGCTCACAGTCAGATAGACACAAAACACGGACACAGACTGAATAAGAAGTGCATTTTCAAAATTAGAACATGATAATCAGTCTAGGGGAGATGGCTAAACCCGGATTCCAAACCAGCCATGGATGGCGTATGAGGCGTACAACGATATGCTCACCAGCATCTGTGGCAGAGGGGTGTATTGGGAACCCAGGATGTTTGGCCTCATCCGAAGAACGTATGAACTGGGTATCCAGTCACCGGTTCCCAGTAAGTTACGGACCCCACGTTTCGTACCGCTGCCTTGCGGGTTAAGCTTTGGATAGCTAAAGGCTCCGATCGTCGACCCTTAAGAAAACCACCTGCTTTGGCTTGGGCAACCTGACAGTATCGCGTCCACAAACAAATCATGGACTCGGACTATTTACCCCTTCCTCCTCGATTGTTTTGTTTGGCGCACAGTCTGAAATCAGGCCAGTGTGGGTAATATAATCTATATAAATAAGTTTTGCAGTACGACCGGAGATACGTTTTTCATCTCTGGTGGACTGTCTTCGGATCAGAGGTGGATCAGTCAGTATGACGCACCGCTTTGGATGTCTATGTGGTTTTCCGGGATTCGCCAGTGTAGTTGCCAGATTTACCGTGTTAGTCACGATAAGCCGCAGGAGATATTGACTGGTCGTTACAAATCGTGAGATATATCTATTGTTAATTTTGAAACATTGGGTCCCCTTGATCCAGTTCATCAAAACAGATAGAAGACATAAATTGCGAGATGCTAGCATTTCTTTTAATCTTCTCAGTCGCGTACGTAAAACATGCGATTTCGTATTCAAATGGAGCACAGAGCAAAATAATGGAAACCCGGCTTCATCGATCGCGAAACACCTTGTGACCTCTCGTCATCGGATTGATCCGGGTCAAGCGTTCCGAGTGATTGCATGGAATCGGAACCCAAAGCTCCTAGCTTTCTGTGAGGTAGTGTTGATAAGTAGACTTAGGCCCCCACTGTGTGCACAGAAACTGTTGACCCACAATGTGTGCCTGCCGTGGCGGTAACCAATCAGGTTTACCGAATGGTTTCCGAGTTTCGCTTGACACTATCTACTCCATTGTTTTGCTCTGTGCTCCATTTGAACACGAAATCGCATGTTTCACGTACGCGACTGATTAAGATTAAAAGAAATGCTAGCATCTCGCAATTTATGTCTTCTATCTGTTTTGATGAACTGGATCAAGGGGACCCAATGTTTTAAATTTCTCAAACGAAGACTCCCCGCTAACTTCACGAGAGCCTTGGATCGTCTGTTGACGTTACGTTGCAAACTCACAGTGGAAAAGATACGTGTTGACTTTTTGAACGAATGCCTATCTACTTGCCGGTTTCCAACCCAATTTTTGAAAATCCTGTCAAACGCAAAGCTACCGAGAAACAATGCAAACCTAGTTAGAATCGCGAACTTCCACATTGAGGCGGCCCGGGAACAGATAACAAAATTCAGAGAAACAGAGCAACGCTTTGCAGTCATCTTATCAAGTCTATCACTTGTGTGTCGATTTAAGTTTGAAAATTTCTCAAAAGAAATGTTGCAAAAAACCAGAACCAAAACTATGGGAAAATTTTATGGAAGACTTTGCAATCCCAAAGAGGTACCAATGTTCCCGTCAGATACAATCAATTATGTGCACAATTTTTCCGCGTTACAACTGACAAAAGTACAAAAAGAAGTCCTATCATTAGGTCTGAAGTTCAAGTTGCCTCCGAAAAACATCAACCAGTTACAAATGGAAGCTCAATTCGAAAACTTAAATGACCAAGTCAAAAATCTGACTCCGGCCTCAGAGGACAAAGCAGGTTGGTTTAGGGCGAAATTGGTCGATCTTTCGGAAGTATTCTACTCAACCCCTGTCCGACAAAAATGCTGTCTATCACAAGAACACTACACTGCAATTAGACAATTGAAAGAGATGAAAGATGTGGTATTTCTTCAACCAGACAAGGGATCAGGTGTCGTCATCATGAAGAGACAAGACTACCTTAAAAAGATGGATAGCACTTTGGGGGACAAACGACGATTTATTCCGGATTCGACCCCAGAGAACAACTTGCTGGTAGAGAAACAGGTCACACGACACCTCCATATATTAAGCTTGCATGGATTTATCTCTGAGGACCTATACAGAAAACTGAAACCGATTGGCACCCTAACGCCAAAACTGAGGGGTTCTCCGAAAATTCACAAGCCTGATGTTCCACTGAGGCCTGTTTTATGTATGCAGAACTCAGCGTGCCACTGGCACGCTGGCTGGTGGATATGCTATCTCCCATCCGAAAGCACATGACATCACACTGTCTGAAGGACTCATTTGAACTATCAGATATCCTGGAGCGAACATCCGTGAGTTCTCAAAAAATGTTTTCTGTAGATGTTGATTCACTTTTCACCAGTGTACTCCTAAGAGAAACGGTAGAGTATTTGTGCGACATGGTAGCAACACTCAAACCCACGTTACCGATTCCTGTTACATACATCAGGGACCTCATTCTCATATGTACAGAAAACATACGTTTTGATTTTGAAGGACAGTCATACAAACAGATTGATGGTGTGGCAATGGGTAGCCCTCTTGGACCCACATTGGCAGATATCTTTTTGGGGATGATTGAGAAAAATGTACATCAGAATATCATACAGTTTACCCTGTACAAGCGTTATGTCGATGATATTTTGATTTTTACTGAGGAAGAACGGTTCACTAAGTTCTTCAACCTAATGAACACCATGCATCCCAATCTATCAGTCACATGTGAAACAGAGAGTGGCAGCAGCCTCCCTTTTTTGGATATCATGATACAAAAACGGGCAGATGGGACAATTCAGAAGACTATCCATCGTAAAGCAACATGGAGTGGACAATATATTCAGTTCTCCAGTTGCCTACAAAAGGGGCTTGGTCAAGACCCTGTTCCATTGAGCGCGAAAAATCTGCAGTGTAGACCAACTGAAAAAGGAAGAAGAGTTCTTATCCCAAACTCTTTGTGCCAATGGATACCCGGAAAAGTTCATTGAGATCCACAAAATAGAAAGGCCTAATACCGTACAAGTCGACACGGTCGAGAAGAAACGAGTTACTCTAGTGTTGCCATTTAAAGGGGATCATCTGTTCAATCGGATTAGCCAAAATCTAAAGTGTGCACTAAAGCGCACCTACTTGGCGGCTGAATTGCAGATTTCGCAAACCACCAAACGACTAAACCTCCAAGCACATTCAAACAGAGTCGTGAACCTGAATGCCTCTCATATCATTTATCAGTTCACCTGCAGCTGCGGTGACACCTACATAGGCAGAACGGTTCGTTGCCTCAGTCAAAGAATGGGGGAGCATGTACCGAAGTGGTTAGTGCAGTGGATGAGTCATCCTCCACCCGGACAACAGACGACGACTAGAAACCCGGCTTCATCGATCGCGAAACACCTTGTGACCTCTCGTCATCGGATTGATCCGGGTCAAGCGTTCCGAGTGATTGCATGGAATCGGAACCCAAAGCTCCTAGCTTTCTGTGAGGCAGTGTTGATAAGTAGACTTAGGCCCCCACTGTGTGCACAGAAACTGTTGACCCACAATGTATGCCTGCCGTGGCGGTAACCAATCAGGTTTACCGAATGGTTTCCGAGTTTCGCTTGACACTATCTACTCCATTGTTTTGCTCTGTGCTCCATTTGAAAACGAAATCGCATGTTTTACGTACGCGACTATTGTCAAGTGTTTAGTCTTAAAGTGATCGTCAGCGAAGCTTGACATTTTCCCCTTTTGAGAAGTTAGCTCCATGTATGATTTCAGACGTGGATTTGTCTGCGGAGACTGTGTTTGTGGCGCTTCCAGTTGGATTTACCCCTACGCGATTGAAATCCGTCAGCTTCTGTGGTGACATCTACTGGCACAATTGATGATATGCCGGGTAGGGGAAATCAGTTGGTGTTGCATCCAGCCCGTTTACTGGAACAGGTTATCTCCAACGTAAACACCAAGTTTCCTTGTGAATCGCAACAATTGTGTGTAATTTCTTGTCCACCAATGCTTCGACTGATGGAACACCACTAAAGGATGTCGAGTTGGGTGTAGTCCCGTAGGAAGATAATATTGTGAATGGATGTGCCGTATACTGTACTAATGACAGAAATCAGTGAAAACAGAAGTGAACTGCGACCCGCAGTCAGAAACAATGGTTTAAGGAAAACTATGCAGAATGAAAATACGGCGCAGTACGGCAACGATAGCGGACGTGGTTTCAGGCCTGAAAAGACAGATTTCAGACCAGCGTGAGTGGGTATCGACCAGGACCAGATAAGAAACCTCATCAATTAGGCCAAAAAAATGATAAAAAGCGTTCCACCGAATATTTGAATCTAATGAGGCGATAATCTAATAACTTGTTATTTAGAACAGCCATTCACCAAATAATTTGTGGACAGCGGGAAAACACTCGTAACAATAGTGCTTTATGCTATCGGGCACCTCTCCAGATGGTGGATAGGGAATCGGCTACCATTTCGTTGGTTGGCCGTGAATAAGGTGAACCCAGGGTTACCAAATCAGAAAACGCGGACAAACAGTGGTAGTGCTAGTTAATATTGGTAGGTTTTCGCCTGGCAGATGTTCTCCGCATAAGTCTGTGGTGAATGCGGCCCGCCAATAAATAAGGCCAACGCTTTTCAGGAAGAATAGAATTCTGTTCTGTTTTGTTCAGACAACAAATAACCATGCACTGGGTACGGCGGCTTTGGTTGCTATCTCTTAGCGGTAATCTCAAAAGGAAATGATGAAGGAGAGGAGAGTATGGAAAGAGTAAGAGAAGAACTACATTAATGAAATTAAGTCGATGAAGAAAGTTTGTGGATGCAAGAGCGCCACTGGTCGCGGCATCTAGCCATACTCCCCTACGTATCTAACCATTGAGTGGGAGGGTCTCTTGGACCCCATCCAGGAAGTCTAACACGCCCTACATAACCAAGTCAACTAGTTAGGCTTTTCATACCTTTCTTCCATGTCATGGACTGATCACCCTTACTAATCTTCCAACCGGTACCCGCCTCAGCAAACATAACACGCCAAGGAATCCTGTCAGAGGACATGCGTAACACATGTTCCAACCATCTTAGGCTGGTCAGCTTGAATGTTGCATCTATTAATGACTCTTGAACCTAAGACTTTCCGCCGAACCTCGGCATCGCTCACATGGTATTCCCACTAGATTTGAGGGATACTACGAAGACATCGGTGTTCAATTACCGACAATCTTCGTATGTCCTCCGCCCGCAGTGGCCATGTTTCCGAACCATACAGAAGCACGGACCTGACTGCTGCAGTGTACACTCGATCCGTGATAAGTAAACGGATGTCATGTCGACGCCACAGATGACTCAGATTGGCAAGTGCCAAACGAGCCTTCTGCATACGCAGAGAAACTTCATCCGATATCTGACCTCCGGGTGAAATGCAGCTCCACAGATAACAGGTGAAGGTGCAAAATGCATACCGAACATTACTATGCAATCCGTCAAGCTGTCTACAAAAGCTTGCAACATACCTGAATCTTCTCTTAGAAGAGCTATGTCGTCAGCATACTCAAGGTCTGATACTTTTCCACCCGGGAAAAGTTCAATGCCGCTATCCTCATCTGACAAAAACGCGGTCTCTAGGACCATTTCGATTACAAAGTTAAAGAGAGAAAAGGACAGAAGAGACAACCCTAACGTACACCATTTCTCGTGAGGAACTCGGGTGAAAGATCACCGTAAGCTCGAAATCGGCTTCGGCTATTAATGTAAAGGGATTTTACGATGGAAATGAATTTCTCTGGTACACCCTTCAACAAGAGGCAGCGCGAGAGAAAATGTGCGGTCGACTGAGTCGAAGGCCACCTTAGGATCAAAAAAAACAGAGAAAGTGAGTCTACGGAAGGTGTGTCTATGTTCTAAAATTTGTTGAAGTGTAAAAATGTGATCAATACGACCTCGACCATATCTGAACCCAGCTTGATTCTCGCGCGAGCACTGTTCGGGAGCGTTAGATAAGCGGTGGAGAATACCACCAGCGAGCAGTTTGGATGCGATGCTAACCAGACTTGTTCTCCTGTGGTTTTTACAGACGACCTTTCGCCTTATAAATCGGTACGATCACCGATTCACACCAACTCTTTGGGACTTGTTCCTTCTCTCATATTAAACCGTGGAGTTTCGTCAACTCCAGTAAAGGTGCTGAGCCACCGTCTTTGAAAATAGACGGAGGCAACCCATCTGGTCCGGCAGCCTTTTATCATTTAATATAGCTTATCTCAGCTTCTGACGGAGGACTGGTATCTACAACAAGAGCTGTACCCATTGGGCTAGTGAGCAAACCTGACAACGATAAAAGCCAATTAAACTCCAGCGAATTAGACGACGCTCTTAAGTTTGAATCAGTGAGCCGTTCGCCTCTTTGACCAACTTGCTAACGCCTGGTTTACGTTGACCGGTTTGTCTAATTAAACGGAAAAGGTTGCGACTGTTGCCAATCGTCGCAGCTTTTTCCGTCCTCACTGCTCACGGTCATTTCTCAGGCCCCGAATCAGTTAGCGTTCAAGGCATCTCCGTACCTCATCGCATCTGGAATCCGGAGGAATCGATCTGCGCACATCTAACAGTGCAACTGAGGATGCAGATATCCATCGTTTCTGTGTGTGTCTAGTTCTTGAACCTTGGGTAGCATCAGCAGCTGCACGCAGAGCTTGTTTGATTTCTGTCCGTCGCTCTACTGGATCCTGGGCATTTGACTGCATCGATAACCTGGTGGACAATTCTGTTTAGAAAGCAGATTGTTGGTTATCGTCCAGTAGCAGCTGCGGAGGATGGTTCGCTTTGGCGTTGCTTCGGCCAACGAAGAGGCGCAAGCTGAAGCGCGCGCGGAAAAGAGCGTGATCAGTGTCCACTGTTGTGGACCAAAATGATCGAGTCTTGAAGTGACCCGAGCCAGCGGTAACCGACAGCAATATGGTGGATCTGAGTCCAACACTGTGAAGGCGCAGGAGGACGCCAGGTTAGCCGGTGTCGCTTTTTGTGCGGGAAATTTGTACTCGCTGGGAACAGTCTATGATCAGAACATAGTTGAATGAGTCGATCGGTTGGAACCGAATCACCCGACACGCGAAGAGCGAAACGAGGGGCCGAGCTCGTGTCTGGGGAGTGAAGTGTTAACACTGAAGTTGGGTCTTGTACGCGTATTTCGAAGACACAACACATGCCTATGTTAAAGGTTTCAAAAGTCATAGCTAGAGCAGCCTGTTGCCCCGTTTGGTAAAGTGTGCGGACGTTGAAAGCAGCTAAGTGGAGGGGATGCTTGGGTCGGAGAATGGATTCTCTTCGTTCCCCTGTCTCTTATTTGCTACCCTTTCCGAGAGCTACAAGTTCACAGTCACGACTTACTGTGGATACTCGTACGCATTTAGAATTGGAACGTAAAGGACGAGGAGCAGAGAGATAAGGGATGCTCCCCGATTGATCGTTGGAGACTTCTGGGCACATCATACTTCGCGGCTGCCCAAACCGCAGAAGGGGTTCTTCTTTGGGACCTCTAACCGGAACCTTTGACTCAAAAGGTCTGACCCATAAGGCAGCGGGGAGTCAACCCAGCAAAGGAACGCGACCGAAGAACCCGTGAAGGAACTACTTCTGTTCTATCATGTGAAACCTGTTTCAAGCATTCTGTCTTGTATTCGCTGGTGCTTTGTCATCGACCTGCCTTTCGGGTTCAGTCCTTAGCCCCATGCACCCAATGCAGCAAGCGGAATGTGGACGGGGCAGCATCTTTTGGGCTGGGGGCTGCCCAGCTTAGGTAAGCGATACCTGCCCAATGAAGTGCGATGACTTTTCCTATCGTCGAGAGAAACCTCAGGTACTCGACTCCTACGTCCATCTAGTGGAGTTTCTAGACCGGTAAACTGCTTCTCTCCGTGTTTATTCGCAAGGTGTCCTTCCCAGGGGCATAGTGAATAGAACCAGATGTTGTCCATCAACTGGTTCAGAGGCTGGACTTTTTCTGGCCTCTACCCATTGGCCTGTCAGACAATGTTGCATCTCCGGCTAAGGGAAGCTATCCTGCATAGCTCTCTGGGTCATGGAGGCACGCAAGCCATCACACCACGCCAGGGTGCAGTTTCGTTGTGATGGAGTTCAGTTCATCTCAGCTTATCCAACCACTAAACTCGCACTTCTGTGCTCTGGTTTCGGTCGCTACCTCCCAGCATCGCCCAGTAAAAGGAAAAAGAACAGAAGCATAAAGTAAAAAAGAGCGGACAACAATGTAAGAAATGGAAATCACAAAGACAGAAAAAGTTCGAATGCAACTACGCCACTGAGGAGTCGAGTGGATTGCACAATAGGCCACCGGCCTGTAAAGAAAACTCCTGCTGTCTTGTACGTTGCATTTAGGTGCGAAAAGGCTAGACTTGCATTCTCGAACAAAAGACTGACAGATCTACCTACTGAGGCGGAGATACACAGGGAAATCCAAGCCCTAGGACGTCGCAAAGCATCGGGCTCCGATGGCCTTCCCCCAGCCCCGTTCAAAGATCGTGAAGTGCAGCCTGCCAGAAAATTCCACGTATTGTTCTCAAAAGTCCGAAACTCACAGCAGGTTACCACATCGTTATATGCTCTTCTACACGTTTCCTGTACTCATTTTAATAAACAATTCTCCCTTAAAATTTTATTTGTAAGAGAAATTTTTAAGCTGATGAAAGCCCATTCAAGGGCGAATATTCTTTTCAGTCAACCTTGTCTGAGAAATCTGTTTACGCTCGGTACAATTCAAGAAGATTGAAATGGAGCGTATCCTCATCATCATCATCGTACAGCGTTAAACAGTAGGGCAAGCCCCACTGACCACTGCCTTTCTCACCATGTTGCACGTTGAATTAGAAAGTATGAATATACAAGATGGACAGGGACTGGACCTACACCGGTAGCAAAAGGAAAGAATGCCCTAGTAGCCAACACACGGAATACACAGTCTAACTGTACAAACGTACACCGATCAGTCATTCTGATTCGATATAAAGTGACAACACGATCTCCACTGTTCGCGGTTCTCAGCCATATCCTTCAGCGTCTCCAGCCAACTGGTAGACGGATCTTTTGGACCCCAACCACGAAGACGTGAGGCACCCACTTTTCCTAAGTCTGCTGTAAATTTTCTCATTCCTCGTTGACACGTCATCTGTTGACCTCCACGTGATTTTTTCCACTCCCTAGGAGGAACGGAGAATAGGACACGGTACGGTAGACGTGTGCTTGCCATACGTAACACGTGTCCCAACACACGTAGTCTACTAAGTTGGATACGCTGTGACAAAACGTTCTCTGAATTAGTACCCAATACTCGCTTTCTTACCTCATCGTTGCTTACTCGGCTATTCCACCCAATCCTAGCGATACTACGTAAACATCGATGGTCGAAAACCTCAAGATGACAAATACCTTCAGCACGCACACTCCAAGTTTCGCAACCGTACAACAAGACTGAACGCACTGCGGCACAGTACACACGACCTTTCAACTTCAGTGAAATATCAGATGGACGCCACAAGTGCTTCAGTCCAGCGTACGCCGCTCGAGCCTTGGATATCCGCGTACTCACCTCTACTACAGTGCTCCCATCCGTCGTCACGAAGCTACCGAGGTAGGTGAAGTGGTCGACAACTGCCAGCACCCCCCCCCCCCATCGAGCATCAAGCTCGGAATCGTTGACGTCCAGTCTTGTAACATCACATTGCACTTTGAAGGTGCAAAGCGCATGCCGAATGAAGCTACAGCTCTTGCGAGATTATCTAGTGCACGCTGAGCATGTTCCGTGCATTCGAACAAACAGACAACGTTGTCTGGGTAATCTAGGTCACATAGCTTTTAACTATTTCCTAATTCGACGCATACATCCTGAAGATTTTGCAAAGCGTTGTCCATTATTTCGTCCATGACGAAGTTGAACAGGAATGGAGACAAAGGGCATCCCTGTCGAACACCACTGGTCGTTTCGAACCGACCGGATAGTTCACCGTAAACTCTAACGCTGCCAGAAGTATGAGAATACAATGATCTCATTAGGTTCACGAACTTCTGGGGCATACCTTTTCGATGAAGAACACTGAAAAGCGATGTTCGATCAACTGAATCGAAGGCGCCTTTCAAGTCTAAGAAAATCATTATTGTCCGTCGGCGGTGCGTGTGACGCGTTTCAAGTAGTCGGCGAAGAGTAAAAATCTGATCGATGCATCCTCGCCCTGGGCGGAATCCAGCCTGCTGTTGGCGGACCTGGGTCTCTCCCAATAATTCCCTTTGTCAAAAAAACAAACAAAATAGTTGTCTTTTATCGCATATATGTTCATGAATGCCGCACCCCCACTCAGCTTAAGGCACTGTCCACAGTGTGACACTGCATGAGGTTATGTGTATCTTGTATTCGCTGCCACCCCCCCCCCCCCCCCCGCTTCTTTTTACTCTCGTTTCAGCTCGGTGAATCCGACAGAAGATCAAAGATTTCCTAAAGAACCGGGACAATTGGGCTCAAAGCCTCGAACCCGTGTAGTACTTCAAGACTTCAAGACAACCACCGCAAGCAGGTTGTAGTAAGTCGTTTGTGGAAGTAGTATCAACACCCAAGAGGACGATCATCCGAGCGAATGAACCAGTTCCGAAGGCTTGCCAGGTGGTCGTTGCCTCCACTCCTTTGAAGCAGACCGACGAGGGCCAGTGGACGGAGCAGAAGCCGAGAAGGGAGAGGCAGGTCAAAAAGAAGGGAGACTGTAATAGAGCGAAAGATGGGTTCGCTAGGGTGGATGACCCTGCTCTTCTGGTATTAGAAAACAAGGTGAAGGACCTGCAGAGGCAGGTCATGTCGATGGGCAGGGTCTCAAGCCACAGGCTTCTGATCCTAAACCAGGAAGAACCCTTTATAAGGGAATCGAAGGCCAGGAGAGACATTGACAGGAGGAGGGTCTGCGACATACTGCGAATCGCAGGTGTTCCGTACCCTCCTACTCTAAGAAGGGTGCACAGAGTAGGGACATGGAAGTCACCACTGGGGAACAAAGGCGAACTTCGTGCGAGACCAATACTGGTGGAGTTCGCTGATGAGGCTACCCGGGATAGACTACTGGCGAGGGCAGCGGTAGTAGCTCAGATTACCAAGGGCAGATACCAGATTGTGCCGGACGAACATAGGGTAAGGCCTGGTGGTCTAGCCCCAAGAGGTATCCTTGCTCGACCAGCCAGGGTGCTGGTGAAAAATCAAAAACATCAGCGGAATGCCGTACTCGGCTCTCAGGCCCCGACCCCGGCAATAGTAAAGAAGCCACGTGCGGGGTCGCTAATAGTTGTAATTGAAGATGCGCTGGAAGACGAGAATTGGCAGTGCTGTCCGAAGATAGATGACAGCGTGATCCCTGCCAGTCTGGATGTTGTGGCCACTCCTATAGAGATGGATTGGGAGTCGTCAGAAATTCTGGACCATCAGCCGGCTTCATGCACCCCAGTGGGGACATCCGAAGCAAAAAACGTGCCATCATCTCAGGCGTTGCGCCTGAGAAACAGTCAGGAATGAATGAGAAAAGACACCTAGGTGACGGAGCAAACGCGGTGGTGTTATATACTAACGCGTGTAGTATTAGAAACAAATGGGCGGAACTTGCCAAAACCGCTGACGAACAGAAAGCTTCAATAGTTGCCGTCACGGAAACGTGGCTTTCTGAAGAAGACCATGTGCCAGGCCTAATAAGTAACAGTTTTGCAGTTCAGTTCAGTTCAGTTCAGTTCAGTCTGCACAGGACAGGTAATGGCCACGGCCAATCGAGCGTCCAGAATTCCTTCGATGATATGCACACCAGTTATGCACCCACCACTGCCGAGTGTATTTCGTCGAATCCCCGCTAAAAATGAGAGGGAAACGGAAAACCTCATCGCACATCATGATGCATCGTGAGCGTTCACTGAGACAGTATGCACTGAGGGAAAAAGTCTGCTAAAACATACTCCAGAAGGACCACAGTGCTACCCGTCATCCATCTAGTTGATATTCTTAAGGCTCACTACAAGGAAAGATCTCGTACCACTTGCGATCAAGGGCACATTTGAAGGATTGGACTGTCTGCAGATCTACCATTTCACCAGGCAGACCGTTCCAACTGTTCACAATCCTGTTGCTGAAGAAGTGCGATCTAGCCATCAACCTAGATCAGGCTTTTATCAACTTCTTTTCGTGTCCCCTTGTTCTGGAGTCTACGGCCAATTGGAATAGACTATCTGGTCTAAGGCCAGAAAAGCCCTTCATTACCTTGAACGTTTCTATGAGATCTCCTCGACTTCTCCTCCTTTCCAACGAGAAGAGATTCAGGTCACAGAGTCTCTGCTCGTAAGTCTTACCCCTCTGCCCTTCCACCATCCGCGTGGCGAGACGTTGGACTTTCTCTAGGCAGGCGGCGTCCTTTTTGTAGAAGGGTGACTAAGCCAGCACACTACCTTCTAAGTGAGGTCGTACTATAGCCATGTAAATAGGTACGAATACCTCCGGCTTCCGGCAAGACAAAGCCGATCGCAGTCTAAAGAGCTCCCCACGAGCCTTATGCGCAGCCGCGTTGCACTGCTCCGACCATTTGAAGTCACTTTTCATGATGATCCCCAGGTCTTTAACCCTACTGGCTGCCTCTACGGTGAACAGCCCTTGATCATGAGCGACAGTTAGGCTCTCTGTTGGCCTTGACAACAAATGGCTTTTTTGAGCGTTTAGAGGTAAGTCCCATTTGTATGCCCAGTTCAGGACGGTACCTATATCCTTGCCCAAGTCCGCCCTACCCCCAGATCCACCAATCTTCACATCATCCGCAAAAATAAAGCTGGGCGATTGAAGAGGGGATGCTAGGTCATTAAGCAATAACAAGAATAAGACCGGGCCTACGACGGATCCCTGAGGTACACCACTGGTGACGTTCACCAAACTGGAGCACCTGACCCCACTTTGACATAAAGCGTCCTGTGGGAGAGGAAGTCCTCCAGCCACCTATATACTGGCCCACCTATCCCGAAAGTCTCCATCTTGCATAGCAAAAGACGATGATTAACGGAGTCGAATGCCTTGCTAAAGTCGAGGTAACATACCTCAACATGCTTACCTTCGTCCAGTCGTCGAGTTACTTCATCTAAGAAGCACAGGAGATTGGTCAGACAAGACCTCTTTTTCAGGAATCCATGCTGCGCCGGACTTAACATGGAGTGTTCCAGTAGGTGCTGGCAGATGTGGGCACGGATGATCTCCTCCAGGACTTTACATAGGATGCTAGTTAGGCTCACCGGCCTGTAGTTCTGCACATCCGACTTAGGCCCACTCTTATGTATTGCCACGACCGCCGCGACTTTCCAGTCCTGAGGCAGCTTTCCCTGGTCCAACGTGGATCTATACAATCTGCATACCGATGGAGCTATGATATCCGCCAACGGCTTGATGATAGCTGGATGAATGCCATCTGGGCCCGCTGACTTGTGGCTGTTTAACTCCTGTAGGTACTTACGCACGCATTCCTCTGAAAGATCTAGCTCGTTTAACCGAGGAGGATGTATCAGCGCCAGATCTACTAGTACCCCACTATCTATCCTATGTACACTACCAAAGTATTCCCCCAGGGCGTCTCCTTTGCCCTGGTCATCAGTGACAATACCATATTCTCTAGTGGATAGCGGACCTACGGCATTTCTTGTTGAGCCTTTAGACTGTACATAGCTGTAGAACTTCTTCGGCTGTTGTCTTACAGACTGGGCCAATTTGAGCTCAAATTCCTGCTTGGAAGTTCTCAGAAGGCTTACAGTCTCGTTTCTCAGCTTCGTATAGCGATTCCAGGCTAGCTGACTGCCGGAAGCTTTGTACTGGTTCCAATAGCGGTTTCTACGTCTGATGGCCTTGGCTATTGCAGCCTTCCACCACATGGGCTTGCCCTCCCCACTCCTTCGTTTTAGGGGTGCGAACTCTTCCTGTAGGGCAGTCAGGGATCCCTTTTATGGTCTGCCAGCTCTCCTCGACAGTAGCCTCCTCTGTCGTGTCCCAGGTCAAACCCATCGCCCTATTACGAAGCCTATCTATGTCCATACTACCGAAATTCCTAATCATCCTTGAGGGTACCTTCGGTTGCCGCATGCATAGAACTATTTTGACACACACGTGGTCACTCTTGCCCAGCGGTGCACAATAATGCAGTCCAGACACATCGTTGGGGAAGTTCGTTAGAGCTAGATCCAGCAGGGATGGAACGCATCCAGTCATATATCTGGTATTCTCCCTAACATGCTGATGCAACGCATTATCATGCAGCCATTCTAAGTAGGTTTGCTCCTCCGATCCCGGCACGCAAACCTCAGCCACCCAGTCGATGTGCGGAAGATTGAAGTCACCCACTATGAGGGTCTTTTGTGCGTCCTTAACTAGTTCAGTCAAAGTCCGCAGCAAGCAAACGTCCTCTTCGTGGTTTGTGCTTGGTGCCCTGTAGACACGGACGACGTTAACCCTTCTGCCTGGAAGGATGATCGTAACGGCGCATAG
This sequence comes from Fasciola hepatica, assembly GCA_948099385.1. NCBI lineage: Eukaryota > Metazoa > Platyhelminthes > Trematoda > Plagiorchiida > Fasciolidae > Fasciola > Fasciola hepatica. The sequence goes on along the minus strand of CANUEZ040000180.1, from coordinate 2,714,199 downwards.
CTGGATATTGCGAGTGCACATCTTGGTCTGAGACTCAAGGTGGTTTTTACCTGACCTAACGAGGATGGCTACTCCACCACCAAGGCAATCTTGTTCCCGATCCTGCCTGTAGGCTGCAAAACTGTTACTTATTAGGCCTGGCACATGGTCTTCTTCAGAAAGCCACGTTTCCGTGACGGCAACTATTGAAGCTTTCTGTTCGTCAGCGGTTTTGGCAAGTTCCGCCCATTTGTTTCTAATACTACACGCGTTAGTATATAACACCACCGCGTTTGCTCCGTCACCTAGGTGTCTTTTCTCATTCATTCCTGACTGTTTCTCAGGCGCAACGCCTGAGATGATGGCACGTTTTTTGCTTCGGATGTCCCCACTGGGGTGCATGAAGCCGGCTGATGGTCCAGAATTTCTGACGACTCCCAATCCATCTCTATAGGAGTGGCCACAACATCCAGACTGGCAGGGATCACGCTGTCATCTATCTTCGGACAGCACTGCCAATTCTCGTCTTCCAGCGCATCTTCAATTACAACTATTAGCGACCCCGCACGTGGCTTCTTTACTATTGCCGGGGTCGGGGCCTGAGAGCCGAGTACGGCATTCCGCTGATGTTTTTGATTTTTCACCAGCACCCTGGCTGGTCGAGCAAGGATACCTCTTGGGGCTAGACCACCAGGCCTTACCCTATGTTCGTCCGGCACAATCTGGTATCTGCCCTTGGTAATCTGAGCTACTACCGCTGCCCTCGCCAGTAGTCTATCCCGGGTAGCCTCATCAGCGAACTCCACCAGTATTGGTCTCGCACGAAGTTCGCCTTTGTTCCCCAGTGGTGACTTCCATGTCCCTACTCTGTGCACCCTTCTTAGAGTAGGAGGGTACGGAACACCTGCGATTCGCAGTATGTCGCAGACCCTCCTCCTGTCAATGTCTCTCCTGGCCTTCGATTCCCTTATAAAGGGTTCTTCCTGGTTTAGGATCAGAAGCCTGTGGCTTGAGACCCTGCCCATCGACATGACCTGCCTCTGCAGGTCCTTCACCTTGTTTTCTAATACCAGAAGAGCAGGGTCATCCACCCTAGCGAACCCATCTTTCGCTCTATTACAGTCTCCCTTCTTTTTGACCTGCCTCTCCCTTCTCGGCTTCTGCTCCGTCCACTGGCCCTCGTCGGTCTGCTTCAAAGGAGTGGAGGCAACGACCACCTGGCAAGCCTTCGGAACTGGTTCATTCGCTCGGATGATCGTCCTCTTGGGTGTTGATACTACTTCCACAAACGACTTACTACAACCTGCTTGCGGTGGTTGTCTTGAAGTCTTGAAGTACTACACGGGTTCGAGGCTTTGAGCCCAATTGTCCCGGTTCTTTAGGAAATCTTTGATCTTCTGTCGGATTCACCGAGCTGAAACGAGAGTAAAAAGAAGCGGGGGGGGGGGGGTGGCAGCGAATACAAGATACACATAACCTCATGCAGTGTCACACTGTGGACAGTGCCTTAAGCTGAGTGGGGGTGCGGCATTCATGAACATATATGCGATAAAAGACAACTATTTTGTTTGTTTTTTTGACAAAGGGAATTATTGGGAGAGACCCAGGTAGAGGTCTAGCTTTTTCTTGAAGATAGTTTTGTCCTGCGAGAGAACAATATCTTCCGGAAGTGCATTCCACATGGTAATAACCCTATAGCTAAAAAAGTTAATCCTTAGTGAAGTGCGTGGCCTCGGTTTGAAAACTTTCCTGCTGTGACCACGGAGAGAGGAGGCTGGACAGACGGAGAAGAAGTAATCGCTTTGACCTGTTTCAAAAAGGTGAAACATCGAAAACAGATCACCTCTTACGCGTCTTACGTCAAGGGGATAGAGGTTGAGGAGTGAGAGGCGGATGGGATAAGGTAGATGGGATAGACCACTTACTGCCTTGGTGGAGGCCCGCTGAACCCTTTCTAGGATCTCACGGTCTCGGACAAGACCAGAGTGCACTATCTGACTACCGTACTCCAGCAGAGGTCGGATATAAGTGCCGAAAATTATGGGGAAATCATCCTTAAATATGCGCGGGAAGGACCTTCGAATCATGTTTAGAACTCGAAAGGCAGACTTGCTCGCAAGTTCGTGATGATGAGAGAAGGATAAGTTACAATCTAACCAGAAACCGAGCACCTTGTGTCGGTCAACCCTTGGCAGAGTGGCTGCTCCATTAATGGAAAACGTGTGACCAGTCTCTCTGCCGAAAGACATGCTCACGCATTTGTCATCATTAACTGGGAGGTTCCAATCCTCGGACCAGCGTTTTGTTTCATAAACTGCAATTTGCAGGTCTTCAACGCTTGAACTCCAGAGGGTTACATCATCTGCGTACATGGCAATGTTCGCAGGAAGGGCTGTCGGTAGATCGTTTATATAGATCAGGAAAAGAAGAGGACCTAAGACCGACCCTTGGGGGACCCCAGTTGTTACTAGGGAGGGTTGAGACAAAACATTCCCGACTTTAACCACAAAGGTGCGGTCGGTAAGGAAGCTACGTAGGATGGCCAACATGGAGCCTGTGATCCCGTACGTCTGCAGCTTATAAAGAAGAGGGGCACGTGGGACCTTATCAAAGGCCTTAGCAAAATCGATGAATACAGCGTGTGAGAGCTGGCCATCATCATAGGCTTTCGTTAGACTATCCATGACAGTAAGCATATTGGTGATGCATGATCTGCCAGGAAGAAACCCATATTGGGACGGGGAGAGAATCTTATTTCTATGAAGATGGGAAAGAATCTCACTCTTAAGAATTCCCTTAAAATTTTACTGGGGATGCTAGTGAGGCTTATGGGTCTGTAACTAGAAGCAAGGTGTCTACTACCCTTCTTATAGATGGGTGCGATCACTGCTTTTTTCCAGTTACGGGGGAAAACTCCATCGTCAACACATCGCTGAAAAAGCGAGGCATAAGGAGCAGCTAATGTATCCGCGGCTTTCTTGAGAATACGGGGGTGGATTAGGTCAGGACCCATGGAGCAATATTGGTTGAGCCGTCGGAAACCTTGAGCGACTGCACCAATGGGAATAGTTACGCGGTTAAGGGTAGTGGTCAGAGATAACGGGTGCATAGTAGGGTGGGATGATATGGGAAAGGAGCTAAAAATTGTACGGAAGTAGGAGCTGAATGCCCCGGCTACTTGGCTAGGGGAAGTGATTGGAGATCCGGCACTATCTTTGAGAGCTAATGGCGTCGGAGCTGTACCCTTAAGACGGCGCATGTACTGAAAGAAAAATGCCTTATTGGTCCGTGCTCGATCAAGTACAGATCGCTGGACTGCATTCTGATAGGACCTAATCTTGTCTTTGCATATGTTCCGTATGATCCTGAAGTCTTCTGCATCACGGGCAAGGCCTGTGGCTTTATATCTAGCAAAGAGGCGTGCGCGTTCGTCTAGAATGCACCTAATGGGGCGAGGGAGGGGTCGCTTAGCGGTCTGTGGGCGACGAATTCTGGGGACAAAAAGCCTATCAGCTAAGGAGATTAACTCTCTGAGATTCTCTGCCATTTCATCCGCAGAGTTACCTGGGTTAGTTAAATTTAGCTGGGAGCGAAGAAATGCACAGACTTGGTCAAAGTTGGTCCTTTTGAAGGATCTCAAAATTTTAGTTTCTGACGGAAGAGGAGGCCATTTCACGATATAATCGAATCCAATGAGAATGTGATCACTTTTGCCGAGGGGCGGCAAGTAATGCACCAAATCTATTAGGAACCGATCATTGGTGATGACCAGGTCTAGTAGGGAAGGGGCGTGGCCTGTGCGATATCTAGTCGGATCTCTTACGTTCTGCACCCATGAGTTTTTCAGTACGAGATCAAGGAGGGGTTTACCGAAAGTGATATCCGGGGCATCAGCTCTTTGCCAGTTTGTACTGGGAGAGTTGAAGTCACCAGTGACTAACAGATGGGTGAAGTCTGTATAGCTTTTCAGGGAGCCTAATAAGTCTATGAGACCTATGCTGTCAGTTGAATTGCATGCGGGAGGACGGTAGACAACACCAAGCAATAGGGTATCTGTCCTAGAGAGGTTAAACACGGCCCACAGACAATCAATACATGAAAAGGTTGGTGTTGTCAGTAAGGTGGGAGGAGGGATCGAATTATCGTAGTATATGACCCCGCCGGCACGACCTGTACTGGAGTCCCGCTTTACTGTGAAGTATCCCGGAATGGATATTTCGGCATCAAGTATGTCAGGGGTGAGCCAGGTTTCTGTGAGGGCTATGATCTGAGGCTCCTTATCTACTGCAAGCTGCCGAAGCTCCGGGATCTTATTCAACACACTCAGGCAATTGCTGTAAAAACACTTGAGCACATGCTCAGGAGTTGTTGCAGAATCGCCAGAGGCAGCTGGTTTTGGGTTTGAGGAGGGGGAAAGAGGGGGATTTGAGGATGGAAAGGTCCTGGGAGAGTCGGGGGCTGAAGATATTGGGGGGCTAGAGGGTAAGCAGACTGCTGGGGGGACCGGTAGGTTTTGATGTCTAGTAACCTGGGGGGTATCAATCCAGGTGGACGGCCTACATCCTTCGGTCTCCGAAAAGGGTGGGCTGCTTTTTATGGTTTTCCCTTCTGCGCACTGCTTGATGCCCTATTCTGAGTTCTCTTGTTGGTGAGCTTATTTTTCATGACAGCACCAGATATATTATCTGGTGCTTTAACCTCCTCACTGCTTCTTTCAGTAGAAACAGGTTGCAGGTTCATGTCTGGGCTCAAGGATGAGTGAGTCTCGTCCGTTGAAACAGTCTTGTTGGCTATGATGGGGCCTGGGATACTCTTCGTAGGCGACAGATGTTTAGTGGCACTATGCCTACTACTGGGAGTACTTCCGGCAACGGGAAATGGTGTCAGTAGGGAAGCGAGGGATGGTGGGCATGCAGCTCGGTCCTCAAGGCGAGTTACCTGGACAACTGGCAGCACTCTGAGCTTAGGATCAGCTTTTTGTGGGATTTTTGGCTTAGCCTTCTCACTGCGGAGCCTCAGATGAAGTGGCTTATCAATGGATACGCCCTTGAGCCCTTTAATTTCTTCCTTGAGCTTTGCGGCCAAGGAAACAATTCGTTTGGCTGCATTTGTGGAGCCCATCACAATGAGAATACCGTGAACCCGGTTGGTGAGTTTGGTTACCAACCAAGTGGACCGACCTTTAAGTGGGAAAGGGAGCTTAAGGCGGTTAAACACCTGGGCGTAGGTGTCATGAGGGTGATCTGAACTGAGGAAGCGGCCCCAAAGGATGACTCGCTTGGAGCAATTCTCGGTATCTTGTAAAATCTTGGCGGCGTCAAGAATTTGCTGCTCAGAAACTCTACACACCTGATCGGCTGCCTGGGACACCGGGAGGGATTTGATTACCAAACTCCTCAGGCTGGACAGCTCATCCTTAAGGGTGTGGACGGTGGCCCTTAACTCGGCTATCTCTGCAGCCTGACTTTGGACTGCACATTTTAGTGCATCCGTTGCCAGCGCACTATGAAGGACCGTTTCGTCCGGATTGAGGAGTGAGGCATTGGCCACGGAGGGGGAATCGCACTGCCTCATGGGGAAAGTAGCCTCATCTGAGCAAGCGGTTATATCAATGGTGGGGGGCATTGACATTATTCAGGATCCAGTCAGCACAGATAAAGATAAACTTAAATGGAGGAGGACGAGCTGTGTGTTCTAAAAATTTCAAAAACAGCTACACTCACCGAGGGAGACGACCGCACCGCTGGTGTACCGCAGTTCGGGCTAGAGCCAGATTGCACAGGACAGGTAATGGCCACGGCCAATCGAGCGTCCAGAATTCCTTCGATGGTATGCACACCAGTTATGCACCCACCACTGCTGAGTGTATTTCGTCGAATCCCCGCTAAAAATGAGAGGGAAACGGAAAACCTCATCGCACTTCAACTGCGAGAGACATGATGCATCGTGAGCGTTCACTGAGACAGTATGCACTGAGGGAAAATGTCTATTAAAACATACTCCAGAAGGACCACAGTGCTACCCGTCATCCATCTAGTTGATATTCTTAAGGCTCACTACAAGGAAAGATCTCGTACCACTTGCGATCTAGGGCACATTTGAAGGATTGGACGGTCTGCAGATCTACCATTCCACCAGGCAGACCGTTCCAACTGTTCACAACCCTGTTGCTGAAGAAGTGCGATCTAGCCATCAACCTAGCTCGGGCTTTTATCCGCTTCTTTTCATGTCCCCTTGTTCTGAAATCTACGGTCACCTGAAATAGACTATCTGGTCTAATGCCAGAAAAGCCCTTCATTACCTCGATCCTTTCTATGAGATTCCCTCGACGTCTCCTCCTTTCCAACGAGAAGAGATTCAGGTCACAGATTCTCTGCTCGTAAGTCTTACCCCTCTGCCCTTCCACTATTCGCGTGGCGATACGTTGGACTTTCTCTAGGCAGGCGGCGTCCTTTTTGTAGAAGGGTGACTAAGCCAGCACACTACCTTCTAAGTGAGGTCGTACTATAGCCATGTAAATAGGTACGAATACCTCCGGCTTCCGGCAAGACAAAGCCGATCGCAGTCTAAAGAGCTCCCCACGAGCCTTATGCGCAGCCGCGTTGCACTGCTCCGACCATTTGAAGTCACTTTTCATGATGATCCCCAGGTCTTTAACCCTACTGGCTGCCTCTACGGTGAACAGCCCTTGATCATGAGCGACAGTTAGGCTCTCTGTTGGCCTTGACAACAAATGGCTTTTTTGAGCGTTTAGAGGTAAGTCCCATTTGTATGCCCAGTTCAGGACGGTACCTATATCCTTGCCCAAGTCCGCCCTACCCCCAGATCCACCAATCTTCACATCATCCGCAAAAATAAAGCTGGGCGATTGAAGAGGGGATGCTAGGTCATTAAGCAATAACAAGAATAAGACCGGGCCTACGACGGATCCCTGAGGTACACCACTGGTGAAGTTCATCAAACTGGAGCACCTATTATAACGACCGATCGTGGAAAATCCCTCTAAAACCTTTGCGATTCAGTGTTTTTCTTAACGTCACTCACTTCGTTACACCATTGAAGCGTCTTTACGATGTGTTTTTGTTTTTATGGACCAACTGTTGTTTGTTCGCGCTCAGAGCGCTACTTCATCGTATCCTTGTTCTATACCTGCGTGACGCAGGTGCTCCTTGCTCGCACGCCGCGATTCGGTTTCTCGCTTGTTGAGTCCTTGTGATCTCACTATTGAGGTTTGTATCTTTTTGGTATCATTGTTCATGCAATAATCTAGTATCGTAGAATATCACGGATAATCGCCTTTTGATTTCGGGATGCGTTTTGAATTTGGCTACGCATTGCTCAATCGTGTGTCACAGTACTCAATAGATTATTTTAGAACGAGAAAAAGTACGCAAAATGCCAAGAAAAGTTTCGAAGACATTGGAATCTGGACAGGAAGCAATACGGCAAGTCACTGGGGGGGGGGTACCTTTGATTTTTTAGGTGACGTTAGATCGCCTAGTCCTGTCAGTGCCAGTTCATGTGTTACTGAGGGCAACATGGATTGTAAGGATATTGATCTATATAAGCTGAGGATATTCGACCTAGAACAACAAATGTTATCGGCTAGGCACAGGGTGCAGAAAAGAAGTGTATACAGAAAGAGCGCGAGCATGAGACCAGCGACTACGACACTTCCGATAGATCAGGTCACAACCAAATAGGAGACTTCACGCCTGTCGCCGACTATAAAACACCATCGATCGATTTGCCAAGAGAAGAACTAACAGTTTTCGACGGGCGATCTGAACACTACTGCAAGTTCGTCAAGCACTTCGAGACTTTCGTCGAAAATAAGGTCACCGACCCCGGGCAAAGGCTTCTCTACCTGACTCGCTATTGTCGAGGCCGAGCAAGAGAAGCTATCGACGGGTATACCATGCTCGACCCGGAATAAGGACACACACCGAGCGAGGAAGATTCTAAGGGACTTGTTTGGCCAACCGTTCAAAGTAGCCCGTAACCTAATAGAGGGCGTGATGGCAGAGGCAAAGAAAACCAAGGGCGACGTCTACACAATGGCCGACCTGGTGATCAAGATGCAGAACTACTCAATAGCCCTCGACCGTTAAGGTTACATAGCTGACCTAGATGTCATGCACATTTTGGAAAACATAGTCCGTCACCTCTCTCCCGAACTACAGGGTCGGTGGGCGGAAGAAGGAGAACGGATAAGCCGAAGCGACAGGGAGGCTAACTTCGAGGACCTGACCGAGTACTTGAACAGGCAAACCAAGATAGCCGACAGCAGACTTGGCCAACTTATCCGGGACAGCAACCGGGCAAACAAGCCCAGTACTAGCCAGGCTCAAACCACAGCCGAAATATCAACCTTGGACCAATGCACACGCCACTTCACGTGATGCTAAGGCGCAATCAAGTTGCACGTCCTGTGATGCTAGCCATGGACTACCAGAATGCTCCAAGTTCGGCAACGCCACAATAGACGAACGGTGGGGAATGGCGACGATTGCAAGATCATGTTTTATCTGTCTCAATACCACGCACCGGACAGCAGCCTGTAGGACAAGGAACCGATGTGGTTACGCGGGCTGCATCAGGCGATAGTAACCATGTCCGAGGCGAATACCAAAGCCAGCTTTATTTGTTCAACGTCACAATCTGCCAGTAAACCTGTACGTTTATGCGTAGTGGCCGTGGGAGTAGTGACCCCGACTGGGGTGGACAAAGCGTTGGCTTTCGTCGATAGTGGATCTGACATTACCCTAGTGAAAGAGCGGTTTGCCGACAAAAACCAACTCGGTAAAGGTGCGACGTCGTTAGCAGTGAGCACGGTGGGCTGAACACGAGTAATGACTGCCGGTAGGCTGAGGCTGCAACTCATCTCTTTAGACATTAACGAGGAAATTGAACCAACGGAGGCATTCACGTCAGCTGACCTCCCCATGCGAGCACCAAGGTCAGTCAACGTAATCTTGACTAGGTGGCCCACCTGCGGGATGTAACCGTTGTAGACTGGGAAGATGATGATGACGACGAAGTGGGTCTCCTCATCGACTGCGACGTGCCAGAGGCACATTGGGTACTTGACCAGAAAGTTGGCAACCGCCAGGCGTCTTGTGCCCTAAGCGCGGCTCTGGGATGGGTGTTATACGGTCGAGCAAGGGGACGTGGTTCCGTAAATTATTTATCCGCCGAAACGGCCCGCATATAGTATCACCTGCAGCGGCTGTATGAAAAGGAGTTTCATGACATGGGAGACGAAGGACCATCGTTGTCTCAAGAGGATCACTTAGCTTTACAAACGGTGCGGCAAGGCACTAGAGGCCTCAAAAAACAGTTCGAGGTTCACCTCCCATGGTGCACACCTGTCGACCCGTGGACTGATAACCGAAACTATGCTCTCCAATGTCTACTTAGACTGAAAGAACGCTTCATTCGGGACCAGGATCTATGGGAACGATACTCAGAATTAATGAGGCGAAACGAAGCTCTCGGCTACGTTGGAAAGGTACCTGCCAACACCGACGGCAAAAAGGGTATCTGGTATCTACCTCACCACCCGGTTATCAACCCCAAGAAACCCGAAATCTGTGGGTGGCTTTCGACTGTGCGGCCGAGTTCCAGGGAAAGTCATTAAACGATCTCTTATTACAAGGGCCTGACTGGGCCACACCAACAATCGAAGTTTTGTACCGTTTCAGAGTGGGTAGAGTGGCCTTGTCCGCCGACAGTAAGGAAATGTTTCATCAGGTAAAATACCGGTGGGAGAACGAGATGCGTTGCTTCCCCTGTGGTGGGGAGAGAACAACCGGGACAACGCAGTGGTGAGTTATAGGGTGAACGCCCACCCCTTTGGAGCCATATCATCACCGTTTTGTGCGAACTACGCCCATTGGGAAGCTGCGAGCAAACAAGGAGATTTGGTCCATCGGTCGGTGGTGGATAGCCTCAGCAGGAATTTCTACGTCGACGACTACCTTGGATCATTCGATGATATTGAATCAGCTCTAGAGCAGTTCAGGGGCCTGACAAGGTTGCTAGAAGAGGGCGGCTTCCATCGACCGAAATGGATGTCCAACGCTCCAGAAGTGCTGAGGTCAGTCCGTACCACGAGAAGGCCGAAAAGGTTAGAGATTTAGACGGCTCTCCACTTCCTATCGAGCGCACTTTAGGAATACAATGGGACGCGGAAACGGGCGACTTTGTTTTCACTCTAAACGTTCCAAAACTGCCAATAACCCGAAGTGGCATACTGTCTGCTGTCTCAAGTTTGTTCGGCCCTCTCGGTTTCGTCTCATCATGGCTGCTACCCGGAAAGATCTTGCTGCAGCGGCTGTGCCGTAAGAAAGTTGATTGGGACCAGGCACTGGACCAAGGGGACCGGCTGGACTGGGAAGAATTTTTGAACACCTTGAAGAAATTAGGGGACATTAGGATTCCACGTTTGACTCCTGGCCATACAATGCGGAAGGGGGAAAACTCCATGCTTTTTCCGATGCATGCGAAGTCGGTTATGGAGCTGTGGTGTACGGACGATAGTGCAAAGGAGATGGACAATATACTACGAGAATCCTGTTCGCTAAAGCCCGCGTTGCTCCACTGAAGTCGGTCTCTATCCCACGCCTTGAACTCAGCGCGGTCGATTTGGAAGTCGGGGCGGGTGAAGAGATGTTTTCACTGATATATTTGGTCGGCTAGCTTTTGGGTGGACTCAACGATAGTAACTTACTATATCAACAACGTCCGGAGCCGGTTTAGCACTTTCTTTGTTAATCGACTTACGATTATCCACGATGAATCAGCCATGAACCAGTGGGATCACGTCAGGTCTGGCGATAATCCGGCCGACCTGTTCTCCCGAGGTGCGACCAAATTCTGGCAACTAGACACGTGGACGAAAGGGCCAAACTTCCTGCAACTGCCTAAACAGGACTGGACCGTGTTCCAATTAAAACCCCCTACGGAAGTAGAACTGGAGATCAAAGACGTAGTGATAGCGGCCAACATCGTCGAAGCGACATCCATTCTATTGCGATTGGTCAGTTTTTCTTCCTGGATGAAGGCTCTTCGTGCGGTAGTTTGGCTGGCCAGGTTCAAGAGAAATTTCCTAGTCATGAAAGGGCCGCTCCCTTCAGGCCGGATACGGGTCGGCCAGATAAGTCCCGGTGAGCTACAAGCTGCAGAGTACGATATTTTCAGAAAGATACAACGCGAGGCTTCCGCCCGAGAGCTCGAGAGGGCGGAAGAAGTGGGACCAATCAACAAATAAATATCAGCTCCAAGAGGCGAATTGAAGCGTATAAACCTCAAAAGCATTGATGGACTGCTGCGGGTGGATGGCGGGCTGACCAACGCCCACCTGAGCTTCGACACGAAGTATCCCATACTGCTGCCGGTGAGACACCCTGTAGTAGAGTTAATGATCGAACACGTCCACGCCGTGGAGAGACATGCCGGGGAAGGTCACGTGATGAGCGTCATCCGAAAGCGCCTTTGGTTGCTGAGAGGACAAGCGACTGTAAAACGCGTAATCCGACCTTGTGTTCAATGAAGAAGACGCGATAATGCCACGGCGGGCAAACAACACATGGCCCCGCTATCAGAATGCAGAGTGACTGCGGGCTGGTGGCCGTTCAGCGACACTGGGTTGGACTATTTCGGGCCCTTGTGGATGAAGTGCGGGAAGAGATTAGAAAAGCGATATGGATGTATCATGACGTGCGCGAAGTCACTCGCGGTACACTTAGAAGTTGCACATTCGATGACGACGGATTCGTTCCTACGGGCCTTGCAGAGATTTGTCAACCGAAGAGGCGTTCCGGCCGATATATACTCAGATAGTAGGTCGAACTTTGTGGGCGCTCACCGGAATTTGCGGCTTTGGCGCAAGAACCTAAACACGGACGAACTGCGGAATCGAACCGTGGCCTACGGCATACGATGGCATTTCAACCCCCCACAGGCCAGCCACGGAGGCGGCGTATGGCAACGCATGATCCGGTCCGCCAGACGGATATTGCTGTCAATCATGGAGCAGCAGCCGCCCGACGACGAGACACTGAACACCGTCATGACTGAGGTGGAGCGAATCCTGAACAACCGCCCCCTGGTTCCAGTATTGAACGGCGATCCCACCCACCTGGCGCTCACCCCAAACGACTTATTGACGCTAAGGTCGAATGAGGGTTTCCAAGGGCCGGTAAACCTTCGCGCGAGCTACCTCCACGGGTGGAAGCAAGCGAACTATCTGGCCAAGGTCTTCTGGAGGCGATGGCTGCGGGAGTACCTACCGGCTTTGCAGACTCGACAGAAGTGGCTGGCCAAAACAAGACCATTCAAGGTTGGGGACGTGGTGACGATCGCAGACGAACACGCACATTTCAGCACCTGGTCCTTGTGAGTAGTGATAGAAACCGTCGAAAACACTGACGGAATGGTAAGAACGGTGAAAGTGAAGACAGCTAACGGAGTGCTCATTCGTGACATACGCAGTATTAACCTACTCGAGAGCGAAGGTGGAGAAGCTGATAACCCTGAGGCCCAGTAGTCTGTTTCGTACTAGTCATCGAGGTGGGTAAAGAAACCCCATATATGGAAGCAATCACGACACACTGACGTATCGCACCATCATACACCCCGAAGCACACTCACCTACATTGCACTCGTTATACCACAAAGTCTCCGTCAAATGCGCTACAGTGCTCACAGTCCTTCGTTGACGTTACGGAAGGTTTTTTCCGATATGTGGTGACAAATGCGATTCCAATGTACACCCAGACACACACACAAACCCGATGCACGCTACGCCCCGCAAAGCCTATCAAACATGTGACGGCGTTCGCAATCTGATTTCGTTGACGTTACTGAAATGTCTTTTGCATATGTGGAAGTAGCGGCGATTACATCATACACACACACTCCAGCTGACACACACAGCCAGTGTATGGCGGCCCTCCCAAGGACAGCACCTATGTTTCCCCTTCACGCCCGCCATCGGTCAGTTGTTCTCGTAGAAGATGTAGAATAGCCTCGCGACTGTGTGGCCAACGGATTAGGTACGACCATGAGTGGAACGTTGACGACATGCATTAGGCGCGCGCACTGACAGCAGGGCCTGTGTAGGTAGGCCGAATCACTACCGTTATACCAAATCTTTGACTCTGCTAAGGATTCGGGAGGATTTTGACGGGCGATGTAAATACCGGTCGTGGAAAATCCCTCTAAAACCTTTGCGATTCAGTGTTTTTCTTAACGTCACTCACTTCGTTACACCATTGAAGCGTCTTTACGATGTGTCTTTGTTTTTATGGACCAATTGTTGTTTGCTCGTGCCCAGAGCGCTACTTCGTCATATCCCTGATCTAAACCTGCGTGAAGCATATGCCCCTTCCTCGCACGCCGCGATTCGGTTTCTCGCTTGTTGAGTCCTTGTGATCTCATTATTGAGGTTTGTATCTTTTTGGTATCATTGTTCATGCAATAATCTAGTATCGTAGAATATCACGGATAATCGCCTTTTGATTTCGGGATGCGTTTTGAATTTGGCTAAACATTACTCAAACGTGTGTTACATCCGTCCTCCTCTTTGACCTAAAACGCCCTGTGGGAAAGGATATACTCCAGCCACCTAAATACTGGCCCACCTATACCGTACGTCCCCGTCTTGCATAGCAAAAGACGATGAGTAACGGAGTCGAACTCCTTGCTAAAGTCGAGGTAGCATACCTCAACTTCCTCACCTTCGTCCAGTCGTCGAGTTACTTCATCTAAGAAGCACAGGAGATTGGTCAGACAAGACCTCTTTTTCAGGAATCCATGCTGCGCCGGACTTAACATGGAGTGTTCCAGTAGGTGCTGGCAGATGTGGGCACGGATGATCTCCTCCAGGACTTTACATAGGATGCTAGTTAGGCTCACCGGCCTGTAGTTCTGCACATCCGACTTAGGCCCACTCTTATGTATTGCCACGACCGCCGCGACTTTCCAGTCCTGAGGCAGCTTACCCTGGTCCAACGTGAATTTGTACAGTCTGCATACCGACGGAGCTATGATATCCGCCAACGGCTTGATGATAACTGGATGAATGCCATCTGGGCCCGCTGACTTGTGGCTGTTTAACTCCTGTAGGTACTTACGCACGCATTCCTCTGAGAGATCTAGCTCGTTTAACTGAGAAGGATGCACCAGAGTCAGATCTACTCGTATCCCACCATCCATCCTATGTACACTACCAAAGTATTCCCCCAGGGCGTCTCCTTTGCCCTGGTCATCAGTGACAATACCATATTCTCTAGTGGATAGCGGACCTACGGCATTTCTTGTTGAGCCTTTAGACTGTACATAGCTGTAGAACTTCTTCGGCTGTTGTCTTACAGACTGGGCCAATTTGAGCTCAAATTCCTGCTTGGAAGTTCTCAGAAGGCTTACAGTCTCGTTTCTCAGCTTCGTATAGCGATTCCAGGCTAGCTGACTGCCGGAAGCTTTGTACTGGTTCCAATAGCGGTTTCTACGTCTGATGGCCTTGGCTATTGCAGCCTTCCACCACATGGGCTTGCCCTCCCCACTCCTTCGTTTTAGGAGTGCGAACTCTTCCTGTAGGACAGTCAGGGATCCCTCTATGGTCTGCCAGCTCTCCTCGACAGTAGCCTCCTCTGTCGTGTCCCAGGTCAAACCCATCGCCCTATTACGAAGCCTATCTATGTCCATACTACCGAAATATCTGACGAGCCTTGAAGGTACCTTGGGCTGCCGCATGCAAAGGACGATTTCGACACACACGTTATCACTCTTGCCCAGCGGTGCAAAATAATGCAGTCCAGACACATCGTTGGGGAAGTTCGTTATAGCTAGATCCAGCAAGGATGGAACGCATCCAGTCCTATATTTGGTATTTTCCCTAATATGCTGGTGCAACGCATTGGCATGCAGCCGTTCTAAGTAGGTTTGCTCCTCCGATCCCGGCACGCAGACCTCAGCCACCCAGTCGATGTGCGGGAGATTGAAGTCACCCACTATGAGGGTCTTTTGTGCGTCCTTAACTAGTTCAGCCAAAGTCCGCAGCAAACAATCTTCCTCTTCGTGGTTAGTGCTTGGTGCCCTGTAGACACGGACAACGTTAACCCTTCTGCCTGGAAGGATGATCGTAACGGCGCATAGCTGGATATTGCGAGTGCACATCTTGGTCTGAGACTCAAGGTGGTGTTTACCTGACCTAACGAGGATGGCTACTCCACCACCAAGGCGATCCTGTTCGCTATCCTGCCTATAGACTGCAAAACCGTTACTTATTAGGCCTTGGGTAGCCGCATGCATAGGTATATTTTAATAATAATAATATTCGTATATTTCTCGGCCATGGCCGAGAGACGCGCTGGCGCATGATCATGGTGTAGCACGTTACTCATTAGAGTGGATATTCACAAATTCAAAGTATGAAAGCCAAGAGTATCGGCGATAGATAAACATAGCCAGCAACCTTTTGAATGGATCAATTTAATAATGGTTTGCGCGGCTGTTTCAAACCGGTTTTGAACCCGGTCTGGGCGGTGGTGCGCGGGGGAGATATCGAAAAATCATTAAAGCAGTGACAAGAATGCATTTTTAACGAGAATGATGCAGGCTGGGGAAAACGGAGGCCCACTATGGTTCTGCAGATGGAGTAAATTTTGAACAAGAAAAAAATGTGAAGAAGTGTTCTCTGGAAAGTCGATGCCTGAGAAGAGGATGGCGATCCATGAAGACTATGCAGACCCTGAATGACGGATTTGCCGGATTTCAATAAACGGAATGAGTTTCGAAACGGTGCCGAGACCAATTTCCTGAAAGTGAACACTGGTGGATGTAGGGGAAAAAGCAGTCCATAAAAAGGTGAGTTTAGATTCACGATCAGTAACATGTACCATTCAGAAATGAGAAAGCGCAACTGGAGGGTCCCCGAGAAGTGGACAGTCAATTTCCAACCGGCTACGGTTCGGGGGAAAGGTAAACTGTGGTAACGGATAATAAATTAGGAAGTCTCCGCATGGACTTCAGAGTTATTATGCTGTTTCACTGGCAAATATATATGTATGTGTTGACACATTTGCCTTCAGTGTTATTCAGCGTCATTTCTGGTAACGTACGATATCGTATGGGTATGTTTCGTCTGGCAAGCCATAGTATGTGTCGGTCAATCGGTCGTGTGTGGCGGTATATTAGCAGCATGCTCGTGAACTTGAATTCGTGATGGTTACGTCTTGAAACGCTGAACGATCTGATAATTAATTAGGAATATTTCCTGTCGGGTGGCTTGATTTCGGTCCCAGTTGCTATGGTAGGTTCCACTTGAGTCTCTGTCCGTACGAGTCAAAGCGGCATCCCTGGTTATCCGGTTTGGCGACTGCGGTAGTGGGAGGCAGCGAACCTGAAATAAAGGGGGATTGCAGTCTGGACGTGGTTCCAGCTGTGGGTTGCAATGATATATGAAGACAGTAAATAATGGACTTTTTAGGTCCGTATGAGTGGGGCATGGATGAAGTTTCATTTGAGCAGTCAGCGGCACCTACTCCACGTTCTAGGTAAAATAGGCTCGCAGTGGATTTGCTCTATACTGCTACAGGCTAACGAAGTTGCGTACACTGGTTTGGTAACTGTGTATGCATCTCAAAGGACTTAGGGTTTTGCACTTTGGCATGGCATCGCTCGGATACTAATAAAAGACCTAGGGTTTCACCGTTTAGAGCAAATAGAAATGATAACCCTCAATACCGTTTGCTTACGCAGAACGCAGTTTTGCAACGAGGCGATAAGATAGGTTTGAAATAACAGACCGTGAGCGAATGGGACTGGAACACTGTTAGCGTATCCCCATGCTGTCAATGTCTCTTCTGGTATAGTGGTTATTCTATACTGAGTAGTTTCTGAAGGGCAATAAAGTAGAAGAAACTATTGAAGTGACAGAGGTGATACATTAGAGGCAATTAGTCACGTGCCTTGGAATGTTAACGTGAGTTCATCCATGCTCTTACTCGATGGTGCTATCGTACTGAGATTATGCTCGAAAGTGAGCAAGGAATTCTGATGTAGACATGATTGCGTGGTTATCGCGGTGTCTTTTTCGTCGTTATGGTATTGCAAAGCAGAAAAACACCGATGTGAGGACTGATGTTGGAGAGCCGTGAGAAATGGGAATGAGATGGGTCCGAAGTTTCCTCAGGGAAGCAAACTCTAACGATCAACATTCGGTGCTCATGGTGGGCGGCACAAGGACCTGCTTTAGGTAGGGAGGTGGCACGATACACAACCACTGGCATCCAGCACGTGGCGCTCCAAGAATGATCCACACTTTTTTTAGACGTTTTTATTTTTTTTAATGGTTTTATCACAGTCAGGTATCTGGCTGTCAAAGAAAACGGAGCTGCTTTTGGTGGGCGACCACAGCTCCCACGCCCCGGCCGAAACATGGACCGAGTGTAACTAGCCGCGTTGGGAATAGGTCAACCACACCAGTCAATCCTCAGCAACTCTGCAATCCGGAGACATAAGTCACATGTGACAAGGCTGGTGTGCCTAGAAGACAAAACAGTGGGGTATTTTTTCTCGCTTTTTATGCCAATCTCTACTTTTTGGTGGTCATTTCCTATTGGTAGCCAACTCTGTGCAGGGAGACCATCACGGTCAGGAATGTTTGCAGAAGTGCCGCGACAACACTCGCCTTATCCGTGAAGTCAGAACCCTCATGCCGTTTACATGGGACAAAAAATGCAGGGGGAGGTAGAGTCAACCACAGCCTGCGATTATTCAATGGGGTTTACGTTCAACAAAACGCAAGTCTGCACAAAGATGAGGCACAACTTGCAGCACTAACAACGTGATTCGTCGGGACGATCCACAGATGGTTTGTAGTTTTTCTGGCTAAGTATCAAATGTTATATAGGCCAATCATGGAGGATGCTAGAGTTCTGTGATAGGGACGGAAGTTGAGCTGTGAGTGACTAATGGTGACCACTAGATGGAGGTTGAGAAGTCTGACAGGTGCTACGTCTTGGGTTAGAGACAAAGGCGAAGACTAAATAAAAACAACATTGGGAATGTTTAAAGACTATCTTTCATGCTTCCAGCGGTATTTCATATAACCACATAAGACTTCTAATGCACTGGCCTCAATCATGAGCGTTACTATGTTAAGGCGTTGTAAACTGGTTGGTTTACGCTTAGGTGATGGCAACTACGGTGTATGGTGTGGCACATCCTAGATTATCAAGGGTTCGGGTTAGTATCCAAAGCTTTCCTCATAAGCTCTATCAAAAGTCATGTAAGGATTTATAAGAGCAATCAGTTTTTGGATGTCAAGAGCTACGTGCAGTCTAGACTTAAACATAATTAGGGAATCTAGGGAACGGATATCAGCTGGGAGCTTATTCCACAAAGTTGCATATTTCAGGAGGAAGAAGTTTCGCCTTAAGGATTTCCGGGAAGTAGGGATCGTTATACGGTGTTCCCTATCGCGCAGCAGATGTGTCGAGTTTATACTGAACTGAACTTGGCTGGAGGATACAGCTTGTTTGTGGAGCAAAGTAAACAAAAATGCAAGGTTCAGTTTTATTCTCCTAAGCCACAGAGGATCAAGCCGCAGGAGTGTATCCGGTGTCTGTAGTTCAGGGTCGTAGAAGGCCCAAACAGTTTTCTGGTAAATCGACGCTGTACATTCTCAATGTCGATAATGTCACGTTTATGCATATTTGAGAGCACAAGTGTACAGTACTCTAGGGTTGGACGAATGTGAGTTTTGTATATCTCCAACTTACTGCTCATGGGGAGAAAATTTCTGTGCAACAAGCCAAGGGACTTGTTTGCCCGTGCAGTTATGTAGGAAGTGTGTTCAGGGAAATTGAAAGTGTAAGAATATTGCAGTCCGAGGTCTCTTGTTGTAGGGGAATATGGGAGTGAAACACCGCCAATCTTGAGCGTATCATGAAGAATATTGCAGTTTAGCGTGAGATATCTGTTTTTGTTCACTGAAAATTCCATTTTCCAACGATCACACCAGCAAGATTTGGACTGTACGTCGACCATGATGTTATTCAGTGCTACAGGTAGGTTTCCTCGTTCGAATTCGTAGACTATCTTCATATCGTCGGCAAACAAGAGAATTTCGCCATGAGTGATGACACTGCAAATATCATTTATATATAGTAAAACAGCAGTGGTCCTAGAACACTATCTTGGATAACCTCGCTGTTTACTGGGTGGGGGTCTGACATCTGGCCGTTGACGCAGGTAACTTGGTGACGGTCTTGTAGGTAGGATTTAAACCAGCTTAGTAGGGGGTTTTAAATCCCGTATCCTCTAATCTTGTTGAGCAACTGCAGATGTGGCACTCTGTCGAAGGCTTTGGTCACATCAAGATAGATGGTGACGAGTGTTCTGTCTTTGTCGGCAGCTGTTGTTTCCAAGTTCAGAAAGTCAAATTGGCAGGTTGAACACGACCGTGATCTGAGAAATCCGTGCTCTCTTGGACTGATGAGCTTATGTGCAGAAAGGTAGTCAGTCAGGTAGTGTTTCACAACCTTTTCTGGCAGCCTCGAGACCATTGGCGTATGAATAATAGTACGGTAATTGGCAACGTCATGCACTGCACCTTTCTTGTGCCTGGGGATAACAATGGATTTCTTCCATTGGCTGGGGAAGGTCCTGGTTTGCAGAGATAGATTGCATAGGTTTAGTAGTAGGAGGGGAATACCCGGGCCACCAAGAGCGAATATTGCTGATGGTGGGCCGTCAGGTCCGGGGTAATAGGCCGGTTTGAAAGTGTGGATGTGTCTATTTATATCCGTAGTGGTAGCCGTGATAGAACTGAGTGAGGAATTTGTGACAGACGCGGTGACAAGCTGGGTACACGCTGGACTGAGGGACATGGCGGTTGTGAAGAAAGTATTAAATGTGTCAGCTATCTTTCGGGGTGAGTTTATAACATTATTCAAATGGATGATCTGTTTTATGCATCGAGTTGATTGTGGGGCACGAGCCCTGTGTAGCCGGGCTAGCCCTTGAGCTTTGTTTGGGTGGCCTAACGCTTTGGTTTCTTGCCTTAGTTGTAGGTCACGGGCTTTGCGGTGGATTTCGTGGTAGAGGCTTTCCAGTCTGGAGACTGTGGAAAAGTCTCCATTTCGTTGGTACTGCCGTCGAAGCTCGTCGTGTTTCTGCTTTAGCCTGGTTATATCGTAACCTGGATGGATAGTATAGGAGTGATATGTTTTCAATGCATGGGTGTGAACTTGAATAGAGGAGGTCAGCGGCATACTGGGGATTTGCTGTTAAGAAGAACTCGTCCCAGTTTCTGGAGCGTATTTGAGAGGGAATATGGTCCCATTTAAAGTGACGGAAGGAGGGACCGTTACACGGTAGGCTAACAGTACGTGGCTTGACTTGAAATCTGCAACTGACGATTTTATGGTCGCTGCCTGTGTAGTCGTTTAGTACGGAGGCAGAGACGTTCGTGAGACCCAGGGTAAGTATCAGATCAAGGATGTTATTCTTTCTGGTAGGTTGTTTTACATGTTGGGCCCACTGGCCCAGGCGAATGCATGAGGCAAATTGCAAATACTTGTAGGGGGCAGAAAAGGAGGACCAGTTTACGCCCGGGGCATTGAAGTCGCCTGCTATAAATTTACCTCCAAATGGCAGGTCAGCGATGTAATTAAATGCATCAATGATGGGATTAAATGTAGAAGTGTCGTTTCTGGGGGGTCGATATATACAACCTAAAACCGTGGTCATCTGGGATAAAAAAAATTATAAACCATATAGAATCTTCAACATTTGCCAGCACGGTATTTTCCAGTAGGGTGGCAGATAGGCTGCTCTTGACATACCCCATGCAACCTCCACCGCGGCAATAGATTCGTTGAGTCCTGTAGGTTTGATAACCGATCAGTGCCTTTTGGTCAGAAGGTATGTGCTCGGTGAGCCAAGTCTCAGTGATCAGAATAATGTCAAAGGTGTGGACGACAGCCAGTCTTTTTATAGCGGAAAGCTTGTTCAAGATGGAACGGGAGTTGAATCGTGCTATGGAAAGCATTTCTGTAGGAGGCTTCGAGTCTTCAGTGGATTTGGTATCCAGAGTGTGCGTGACAGGGCCGTGATCAATAGGCAGGTCACCCATGCAGGGGGACTGGATGTGAGTTACTGCTTCAATTTGGACAGCTCTATCCTTATCGCCGCAGACTGTACTTTAGGCCGAACACTCATGATGATCAGTAGAGATTAACACTGGATGCTGAGGTGTTATTGTAACGCGAGTTAATAGATCTGGAGGGGGGTATGGTGACTCTAGGTGGGACCTTTGGGGCAAAGCACGTATAATTCGGGGGAGAGTTAACGAAGATGCTAGGGGGTCAGTATGAAGGCGGAGAGTAGTAGGAGATGGGCAGCCATGGTTTTGATAGAGGCCTTGTGAGGAGAATGATGAAAGGCAGAGCAAGTGGGATTTGAATGAGACAGGTATGATGTTTTGGATAGAGTTTGTTGAGGCGACAGGCTTCTCAAAAGGCTCCACAGAGAGAGTGTGAGGGGGTGGAGTAGAAGCGAAAGGGCTGCTGATGAAAGAGGCCATGGCATGAAGGGTCAATTGGCATAGTGTGCCGTGGGGTCAGCTTAGAATACGACAATGTTAGGTGGTGAGGGAGCAGAGGATGTTGAAGTGGCGGATGGGTCAGATGGGGCACACTATGAGGCGGAAAATAGTCGGGCGCGGGCCACATGTTGCGGTACCGGTTGGCAATCATGACGGTAGCTGCATGGCTCGAGCTTGGCAGAGCTAACGCTGGAGGCGGTACATTAAGTGGAAAATTTGTGGCTTGGTACTGTGTCTGTGGAAGTGATGACGGCGGTGTCTGGGTTTGTGGGTGTGGAATGTAGCAGTTGGGTACGCAGATCTCCGGGGAACAAATAAATACGCTGGTGGGCTAGCCCTAGGCTGAGCGACGAGATTTCGTATGTACGGCCGTGGTGGAGGACGTGGGTGGGTAATAGGCCGGTTAGCTGGAGCGCGAGAGGTTATACGTCGACTATCGATTAAAGACGGGAGCTTGACGATGTCAGTGCAGGGGAGGTCTTGGCCATTGGGAGCAACAAGTGACGAGGGTGACGTTGTGGTCGAGGCATTAGGAGAGAACGTTGCAGTTGGCTGGTCTGTGCGAAGTGGCGCGTTGGAATCTGGCGGTTTGTTGGCTCGTTTGGCAGACAGACCAGAGTGTGAATGGCTGCCGGCATAGAGGGCGGGGGGGGGGGGTTGTATCGCTCGGCTGCGGGTAGACAGCAGTGGAGACTGGAGTGCAACATGGAGCTTTTATGAGGGACGTTGCGGTGTTGGAGGTGAACGGGACGAACCTAGATCAACATTTTGCGCTGGTGGTGACAAGTTGTTTACGGAGGGAAATATCTCAGGGGAGTTTGGTGGCACTGGGTCAGAGGGTGGTGGTGATTGCCGGCATTCGATCTAAGGAC
Source organism: Fasciola hepatica (assembly GCA_948099385.1). NCBI lineage: Eukaryota > Metazoa > Platyhelminthes > Trematoda > Plagiorchiida > Fasciolidae > Fasciola > Fasciola hepatica. The sequence goes on along the minus strand of CANUEZ040000180.1, from coordinate 2,691,732 downwards.
CTCCCACTACAGAGGGGTTTTGTCAGGAGAAATTTTTATATTTTTAAATGAAGCGGACTTTGCAATGGACTCTCTCTTTCAAACGAATTTCACGGCAGTGCTCTCTTCCAGAAATTGAAACAGTAGCGGGCACACGTTTCGATGTGACCGTTTTCTGAGACTTTTGCAGTAGCACTCGTGGTGTGACATACCGCAAGCCATGAGCAATGACTGTATGACCAAGGAAAGGGGCAAACGATCTGATACATTAAAAACTACGGCATCTTTAGAATTTTTTATCCTTCTATGGACTTCAGATGCAACTGAGTCCGGGAAGTGGCTGGCTGATAAGAGACTTTCAGTGTTCGGATGTTTTAAGGGATCAACAATATATGCTAGTGGCAGCAGCAGGGTTGGCGCATCATCCATGGATCGTAACTGTTTCTCTAAGGACGATACGTTTTGCTGAAGCGCATTATATTTGTTACTGGATTCACTATATATATCGACCAGTGACACTGAACAAGGCACCGAGGAGGTAGAAAGTCGAGGGAGTTTAGTGCTTGTAAGTGGAGTCCGATTTGTCACTCGGTGAATGAGGCGATTAGAAGTCGATCCAGGCATGATATTTGAAAGAACTCTGATAGGAGTGGATCCGTAAGTCAAATCCTAACCTCAGATTTTATTGTTCAGAAAAAAACCCGATTTATTTTGGCTAATGGAAATGTCTTGCAAAGCTGTCTGTGAGCTATTTCCCTAGATACCTCAGTGGAAACTATACGAATAACAGCACGCCTAGTGACGTGGTGTAGCGCAGGGGAGGACATCAGGAGACATATGTGGAAGTTGCGGCGATTACATCATGCACACACACTCCAGCTGACACATACAGCCAGTGTATGACGGCCCTTCCAAGGACAGCACCTATGTTTCCCCTTCACGCCCGCCATCGGTCAGTTGTTCTCGTAGAAGATGTAGAATAGCCTCGCGACTGTGTGGCCAACGGATTAGGTGCGACCATGAGTGGAACGTTGACGACATGCATTAGGCGCGCGCACTGACAGCAGGGCCTGTGTAGGTAGGCCGAATCACTACTTTTATACCAAACCTTTGACTCTGCTAAGGATTCGGGAGGATTTTGGCGGGCGATGTAAATACCGGTCGTGGAAAATCCCCTTATAACCATTGCAGTTCCATGTTTTTCCTAACATCACACACTTGCCTACACTATTGACGTGTCTTTACGCACTGTTTGTTTTTATGGACCAATTGTTGTTTGTTCGCGCCCAGAGCGCTACTTCGTCATACCCCTGATCTAAACCTGCGTGAAGCATGTGCCCCTTCCTCGCACGCCGCGATTCGGTTTCTCGCTTGTTGAGTCCTTGTGATCTCATTATTGAGGTTTGTATCTTTTTGATATCATTGTTCATGCAATAATCTAGTATCGTAGAATATCACGGATAATCGCCTTTTGATTTCGGGATGCGTTTTGAATTTGGCTAAACATTACTCAAACGTGTGTTACATCCGTCCTCCTCTTTGACCTAAAACGCCCTGTGGGAAAGGATATACTCCAGCCACCTAAATACTGGCCCACCTATACCGTACGTCCCCGTCTTGCATAGCAAAAGACGATGAGTAACGGAGTCGAACTCCTTGCTAAAGTCGAGGTAGCATACCTCAACTTTCTCACCTTCGTCCAGTCGTCGAGTTACTTCATCTAAGAAGCACAGGAGATTGGTCAGACAAGACCTCTTTTTCAGGAATCCATGCTGCGCCGGACTTAACATGGAGTGTTCCAGTAGGTGCTGGCAGATGTGGGCACGGATGATCTCCTCCAGGACTTTACATAGGATGCTAGTTAGGCTCACCGGCCTGTAGTTCTGCACATCCGACTTAGGCCCACTCTTATGTATTGCCACGACCGCCGCGACTTTCCAGTCCTGAGGCAGCTTACCCTGGTCCAACGTGAATTTGTACAGTCTGCATACCGACGGAGCTATGATATCCGCCAACGGCTTGATGATAACTGGATGAATGCCATCTGGGCCCGCTGACTTGTGGCTGTTTAACTCCTGTAGGTACTTACGCACGCATTCCTCTGAGAGATCTAGCTCGTTTAACTGAGAAGGATGCACCAGAGTCAGATCTACTCGTATCCCACCATCCATCCTATGTACACTACCAAAGTATTCCCCCAGGGCGTCTCCTTTGCCCTGGTCATCAGTGACAATACCATATTCTCTAGTGGATAGCGGACCTACGGCATTTCTTGTTGAGACGTTTAGACTGTACATAGCTGTAGAATCTTTTCGGCTGTTGTCTTACAGACTGAGCCAATTTGAGCTCAAATTCCTGCTTGGAAGTTCTCAGAAGGCTTACAGTCTCGTTTCTCAGCTTCGTATAGCGATTCCAGGCTAGCTGACTGCCGGAAGCTTTGTACTGGTTCCAATAGCGGTTTCTACGTCTGATGGCCTTGGCTATTGCAGCCTTCCACCACATGGGCTTGCCCTCCCCACTCCTTCGTTTTAGGAGTGCGAACTCTTCCTGTAGGACAGTCAGGGATCCCTCTATGGTCTGCCAGCTCTCCTCGACAGTAGCCTCCTCTGTCGTGTCCCAGGCCAAACCCATCGCCCTATTACGAAGTCTATCTATGTCCATACTACCGAAATATCTGACGAGCCTTGAAGGTACTTTGGGTTGCCGCATGCAAAGGACGATTTCGACACACACGTTATCACTCTTGCCCAGCGGTGCAAAATAATGCAGTCCAGACACATCGTTGGGGAAGTTCGTTATAGCTAGATCCAGCAAGGATGGAACGCATCCAGTCCTATATTTGGTATTTTCCCCAAAATGCTGGTGCAACGCATTGGCATGCAGCCGTTCTAAGTAGGTTTGCTCCTCCGATCCCGGCACGCAGACCTCAGCCACCCAGTCGATGTGCGGGAGATTGAAGTCACCCACTATGAGGGTCTTTTGTGCGTCCTTAACTAGTTCAGCCAAAGTCCGCAGCAAACAATCTTCCTCTTCGTGGTTAGTGCTTGGTGCCCTGTAGACACGGACAACGTTAACCCTTCTGCCTGGAAGGATGATCGTAACGGCGCATAGCTGGATATTGCGAGTGCACATCTTGGTCTGAGACTCAAGGTGGTTTTTACCTGACCTAACGAGGATGGCTACTCCACCACCAAGGCGATCCTGTTCGCTATCCTGCCTTTAGACTGCAAAATCGTTACTTATTAGGCCTGGCACATGGTCTTCTTCAGAAAGCCACGTTTCCGTGACGGCAACTATTGAAGCTTTCTGTTCGTCAGCGGTTTTGGCAAGTTCCGCCCATTTGTTTCTAATACTACACGCGTTAGTATATAACACCACCGCGTTTGCTCCGTCGCCTAGGTGTCTCCTGTTATTCTTTCCTGTCTGCTTCTCAGGCACAAAGCCTGAGATGATGACACGTTTTTTGCTTCGGATGTCCCCACTGGTGTGCATGAAGCCGGCTGACAACCCGGAATTTCCGGCGACTCCCAATCCATCTCTATAGGAGTGGCCACAACATCCAGACTGGCAGTGCTCGCACTGCCATCCATCTTCGGACAGTACTGCCAATTCTCGTCTTCCGGCGCATCTTCAATTACAAAGCGATTGCTTCTTCTCCGTCTGTCCAGCCTCTTATCTCCGTGGTCACAGCAGAAAAGTTTTCAAACCGAGGCCACGCACTTCACTAAGGATTAACCTTTTTAGCTATAGGGTTATTACTCTGTGGAATGCACTTCCGGAAGATATTGTTCTCTCACGGAACAAAACTATCGTCAAGAAAAAGCTAGACCTCTACCTGGGTCTCTCCCAATAATTCCTCGTCAAAAAAACAAAATAGATGTCTTTTATTGCATATATGTTCATGAATGCCGCACCCCCACTCAGCTTAAGGCACTGTCCACAGTGGGACACTGCATGGTGTTATGTGTATCTTGTTTTCGCTGCCATCCCCGCCACTTCCCTCGCTTCTTTTTACTCTCGTTTCAGCTCGGTGAATCCGACAGAAGATAAAAGATTTCCTCAAGATCTGGGACAATTGGGCTCAAAGCCTCGAACCTGTGTATTACTTCAAGCATTCAAGACTTCAAGACCAGTGAGGGTACGCGGACAATATTTGAAGAGTTTCCTCGTGTGTCCTCGCAGAGCCTCCAAGTTCGGACGAGTGAAAAACTGACCCGTTTGGCCCGTTAAGACTAAATCATACATCAGGAATAGGTCGTCCATAATACGGCGCGTCTCAAGAGAGTGAAAAGTAAGCCCTGTACTATTTTTGTTCGCTTTTCTTTGAATCCACTTCACAAGGCCCCTATCTCTCATGGGGCCAGCGTTTTCTGTCCGGCTGCCATACTCCAATAGAGGTTGAATATGGGCTCCATGCAGAAGATAGAAGTCCTCCTCTGAGACCATCGGAAATGTTCGTCTAATAAGGCTTAGAACCTGGAAGACAGTTTTACTAGCCTTCTCTTGGTGGGAGGGGAATGAGAGATTACTGCGCAGCCAGAAATCAAGGGTCTTGCACTGACCCACTGTTTGGATTTATGTGTTCCCACTTATCTCTAAGAGACGAGTCTGAGGGTTGCCAAGTGACATGCTTGCACATTTGTTATCATTTATTGGGAGGCTCCAGTCAGCTAAATAATAATACTAATATTAAAAGTAATGACTTTTGACGGAGTCAACTGCTGGCTGCAAAGGGCTTGTGTCTGTGTCCCCTATTGTGACGTCCTCTGCGTACATCTCTATGCTAACTGGAACTACATCAGGGAGGTCGTTGATACAAGTGAGGAATAAGAGATGACCGGGGACAAAGCTCTGAGGGACACCCATATCAGTAAGCGCAGGTTGAGATTGAGAATCGAGAAGGTTCGGTTTTTACGAAGCTCTGAACCAGGGACAGGAGGCAACCGGAGATGCCGTACATCTAGAGTTTGTGCGGAAGCGGAATATGTGGGACCTTATTGGGGACTCTGGCGAAATAGATGAATGCCGCTTAGGATATCCTGCAGTCATCGTGGGCCTGTGTCAGGCTATCCATGATTGTCAGCATGCTGGTGATGCATGACCTGCCAGGAGAAAAACCATGTTGCGCTGGAGACAGCAAACTATTGTCGCTCAAAGATGTCAAGATTTCTCGTTTTATGATCCGTTCGGAGAGTTTGCAACAGACATTGGTTTGGCTTATTGGCCTATAACGTCCGGGAAGGTGTCGGTCTCCTGCCTGATGAATAGGAACATTTACAACATGCTTCCACGAGTTTGCAAACATTCCTTTGTATATAAACTGTTGAAAGAGCCTGGAATGTGATGTTGTAAGAATGAAGGCCGATTCTTTAGGGATGCGGGGATGAACTTCCTCCGGTCTTATCGAGCCAAACGGGTTAGGTTTGCAAAGAGTCTCCCCCGCCCCTACGCGAGATACTGTGAAGTTCTCCTTTTTGGTTGAAAAGCTGGCCTTCCACTCGTAAGCACTACTTTTGTGCTGAAAACCACCAATAAATGAGATCTGAAAACTTCTGCTACCCTAGTAGGGGGGGTGGCAAAAGATCCGTCAAGAAGCGACAGCGCGAACTTCGGTGACCCTGATTCACTATTGCGGTGCAGGTGTTTATAAAGAAAAGAACGGCCTGACTAGCTCGGTCTAGGATTTCTTCCTGTAGCCTAAGTTTTCCGTGACCTTGGATTTGCAAAGATTCCGGACATATTTGAATGCTTCTACTTCCGCGGAGGAGACATGGCTCGGTATTCGGCAAACAGCTGAGGGCTTTTGTCGGGAAGGCGTCCAGCTGGTGGCGGCAGATGCTCCATACCCTTTGGAATCTGTGGGATTCTCAGCACATATAGATTATCTGCCTTCGGAACACATTGCTCCAGTAGCCTGTTGATTTCATTCACGTATATGTTGTCCACTATGTAGCTTGGTTCACTTATGATGTGGGATCTCATCTTTTGGAAATACGCTTGCTTGAACGAACGGGCCAGTCGCACAGGGAGGACATGCCTAGCTACTTCAATATGTAGTCGAAAGAGAGGGCTGCGTGATGGCTCTTACCTAGCCGTGGTAGACGATTGATAACATCCACGCTGTGTTTGAAATTTGTCACGATCAGAACTGTAAGTGACGAGCTTCGACCCGTTCTAAACATGGTGCGACAGGCCAAGAACTCTGTCCAGAGTTGCTCGGTCAGTAGATACGCTGGTGCCTTACGATACTGGCCGTCAGTTCTAAGGTTTCTCCAGTGCACTCCGGGGGCAGTGAAGTCCCCATAAAATGGTAATGGCCAAAAGAGTGAAATGTTTTGAGGGTTTTCAGCAGCTCAGCCGTCAAGAGTGGGCCGGCCTGTGATACAGAAGGGCAGCAGTAAATCACACCCCGAAGTAAAGTAGTGAAGGGGCAGAAGGGGGAAATTACCTGGAAGGAGCCCATCATAGTTGATGGGGCATGTTGAGGGGAGACGCCCGGGGGCAGGAGGTCGCTAAAGTACTGAGCTAATGCACCGGCTCATCCTCTTCTTGAATCATGACGGAGAAGGGAGAAGCCCGGTACTCTTGCTTCACCGTCCTGATAGTCTGGTTTGAGCCAGGTCTCTGTGAACACAATGGCGTGGGGTTTCGTGTCCACTGCTATTGTTCTCAGCTTCAGATTTTGTTCGGTGGACTGAGGCGGTTTGTATACAGGCATTTTGGTGCTTGCTCAATAGAAACAGAATTTCTGATGGAAAGAGGTTTGTCGTCTGCAAAGAAGGTGCTCTCATAAACGGCCGTGCCGACATGGGGGATGGTGGGGATAAGAGCGGGGGTATCTGAGGTGCCCAACCCAGCGGGCAAGAGGGACAATAGCCTCCTGGTGGTCGGGGTTGAAGTGCTCCTGTGAGAAAGTGGCCATGTTTTGAGGGTTGATTACTATGAACCATGTGGAGCGGAGTAGTTACCATTAAATGATTTCCGTTTCTTATTCGCCATAGGTTGGGCTCCTTTTTCAGACGCTTTGGAAGGATGTGGCTGGGGTGACCCAAGAATACCTTCCTGTTGGATGGGTTTAAACGTTGATTGGAACTGCGGCTTCTCCTAAGACTTTCTTCGGATGTCCTTCCTCTTTTTTTGTAAAATTTAGGTTGACTTGGATGGCTGCTCTAGGAGAATTTTCACCCTCCCCAAGGCCAGTCGCATTGGGTGAACTGGAGGCCACTGGGGTTAGGAGGGGATTTGGAACAACATTGCAGGCCGTAGTGTCTGCAGTGGGATCTGACTCACCGGGATCACTAGAGTTCCATTGTCCTGCGGTTTCAAGTCTAGTTAGACAGACCACTAGAGACAACTGCAGTTCGGGGTCTGCCACAGTGGACGGAGCAATCCGCGGCCTTGCCACATTACGGGGTTGCGATGGGCGGTCAAGAGCTACTCCAGGCACCCAAGTATAGGACCTATTAACCATTGCTTTTTGCGCGATCGAGTTAGTTGCCTGTTTCCCCAAAGAGGGTTTCAGAATTAAACCCGATATCTGTTTAGGCTTTTTAGAGATCCGCCAGGAGTATTTGGCAGGGTTTAGAGGTGACTCCTCGAGAGTTCTGGCAACCTATAGGGCTAGATGCTTTGGATTCGCACCTTTAGGGGCTTTGTTGCAAGTAGTTACTCGTTTCGCGCTCGCTGCAAAATCGTTATCTAAAATTAGCTGTTCTGATACTGCTGTGGTCTAGTTAGCGGCTGATATGGGGAGAAAGGTTTAAATTAAAGTCTTAGGGCCGACTTTCTCTACTTCTAGGGTTGCTATCCCCCCCCCCCCACAGACCGGGGCTAGGACACGGCCCGCCCTGTGGTGGGCTCTCAACCTGAAGCACTGACATGCTATCATCTCCTCCGGTGAAGCCAGAAATCTTACCAATTAAATAAGGAGACTAAGGAATACAAAAGCGAGAAAAACTACACGGAGCACCGCCTACACGAGAATACGATTGACACGGCTAGGGAACTCAATTACAGTGATATTCTCGCTGAGATGGGCTGCGGAGTGACAGTCTCGTGCGCAAGTCTAGCTTTTGCTTTTAAATCCTCTTTTGCTTGGGCTTTCACTATCTCTCTCGGGAGTTTATTCCAAATCACCCTCGAAGTGAAGAGGCCTTGGAGTATGAAAGTCCGTGGGTGACGCTTAAATAGTTTCTCAGAATGTCCTCTAAAAGTAACCAAATGTGGTCTCGCGAATAATTGATCAACTAGCCCAGAAGAAAAAGGTAGAGGGGTAAGAAAATACCTCCACGACTGCGGCTCACACACAGGGGATAGGGGCTGAGTGCTCTCTGTCCTAACGGGCAAGGGAGGTTGGTCAGCCTCTGTGTAGCTTTTGCGGTCATTCTGTGAACGCGCTGGAGATAATTACCGCCACCAATAAGACTTAGGTTTGCAATTTGACTGCTGTGTTCTAAAGTGGGATGGAAGTAGGTGCCTTAAAGTGTCCGAAAATCTACAAGGACAAAGGAAGGAACTTACTCTCAGTAAGGTTTAAAATTTGGGAGGCTGCCCCTCTAGTCTGCTGCTGGTGGGATGAGAAAGGGGGTAACCTTTCAGCTAAGAACTTAGTATTTGATGTTAGCCTCCCCTCTGAATGTGCGACCTTTTGTTGTACAAAAGGTTTGATCAACAGGGCCACCGAAGGACATACTGTTGCGTTTATGGTCACTTATCGGTTGGCTCCACTCCACTGACCAGAGCTTGGTTGCATCCACCGCCAACTGTGGTTGTGAACTTGAGAGTCTTAGATGGTTAGATCATCCGAGTACATGGCGGCGCTGGACTTCACGGTTTGTGGACAATCGTTGATGTAGATCAGGAGCAGTATGGGGCCCAGTACTCCTGTGGCGGCTGGGAGTGGTAAGGAATACGAGGCCCCTGCACGCGCAGTGAAGATGCGTTTGGGCGGAAAGCTCCTAAGCACGCCAAAACAATTACTGGTGATACCGCATACTTCCAGCTCGTGCAGCAAAATAGAGCGTGGCACTCAGTCGAAGGCTTTCGCAAAGTCTAGGAAGATCGCGTGGGAGGTTCCACCTAGGTCGTAGGCCTGCATCATACTATCCATGACAGTGCACGTAAGTGATGCATGGCCTGCTTAGCGAAAATCCGCGTTGGGAAAGGGAAACTAAGTTAATCTTCTGCAGATGGCTTCAGGTCACACCAAGTCAGGTCAGGCCAGGTTTCGCGGGACTGATAGTGGCCGGAGCCAGTCAAGAGCCTCCAGAAATCTTTCAGTGGTATATACGGAGATCGGCACACACTACTGTGACTTTGTTAGTTCATTCCGGCTTTGTTACACAAGTTGATTTGTTCTTTCATTTGGCTGAAAAACGTAGTAGTAGGAGTAATCTTCTCACTATCCAGGACAGGGGCAACCGTGATATAAGAGTTTCATCACACTTAGTACCTCAGATTTTAAAACGCACACAGGATACTGAAAGGCCTTGTGTAGACTACAATTCTTCCTCACTTCTTAGTATTATACTTCTGTGAGTACCTGGTCCTACCCAGCAGCCAGCATCTTAAAATTCCTTAAACATTGTGCGGTTACTGCTTCTGCCGTTATCCTGTTCCATATTCTCATTTCTGTATGGTTGAAGAAGTTCGCTCGCACACTTGGCCTAGGTAGTGACTTCCACAATTTTAAAGTTCTCCTTTCGTCCTGTGATCGGCGGCCTGTTCAGATAAATCCCCTGTGCTTAAGCCCGATAAGCCCTTGGGTGTTTTAAAAGTTTCCATGGGGTCTGCACTGAGTCTTCCTTTCCAAGGTGAGAAGAGTCACATATCCTGCAGTCGTTGTCCTTTTGATTCCCCTCCTTGTCCTTCTACCATCCGAACTGCTAACCACTGAATTTTTTCGAGGCAGGCTGCACCTTTTTTCAAAAAGGGGTCCAAGCCCGTACACAATGCAGTGAAAGTGGTTTCGATACTGCCTTGTACATGAGTAGCTTAACGTCAAGTGTTTCATGATGCTCTAAAAGACCTTACTGGGGGTACCAGTTAGACCTCTCGACCTGCGGCTGGGGGGGAGATGCCGGTCACCCTGTTTGAAAATAGACTCGTTTATGGCATTCTTACCCGAGCTTGAGAAACTGTCGCTGTCTAGACGGCGTAGGATTAGGTTGAAATATACAGGGGGTAGAACATTTGCGCATTCCTCAGGTACCTTGAGGTGTATGCCATCCGGGCCCACTAGGATACACGAGTTGACATTTTTGAGTTGTAGTTAGACTTCCCGGACAGATAAATGGATGCTGTCCGGGTTTTGTTCTACAGCTTTTGGAGGAAGAGTGGAGTAGGTTACCGTTGGCGAATAGTCGGAAGTAGAACTAAAGTGGCCCACAAGGTTCCCAGTTGCTCTCCCGGACGAAGTAGCTGGAGTGTCGTCAGGCAGGCGAAGGGTAATCGCAGGGGGTTTGGTCTGCCGTATTTGACGAACATGAATAAATACGATGGATTTCTTAGAGCGGGCTCATGACAGAAAACCCCTCTGTGCCTCTCTAAACTGGCTACTGATTTTAGACTTGCATTCGTCTCGAACCCATTTGAGGTTGCCCGCACCTGCTTTCACCTGGGTGCGCTCCACTATGGCATACAGACGTGCGTTCTGACGCAGCAGGTGGGGGACGGAATGTGATGGTATGCCCGTGTTGTTTTTATTTCTTTACCTCCCGCACGAGACGAGTATCTGCACTGAAAGTGGTTTGTTCAGTGTTTTGGATAAGTGTGTTCACGTCATCACCCCAGGAAATAGGTTCCGGTTGGATGTGAGATACTCCCTCACCTGGAGGAAGTTGGTCTTTTTGAAGGATCTTTCTGTCCTCAGCGACGGAGTGCGGCATAAACTCTTGATTACAAGGTCGAAGCTGCGCGATCACCCTTCCCTACTGGACAGATTTTTTCCGCCTACTGCGGCTCGTTTGAAAGGGCTAAGTTAAGAAAAGAGATTGTTTCCCCGTGGCAAAGCCTAGTTGGACTCGAAAAGTGTTGCATCCAGGACACTTGAGACAGTACTTCTAGTAGATGGGATCCAGGCATAGGGTCTCTGGAGTGATAGCCGGGCCAGTCTATTGACACGGCTCTGAAGTCCCTCATTATCAATAGGTGGGGGAACTGCTGGATAACCTTTAGCTTCTTTATCTTTTTAATGAGCGCTCCCGACTCTTTCTGTTGGCCCTGTGGCGGTCGGTATATTACACTCACTGCTGGTGTACTTTCACTAGTCAACGCCATCTTCCCTCACAGGAGTTCAATACGAGGTATTAGCGGTAAAGGGATGAGGAATGCTGGGGCAGCCTTGCATTTACATACAGTAAAACGTCACCGGCTCGACTTCGGCCGGAATCTCTTCAGATCACCGAGCATGGCTTAGTATCTATTTCTCCGGCTGAGTTATCTCGGGCGGGCGAGATTTCTGTGATACTTATTAGGTGGGGGTTCCCGTCTGCCACTTTTTCTCTAAGCTCAGTCACCTTTTTGGGGATACTTAGATAGTTGGCGGCTAAACACTCTGGAGAACACTCACGGAAAACGTTAGTAGAGGAAGTGGAAGAGACGATTGGATGGGGACCTGCTCCAATCGTGCCAGACCTCGAGATATGTTTTCTGGCAATCCAGGACCTTGGGGTTGCTGCTACATCAGGTGTTCCTCAAATTTTCCTTCAGGGCTCTGGTCGAAATTGTGCAGGACATCTTCCGAACTTTAACGGGGCCATCGGGGTAGGTAACACTAGTGGGGGTTGGGGTGAGGCGGAGTAGGGGTGCTTTCAAAGGGCTTGACGTAGTCTGGGTAGGATGTCCTAGTAAGCGTAAACGGAGTGTCCTAAGGAGCTGTTTCGGGAGGCTACCTTACTTTTCTGAGGGTGAGGCGGTTTGCAGCTATCGAGATCTACACCCTCTTCCTGCTCAACTAATTAAGAGCTGCTGAGAATTGCGCCTGCCTGATCGGTAACTATAGGTGCCTCTGGATTACAAAGCACTTGGTTCCTTGGGAGATTAGCTGGTTTGGCCAGGCTAACCTCGGGCAACCTCAACAGCTTTTGCTCATTTTTCACGCCCTGGTTCCCGGAGTTTTATTTCCGGGCCTTGAGAGCCTGTCTCACGTAGAGATGCTGTCCTCAGAGACCCCTCTAACTAATTGGCCGTGATGTCTGAAGTTTTTTGGTCGCTTGAGCACATTCCCGGGCGGGCCCCTGGTGCTGAACTTTATCAGGAGGCCTAATGTCCTGTACTTGGTTTTGGAAAAGAGCGAGGAGCTGTTGGCTGGGTTTGGGGCCCCTGGGTTCTGCGGGACTCCAAAGGGCCAATAGTCAGCCTCGCTTTGATTTGGACCTTTTGTGAAAGAACCCCAGATTATTATTCGCCTGACGCTAACTTCATCTGCCTGCAGCTTCTGGGCCGCCTGCAGCATCAGTTGGCCTGTGGCCCTTACTGTAGTTTCTTTTGCGGCTACTCCTGGCAGTGGTTTTGCTATTAGTGCACTGGGATGGGTCAGATCAGATTCCAGCACTATTAGTCTCGATTGGAGTGGTTCTGAGCAGATATGGGTCTGATCAGCAGCTGGGATGGTGTTTTTTGAGGACTCGCCACGTAGTAGTTTCTTCAAATGACATGGTAAACGGGTTACAGTTTGGCTGCGAGGTGAAGCTGGCAGGAATCATGTTCCGTTTGCACAGGACGAAAGTGGTCGACACCAATTGTGGTTCTAGATCGTTGTGCGGCCTGCGAGTTTCCTTGGCCCCCAACACTGAGTTGAGTGTTTTTCCTAAAGGTAGAATTCGCTGAGCAGTGTCATCTTAACATGCATGAGTTCACTGAGGAAATTCCCGGGGGCTCGTTATCTCACCCGTCGTTCATACGGCTAAATCAGGTCATGCTCCTTTCCAGCTCTAATCTGGGGTCTTCTTGGGAGTTGGCACATTACTGCGTCTAACAACATCCGCTTACGGTCTGTTCCACATGGGTACAGTCCTACTTGTGAAAAGTACCTCGTACGTCAAAACCAAATCAGATCAGAGCTCAGGGCTGGTGGCCAGCACCAAAGGTAATCCACTTTTACTAAGCTGCAGGCCCCCAGTTCTCACGGTGCTTCGACTTCCTGGCATCCTCTGTCTTTCAGAAGCCGCGGGCACGACAAATGTCGGGATTGCCTTCGGAGACAGTAGCTAGGAGCGACATTTCAATGGGGTAGGCCTCGGCAGCTAGCGGGTTCCCTGTTCCCGAAATAGCCTACATCTCCAGCTGTTGGCCGTCGTAGAATAATGGAGGAAAAAGTCTGGGGAAAACAAAAGGTACTTATAGGAGACACTTAGACTGAGAGGGGCCGAAAGAGAAGGCAAAGAAGCACGTCAAGAAGAGTGGGAAGAAGGGAGGCACCAAAGCTGGCTAAAATACTACAACCGGGCTTAAGTGGCTGAATCTCGGGTAGTCCGGAAGTGCGTGTGTCCAAGCGGAGTCCAGCTTGAATGATGATAATGGTATATTTCTCGGCCATGGTCGAGACGCACGCGCTAGCGCATGATCATGGTGTGACACGTTACTCAATAAGGTGGAACATTCACAAATTCAAAGCATGAAAGTCGAGAGTATCAGCGATAGATAGACATAGCCAGCAACAGTTTGAATGGATCACTTTACTAATGGTTTGCGCGGCAGTTTCAATTCGGTTCCGATTCCGGGCTGGGCGGTGGGGAAGTACGGCTCTAGTCCAGCATACCCGGTGTACAGCACACGTCCGTTGATGGGAAACGAAAGCTTAGATGGTATTGACGGCTAAATTGTTATGGTAATTGGCATGAAAATTCCCATATGGTTATTACTCGGTTTGAGGGTGTTTTGTTTAATGAAGGTATTTATGTTTGTATCCTGAAAGGTGATTGGTTCATCGGTGATATATAAGCCTGAGCGCACTGGAATTCGCTGTTATTTCGTTGCGTGTTGTGCTGTCGCGTTGCAAATGGAGCGCGTACCAGTGGACGATTCAGTTGTGTTTCGGCGTTTGGTCCGTAGTGTATACCCCGATATCGACGCATTCCAAGCCGATTTTCGGGAGTTTCAAAAAGAAACTTGCACGTCTTTCTTCGTGTACAGTTCCGAGACGTACGCAATGGCCAAAAAAAGAGGCATCCATCTGCCAGATGGTGTGCCTTATTATTTCAAAAAGTACTGCTGCGTTCACCGCAAAAGGAAATGTGATAAGTCGTCCAGGTATGTTATCATTTATCGGTAAATAAATCCCTTTCAGGTATCCTAATTTGGAATGCACTCAGTGGCCTTCCGAAGGTTCAAAGTTACAACGTCCACTGTATACAAGACAAATTGTAAAAGACGACGTCTGCAAGTGGATTACTCGCCAATTCGTCAGGACGTCTGCAGCGTCTGCAAAAACAGTGAACCAAACGTGGATTTAGACGAGGACATTCAGTGGGTCCAATGTGGAACCTGCGGACGATGGACACATTTCCGGTGTGCGGCATTTCATAACGAAGAGAACTACCGTTGCGTACACTGCATGGCCCATTGACACCGACGCCGCAACACGTGAACGAACCCAAGGCCCTTTTCAGGGCCACGCCATTCTGATTACCATTTTCGTTGCTTTTTTCTTAGTATGTCAACTTAAGTAGTTGGCACATGAGTCTTCCTTTATGTGCGCAACTCCGGGATGTGACTCGATATTGAATGTAGATAAATATGGATTTACAGTATACAATTATTACCCTTTCGATTTCCAATATTTAAGACTGGAAATACAGCATTCTTTATCAGCCAATGGCGTCAACTGTTCACTGTTGATTCTTGTGAACCGCTATATAAACCACTACAACTGTCGCTTGTAGACTCAGGGATTAGCACGGGAGATAATGTCACACAGCGAGCCGTATTACATGTACTGATAGATACACCTTATTGATGGGCAAAGTAAACGTACGAAGCAGTATCCGTAACCCTTTACAGCACCGGAGGCCTTGTAGTAAGCCACTTTAAAAAAGGAAATCATGTGAGATAATATTCCCACATGATTTCATTTGGAACTGCCTTCCAGTCCGCCGCCGTTGCTACAAACAGTTATGGAAGCTGCTTCGTAAGTTTATGTTTCCATTCAATAACCTTTTCCTATCAGTGCATCAAATACGGCTCAATGCGAGACATCATCGCCCGTGCTATTCCGTGAGTCGATCATAGGTTGATCGCGGCCGTAGTGGGTACGTCGATACAATTATTAACACGAAACAACAGACGCAATGCGTGGGACAGAACGATTTGCAGATGAACCCACGTCTGTCATACAGGGGCACATTAAGCGTTCGTTTATCAACGCTGGGGATCGAGGCTACGCCGGTACGTCGTTCTTTGATTTTTTGTTGTTGTGTTCATTCATCCAGGGTTTCTCCGTAACCATTGCTTCATTTTAAACTGATGGTGCAGAATGTCATCCACCAATATGCGTATGGAACTATGAAGTGGTGACACGGTTTATCTATTACAAGTAGACGCTGCCTCGTATAATGTTAAATAACAGAACACGCATAATTTTGTGTGCAGTATATACGTTTCTGAGTTAAACTTACAAAATCAGGTTGTTCCATTTTTTTCGAACGGTTATTACGTCACTTTCCACACTTTCATTTTACAGATCCCGTGAACAGCAAGAAGACCCAACAACATTCCGTGAAATACAAGAATGACCAACAACGAATGTCGGAATTTTATGTACACTTTTACCGCCTTTTTATACAATAAATCTATCCTTATTCTTCTACAATTGGCAGTTTCCCTTGTTCATACATATAAAGGCAACTTAGTGGTTGAACTGAAAACGTGGGGGAATATTGTTTAGCCGATTCTGCAGTGAAACGAAATCCGCGATTTTCCTAGAACGTTGGGCATGCCCAACCCTAGCCCAATTGGGCAGTGCTTCTTGGGATGTCATGTAAAACAATTAACCTGTGCATATAGCACTGACGCTGTTCTGCTGACTTTTCATAGCGTCACCCGATGGAAAGGAAAACAGCGTTCTCGATTCCAACAGTGAGCCACCGTAAGTCAGGTATATCATTGACACATGATTCAAAAGCATCCTTTTAATATTGCGATCTACAGAATATCCCTAAATGGACCCCACAAAGCACAATAAAGAATCAGCATAATGACGGCATTACCTCCTTCTTTTATAGCCATATATATATAGTTTTAACTAGTAAAATACCGCCCTAGGTTAGCCATATCCCTCCGACATAAGTTCAAAACACTCTAAATGAAAGTGCAAAGAAATTCAGCATAACAGATGTCATAGAATACATAACAAACATATAACAGTGCACAGGAAATATATGACATGCATAAAATATTAACATAATGCCTATTGTAATTATAATTACCTGGTATATATATATATATATATATATATATATATATATATATAAACAGGATGCTCCGTTTGAACTCATTTTAGATAACATCAATGGCTAGGAATTTGCCCTTATAAACCAAAAACATGCACCTGTTCACCTACACAGAACTGGACAAATTATGAAAAACAAATCGCCCGCTTGTGACGGACAATAGAAACCACCATAGAAACGGCGGTACTTCAAATTCCAGTGCTGGACTAGTGCCGCCTTACCGGGCGGTGGAGATATCGAAAAACCGTTGGCGCAGTGTCAAGGACGCATTATGAATGAGAATGATGCAAGCTGGGAAACGGAGGCCTGCTAAGGTTCTACAGATGGAGCAAATTTTGAACAAGAAAAGGAAGAAAAAAATTGTAAAGAAGTTTTCTCGGGAAAATCGGTGCATGTGGAGAGGACAGCGATCCACGAAGACGATGCAGACCCTGAATGCCAGATTTACCGGAGTTCAATAAATGGAATGAGTTTCGAAACGGTGCCGAGACCAATTTCGTGAAAGTGAACACTGGTGGATGTGGGAAAAACAGCTGTCCATAAAAAGGTGAGTTTAGATTCAGGATCAGTAACATGTAACATTCAGAAATGAGAAAACGCAACTGGAAGGTCCTCGAGGAGTGGAGAGTCAATTTCCAACCGGCTACGGTTCGGAGGAAAGGTGGACTGTGGTAACGGATAATAAAGTGTGAAATCTCCGCATGGACTTGAGCGTTAATATGCTGTTTCACTAACAAATATACATATACATATGTTGACGCATTTGCCTTCAGTGTTATTCAGCGTCGTTTCTGGTAACGTACAACATCATATGGGTATGCTTCGTCTAGCAGGGCAAAGTATGTGTCGGTCAATCGGCTGAGTCTGGTGGTATATTAGCAAGATGCGCATGGACTGGAATGTGTTGGTTGCTTTAGAAAAAGCTGAATGATCTGATAAGCAATTGGGAGTATTTCCTGTCGGGTGGCTTGATTTCGGTCCCAGTTGCTATGGTAGGTTCTATTGAGTCTCTGTCCGTTCGAGTCAAAGTGGCGTCCTTGGTTATTCGGTTTGGTGACTGCGATAGTGGGAGACAACAGACCTGAAATAAAGGGCGGTTGCAGTCTGGACGTGGTTCCAGCTGTGGGTTATGATGATATATGAAGACAATAGATAATGGACTGGTTACGTCTGTGTGAGTGAAGCATGGATAAAGTTTCATTTGAGCACTCAATGTCATCAACTCCACATTCTAAGTAAAAATAGGCTCGCGGTGTATTTGTGCTATACTGCTGCAGGCTAACGGAGTTGCGTACACTAGTTTGGTAACGGTGTATGCATCCCAAATGATTTATGATTTTTCACGTAGGCATGGCATCGCTCGGATGCTAATGAAATACCTAGGGTCTCACGGTTTAGAGCAGTTAGAAATGATAACCCACAGTACCGTTTGCTTACGCAGAAAGCAGTTTGGCAGCAATGCGATAAGATAGGCTTGAAATAACAGACTGTGAGCGAATGTGACTGGCACACTGGTTGGGTATATATGAACGGTCAGTGACATTTCATATTTTGGTCTGGGTTTAAATTCGAGAGTTTAAATAGCGTAGGGTTGATAAGCACTACCTCGGGATTGCAATATAGCGTAAACTGGGTGGGCTGCTGCGTCTGCATTTCAAAGGATTAATTGTTTGCACGCAATTAGAAGTTCTGAAGAGCAATTAAGGAAGAATGCAGAAAGAATCGCTAGGGCATCAGTGGTGATGCACTATAGAAAATTGTTATCATGCACAGGAACGTGGACGTATGTTGCACTGGCGTTTGTCATCGGGCGAGAAAAGAAAGTTTTGGTGCAAAAATCCTGGTAATCAAACCCGCTTTCGTAGGCCACCTCTTCGGTGACGGTCTGGCCGGTAAGAAGGATCACATTGGCAACAGTCAAGAAGTGATTCAGCGAGCCTCTGAACTGGGAAATTGAGAGACTCTCGCGGATGTTTAGCGGGAGTTTATTCCATAACTTTGAGTATTTTATAAGGAAGAAGTTAGATCTTAACGCTAATTTTGTTCTAGGAATAGAGAGCTGCAGTGACCGATGACGTAGGGCATAATTCGTGAGAGGAGTGAGACGAATGGGTTCAGCACACGAAAAAGCCGTACTGCGGTACAGCTTAAACAGGAATCATAAATTTACTTTCATGCGACGCAGCCAAAGAGGGTCAAGATTGAGTAAGATCCATCGATCCTTATAACACAAACTGGAGGAAAATCCCACTAATTGTTTGCTGAACTGACGTTGCACGGACTCCAGAGAAATGCGGTCGGATTTCGTCATGTTGGTGAAGATAATAGGAAAGTATTCAAGGAGAGGCCTAGCGTGAGACTTGTAAGTGAGCAGTTTGCAATCATTTGACCGAAAAGATCTGGAGATGAGACCAGTGATTCTCCTCGCCTCTGCAATCTGGAGTGGAACATACTCAGAAAAGCTAAAGCTACAAGAATAATGAAGACCAAGGTCTCGAACTAAAGGGCTGTACGAGATGGGTAGGTCGTGGGTAAGCAGGGTTCCGGGGGCCACTTGACATCTGAATGTTGTGTAGCAGCTCTTCGAGGTCGAGAAGTCCATACTCCATGAAGTGCACCAATCCCCGAGTCGCTTAAGTTCACTAGAAATTTCATCCAGCATAAGGTTGCGGTTTTGACGAGGAAACTCAGACAATCTTAACGTCATCAGCGAAAAGGAATGGGGTGCCATGGTGCAAGATGGGAAATATATCATTTATGCAGATGAGAAAAAGTAAAGGACCGAGTACACTGCCTTATATAACTCCACTGGTGACTGGAGCGGGCTGTGAGAAACACCCATCAATGGAAACCACTTGTGAGCGATTCGATAGGTATGATGTTAACCACGTTAAAAGCGAACCGGAAAAGCCGTGAGCTTTGAGTTTGGTTAGTAATGAAACTTGAGGGAAGCGGTCGAATGCCTTCGTCATGTCAAGGTATATAGTGATGATGGATTTACTGTTGTCGGCGGCCGCCGTTATGAGGTTGAAAAGGTCGTATTGGCAAGTGGTGCATGAACGTGACTTTAAGAAGCCATGCTGCTTACTATGGATGATGTTATGGGACAATAGGAAGTCGGACATCCGCTGTTTGATGAGGCTTTCCATCAACCTAGAAGCAATTGGAGTGTGGTTGATAGGACGGTAATTTGAGGGGTCATGTATTGGTCCTTTCTTATGGATTGGTATGATGACCGCAGTTTTCCGTTTTGAAGGAAATATGCCATACTTGATGGATAGATTGTAGATATTCAATAGTAGGGCTGCGATATCAGTTCCTCCAAGGCGTAGAAGTGTCGGTGGAACACCATCATGGCCAAGGTGTGAGGACTTCCGGACACGAATAAGCTGGTTGGTCACCTCTTTTAGAGTAAATTCTAAATCAGACAGTAAGTGCTCGGTGACAGGGTCTATGCATGGGGGTAAAGTAAGGGGGTCCGTAGTCATGGATGCAGCAAAGTAGGAATTAAGAGCCTGGGCTATCGCTACAGGTGAGGTAATGTGATCGTTATTTTCCAAAATGAGAGAGGGGATACCTGCCGGTTTGCTCTGATTTCTGTTCTTCATTAGGCGTGCCAACTTTGAGGAAGTATCATGGCACTGCAAGGCCGATACTTCTTGTTCTTTAACATATCGTCAGACTTAATTCTGATTGCCAACGAGAGACGTTGGAGCTGCAAGAATGACGATAAGTCACTGCTGTTGTGATACACCTTCTGGAGCTTCAGATATTTGTTTGCATTCGGCTCAGGACTGAACTACGGACTCGGTTTGATATGATACGAGTTGTAGTGATTTTGGACAGCAAGTTTGATAGGTTAGAATATAGTAGATCAGCAGCCAGCTGGGGGTCGCTTTGCAGGAAGAAGTCGTCCCAGTCTAACGAACGAAGCGTGCAGATAAGATTGTCCCAGTTGACTGCTGAAGAGAAACGATTGGGTGGGTGGGATTTATCGAAAGCTTGCGGAACCGCGAAGATGCAGGACACCATTCTGTGGTCACTTCCTGGAAAGAGGTCGAGCGTACTAGCTGAAACATCAGATAAACCAATCGTGAACACCAAATCAAGGATGTTGTTACCTCTAGTTGGGACTGTTACATGTTGAATCCAGCGCCCTACGCGGATGCATGACGTGAAATCTAATAAGTTGTTTGGGGCAGATAGAGTATTCCAACAGATGCTCGGTGCATTGAAGTCCCCCGCGATGAGTTTGGAGGAACAGGGCAGCAATGAAAGGTAGTTGAACGCGTCAATAATCTTGTTAAGGTCCATAGCGTTGGAACCAGGTGGCCGATAAATGCAACCAATATGAAGATAGGAGTTAGGTAAGGGAATCGTTAACCACAGAGAATCCTGAACGGCGTCTAGAGTTGTGTGTGAGAGTGGAATGGCCTGCAGAGTGTTTTTGACATAAAGTAGGCAGCCTCCCCCACGACGAGGCCTATTCCTTCGGAACATCTGGTAGCCAATTGGAATGACTCGATCTGACGGGACGGAATCCGTTAGCCAAGTATCAGTTACAATGATAATATCAAAGTAGGAGGGCTGAGCGATGCCGCGGATGGATTTAGTTTTGTTCAGTAATGAACGGACATCTACGAGTGTGACTGAAAGAGATGATGCAAGCCTCGATGGTGGTGGATATGGGGGGGG
Source organism: Fasciola hepatica (assembly GCA_948099385.1). Taxonomy (NCBI): domain Eukaryota; kingdom Metazoa; phylum Platyhelminthes; class Trematoda; order Plagiorchiida; family Fasciolidae; genus Fasciola; species Fasciola hepatica. The sequence continues at coordinate 2,670,610 of CANUEZ040000180.1, read as the reverse complement.
GGTTCGGTAGTGGTGATGAAGGTGGTAATTCCAGTGAAGAATAGGACAAGGATGGGGGGAGGACCTCAGTAATTCCACGGATTTGATAAGTTTTAACTTGGTGGAGGATAGTGTAAGGAAAGAGGGATGGGGAGGTGCTGTTTAGGGGAGTAGTTTGAATGCGGGGAATATTCTCGGAGGGGGCCGGCAGGAGAAAAGCAGCCACGGATGGATGGCAGTGCTAGGCTAAGAGACGTGGATGGGTCTTGTGGGAGTGGGAGGCTAGGTGAGGCACGGAGATGGTTCCCAGGGAGTGACTGGGTAGTAGTAGAGGTATAGGGCAGTTGGTGTGGCCGATAGTAAAGTAACGGAGCGGTGATTGGCGGGGGATAAGGTGGGTAAAAGTAGGGTGGAAATGATAAGGCAGTTAGCCGAGATGGAAGAATAGGATTCACAGCCACACAAGAGGCTGGAAAAATGTCGCTCGAATGAGCTTTTTTCTTATGGTTTGCATGTGCATTATGTTGATGGGTCTTGTTCTTTTGGCGACGAAGTGTTAACTTCTGAGGGTCAAACTGCAGTGACGGGCTAATCAGCGGTGGTGGCCTAGGTGGTAACCAGATACATTCTGGTGGCGAATGGGTGAGTGCAGCGGGTGAGCTTAGGGGCCTGGTTGGGTTATCAAAAATGCCAGAGGTAACGGGATGCATGGGTGTAGACGGAGGTGGGTTAATGGTGCGGTTATTTTTAGGTACGGTTGCATAACCCGACATGGAGCTAGTAGAAGGAATGGGGTCATCTAGACTTGTGGAGAACATGAGCTCGCGGGTAGATGAGTCGGAGGAACCTTCGTCAGTTTTGTGAATGCTGGGGCGCTGGTTCCAGTCTATAGATTTGCTTGGGCCATTCTGAACATTGGGGCATTTTCTAGGTGGCTCCTTGGGTGAGAAAATTGGCGTACTGTCTACATCTACGGTTGCATTGTGATCTACAATAGATGGCAACATCGGGTGATGGCCAGTGATAGGTGCACCGAAGTTTCGGGGTGGATTGTTAGTTTCACCAACACCGGGGTTACTGTTCTGGGCGTGACTCTTGTGCACCTCCCTTTGGAGTAAGGTCTTGTCCGGAAGTATCTTGGCGCACTTGAAGCCGGTTTTGGGTACGACTAACGATTGCCGGCTGATAAAGGTCTTGGCGACAACTTCGTTTGTAAACTGGAACAGCAGTGTACAGGTGGTGCGCAGGGACGTTTTGCGGAGTCTAACACAGTGGCACGGTTGTGAGCCAACGTTGCAAGCGCTTAAGATCATATTTTTAGCATCTGAGAGAGGTATTCGGTCTGGAATGTTAAACACAATCGCATTGTTTGCATTTTTTATCCTTCTGAAGATCTCCGAGGCAGTTGTGTCCACAAATTTCGTGGCCAGTAGTAGATTGGTTGGGGTATGGTGTGCGGCTGGATCAAGCAAGAACGCCATAGGCATCAGTTGACCGATAAACAGATCAGCGGAGTCAAGTCGGGAGGAAAGACTGCTCAGAGTTTTGGTCATTTCCGTAGATTGTCTATTGGCATTTTCAAGTATATCTACCAGAGAGACTGAGCAGCTGTCCGGTGAGTTTTGGAATTTAGCGGTCTTGCGACGGCGAGTGCTGACCGTGATTTTGGGTCGGCTGGGAGGAGATGTAGGCATACCTATGGTGGTAAAGAGGTGGATGGCCAGTCGGACAAGATGTGGCAATAAGCAGGGGTTAGAGAGCTATACGGAAGCAGGGGATTAAGTGCAGAGTAGTGCCAATATATGTGAGCCTTAGGGGAGAGCGCTCGCAGCAGGAGGTCAATATCGGCGGAACTAATTATGTATCAGTTGTTCGGCTAAAATCTGCAAGCAGTTTTTGTGGATGGTGCTGTTCGAAAGTTTCCGGATGTATTACGCAAGTCCAGACGGCTTTAGTCTCTTTACGAAGGTGATTCCCTGAGTGGTATCTTGGAGTCTGCTAGTGTTGTTTGACTGAGACTGATATTTCGCTTATCTCCTACCCTATGATCACTTTTGTATGTATATTATACCACCGGGTGGTCCCAGGGAATATTGTTCAGAAAAAATTGCTTGATTTTTTCTGGGTCGGACAACAGGCCTTAGAGCTATAGTTTTAGGTATTATCCTAGATAGCTTATAAAAACTATACCGATAACAGCGAGAAAGCTACGCGGTGTAACGCAGCCGAAATTGTTTTTTCAATGATGCTTCTTTGTTGGCTTCTACCACCGCCTCGGGATGTTTATTCCAGTTTTTAATTACACCGCAAGCGGAAGACTGGGCTCTGATGGTTTTATTGGCCCTCGGCTTTATTAGTTCCAGCCGGCATCCACGAAGAGTGGAGTTTACGTCGCGCGTAAACAACAGCTTGTTAGTGGCTGGCAACACATGTAGCTGCTTAATCGCCACGATCGCTTCCCCCTGCCCTCCCCTGCACTTCAGCGAGAACAACCTTAGCTCTGTTAGCCTGCCCTTGTACTGCAACGCTTGTACCCCCAGTACCGTTCTCGCGAGTCTTTTCTGAAACTTCTTCAGGGAGAGGGTGATCCTCACTAGCTGAGGAACCCAGGCTTAGACCAGATACTCTGAGCTAGGTCGGACAAGAGTTGTGTATAGTGGCAACTGCACCCTGGGGTCCCTCGATGTGAGCCTTCTGCACCTCTGGTACACTGCTCCATTAGCCCTATTAGCGGTTGCAGAAGTTGTACCGAGGTTTTAAAGTAGCTTGGAATGACCACGCCTTAGTTCTTGACCTTGCATTTCGGGGCCAGTGGTTCCGGGTTGTCCGGGTTCAGATGTTGCCTTCCGCTTATTACCTTGGATACCAGGTTTGAGCACTTTGCCAGGTTTGCTGGAAAGTCCCATGCAGCAGAGCTCTCGTAGAGGACATCTGGTCCCATCTGAACCTGGTTGAACTCTGGGCTTCCCAGAGCTTTCGCATCTGCAAACATGATGCGGAGGGGTCTTACGGCCCGCGGTAAGTCGTTCACAAAGACCAGAACAGTACGAGGCCCAACACCGATACTTGAGGGACCGCTCTAGGTGCCGTCGCCATCGAGAACTCCTTGTCCTCAAATTTGACGTAGGATCTGCCATCAGCTAGGCGAGTTTTAATATTAATAATAATACTAATAATAATAATGATAATAGTGGTATATTTCTCGATCGTAATCGAGAGGCAGGCGCGACGGCATGGTCAGAGTTCTCAACATCACTCGATAAGACGAAAATCTCAAATTTTAAAGAGGGAGTCACGTATAGTAACAGCAGAGGAATAATGGTGGGGAGGGTTTAAATGGCGTAAGGTGATAACGGACTAAAAGGTGAATATGATTCGTGATGTTCAGGCCGCTGAGCTTGGAGTCCAGATCGCAAACGTTTCGTCACCAGTCGAGGGGACTATGTCACCTTGACTGATGAAGAACCGTTTGCGATCCTAAGGCCAAGCTCAGCCATCGGGACATCAAGACAACAAAACTACCTGAGACACAGCCAACACATTTAAAACCATTGAAATATGATTCATTTTACATTCAGTGCCGGCAAAAGTAAGGAACCTGCCGGACGCTGGAATATTGAGACGGGCATGGTCTTGGGAAGCAGAAAATACAAAATTGACAAAGACAATGCGAGAAAAAAGCCTGTGATGCTTACTTGAGTTGACTTGAAAAGGTAAAGGGTGATGAGACAAGGGGACAGGTAAGAACTTCGTAAAGGTTAGCATAGGAATACTTATTTTTACAGATTTGTGGATATGAAAAGGAGCAGTGCCCCTGAAAAAGTGAAATAATTTTCATGAGAAGTACCATGTATCATCTAATATCAGGAATACGCAACTGATGAAGAAGTATGGAGTTCCACTAGGACTAATTAGCAAGCGGAATACAGCGTCAACGAGGGGCAAAATAATGCAGGACAGAAGGGTGAAAACCCTTGCAGTAAGCCAGGTTACGCTGGTAAAATGACGAATATAATATTTTGTTTTGTTTCCAGTGGCTTTTCTGTTCCTGTGTTGAGCCTTTTGGGCCAGGGTCGGCTGCAGCTTGTGTTCACTTTTTCGTCATCGGAAGAGAGAGAGCATCACCAAATCTGGACCGTTTGTTTTTCAATCAGAAACCATTGCACCGTGGTTTGAGTGGATTCGACACCTAGAGGATCTTGTAGCAAGAAGTTTCCAGTTGGTCTCAATGAGACATATGTAGCAGATATCGGGACTTGGTGTGGGTGGTACCTGGTAACCAGATAATGTTCGTGGCAGCCAACCGTGGGTGCAGTTGTAGGCATGAAGAGGATGAGGTGGGATGGCCGCGCGATGTATGACAGCCATGCAACACGATGGCCGGGTAGTTCTGAAATTCAGTAAAGGGGGTTTGCCGTCCAGAATGTGTTCCGTTGAGGGTTAGATTGAGAGTAGTAAAAAACAGGGACGCGGATGTTGAAAATGAGGCACGATGGTCCTAGTGACACAAGAAGCCATAGGCATTGTAAGTTGGCTTTCGCAAGGGATAACTGCGCTTGCACCATAAGGCCTGGTTATTGAACACCAACTTGTCCAGTTGCATGGAAATTTTATCGCTCCGGGTCATTAAAGCCTTGAGGTGCATTGGGGCCATCGGGTCTGAGTAATACACGAGGAAGCAGCTGGAAAGCCTCAAGAACCTGGACGGCTATTCTGTTTATTAGGTCCAGGTAATGTATGACACATCCTATCAAGGCGTAAATGAAGGTCTAATTCTGCTTGTTGGCTTTGGGTCTCACTATACTGAAGGTTGCCTTGGGTTGGGCTGTAAACTGGAGAAAGGGTTGGATTCTAGGTTGAGTGAGTGCCTAAGGCTGACTTTGGAGAGCTTAATTTACTTATCACCCCTAGTCACAAACAAGTGCTGGTGATAGTCGGCCCACATATCGGCAGGGATAACCATGAACATTACTATAGTATAGTATAGTATAGTATAGTATATTTCTTGACCGTGGTCAGTACACATGCACAAGGCAAGATCAGAGTACTGACTTCGCATGATTAAACTTCGGAAATCGTGCACGGATAGCGGAATTTGTCATCAGCGTGCTGGTCGGAAACGGAGCAAGGAACCCGGGAGGACTTAAGCTTATGGACGGGGTCGTTTTTTATATGGAGAACGCATTCTGCAGACTATCGCCCATTGCATTCCGGTAGCCCTGCTGCCGAGCTGATTCCCTCTAGCCTATGCAGAAGTAACCCGTGGTTCAAACTATCAAAAGCTTTGCGGAAGTCCAGATAGCATAAGTCCACCTCCCCTCCCCAGTCCCACCTCCTGACCGCCTCATCACAAAAGCCCAGCAAGTCGCTCGGGAAGGACCTGCCCCTCCTAGCTCCATGCTGTTGATAGGCGATCAGGTTGCTCTCCCCCAGGCGACCTGCCAAAGCATTTCGGATAATTTTCTCGGTAACCTTCACTACTATTGGTAGCGGGCTTACAGGCCTGTAGGTCTTCCCATGATCCCTTTGACCTCTCATGTGAGCTGGCATGGCTTCCGCAGTTTGCCATTCACTCGGTAGCTCAGCCTCCGTGAGAGATTTTTTGAACTGTGTGACTAAGTTCTCTGTCCGCGTTCCAGCCAGAGGCCTGGGAGTGGTTGGGTGGATTCCGTCTGGTGCCCGGGCTTTCCTCATGTCGAATGTGCCTGATACCAGGCTTGAGTGAGCCCTTTGTAGCTAAATACTATACCTCCTGTTGCCGCCCTCAGGGGCGGAAATGAACAATTTACCGATGCTTATACTCGATAGACCCTTTGTAAACATGAACGCTTCTAGTGGGCCATCCCGGCCCCTACGACGCTCTCAAGAGGAGAGATTAAGATCTAGAGGCTGATAGTCCGACTTTCCTCTCTGACAGGTGACAGCTGTAGTCGCAAGTCGCTGCGCCCTTTCCGAGACTCCTTACCCTTGTGACAATAGGGGGCCCATGCCTACGAACAGTACTTCGGAATAGGCCGCACTAAAACCCTGTAAAACGGGACGGAGAATTCTGGCTTTTGCTTGTGACAGTATTGCACACACTAGCTTGTACCCCCGAGGCCATATTTTGGGCTCTCCGGGGCTGCCTTGAAGGCCGAAAGTCTGGTGTGCTTATCACTCCCAGGTCTTTTACCTCCGACACTTTTTGAGGCAGAATACTGCATGTTCCGCCCATGTTGGAAGTCAGGATTTTGCCTTTGGCGAGATTCAAGGGTAAATCTTTTCGTTTCGCCTGCCTGGGGACAAAATTTATATCTTGTGCTGAGTCTCTTTCTGTTACCCTCGCATCACGTGCAAGGATGAAACACAGGTTGCTCCATTCTTTCTCGGGGTCCTTTATGTACGGGGAAGGGGCAAAGGCCATAGTGCGGAACCCTGTGGCACACCAATGGCAACCTTCTCCGGCCTAGATAGATAACCACAAAACCTGACACAGGAAATGCGATCCCCAAGAAAATGAGCTACCAAGTCGCTTGCTTTCCCGATCATTCCAAGGGTTTGCCATTTACGTTTCAGCAGAGTCGAAAGCCTTGCCGAACCTCGAATAATAAATTCACTCTGTCGTACTCCCGTCCATTCTTCTTGTGGTCTCCTCCAAGAATGTTATTAAGTTTGTCAAACGCAACAATTTCCACCAAGTCCATGTTACACAGAAGTCATTAGGTCGTTATCAGCCAGATCTAGGCACCACTACTTTCTGAATACGCTTTCCAAGCATTTATATGACGCTGACGCCAGGCAAACCGGGCTATAATTCTCCGCCCTCCGCCTGGTTTGTGTTTTATGTATCTCTGCCCCAATGGCCTTACTCCATTCATCTGGCACTCTGCCGTCCCTTAGAGAAGCTTCACACAGCTGGGTAACAGTCCCTGACAAGATACCGAAAGGAGGCCGAAAGAATGCCGGATGGATTGTATCCGGTCCGGCTGCTTTGTGCCTGCATAGGGATTTAAGTTCGTGGGGCATCTTGTCCTCATTTAAAGTAAACACTTAATCCTGAATGATCGGAAATTCCTCAGCTGCTACTTTTTATTTTTTCTCTGAGGATTTTAGACTAACCTTTCTCAACTTACTGTTGCCGATACTGTTTTGTGGTCGTCATCCTTTCTGCCTCCGAGGCAATTACTTTTTCCTTCTCTGTCGTGCCTTCTTGGAGGGATAACTTGTTGGACTTTCGGTATGGTAATGAGTAACATTGACTCAAGGTAGTTTATTTTATTGCGGTTAAGTTCCACCTTCTCGCTCACGTCGATCAACAGCAGACATACCTCTTGTCTACCTTGACTTTTGCCGCCTCAAGCTCAGAAATTTGTTTGCTGGGCCCAATTAAGCTCGGAGAATTTATTTTAGCTGTTTAGGCTACAGAACCGGTACTTTATACTTATTCTTTTGGCCGAGAGTTCTCTTTATACTGATTTCTGTCCCGATTTTGATCAACCCTTGGCTAGATAGTGGCTAAGGCTCACTGTCAACGATGTGATTTTTATATACCTATAAATTACTTCACGAATATTACAACAGAATTTGTGGAGCAGTCTTGGTTTTACTTGGGTTCCGCGCTGACTTGGGTTGCGCTTTGCTTTGAAGTTAGAAGGGGCTACACAGAAGCCGTTAACGTAATTATCCAGTTGATGGAACTGTTAATCCTTGGACGGACATCACCCTAAACAGATCTTGTAAGTTCTGGTCCATACTGCAAGCTTCTGAACACTGGCGTTCTCCCTATATCGGATTCTACCGCAGTTAGCATTTCTTCCTGAGGGCACACCCCCTCATAGAACGCTATTGCGGGTTGTCCCTTCTCTTTATCATCGGGTGCAAGTCTCCCATTGGGCATTTCCAAGGTACCCACGCACTCACGTGTGGTTTTCTTGGACTGCACAAAAGTGAAGACCCTCATAGCGCCTGCCTTTACACTGTTGGCGAGTTTCTCCTCATACTTGTGCACTGCTCCTGGTTGCAGGGCTTGGGCCCCTTTTCTGGTTTTTTTGGTAGTGCGAGCTGTGAAGTTAGTAATGAGCCTGTCGCCTTTTACGATCTGTTAACGCTGTGGCGGGACAGGATAGGTCATAGCCACGGTTAATCGAGCCTCCAGAATAACTTTGGCGGTAAGTACACTGGTTAGGCACCCAATATTGTGCAGCTTATTTCGTCGAATCACAGCTAAAAATAGGACGGAAGCGTAACACCTCGTCGCACCTCAAGCTCGGGAGATATCGTGCTACTTGAATGTTCACTGAGTCTGGGAGTATCTGAGTGATGAGGTTGGATCGGGTCAGAGGACTCGTGGCTCTGGCCAATGTACTACTAGGTTATCGCCGTCGAGAGCTGCAACTTTCCCAATGTGCTTCGACTGTCGAGTTGGGGCCTGAAAGGAAGAGAGTGAATGCAGGTCTGATCCTGAAGAATCGGCCCCCGATAGAGAGGCTCGCTGACTCAAACACCTGCCATGATGAACCTCGAAAACACCCTTGGGAACAACTCAACTAATAAAAAAGTGAGTAGTATGCCGTATTTTACTGTGTCAGGGGAGACTATCGTTGTGTCATAGCTTATACATAGGGCGCGTTTGACTTATGCCAAAATCCGTCATCTCCGGCATCGGCGTGAAGTCAGATTGTCTTTTGAAAATAGAGTATACAGCGCAGCGGTCAGGTTCTTTCTTATGAACTGTTCAGGAACATGGCAGATAAGGTTGGAAGATAAGCGAGGCCTGTTGGCTTTCCAGCATCGGTGCCTCCGTGTCATTGCCCGAATATGATGAACACACCGAATTAGCCATGCTGAGATTAGACGTGAGGTGTTGTCAGCCAGAGTTCAGTTTCCGGACCAAGTACTGAATCTAAACAGGTTAAGGGAGCTGGGGCATATGTTGCGTGTGCCCACTGATACAAACCCTCGGCGTACAATATTGTCTGAGGCATGCAGTAATTGGAATTTAGATTGAGGCGGTCAGTACATGACATGGCAAAAAGATACGAAAGCCGTGACCAGTGAACTCGGGCACTTAGGACGTGGTAGATTTCCAGGCTGGGGTTCACGCAACCGACCTACCACTTCGTTGGAGACATTAGGTAATATCATTGGGTTTCTCGGCCATTGGCGTAGTTGCATTCGGACTCTTCCTTTGTCTTCGTAATTCTCGCTTATTACTATGATGTTTTGGTCTTTTCCACCCCATGATTCTATTCTTTTTGCACTGGGTTCGAAAGCGCTGGAAGATACCAACCGAGACCACAGCACACAAGTCATAGGCTAGCGGTTGAAATAACTGAAACTAGAACTTAACTTGTACCGCATAGTCACGCAGTCAAGCATGCCCCGCTTAGCCCTGAGATAAACCATTGTCTCGCGTTACATTTGCCTTCCATTAAAACTATTAATATTAAAGCGCGAAAGCTTTCACCTGGTGGCTACACATAAGGGGTTAAGTCGCAAACGGTGAACGATAAACGTATTGCTGTCCAAGTCGTGGTGACTTTCCTAAAGCTCGATGGACTCCTGAGCAGAGAATAGGTAGAAAAAACCCTTTGCAGTCAGACAGTCCTTTGGTTGTGTTATAGAGGAACCCTCGTCGTAAGCAGCTTCAGAAAGTACAGGTCAAATGCTTGTGATCATTTGATTTTACCCAGTGAGTCCCAAAATCTGTTTGAATTATAGTGCACGAAGAAAGAGCAAATAAAAAAGGGCCGATTTCTTCATGGATATGCAAGCTTGGCGCATTGCGAGGAATAGTGTACGGTCAGTTGGTGGGCACAACGAAGGGGTGGGTAGCGGTGGCAAAACTCTGACGCCAGCCTGCCGAGCAATCTCATTTTAACTGAGTAGCGACTTGCATAACCCTTTACTCTGTGCCACAGATAGCATAGGAATGTAAAGAAGTTATTCACAATCGTGGCCTCAAGAGCTACATTCAAATTGCAATTGACGAGGAGGCTTCAAATATGAAACGACGGTTCCTGCCTCACCATTTTATGATAAACTACAACAAACGTGACATAATGAAAGTACTGTTTGGTTGCGCAATAGAATGCAAGGGAACATCCCTAAACGGTGAATTTTTAGTTGAGCCAGACTTCACAAAGGCATCCTGGGGGTACTGGGGTGCTCCCGAAAATATCCTGTGGCTTTGTCCGCAGACATAGCATAAATGCCCCCACTGGTTCGAGCGCCGGTACCAGACAGGTGAGCTTTTAGTTTCTTCCTCTTGGGTTCGGGCAATTTGGACAAACCAACAGATGTTTGTGAAAAGAACGTGGACCCATTTGCAGCCACGTTGTTTCCGTTATGCGCCAACTTCGCGCTAAGACGTACAGTCGATAACCATGGCCATGGATATCCAGCTATGACGGCCAGTGCCGTTCGTGAGGACTTCGATGTTGGTGACTGTTTATTATTTTAGAATGTGAAGGTGATGACATAAGGTTAGTAAGGGTTGAGTAGCATACCTCAGGAAAAGGGATCCAAGTTGATTGAATGGGCACAATATTATCGAGAGGTTCTCACGTATCTGAAACATAGTAAGCTGCAGTCTAGCGGTATCAGCAATCAATAAAATGCACTCAAAGGTCAAAGGGCTTTGGGAGTGCAGTGGGCTGTAACCGGTGATCGCTTTACTTTCACAATGAAGTTGCCCAACCTACCCTAGGCAAAAATGGGAATCCTAAAACGTGTAGCTTCAGTCAGACACTATTGTGGCCGAGGTTACTGACCTATTGAACAAAGGTGCCAGCGCCCGGGACACAGCGTTCGCCAGAAGATGTAGGATGGCGGTATGAATCCCACCTGTCCCGACCGCCCTACATTATCTCAGCCAATTGATAGCTACTTCTACTTCCATGGGTTTTATGACGACCTCGTACACTTGAGGGACGCGATAGGGTTCTAGTTTTGACGAATGGTTTCTTGCGTCCGTGGTGTGTACCAGCTCGTAGAACTCAACGGGTACCTCGACCTTTGCTCCGGCGTTGCTTGCACGCTTACCCTGCTCAACCACAGCGTTTCCTACTGTCACTCGTATCTGAGCCTCACACTGTTCGTAGTTTTAATGGGCTTTGGAGCACTGTTCAGCTTTTTGTGCTAACCTTGCCTCTACTGTATCTGACGGGATTTTTGTACCATTGGAGCATGTTCGCGGGCCCTCAGAAACCGCAGAATGTGAAGACGTACCCCCTACGCTGCGAAAGCGTCTCCAAGCAACTCACTTGCCTGCCTGCGCTTTTTCGGTCCTGCGGGCCCGCCAAGGTGGTTGGCTCCTCCAACCTACCCTCCTTATTTGAGAAAACTCATCAGTGAGCCTCATCAAGTTACCTTTCACGTGCGACCACTCATTCCATTTTGTGAGGCAGGAGATTATCCATTGGGCACTATTTGCTGCAATCCTCGGCGCCTGGTATTCAACCTTCTCGAAGTTCCTCCCTAGTTTATGGGGGAAGGCTGAGGGAAACCATTTGGAAAGGTGTCTACTTACCTCACAAAAGCCCCTGGCCTTAAGTGCAGGCCACGTCAATTTAGGCTGCACAGGATTGATAGTGACTGGGACCAATCCAGCGTCCAGAAATTGCTCAGTGGTATGCAGAGATCGGCATTCACTGCTGCGATTTTGTTAATTCCTTCCAAGTTGGTGACACAAAGTGGATAATTCCTTCAGTTTGGCCGAAAAGTAACGAAGGAGCCCCCGTTTCACCTTCCAGGACTGAGACGAAAATGGCCTTAGCTTTCAATTCCACCTACCGCTTAAAATCTTCGGCACGGACACACGACAAAAGAAAAGCCTTGAGTGAATTACAGTTTCCCTCTAAGCCTTAGTATTCCACATCTGAGAATAACTCGTACCACTTCGCATCCGCTATCCCCTCCTATCTCTTACTCCAAATGTCCCATTCCACGTTCCCACCATTCTATTGTCGAACGTTTTCTCTCGCTTATTAGGCCTGTATCTGTGCTTTCAAATCTTACGCTATTTCCTCTCTTTGTGTAATCAATGGCTAGTTCAAATATATCTACTGCACCTCTGCCCGGTATGCTGCTCGAGACTTTAAGCGCCTCATCGAGGACTATTATGAGTCTTCTTTTCCTAAGTGTGGAAGGTCCCGTATCGTTTGCCTTTCGTTCACGTGATATCCTTCGTTCTCCTTCAAATATATGGGTGGCTAGTCAGTGAACCTATTCCAGTCGGGTTGCATTTTTTGCGCAAAAGATGCACAGGCCACAACAGCATGGGAAAAGTATCTGTATATACCCTGGGTTGGCCAAATTTCACAAACTGCTACTGAAAACCCTGTTAGTGGGCGAAGTGGAGCAAATACCACAAAGTAAGCTGCAAAGTCAGTCCATAAGTTCAAGCGAAAATTGGATGATAGTGAAGCAAATTAGCGAACTTCGCCGCTATTTACTACTGAATAATGGCTCTAGGCTCCGCACCAACCTTAGGGGAAGAGTTCACAGGTGACATATTTCTTCTAGATATACTAGGTGCCAATGAAGATTTGGTGTGATAAGGTCAGTCGTTCACACGGGTTTTCTCTAGGGATGCAAACTGAATTCGCCCTCATTTCATCGTCAGCTTTGCCTTGGAAATGAAACCAAAATTTGTTCCACGTGAATACCCCGGATTTTTCTAGAGTTGCATTTTTCGTGCGAGTCCACGTTCACTACCTCGAAAATATATCGTGCGATCTAATGTCTTGGACTTGCCCGTCCAACGATTTCTGTTGCATCGTGCATCCTCTTCGAGAAGGAAAACTGGCCTGGCCAGCTTGAATAATTTCATTTGAGAGCCGCTCTTAGTACCAATGTGCCACACGCTACTTTGATTTTCATTCCATAGTATATATAAAAAAGCTAGTACTTTTAGTCGTGACTGCAGTGTTGTATTCAAATGCGTAACTAGCAAGATATTTCTACATACGTTAGGCTTAGATAATAGTCCGCCATCTACCGTTGGTCATTTGACAGACCTTTTTACCAGTCGCGAAAAGGTAACACGTCGTCGTGGTCACAAATTCTAAACTACTTTCAACAACGGGGTATCGTTCTACAACACCGTTTCTATTCCTGCTACTACCATTTTTAAAGTCCGTTTTGAGAATGCAGCGAAAGGCTTATTGACTGATCCATTTTCTTTCATCGTTTGGCTTTAATTCGCCATCTACAGCTTACGTGTTCAAGTCACTCGTACAGGTTGTTAACATTTCATATGGTTTGTAGCAAAGCAGTTCTCATCGTTCCCAAAAGGAAGGTGACGAAGCACACGCGATTCGCAGCGTCTCACAAATCGGGTTGACGGTTTGCTCTTGCACAATCATGAAGCTCGTAGTTCACTCTTTCAGCTTAAATGTGTACTTCCGATTGGATGAGTCTAATCCACCACTGGACACAGAACAGATTATGCAGTGGAACAATGGTAACAAGTTGCCGTCTGGGTGCTGGCAAAGGGATTGGCACTAACAAGGAGCGATTATAAATTAAAAAGGACCGTAAAGTGCCAAGCGTGAGAGATCCACAAAGAGGAATACTTTATTGGCTGAGAAGAGGGTACTTTGGCACTACATGCTTGAAGTGATTCGGCCAACTCCACAGGCCGTTCGGCGCGCTGTAGATTCCTTTCCTGCGCACAGCCAATCAGGCCAAGCCCGACCTTAAATTATAGATCTTGTAGATACGGCGAAGTCAACTTGTGACAGGTCAGCAAGTTATCGGCCTGTAAGCACACGCCTATTTCTGCTTATAGAATACATCCCTGACGTTCTTGTCTGGTCGTGTCATTCTTCCAGTGCTCGAAGTTCGATTCCAGGTTATTCCATTACGTGCTATGTGCTGGCCGGGTCCGATTACCAGTGTTTTACAGGCAGACGATGAATATACCCTCAATCTCGAAATCGGGAGAGAATGAGCTAGGTCTGCAACCTGTTTTCTGTCAGAAGAGGAGGCCTGAGCTGAATTACTTCCTGCACCTTGTCCACAAACGCATTCGCTCAATCCCTAGAGAGGTGCCGCGACCCAGTTTCCAAAAGAAGTAGCGAACATTTCCGTACCATATGACGACGTAAGTTAAGCCGGTTCAGTATGGATAACACCGCGTATTATCAGGCGACCACCCAATCACATTGTGGTTAAAGTGCTTCAGACTAAGGGAACCCCAGGAGATTCTCCAGATAACTACCGGTGTTAAGTCCCTCGCTATTTCGTCAGGATCTCCTGATCCTAAACATTTCAAATCGTCCGCAAAAACTAAATTTGTTGGTGACAAACTTTTGATGATTCTTTTATGCAGAGAAGAAAACGCGGTGGGTCCAAAACTGACCCTTGTGCCACTCTGATGTTTGCTTCTGCCGCTTCGAACTGCAGATTCATGATCTGATATGGATCATTCTTGGCAGTGACTTCGCCTCAGAATACTGCAAGGTTCGAGAGACAAGAATTACCTTCCAAAAAACCCGTGCTGTACCTTGTAGAGAAAATTGTGGTTCAGTAAGTATTTACATACGTGCTCTCCTATCAGCCACTCCAAACACCTGCAGAGAATGCATGTAAGGCTCACAGGCCGGTAATTCCCTTCTTCTGACCATGACGCTCCCTTGTGGGTAGCCGCCACGGTAGCTGACCTCAGTCCCCACGGTAATACCCCTTGAGTAAGTGTGGCACTGTATGGACGGGGGATGTGCCCACGTATCATGGGGCCAGTGACTGTATCATGATTAAGTGTAGATTACATCAAGCCTCGACGATTTAATATTAATAATAATAATAATATTATTAATAATAGTGGTTTATTTCTGATGACCCCGAGGCATGCTACAACGCATGATCAAGCGGTACAATTCGAAGCGGAATCCGAATTCTAAGAGGACGATTCAAGTGTGTGCACTCGATACAGCGTACGAGAAAGAATTTGAGTTACTCAGCAAATCTGAGCTAAAAATTCGGTTGCCAGGCCGGCCGAGTCCAGATGGAGCTGGTTGGAAGTGGTAGACTTTCATTGAAGTATTTCAAAAAGAGGGGCTGCACAACGGGAGAACCAAATACAATTGACGGAAATTCTGTTTACCTTGGGGAAAAAGAAGTTCCAGAGGGAGACCTGAGCCAGCCATAGCGCTGAGCGGTGTATGGAACGGCATAGGATTGGGAATCAGACAATCAGTAGGAGTAAAATTGAGGACACAGCACAAGAAAAATCATTCGAAGGTTACCTAACTAGCGAAAAGAGCCATATGGCAAAGTAGAATGAAACGAAAAGAGACAAAAAAGGTGTAGCAACCGCAATGAACTTGGCTAGAATACAGTAATAACTAATGTCGCACGTAAAATCGTGTCAAGAAGATAAACACGATAAACACTGAGGGGTGTAATGCTCAAGATCGTGTTTGATCTAGTCGCGGAAACCTGCTGGGCAGAAGACTGTCCGACTGAACGTGAAACGGGGGTCTCATTTGCGGGCTAGTTTATAGGAGTGCTCTGCTGACTTGAATATGAGACAGTATTCTCAATCGAAGACAGCAGAGCCGGTGGGCTGCCGAATTGGACGTGAGAGGACAATCTCATTTGAAGTCGTAGCAGTGGTGCTGGATGCTGTCCTAAATGTGAGACGATAGCCTCATTCGAAGTCGTAGCAGGCAACGCTAACTGCAGACCTTGAAGTGACACGGAATCGTCGTCAACAGGTAGTGCAGGGTCAATATCGAGTCTCGTCAGCGGGCGACACATCATCATCAACGTACGCGACTTTGAGACAATCGATGCTAACAGTATCGACGCAACCGTGTCGTCCAACCTTAAAGGTCTTATCGTGACGAGAAATCACTCGAAATAGGCCTTCCTAAGTCTGTTGTAATGGTTTGCTTACCGAATCAACACGAACGAATACATGCGAACAGGTTTCCAATTCGGTCAAAACAAAAACCTGTCGTCGCTGCATTCGAGTCTGTGCCGGAACGAGATTTTTCAAGTACGTACACAAACTGTGAACGTAATTCTGTACGTCAAGCGAATCTGTACTCCGTGGAGTGGAGAATGCCCCAGGCAGTCGTAATGTCGTGCAGTAGTCAAGTTCTGCGGCGGAACATTGAATGTCTGCCTATATGCAAGTCCTGATAGCAAGCAGAACTAGCGGTAACGTTTCGTACCAGTCGAGGCTCTCATGTGCTTTAAGAGCCACTTCGAGTTGGCTATGAAAGCTCGACTAAATCGTTCGATGCCGGACTGTAAGCGGTCGTGCAAATGCGTTCCCCACCCGGCAAGTGAGTTAGTGAAGAGAACAAATGGGACTCAAATTGTTGCCCTCAATCGGTAGTAATTGTGGAAGGACAACCATATAAAGCTATCCATCATTCTATCAGATGCCGAGCGAATGACTCGGTCGTGAATGACCGGGAATAACCTCGGGCCATCTCGTAAATCCATCGGTGTGCGTTAATAAATAGGTATAATCTTGTGATGGGGTCAATGGACCCACAATGCCTACGTGGATATGATTGAAGCGAGCATTAGGTGTAGCGATAGTACCGATAGACGAAACTGCTCACCTACGAACTTTAGATCGTTGACATTGTAAACACTGTTTCACCCACATACGGGCATCTTTATTCATAGACGGCTAGAAGAATCATGCAGCTACTAGTCAAAGACTGGATGCGATGCTTGGGTGTGAAATTCCACGTAGGGTATAGATTACAAGAAGTCAATATGTGGAGGGTGTAGGACGCCTTTAAGCAATACGTAGCCAAATTCGAAACGGATCCCGAAATCAGAAAGCGATTATCCGTGAAACTCTACGATACTAGATTACCGAATGAACAATGAGATGAAACAGACACGAACCTGTATCGTGCAATCACACGGACTAGGAAAGCGAGAACCAACTTGCAGCGTGCAAGAAGGGAGCACGTGCTTCACGCAGGTCCAAAATAATAATAATATTGATTTATTTCGGAGGCGCCCGAGGTATGCCAAGTGCATGATCAACTGTTTACAAGTGATGGGATAAGCAGACGAAAGCCTTGAAAATGCGGAAATCTACATGACAGACTTTGAAAAATAGAGGCTTAGAAAGGGGAGTAACATGGGATGAAAGTATGGCAAATTTATGCACACCAAAGAAAATGTACTGAGTTTAAATGGATCCATGGACGGATTCAAATGGAGGCCCGGTGAGTTTGAAAAGTCAAGGTCAGGTGGCGGATTCAGCTTGTCAGTTTAGGGACATCTGAAAGCTGACTGATATACATGAGATAGGCTGGAATTCGGCATAAGAAACTATAGTAGCGTGAGACGATGGAGAAAATTTGAGATTCACTGCCAAGGATTAGATAACAATGAAGCCTATGTACTCTGCAATAAATGGTCGACCAACAGGGCACAAAACTCATTGGTTAACAGGGAGCGAGCGAAGTAAGACGTAAAAGGTGAATCAGGTAAAAATAATAGTTCATAGGATTTAGACATGGTAAATATAAGTTATATATTTAGAAGGAATGGATGCATATCATGGCCGTCAGCGGGATGATAGCAAGAGAGATGGCCTGTGGGGGACTGCAGGATACAGAGCGAATGCATAAATACATATGTGCGGTTGTTTATATATATATATATATATATATATATATATATAAGAGAGGCCGGATCAATAACAATGGAGTCCTAGAAAGAAATTATCAGTTATTAGGAGGGGCAGGTTAGGTTAGGTCGAGTGGTTATAGAATTAACTTGGGAATATCATGGTGAATTATCTTCATGACAGATGAACTTGGCGGATCAACAGATAGAGTGTAGAATGCGGAGGCACAGAAAAGACGACGACTGAGAAGCAGTTCAAAAAAGGAGAGATGAAGGAAAGTACCGAAGAGAACAGGTAAGAATAGATCAAATAACCTGATTTATGCAGATGGGACATGCGGCGTCGGTCAAGAATGGGAGAACCATTAGTAAATGGGCTTACATTATTCATCAGGAAGATGGTGGCGATTGAGATGGCTAAGCAACGCAGAGCGATTGCGCATACAAAGTGGAGAAAGTTACCTGGGAGGTGAAACTGCCCCTGGTGCAAGATGCAGCAGATGTGACGGCAAACAGCATGGGAGAGGAATGAGAAAAAGGGGTACCAGAGGGTGGTAGCAGATCAAACGGACTGAAGCTGTGGATGAGAACCATGACGAAACAGCGATTTTAATAACAATAATAATAATGGTATACATCTCGACCATGGTCGAGACGCACGAGCAAGCGCATGATCATGGTGTACAACGTTACTGAAAACAATGAACTGTGCACAAATTTCAAGAAAGCGAGTCAAAATCGTCAGAAGCAAAGCAATATAGCTAGAGTTGGTTTTAGTCGACCGGAATGATAATGATTTGCGCGGCAAATATGGTTTGGTTTCGAATCCGAATTGGTTGGTGGTGGCCCGTGGGAGTGCGAAATATGTCGTGAAAATATAGCGCTAAGGATGCCTTATAAACCAAAATAAAGCAAGCTGTGGATAACGGAGGCCTGTTGGGGTTCCATGAACGGAATATGGTATGAACACGAAGAGACGATAGAAATGAATGGGAGTACACTCGTGAACTTTGGTTAATGTGAGGAGAACGGCTCTCTATGAAGACGATGATGGCCTGGAATGACGGATATTCCCTGTCTCAATAAACGTAGTGCTTCATGAAACGGGGAAGATATGAACAAACTGTGTGGAAGTGGACTAGAAAACGTTGATGAATGTGGGTGAAAAAGCAATCCATATAAAAGGCGAGTTTAGGTTCAGGATCAATAACCCGTATCATTCAGAAAAAAGAAAGCGTAACTTGAAGGCCTTGAATTAGTGAAGGATCAGTTTCAAGCCGGATAACAATCGAAAGAAAAATGAAATCTTGCAAGAGTAAACTGAGTGAAAAACCTCCGCGTAGGCTCGCGCCCTATTGGTCTGTTACGCTGACAAAAATGTACTGTCTTATTGATTCTCGGTGATATTCGGCGTCATTATCGGGAACCATGGATGGAGGGGGGAGGGGAGGTAAGTGGATTTGTTTTCGGATGGCTTATCGAAATTTATTGAGTAAAAAAGTTTTGTGTTGCTTATTCTGGCTCTGTCATTGGACTGTTTCACATGAGACCAGGGTGATGTGCGGCATCCCATGGGTATGGTTCATCAGACGGGGTAAGGGACGTGTCAGTCAATCAGTAGAAGGCAGCTTGTGAACTGTTATTTGTGAAAACTCCAGCAGTGACCCCAGTAGTAGAGGTTTTGCGTCAGAAGACCCCTATCAATCTACTGGTAAGCAGTTAGGAGTGTTTTAGGTCGTGTGGCTCGATTGCAATCCCGTTTGGTATAAAAGATTCCGCTTGGGTCTCTGTCGGTACGGGTCAAGGTATGTGTACGTTCCGTAATTATCTGCTATCAACAATGCAAATAGAACAACTTCCCCGGTCCTGCTTCTCCACATGGTTCGGCCACAAATCGTGCAGGACGCCAGAGCATTACACGTACATACGTCGCTGAATCAATTCTTAACCGTTCATACACTCACGCACATTCACGCACGGCACTGCTCCCATCATGTGTTGTCCTCACACGCCATCACGCGCACCACAAGATTATCGACTTCTGCTTCGTGCTCGTCGACACAAGCACGCTCATGTGACCACATGATTGTTGTTTCGGTATGGAGTCATGTGGTGACACGCACACACTCGCATGACCGCTCTCTGTATGACACACGGACCGACGTTCATTCATCACGGTTTCCCCCATTTCACGATGACCCAGAGTACCACACTTAAACTCGCACTAGTGATCACTGTTCACACGGGACCACTGGAAAAGGAGCACACACACAGACTAAACCGTTGGCCCTATGACCATTCCACCGCACGCACACACCTGACACACCCAATCAGCTCTCAACATGTTACGGGTCAATTCCCTCAATCGGGACTACTCGAAATTCGGTCGTACTGTTTGACACGAGTCGCACTGACAGTTTTCACCGTACGTTTGGAGATGTTCAGTTGTACGTCCATTTGCATTTATTTACTAATGTTAAGCAATTATAGAACCGTGTTCCCTACAACCAACGTCTGTTGACTGTGCGTTTATTAGGTGGTTGGGACGCGAAGTAGACTGACCCAAACGGAAGTATCCTAGAAAGGCTTTAACGCGGCTAGGAATAACGAAACAAAAAAAGAGAGAAACCGAAAAGGCTTTAAGGAAGGTGGCCGAATTATTACTTCACTGTGTGGACCTTGGTCGCCGAAAGAGAAGCCCGAGAGAGTGGACGAAGACAAACCTGAAATGAATGATGTTAGCAGTCTGGACGTGGCTCCAGCTGTGAGTTATGATAATAAATGGCAACAGTTAATAATGAACTGGTTGGGTTTATATGAACGGTCGGTGGAACATTTCATATTCTGGTCTGGGTTTTAATTGGAGAGCTTAAGTGACGTGGGGTAGCAGGGAGTCGATAAGTACTACTACAGGCTTGCAAGATAGCGTAAACCGGGTGGGCTGATGCGTCTGCATTTCAAAGGATAAATGGCTTGCATGCAATTAGATGTTCTGAAGAGCAATTAAGTAAGAACGCAGGAAGAACCACTAGGGCATCGGTGGTGATGCGTTAGAGAAAATTGTTATCATGCACAGAAACGTTGACGCACTTTAGTCAGTGCTCCCACTCGGTAGAGCCGGCCTACCGAGATTTACTTTGAATGTGAGCAGGGAAATCTCATGACTTGGTGGTTGCTTGAATATCGTATTTGTTATAAGAGTGAGGAGAGATAGTTAGTAGGGAATGGGAAATATGAACAGTCCTCCGTGTTCATTTTTTGTAGACCCAAGTGGGGCAGGTGTTGGTCATCTGTTGCCTCCATATGTTATCCTTGTCAGTGGGCTTACAGTCCAGGCTTCGGTATTGATTGCAGTTGGCAGGAGGCTACGGTTACTGTTAGGTGGGGTTGTAAACTCAAACGTGACTTTGATGCTAGGACATCGAGAAGGCCGCTTTCTGAGAAAGATGACGGAATATGGAGGGGTATGAATGGAAAAAGTGACCGGTTTCCACTACGTTCTTTTCTCTATTTCTCCTTTTCCGGGCTTCACCGCGGTTGCCGTTGTTCGTCATGTACGTCTACACGCTGTCCAGGTCAATGGGTTGAAAGTCAGGGCTATAATAGCGATTGTATTTGAAGTTAACATGCATGCTAGGTGAGCTTAGGGAGGGTATGGGGTGGTTGACACTTAGAGCGGGGGGCTTCTGGGATAAGAGATTCTGAAATGAAATGATTAAGAAAGGCGAAATGAGGCCGGACATAAAACCCGGGCCGGTGGTGGCAGCCAGAATGAACGGGAAAGGAGTGAAGGATCAAGTAAGGTGGTAGACGGCGGAACTCGGTGTCCTAGGATCCAAAGCCACATACCTGTTTGCTGCAGAGACATCTAAGTCTAAATAACTTTGGCTGGCAATAGAACACGAACATTGTCTAAAATTAGGAGAACCGGCAAGCATTAAACTAGGTATGGTTACAAAAGTCAGAAAATTGTAGCTACCGTAGTATAGGTTGTATGCAATATAAAGTAAAAAGAGATAGTTGCACTGGCTTTTGTCATCGGGCGAGAAAAGAAAGTTTTGGTGCAAAAATCCTGGTAATCAAACCCGCTTTCGTAGGCCACCTCTTCGGTGACGGTCTGGCCGGTAAGAAGGATCACATTGGCAACAGTCAAGAAGTGATTCAGCGAGCCTCTGAACTGGGAAATTGAGAGACTCTCGCGGATGTTTAGCGGGAGTTTATTCCATAACTTTGAGTATTTTATAAGGAAGAAGTTAGATCTTAACGCTAATTTTGTTCTAGGAATAGAGAGCTGCAGTGACCGATGACGTAGGGCATAATTCGTGAGAGGAGTGAGACGAATGGGTTCAGCACACGAAAAAGCCGTACTGCGGTACAGCTTAAACAGGAATCATAAATTTACTTTCATGCGACGCAGCCAAAGAGGGTCAAGATTGAGTAAGATCCATCGATCCTTATAACACAAACTGGAGGAAAATCCCACTAATTGTTTGCTGAACTGACGTTGCACGGACTCCAGAGAAATGCGGTCGGATTTCGTCATGTTGGTGAAGATAATAGGAAAGTATTCAAGGAGAGGCCTAGCGTGAGACTTGTAAGTGAGCAGTTTGCAATCATTTGACCGAAAAGATCTGGAGATGAGACCAGTGATTCTCCTCGCCTCTGCAATCTGGAGTGGAACATACTCAGAAAAGCTAAAGCTACAAGAATAATGAAGACCAAGGTCTCGAACTAAAGGGCTGTACGAGATGGGTAGGTCGTGGGTAAGCAGGGTTCCGGGGGCCACTTGATATCTGAATGTTGTGTAGCAGCTCTTCGAGGTCGAGAAGTCCATACTCCATGAAGTGCACCAATCCCCGAGTCGCTTAAGTTCACTAGAAATTTCATCCAGCATAAGGTTGCGGTTTTGACGAGGAAACTCAGACAATCTTAACGTCAACAGCGAAAAGGAATGGGGTGCCATGGTGCAAGATGGGAAATATATCATTTATGCAGATGAGAAAAAGTAAAGGACCGAGTACACTGCCTTATATAACTCCACTGGTGACTGGAGCGGGCTGTGAGAAACACCCATCAATGGAAACCACTTGTGAGCGATTCGATAGGTATGATGTTAACCACGTTAAAAGCGAACCGGAAAAGCCGTGAGCTTTGAGTTTGGTTAGTAATGAAACTTGAGGGAAGCGGTCGAATGCCTTCGTCATGTCAAGGTATATAGTGATGATGGATTTACTGTTGTCGGCGGCCGCCGTTATGAGGTTGAAAAGGTCGTATTGGCAAGTGGTGCATGAACGTGACTTTAAGAAGCCATGCTGCTTACTATGGATGATGTTATGGGACAATAGGAAGTCGGACATCCGCTGTTTGATGAGGCTTTCCATCAACCTAGAAGCAATTGGAGT
Source organism: Fasciola hepatica (assembly GCA_948099385.1). Taxonomy (NCBI): domain Eukaryota; kingdom Metazoa; phylum Platyhelminthes; class Trematoda; order Plagiorchiida; family Fasciolidae; genus Fasciola; species Fasciola hepatica. The sequence goes on along the minus strand of CANUEZ040000180.1, from coordinate 2,647,637 downwards.
GTGGTTGATAGGACGGTAATTTGAGGGGTCATGTATTGGTCCTTTCTTATGGATTGGTATGATGACCGCAGTTTTCCGTTTTGAAGGAAATATGCCATACTTGATGGATAGATTGTAGATATTCAATAGTAGGGCTGCGATATCAGTTCCTCCAAGGCGTAGAAGTGTCGGTGGAACACCATCATGGCCAAGGTGTGAGGACTTCCGGACACGAATAAGCTGGTTGGTCACCTCTTTTAGAGTAAATTCTAAATCAGACAGTAAGTGCTCGGTGACAGGGTCTATGCATGGGGGTAAAGTAAGGGGGTCCGTAGTCATGGATGCAGCAAAGTAGGAATTAAGAGCCTGGGCTATCGCTACAGGTGAGGTAATGTGATCGTTATTTTCCAAAATGAGAGAGGGGATACCTGCCGGTTTGCTCTGATTTCTGTTCTTCATTAGGCGTGCCAACTTTGAGGAAGTATCATGGCACTGCAAGGCCGATACTTCTTGTTCTTTAACATATCGTCAGACTTAATTCTGATTGCCAACGAGAGACGTTGGAGCTGCAAGAATGACGATAAGTCACTGCTGTTGTGATACACCTTCTGGAGCTTCAGATATTTGTTTGCATTCGGCTCAGGACTGAACTACGGACTCGGTTTGATATGATACGAGTTGTAGTGATTTTGGATAGCAAGTTTGATAGGTTAGAATATAGTAGATCAGCAGCCAGCTGGGGGTCGCTTTGCAGGAAGAAGTCGTCCCAGTCTAACGAACGAAGCGTGCAGATAAGATTGTCCCAGTTGACTGCTGAAGAGAAACGATTGGGTGGGTGGGATTTATCGAAAGCTTGCGGAACCGCGAAGATGCAGGACACCATTCTGTGGTCACTTCCTGGAAAGAGGTCGAGCGTACTAGCTGAAACATCAGATAAACCAATCGTGAACACCAAATCAAGGATGTTGTTACCTCTAGTTGGGACTGTTACATGTTGAATCCAGCGCCCTACGCGGATGCATGACGTGAAATCTAATAAGTTGTTTGGGGCAGATAGAGTATTCCAACAGATGCTCGGTGCATTGAAGTCCCCCGCGATGAGTTTGGAGGAACAGGGCAGCAATGAAAGGTAGTTGAACGCGTCAATAATCTTGTTAAGGTCCATAGCGTTGGAACCAGGTGGCCGATAAATGCAACCAATATGAAGATAGGAGTTAGGTAAGGGAATCGTTAACCACAGAGAATCCTGAACGGCGTCTAGAGTTGTGTGTGAGAGTGGAATGGCCTGCAGAGTGTTTTTGACATAAAGTAGGCAGCCTCCCCCACGACGAGGCCTATTCCTTCGGAACATCTGGTAGCCAATTGGAATGACTCGATCTGACGGGACGGAATCCGTTAGCCAAGTATCAGTTACAATGATAATATCAAAGTAGGAGGGCTGAGCGATGCCGCGGATGGATTTAGTTTTGTTCAGTAATGAACGGACATCTACGAGTGTGACTGAAAGAGATGATGCAAGCCTCGATGGTGGTGGATATGGGGGGGGGGTTCGGTAGTGGTGATGAAGGTGGTAATTCCAGTGAAGAATAGGACAAGGATGGGGGGAGGACCTCAGTAATTCCACGGATTTGATAAGTTTTAACTTGGTGGAGGATAGTGTAAGGAAAGAGGGATGGGGAGGTGCTGTTTAGGGGAGTAGTTTGAATGCGGGGAATATTCTCGGAGGGGGCCGGCAGGAGAAAAGCAGCCACGGATGGATGGCAGTGCTAGGCTAAGAGACGTGGATGGGTCTTGTGGGAGTGGGAGGCTAGGTGAGGCACGGAGATGGTTCCCAGGGAGTGACTGGGTAGTAGTAGAGGTATAGGGCAGTTGGTGTGGCCGATAGTAAAGTAACGGAGCGGTGATTGGGGGGGGATAAGGTGGGTAAAAGTAGGGTGAAAATGATAAGGCAGTTAGCCGAGATGGAAGAATAGGATTCACAGCCACACAAGAGGCTGGAAAAATGTCGCTCGAATGAGCTTTTTTCTTATGGTTTGCATGTGCATTATGTTGATGGATCTTGTTCTTTTGGCGACGAAGTGTTAACTTCTGAGGGTCAAACTGCAGTGACGGGCTAATCAGCGGTGGTGGCCTAGGTGGTGACCAGATACATTCTGGTGGCGAATGGGTGAGTGCAGCGGGTGAGCTTAGGGGCCTGGTTGGGTTATCAAAAATGCCAGAGGTAACGGGATGCATGGGTGTAGACGGAGGTGGGTTGATGGTGCAGTTATTTTTAGGTACGGTTGAATAACCCGACATGGAGCTAGTAGAAGGAATGGGGTCGTCAAGATTTGGGGAGGACATGAGCTCGCGGGTAGATGAGTCGGAGGAACCTTCGTCAGTTTTGTGAATGCTGGGGCGCTTGTTCCAGTCTATAGATTTGCTTGGGCTATTCTGAACATTGTGACTTTTGCCGGGTGGCACATTGGGGGAGGAAATTGGCGTACTGTCTAAATCTACGGTTGCATTGTGATCTGCAATAGATGGCAACATCGGATGATGGCCAGTGATAGGTGCACCGGAGTTTCGGGGTGGATTTTTAGTAGCACTAACACCGGGGTTACTGTTCTGGGCGTGACTCTTGTGCACCTCTCTTTGGAGTGGGGTCTTGTCCGGAGATATCTTGGCGAGCTTTAGGCCGGTTTTGACTACGACTTACGATTGCCGGCTGATAAACGTCTTAGCGACAACTTTATTTGTGAACTGAAACAGCAGTGTACAGGTGGTGCTCAGGGACGTTTTGCGGAGTCTAACACAGTGGCACGGTTGTGAGCCAACGTTGCAAGCGCTTAGGATCATATTTTTAGCAGCTGAGAGAAGTATTCGGTCTGGAATGTTAAACACAATCGCGTTGTTTGCCTTTTTTATCCGTCTGAAGATTTCCGAGGCAATTGTGTCCACAAACTTCGTGGCCGGTAGTTGATTGGTTGGGGTATGGTGTGCGGCTGGATCAAGCAGGAAGGCTATGGGCATCAGTTGACTGATAATCAGATCCGCCGAGTCAATTCGAGAAGTAAGACTGCTCAGAGTTTTGGTCATTTCCGTAGTTTGTCTATTGGCATTTTCAAGTATATCTACCAGAGAGACTAAGCAGTTACCCGGTAAGTTTTGGAATTTAGTGGTCTTGCGACGGCGAGTGCTGACAGTGATTTTGGGTCGGCTGGGAGGAGATGTAGGCATATCTATGCTGGTATGGATGTGGATGGCCAGTCGAACAAGATGTGGCAACATGCGGGTAAGAGCTATACGGAAGCAGGGGATTAAGTGCAGAGTAGTGCCAATATATGTGAGCCTTAGGGGAGAGCGCTCGCAGCAGGAGGTCAATATCGGCGGAACTAATTATGTATCAGTTGTTCGGCTAAAATCTGCAAGCAGTTTTTGTGGATGGTGCTGTTCGAAAGTTTCCGGATGTATTACGCAAGTCCAGACGGCTTTAGTCTCTTTACGAAGGTGATTCCCTGAGTGGTATCTTGGAGTCTGCTAGTGTTGTTTGACTGAGACTGATATTTCGCTTATTTCCTACCCTATGATCACTTTTGTATGTATATTATACCACCGGGTGGTCCCAGGGAATATTGTTCAGAAAAAATTGCTTGATTTTTTCTGGGTCGGACAACAGGCCTTAGAGCTATAGTTTTAGGTATTATCCTAGATAGCTTATAAAAACTATACCGATAACAGCGAGAAAGCTACGCGGTGTAACGCAGGCCTCTGCAAATCCTTTACACTAGGGAGCACGTGAAAAAGCAGAACGGTCTAAAAGGCACGCATAGAATGCCTGTGGCAAACAGTAGACGAAACAGGAGATGGGAGCACGGGCCGAAAAATACAGGTGAGAACACGAAAAAGGCTGAGAGGAAAGAAGCACCGGGACAGGTAAACCGGTGGACGAACATCGCACGAACAATGAATGTGCGTCGGAGTCGGGGACATCGAAATTGGGAGCTGCGTTCGTGCCGGCAATTGTACAAGTGGATGCAACTGGATGATACTAATCGAAGCACTGCCAAGTGGAAGGATCCACAGAGGAATCGCGGATCCAGGCAGGGAAAACAGAGTGATATTTACTGGATAATAAATGTGGCTGTGAGAGATGCAGAGTTTGGAACGGCAGTCCTGATCTGAGAATTAGTCAGGGGTGCGGGTGTGGCTGGTGTGTAATGGTGTTAGGCATAAGAAGGGAGAACGAGGGAGGGTTTGAGAGAACGGTAGGCAGTGAGGCGTAACAATGCGGTCAATGAGATTTACAGGCCAAGGGTGGTACCAAATGAATAGATACTACAAGCCGGCAACGCCGACATGGGTGAAGAAATAAAATATTGGCGGTCGTCGACAGAGTAAAGTGGTTAGGACGATAGTGATGTGCAATGAGAGGTAACACAGTGAGAGTCGATAGGAGCAAGGACAGGATGGGTAGGTGTACATACCATAGGAGAACGAGAAAATGGATGTGATAGGAACGATAAGTGGGCACATAGTGGCAAACAAGGACGGTTGGATCATGCATTCTAGCATGCCTCGGGCGCACCGAAATATACAATTATTATAATTATTATTACATAGTCTGCAAACAACAATGGCGTGCCATGGCGTATTGTGTCCATCTCGCCATTATTGTACATTAGAAACAGGAGAGGACCCAGAACGCTTCCCTGTATAACGCCACTTGTAACAGGTTTCGGTTTAGAAGTATGTCCATTGGTTAGGGCCACTTGCGAACGATGAGCGGGATCAGATTTTAGCCGAGAAAGCAGCGGGTCAGCAAAGCCAAGAGAGGGCAATTTGGAGATAAAGTGCGGGTGTGAAACACGGTCGAAAGCCTTCGACAGATCAAGATAGACAAAAACTAATGCTTGCCCGCTATCAACGGCCTTAGTGACCAGGTTGAGGAAGACAAACTTACAAGTGGTGGATGATCGCTATTTGAGAAACTCGTGCTGCCTATGGATAAGAAGGATTGAGGCGATAAAATGGGGAGTAAAGCCATCTCATCGCGTTTATTTATCCATTCAGTAGACGGATTGCAGCCCGAAATCAATACCGCTCCCATTCACACTGCCTCCTTTATATGTTTGCATTTATTGGTCAAATCTTACATTGTGAGCATCCCCATTTTGCATGTGTTTTTTTAAAATTGTTGGTTCCACTGATGTTCTTTCTGTATACATATATATGTATAATGTATATATATATGCAGTATATATGATATATATTTAAATGTATGCACATATCATATATATAATATATGTATTCATAGACGGCCAGAAGAATCATGCAGCTACTAGTCAGAGGCTGGATGCGATGCTTGGGTGTGAAATTCCACGTAGGGTATAGATTACAAGAAGTCAATATGTGGAGGGTGTAGGACGCCTTTAAGCAATACGTAGCCAAATTCGAAACGGATCCCGAAATCAGAAAGCGATTATCCGTGAAACTCTACGATACTAGATTACCGAATGAACAATGAGATGAAACAGACACGAACCTGTATCGTGCAATCACACGGACTAGGAAAGCGAGAACCAACTTGCAGCGTGCGAGAAGGGAGCACGTGCTTCACGCAGGTCCAAAATAGGATGCGACAGAGTGGCACATTGGACGCGAACAAACAAACATTACGTCGTATAGAGACCCGGAGATTTTTGTTCCGATATACCAGGCCATAGTTAGGCCGCATATGGAGTACTGCGTGCAGGCCTGGGCACCGTACTACCAGAAAGATATCGACTGTCTGGAGAAAGTGAAAGGGCTAGCCACTAGAACGGTGGCTGGGCAAAGAGGGGTCAACTATACACAGTGTCTCCATGCCCTAGACCTGTTCTCGATGGAAAGACGGCGCATTCGCGGAGATTTGATAGAAAACTTCAAGGTAATGAAAGGACTGTCAGGATTAGGACGAGAAGACATTTTCCCTATGATCACCGAGAGAGGTACAAGGGGGCATCGCCTTAGATTACAAAGGAAGCATTGGAGGCCCCAAATTAGGGCGAAATACTGCCCAAACAGAGTGGTACCCTATTGGAATAAGCTCCCGGAGGAGATCATAAATACCACAACAGTGAAGGCTATTAAGAAAGCAGTAGACTATGTTGGGTGGCAGTATACCCCGAGTTATGTTAATCAGTTTTTAGGGTCAGATGCAATTTACTTATTGTTTCCACCTTACTCTGCCAGGGCTGATACTGCACAAAATTTCTGCCTTTCAGAAAAAGAAAATCACGCAGTGTTAGGAGCTACGGAAACGCGCCGACAAGGCAACTATCTGGACACACGATTGGCTCTAGCCACACCAAGCCCTGTGCAAAGTGAACTGAACTGAACCTTGTTGTAAGTGCCGCGCGGTTTAAATTCATAGTGCTCTCGTCTTTGAATTGAGTATTTGAATAGTTTTGTAAATTAACCTAGCTTAATTTACAATACTGGGCGTATCGTAATTGCATTTAAGGTGCGCTTTATCCAGAGAATATTTTTATTCTCCTCGTACTATTGCCGAGTAGTGTTCCGTGTTTCTCGAGGCGATCTTTTCTCTCCTCTAATCTTCCTTTTTTTGTTTTTTGTGCTAGCGGGATTTACCTGCTAGTGTCAGAGTGCGTATTTTGTTTTTGGGTAAAGAGCACTTGAGTTGTTCTCCCTCGTTTTTGGGGTTTTCGGTATGACACGCGTTTCCGACCCGTGTCCCGCACCCAATTGCGGAAAACGTGTGGTAAATGGTATAGAGTGCGAGATATGCAAGAGATGGGCTCGCTCAAGGTGTTCAGGGATAGCAAAGGAAATCTTTGTCCTTTATAAACAGAACCCATGGGCTGAATGGGTCTGTGCCCCTTGGAAGGAGGCGGCCAGTCTGGCCTTTAAACTGCAGGCCCAAGGGCAGGACGAACGCCCACCAAGTAGTACCTCGGTTGTAAGCCCCAAACCACCGCAAGCAGGTTGCAGTAAGTCGTTTGTGGAAGTAGTGTCTACACCAGAGAGGACAGTCATCAGTTGGGTTAGTCATTTCGGTTGCTCGGCAACAGTGACCACCGATTGTGGTCCACACTTTGACGGCGCTTTTGGCAGCCTACTCGCTACGCTCGGTTGCTAACACGTTAGGACGACAGCTTACCACCCTCAGGCCAATGGTATGGTTGGGCGTTTCCACCGGCAATTAAAATACGCCCTTCGAGCAAACGGTAACCCCCTTTGGAGTGAAACGCTACCGTTAGCACTCTTAAGCCTGCGTAGCAACGTTAAGGAGGAATTACACACAACACCGGCCATACTAGTATACGGCTGTACACTTCGTCTGCCTGGGGAGTCGGTAGCCCCCTCACCAACCGTGACTTTCGACTACGGCGACTTTGCTCAGCGCCTTACGCAGCACATGCGAGTGCTCAAGGCCAGTCCGCCGCGCGAACAACAGTCTACAAGTTATGTCCCAACTGCGTTAGAAACCGCAACTCATGTATTCTTTCGCGTCGACGGCGTTCGATCACCACTACAAGCGCCATACACTGGCCCGTTTCGGGTAACAAAACGTAGGGGCTGAAACATTCGTCATAGACATCAGTGGACGACACGACACCGTATCTATCGACCGTGTCAAACCTGCCGTCATGGAGTGCGAGCCGCCCGGCCAGTTTATACACGCTCAAGCCGCTCAGTCACCCGCATCGAACGAGTTATTACTCGAACTACCAGGGCGCTGGTGAGGAACCAAAAAATTCAGCTGAATGCCGTACTCGGCTCTCAGGCTCCGACTCCGACGGTAGTAAAGAAGCCACGCGCGGGGTCGCAAATAGTTGTAATTGAAGACTCGCCGGAAGACGAAAATTGGTAGTACTGTCCGAAGATGGATGACAGTGCGACCCCTACCAGTCTGGATGTTGTGGCAACTCCTATAGAGATGGATTGGGAGTCGCCGGAAATTCTGGGTTGTCAGCCGGCTTCATGCACACCAGTGGGGACATCCGAAGCAAAAAACGTGTCATCATCTCAGGCTTTGCGCCTGGGAAACAGACAGGAGTGAATAACAAGCGACACCTAAGCGACGGAGCAAACGCGGTGGTGTTATATACTAACGCGTGTAGTATTAGAAACAAATGGGCGGAACTCGCCAAAACCGCTGACGAGCAGAAAGCGTCAACAGTTGCCGTCACGGAAACGTGGCTTTCTGAAGAAGACCATGTGCCCGGCCTATTAAGTAACGGTTTTGCAGTCTATAGGCAGGATCACCTTGGTGGTGGAGTAGCCATCCTCATTAGGTCAGGTACAAACCACCTTGAGTCTCAGACCAAGATGTGCACTCGCAATATCCAGCTATGTGCCGTTACGATCATCCTTCCAGGCAGAATGGTTAACGTTGTCCGTGTCCACAGGGCACCAAGCACTAACCACGAAGAGGACGTTTGTTTGCTGCGGACTTTGGCTGAACTAGTTAAGGACGCACAAAAGACCCTCATAGTGGGTAACTTCAATCTTCCGCACATCGACTGGGTGGCTGAGGTCTGCGTGCCGGGATCGGAGGAGCAAACCTACTTAGAACGGCTGCATGCCAATGCGTTGCACCAGCATATTGGGGAAAATACCAGATATAGGACTGGATGCGTTCCATCCTTGCTGGATCTAGCTATAACGAACTTCCCCAACGATGTGTCTGGACTGCATTATTTTGCACCGCTGGGCAAGAGTGATAACGTGTGTGTCAAAATCGTCCTTTGCATGCGGCAACCCAAAGTACCTTCAAGGCTGGTCAGACATTTCGGTAGTATGGACGTAGATAGGCTTCGTAAGGGAGCGATGGGTTTGACCTGGGACACGACAGAGGAGGCTACTGTCGAGGAGCGCTGGCAGACCATAGAGGGATCAGTGACTGTCCTAAAGGAAGAGTTCGCACTCCTAAAACGAAGGAGTGGGGAGGGAAAACCCACGTGGTGGAAGGCTGCAATAGCCAAGGCCATCAGACGTAGAAACCGCAGCTGGAACCAGTACAAAGCTTCCGGCAGTCAGTTAGCCTGGAACCGCTAAACGAAGCTGAGAAACGAGACTGTAAGCCTTCTGAGAACTTCCAAGCGAGAATTTGGGCTCAAATTGGCCCAGTCTGTAAGACAACAGCCGAAAAGATTCTACAGCTATGTACAGTCTAAACGGCTCAACAAGAAATGCCGTAGGTCCGCCATCCACTAAGGACTATGGTATTGTCACTGATGACCAGGGCAAAGGAGACGCCCTGGGGGAATACTTTGGTAGTGTACATAGGATGGATGGTTGGATGCGAGTAGATCTGACTCTGGTGCATCCTTCTCAGTTAAACGAGCTAGATCTCTCAGAGGAATGCGTGCGTAAGTACCTACAGGAGTTAAACAGCCACAATTCAGCGGGCCCAGATTGCATTCATCCAGTTATCATCAAGCCGTTGGCGGATATCATAGCTCCGTCGGTGTAACAGCCGGTCGTGGAAAATCCCCCTTTTTTCCCTCGCGATTCAGTGTTTTTTCCCAACATCACTCATTTCCATACACTATTGACTTGTCTTTACGAACTGGTTGTTTTTCTGGACCAATTGTTGTTTGTTCGCGCCCAGAGCGCTATTTTGGCACATCCTCGTTCAAGACCTGCGTGACGCACGTGCTGTCTGCTCACACGCCGCTATTCGGTTTCTCGTTGTTGAGTCCTTGTGGTCGTATTATTGAGGTTTGTATATTGTTTATGTCATTGTTTATTGTAATAATCTAGTATCGTAGAATATCACGGATAATCGTCTTTTGATTTCGGGATCCGTTGCGAATTCGGCTACGCATTGCTCAAACGTTCGTAACAATACTCAATAGATCAATTTCCGAACGAGGAAAAATCACGCAAAATGCCAAGAAAAGGATCAAAGGCAGTCGAATCCGGACAGGAAGTAATACGGCAAGTCTCTGGGGAGGTTCTGGGTACATATGATTCTTTAGGTAATGCTAGATCGCCTAGTCCTGTCAGTGCTAGTTCATGTGTTATTGAAAACAATATTGATCGTAAGGATGTCGATTTATATAAGCTGAGAATACTAAAGCTAGAGCAACAGTTACTTTCGGCTAGAATACAGGCGCATGAAGCAGAGAAGTGTACACAGAAACAGCGAGAGCATGAGACCAGTGACTTCGACACTTCCGATAGGTTAGGGTGCAATAAGGTAGGGAACCCCACGCCGGTCGCCGACTACAAACCACCATCGACCGATCTGCCTAGAGTGGAGTTAACGGTTTTCGACGGGCGAGCTGAGCAATACTGCAAGTTTGTCAAGCAGTTCGAAACGTTCGTTGAAAATAAGGTAACCGACCCTGGGCAAAGGCTTCTTTACCTTACTCACTACTGCCGAGGCCTGGCAAGAGAAGCTATCGACGGGTGCACCATGCTCGACCCAGAACAAGGCTACACGAGGGCAAGAAAGATTCTAAGGGACTTGTTTGGCCAACCTTTCAAAGTAGCCCGTAACCTAATAGAGGGCGTGATGGCAGATGCAAAGAGAACCAAGGGCGACGTCTACACCATGGCCGACCTGGTGATCAAGATGCAGAACTGCTCAATAGCCCTCGACCATTTAGGTTACAGGGCTGACCTAGACGCAATGCACACTTTGGAAGGCATAGTCCGTCACCTCTCTCCCGAACTACAGGGTCGGTGGGCGGAAGAAGCAGAACGGATAAGCCGAAGCGACAGAGAAGCCAACTTCGAAGACCTGACTGAATACTTAGACAGGCAAACGAAGATAGCCGACAGCAGATTCGGCCGACTCATCCGGGACAGCAACCGAGCAAACAAGCCCGGTACTAGCCAAGTCCAAACCCCTGTACGGGAACATCCAAAGTACCAGCCTTGGACCAACACACACGTCATTTCACGAGATGCTACGGCGAAACCAAATTGCAGATCCTGTGGTACTAGCCATGGCCTACCAGAATGCCCCAAGTTCGGCAACGCCACAATAGACGAACGATGGGGAATGGCGAGGATGGCAGGAACATGTTTCATCTGTCTCAACACCACGCACCGGGCAGCAGCCTGTAGAACAAGGAATCGATGTGGTTACGAGGGCTGCACGGGCAGACACCATCGGCTGCTGCATCAGGCGAGAGTAACCATATCCGAGGCGAGTGCCAAGCCCAGCGTGATTTGTTCAACTTCACAATCTGCCAGTAAACCGGTACGTTTAGGGTTAGTGGCCGTGGGAGTAGTGAATCCGACTGGGATAGTCAAGGCGTTGGCTTTCGTTGATAGTGGATCCGACACCACTTTAGTGAAAGAGCGGTTTGCCGACAAACACCAACTGGCTAAAGGTGCGACGTCGTTAGCAGTGAGCACGGTGGGTGGAACACAGGTAATGACTGCCGGTAGATTAAGGCTGCAACTCATCTCTCTAGACACTAACGAGGAAATTGAACCAACGGAGGCATTCACGTTAGCGGATCTCCCCATGCGAGCACCAAGGTCGGTGAACGCAATCTTGACTCGGTGGCCCCACCTGCAAGATGTAACCGTTGTAGACTGGGAAGATGATGAGGTGGATCTCCTCATCAGATGCGACGTGCCAGAGGCGCATTGGGTGCTTGACCAAAGAGTGGGCGACCGCCAGGCACCTTATGCCGTACGCACCGCTCTGGGATGGATGTTATACGGTCCAGTAGGCGTACGCGGTTCCGTGAATTACTTATCCGCCGAAACGGACCGCATAGAGTATCATCTGCAACGGCTGTATGAAAAGGAGTTTCATGACATTGGAGACGAAAGACCGACGTTGTCTCAAGAGGATCACTTCGCTCTACAAACGGTGCGGCAAGGCACTAGAGGCCTCAAAAAACAGTTCGAGGTTCCACTCCCATGGCGCACACCGGACGACCCGTGGACTGACAAAAGAAATTATGTTCTCCAACGATTACTACGACTAAAAGAACGCTTCATTCGAGACCAGAATCTGTGGGAACGATACGCGGATTTGATGAAGCAAAACGAGGCCCTCGGTTACGTTGAAAAGGTGCTTGTCAACACCGACAGCAAAAGGGGTATCTGGTGTCTGCCTCACCATCCGGTTATCGACCCCAAGAAACCCAATAAACTGCGGATGGTTTTCGACTGTGCGGCCAAGTTTCAGGGCAAGTCGTTAAACGATCGCCCATCACAGGGGCCTGACTGGACCACACCACTGATCGATGTTTTGTGCCGTTTCAGAGTGGGTAAAGCGGCTTTGTCTGCTGACATTAGGGAAATGTTTCATCAGGTGAAGATTCCGGTAGGAGAACGAGATGCTTTGCGTTTCCTGTGGTGGGAAGGGAGCGACCGGAACAACGCAGTGGTGAATTATAGGATGACCGTCCACCCCTTCGGAGCCATATCGTCACCATTTTGTGCCAACTACACCCTCCGAGAATCAGCGAACAAACATGGCGATCTAGTACATCGGACGGTGGTAGAAAGCGTCAGCAGGAACTTCTACGTCGACGACTACCTTGGGCCATTCGATGATGTGGAATCAGCTCTAGAGCAGTTCAGGGGTCTGACGAGATTGCTGGAAGAGGGCGGCTTCCATCTAACTAAATGGATGTCGAACGCTTCAGAAGTGCTGAAGGTCATCCCGTATCACGAAATCGCTGAAAGGGTAAGAGATTTGGACGGCTCTCCACTTCCTATCGAGCGTAATTTAAGGATACAATGGGACGCGGAAACGGACGATTTTGTTTTCGAACTAAACATTCCGGAGCTGCCAATAACCCGTCGTGGCATACTATCTGCCGTCTCAAGTTTGTTCGACCCGCTCGGTTTCGTCTCACCATGGCTGCTACCCGGAAAGATCTTGCTGCAGCGGCTGTGCCGTAAGAAAGTTGATTGGGACCAGTCACTGGACCGAGGGGACCGGCTGGACTGAGAAGAATTTCTGAACACCTTGAAGAAATTAGGGGACATAAGAATCCCACGATCTTTGACTCCTGGCCATACGACACGGACTGGAGAACTACATGCTTTTTCCGATGCATCCGAAGTCGGTTATGGAGCTGTGGTGTACGGACGATGGTGCGCAGGAGATGGACAATATACCACGAGGATTCTGTTCGCCAAAGCCCGCGTTGCTCCACTGAAGTCGGTCTCAATCCCACGCCTTGAACTCAGCGCAGCCGTGTTGGCAGTCAGGGTGGTGCAATCTGTGAAGAGATGTTCCGATCTCTACATTTGGTCGGTGAGCTTCTGGACGGATTCAACGATAGTACTTTACTACATTAACAACGTACGGAGCCGGTTTAGTACTTTCGTTGCTAACCGGCTCACGATTATCCACGATGAATCAGCCACGCACCAGTGGAGTCATGTCAGGTCTGGCGATAATCCGGCCGACCTGTGCTCCCGAGGTGCGAACAACTCCAGGCAACTGGACACGTGGACGAGAGGGCCAAACTTCCTGCAATTGCCCAAACAGGACTGGCCCGTGTTCGAATTAAAACCCCCTACGGAATTGGAGCTGGAGATCAAAGGCGTAGTGATAGCAACCAACGTCGTCGAAGCGTCGTCCATTCTATCGCGACTGGTCAGGTTTTCTTCCTGGATGAAGACGCTTCGTTCGCTTGTTTGGTTAACCAGGTTCAAGAGAAATTTACTAGTCATAAAAGGGCTACGGCCCTCAGGTCGGATACCGGTCGGCCCGATAGGTCCCGATGAGCTACAAGCGGCAGAGTACGATATTTTCAGAATGATACAACGCGAGGCTTTCGCCCGAGAACTCAAGAGGGCGGAAGAAGGGGGGCCGACCAATGAAGACATGCCATTTCCAAGAGGCGAGCTGAAGCGTTTAAACCCCAAACTTATCAACGGACTGCTGCGGGTGGATGGTAGGCTGACCAACGTCCACCTGAACTTCGACACAAAGTATCCTATACTGCTGCCTGCGAGAAAACCTGTAGTAGAGCTAATGATTCAACACGTCCACGCCGTAGAGGGACATGCCGGGGAAAGTCACGTGACGAGCGTCCTCCGAAAGCGTCTTTGGTTGTTGAGAGGACGAGAGACTGTAAAACGCGTAATCCGACGGTGTGTGCAATGCAGGAGATGCAATGCCACAGCAGGCAAACAACTCATGGCCCCACTACCAGAATGCAGGCTGACTACGGGCTGGTGGCCGTTCAGTGACATCGGGTTGGACTAGTTCGGGCCCTTGTGGATCAAGTGCGGGAAAAGATTAGAAAAGCGATACGGATGTACAATGACGTGCATGAAATCACGTGCGGTACACCTAGAAGTCGCACATTCGATGACGACCGATTCGTTTCTACGGGCCTTGCAAAGATTTATCAACCGAAGAGGCGTACCGGCCGATATATACTCAGATAATGGATCGAACTTTGTGGGCGCTCAACGGGAATTGCAGCGTTGGCACAAGAACATAAACAGGGACAAACTGCAGAATCGAACCGTGGCCTACGGCATACGATGGCATTTCAACCCCCCACAGGCCAGTCACCGAGGCGGCATATGGGAACGCATGATCCGGTCCGCCAGACGGATATTGCTGTCAATCATGGAGCAGCAGCCGCCCGACGACGAGACGCTGAACACCGTCACGACTGAGGTGGAGCGAATCCTGAACAACCGCCCCCTGGTTCCAGTATTGAACGGCGATCCCACCCACCTGGCGCTCACCCCAAACGACTCATTGACGCTAAGGTTGAATGAGGGTTTCCAAGGGCCGGTAAACCTTCGTGGGAGCTACCTCCACGGGTGGAAGCAAACGAACTATCTGGCCAAGGTCTTCTGGAGGCGATGGCTGCGGGAGTACCTACCGGCTTTGCAGACTCGACAGAAGTGGCTGGCCAAAACAAGACCATTCAAAGTTGGGGACGTGGTTATGATCGCCGACGAACGCGCACATTTCAGCGCTTGGTCTTTGGGAGTAGTTACGGAAACCATCAAAAGCACTGACGGAATGATAACAACAGTGAAAGTGAAGACAGCTAACGGAGTGCTCATTCGTGACATACGCAGTATTAACCTACTCGAGAGCGAAGACGGAGGAGCTGATAACCCTGAGGCCTAGTAAATCTTTTTCACACCAGTAATCGAGGTGGATAAAGAAACACCATATATACCACACAATCTCCGTCAAACACGTTAAGGTGCTCGCGGTCCTTTCGTTGACATTACAGAAGGTTCTTTCCGATATGTGGTGATGAGTGCGATTCCATTATACATCCCGATACATACACAGGTGCACGACGCACTCTACATCCCGTAAACCCATCATACATGTGACAGTGTTCTTTGTTTGCTTTTTGTTGACGCTACCGAATGCCCCTTGCATATGTGGAAGTAGCGGAGCTCAGGTCACACACACATGCTACATTTACTCGTTTTCTTGCCACGCGGTCCTTTGTTGACATTGCAGAAAGTCCTCCTTTGATGTGTAGTCATACCTGTGATTTCATTGTAACCCCGGCACACACACACACGCACACACACACACTCAAGCACGTACATCCAGGACCGGACGGCCCCTTACGAGGACAACGTCTATGTGACCATTCACGCCCGCCATCGGTCATTTGGTCTTGTGGAAGATGTAGACTAGCCTCACTTCTATGTATCCAATGGATTAGGTGCGACCAGTAGTAGAACGTTGACGACGAGCATTAGACGCGCGCACTGACAACGTGGCCTGGGCAGGTAGGAAGAATCAGTACCTTTATACCGAACCTTTGACTTTGCTAAGGATCCAGGAGGATCTTGGTGGGCGGTGTAACAGCCGGTCGTGGAAAATCCCCCTTTTTTCCCTCGCGATTCAGTGTTTTTCCCAACATCACTAATTTCCATGCACTATTGACTTGTCTTTACGAACTGGTTGTTTTTCTGGACCAATTGTTGTTTGTTCGCGCCCAGAGCGCTACTTTGGCACATCCTTGTTCGAGACCTGCGTGACGCATGTGCTGTCTGCTCACACGCCGCTATTCGGTTTCTCGTTGTTGAGTCCTTGTGGTCGTATTATTGAGGTTTGTATATTGTTTATGTCATTGTTTATTGTAATAATCTAGTATCGTAGAATATCACGGATAATCGTCTTTTGATTTCGGGATCCGTTGCGAATTCGGCTACGCATTGCTCAAACGTTCGTAACAGTCGGTATGCAGACTGTACAGATCCACGTTGGACCAGGGTAAGCTGCCTCAAGACTGGAAAGTCGCGGCAGTCCTGGCAATCCATAAGAGTGGGCCTAAGTCGGATGTGCAGAACTACAGGCCGGTGAGCCTAACTAGCATCCTATGTAAAGTCCTGGAGGAGATCATCCGTGCCCACATCTGCCAGCACTTACTGGAACACTCCATGCTCAGTCCGGCGCAGCATGGATTCCTGAAAAAGGGATCTTGTCTGACCAATCTCCTGTGCTTCTTAGATGAAGTAACTCGACGACTGGACGAAGGTGAGGAAATTGAGGTATGCTACCTCGACTTTAGCAAGGCTTTCGACCCCGTTAATCATCGTCTTTTGCTATGCAAGACGGGGACGTTCGGTATAGGTGGGCCAGTATATAGGTGGCTGGGGGACGTTTAACGTCAAAGTGGGGGACAGGTGCTCCAGTTTGGTGAAAGTCACCAGTGGTGCACCTTAGGGATCCGTCCTAGGCCCGGTCCTATTGTTATTTATTAATGACCTGGCGTCCGCTCTTTAATCGCCCAGCTTTATTTTTGCGGATGATGTGAAGACTGTTGGATCCGAGGGTAGGGCGGACTTGGACAGGGAAATAAGTACCGTCCTGAACTGTGCATATAAATGGGACTTACCTCTGAAAGCTGAAAAAAGCCATTTGTTGTCGAGGTCAACAGAGAGCCTAACTGTCGCTCATGATCAAGGGCTGTTCACCATAGAGGCAGTCAGTAGGGTTAAAGACCTGGGGGTCATCATGAACAGTGACTTCAAATGGCCGGAGCAGTGCGACGCTGCTGCGCATAAGGCTCGTGGGGAGCTCTTTAGGCTGCGATCAGCTTTGTCTTGTTGGAAGCCGGAGGTATTCGTATCTATTTAAATTTCTATAGTACGACCTCACTTAGAAGGTAGCGTGCTGGCTTAGTCACCCTTCTACAAAAAGGACGCCGCCTGCCTCGAGAAAGTCCAACGTCTCGCCACGCGAATGGTTGAAGGGCAGAGGGGTAAGACTTACGAGCAGAGAATCTGTGACCTGAATCTTTTCTCGTTGGAAACGAGAAGTCGAGAGGATCTCATAGAAACGTTCAAGGTAATGAAGGGCTTTCCTGGCCTTAGACCAGATAGTCTATTTCAAGTGACCGTAGATTTCAGAACAAGGGGACATGAAAAGAAGCGGATAAAAGCCCGAGCTAGGTTGATGGCTAGATCGCACTTCTTCAGCAACAGGGTTGTGAACAGTTGGAACGGTCTGCCTGGTGGAATGGTAGATCTGCAGACCGTCCAATCCTTCAAAGGTGCCCTAGATCGCAAGTGGTACGAGACCTTTCCTCGTAGTGAGCCTTGAGTATGTCAACTAGATGGATGACGGGTAGCACTGTGGTCCTTCTGGAGTATGTCTTAATAGACATTTTCCCTCATTGCATACTGTCTCAGTGAACGCTCACGATGCATCATGTCTCTCGCAGTTGAAGTGCGAACAGGTTTTCCGTTTCCCTCTCATTTTTAGCGGGGATTTGACGAAATACACTCGGCAGCGGTGGGTGCATAACTGGTGTGCATACCATCGAAGGAATTCTGGACGCTCGATTGGCCGTGGCCATTACCTGTCCTGGGCAAACTGCACTGAACTGAACTGAATAACGCCTAGTGAGGACTCGGCAGCTAGTCTATCAAAATCTCCAACCGTACCCGCAACGCCAAGTAGCTGTCGCGGTCGCCAACTACGGAATCCCGTCCGCTTCGTCAATTTCCTGACGATCTTTACAACCGACTGATAGCAATAAGTTGGGAAGTTCACCATGGATTTGCCAACCAACAGGCCCGAGAAACTACAATCGGTGGTTATGATTTCACTTTCTTCTGGTCTCCTAGCGACTACAACAACACCGAACATCGTTTGCGTATTGTCATTACTGTCTAACACCCGCCGGCGCCCTATGGCGCTATTTTCTTCCAGTTTACCTTGCCCTCTCTCAAACGGATTTACACAGTCCCATTGGCTTCATCCGTAGCCTCGCTGACTCCCTTGCACGTTCAAGGAGCCAACCACTCACTGGACAACGGGACGATTGGTCAGCGTGGTACATTATTCGGTTGCTGAAGTGCTTTGGCAACACATTGGCTACAAAATAGAAAGACTTGTGCTTGGATTCCGCTGTATAGAATGTAAGTGGGATCCCAGGGATTTTCTGGGATTATATTTATATGTGCGTGTGTACATATATTTACACATTTATAGTCGTGTATAAATATACGTATATATTTATATATATATATATATATGTACATGTTTATTCATATGTATATATATATATATATTCATATAATCGGAGGAATTCTCCAGAACCCCGCCTCGATTTTATACCGCAGAATACAGGCGCATCTGGTGTCATTTCTTGTAAACAGTTATGACGTCTAATTTAACGTAAACTGACGGTACTGTAGGTGAACAGTCCTCGGTTGATGCAATAACCAGGGTGACCCCATTATTGGCTTATGAAACAGGCAACAAACCAAAAGTTTCAACGATTGCCCAAGGACAATTGTCCGACTTCTTATTAATAAGAAGTTGTCTTCATTTGCCTAAAAGTTTCTGTATTCCAACAAAATGACAGATGTTTCATCCTTGTTGGGAATCATCAGCAGTGCACATCCACCGAGCCCCCACGGGGACTCAAACCCGGGGTGAACGATTGTGAATCGAACACCTTAACCACAAGGCTATCCGGGCTGGCTCTCAACGGTTTGTTGAACATCTACACTACATGATATAGCACCCTTCCGTCACTGGCTTCGAACGGTAACAACCCGCCGCCCACACAGCGATCGACTCCTATGATGGATGACTTCTCTGTAGGGGCCTAAGTACAACGAAGGCATTCCGTTATGAACAACCTACAGAGCTTGGTTACTATTTGCAATTGAGTAGTAGGAGATTAGATTTGTATATAATATGATTCATCATGCAGCTTGAACGCTCAACTCACCATTGAAAACCATGGAAGCACTGTACAGCTGTTTCATCCTTGTTGGGAATCATCAGCAGTGCACATCCACCGAGCCCCCACGGGGACTCAAACCCGGGGTGAACGATTGTGAATCGAACACCTTAACCACAAGGCTATCCGGGCTGGCTCTCAACGGTTTGTTGAACATCTACACTACATGATATAGCACCCTTCCGTCACTGGCTTCGAACGGTAACAACCCGCCGCCCACACAGCGATCGACTCCTATGATGGATGACTTCTCTGTAGGGGCCTAAGTACAACGAAGGCATTCCGTTATGAACAACCTACAGAGCTTGGTTACTATTTGCAATTGAGTAGTAGGAGATTAGATTTGTATATAATATGATTCATCATGCAGCTTGAACGCTCAACTCACCATTGAAAACCATGGAAGCACTGTACAGCTGTTTCATCCTTGTTGGGAATCATCAGCAGTGCACATCCACCGAGCCCCCACGGGGACTCAAACCCGGGGTGAACGATTGTGAATCGAACACCTTAACCACAAGGCTATCCGGGCTGGCTCTCAACGGTTTGTTGAACATCTACACTACATGATATAGCACCCTTCCGTCACTGGCTTCGAACGGTAACAACCCGCCGCCCACACAGCGATCGACTCCTATGATGGATGACTTCTCTGTAGGGGCCTAAGTACAACGAAGGCATTCCGTTATGAACAACCTACAGAGCTTGGTTACTATTTGCAATTGAGTAGTAGGAGATTAGATTTGTATATAATATGATTCATCATGCAGCTTGAACGCTCAACTCACCATTGAAAACCATGGAAGCACTGTACAGCTGTTTCATCCTTGTTGGGAATCATCAGCAGTGCACATCCACCGAGCCCCCACGGGGACTCAAACCCGGGGTGAACGATTGTGAATCGAACACCTTAACCACAAGGCTATCCGGGCTGGCTCTCAACGGTTTGTTGAACATCTACACTACATGATATAGCACCCTTCCGTCACTGGCTTCGAACGGTAACAACCCGCCGCCCACACAGCGATCGACTCCTATGATGGATGACTTCTCTGTAGGGGCCTAAGTACAACGAAGGCATTCCGTTATGAACAACCTACAGAGCTTGGTTACTATTTGCAATTGAGTAGTAGGAGATTAGATTTGTATATAATATGATTCATCATGCAGCTTGAACGCTCAACTCACCATTGAAAACCATGGAAGCACTGTACAGCTGTTTCATCCTTGTTGGGAATCATCAGCAGTGCACATCCACCGAGCCCCCACGGGGACTCAAACCCGGGGTGAACGATTGTGAATCGAACACCTTAACCACAAGGCTATCCGGGCTGGCTCTCAACGGTTTGTTGAACATCTACACTACATGATATAGCACCCTTCCGTCACTGGCTTCGAACGGTAACAACCCGCCGCCCACACAGCGATCGACTCCTATGATGGATGACTTCTCTGTAGGGGCCTAAGTACAACGAAGGCATTCCGTTATGAACAACCTACAGAGCTTGGTTACTATTTGCAATTGAGTAGTAGGAGATTAGATTTGTATATAATATGATTCATCATGCAGCTTGAACGCTCAACTCACCAATAGTAACCAAGCTCTGTAGGTTGTTCATAACGGAATGCCTTCGTTGTACTTAGGCCCCTACAGAGAAGTCATCCATCATAGGAGTCGATCGCTGTGTGGGCGGCGGGTTGTTACCGTTCGAAGCCAGTGACGGAAGGGTGCTATATCATGTAGTGTAGATGTTCAACAAACCGTTGAGAGCCAGCCCGGATAGCCTTGTGGTTAAGGTGTTCGATTCACAATCGTTCACCCCGGGTTTGAGTCCCCGTGGGGGCTCGGTGGATGTGCACTGCTGATGATTCCCAACAAGGATGAAACAGCTGTACAGTGCTTCCATGGTTTTCAATGGTGAGTTGAGCGTTCAAGCTGCATGATGAATCATATTATATACAAATCTAATCTCCTACTACTCAATTGCAAATAGTAACCAAGCTCTGTAGGTTGTTCATAACGGAATGCCTTCGTTGTACTTAGGCCCCTACAGAGAAGTCATCCATCATAGGAGTCGATCGCTGTGTGGGCGGCGGGTTGTTACCGTTCGAAGCCAGTGACGGAAGGGTGCTATATCATGTAGTGTAGATGTTCAACAAACCGTTGAGAGCCAGCCCGGATAGCCTTGTGGTTAAGGTGTTCGATTCACAATCGTTCACCCCGGGTTTGAGTCCCCGTGGGGGCTCGGTGGATGTGCACTGCTGATGATTCCCAACAAGGATGAAACAGCTGTACAGTGCTTCCATGGTTTTCAATGGTGAGTTGAGCGTTCAAGCTGCATGATGAATCATATTATATACAAATCTAATCTCCTACTACTCAATTGCAAATAGTAACCAAGCTCTGTAGGTTGTTCATAACGGAATGCCTTCGTTGTACTTAGGCCCCTACAGAGAAGTCATCCATCATAGGAGTCGATCGCTGTGTGGGCGGCGGGTTGTTACCGTTCGAAGCCAGTGACGGAAGGGTGCTATATCATGTAGTGTAGATGTTCAACAAACCGTTGAGAGCCAGCCCGGATAGCCTTGTGGTTAAGGTGTTCGATTCACAATCGTTCACCCCGGGTTTGAGTCCCCGTGGGGGCTCGGTGGATGTGCACTGCTGATGATTCCCAACAAGGATGAAACAGCTGTACAGTGCTTCCATGGTTTTCAATGGTGAGTTGAGCGTTCAAGCTGCATGATGAATCATATTATATACAAATCTAATCTCCTACTACTCAATTGCAAAAATGACAGATATTGAAAAAGTGCTTTGTAGGACACCGTTATCCATAACTGCTTTGGAACCTCCTCATCAGATTCTCAAGCATTCCTCAATAATCCTGGGTAGCGCAAAATAATAGAGTATGAAATGAATTACGTACATGATAACGAGTAGCACAATTTGGCAATTATTATGATATGCAACGTGAAAATATAAAAATATAAATAAATGTCAGATCTGTAGCGTGAAACGTAATAATGAAGTGAACGAAAAATTATATATATATATATATATAATTTATGAGAAGACAGATTGGCGAACAAGCTCGCTTTCAGTGATTCATACTCATGCCATTACATCACAAGATATTACGACAAGTTGAGGAATTGGACCAATTAGAGAAACAGGAAGTCATAGAGATTATTGGTGACACAAAAAGGAAGGAAACTAATTGTAATCCAAGCTTAATCAAGATCGGATGTGGATTGTTCCTCGCACATTATGTCGGTTCTCATCTGGTCTGTGGCCTGTTGTAGAGTGGAGGGAGGGCCAGGGCAGCTTAAGAGCACACAAAAATTGTTTTGGGCACACAGAGGGGGGTTGTCTAGGTGGATGCCGACAGCCTCAGCAGTGGCCACGACGCGACATTTTGCTTGTCGACTCCGGATCTTATACAGAGCACGGAAAGCCTCGGACACGTTTACCGTGACTGGATTCAGCCAGATGTGAAACGACTGTGCTAGTGAGCTATTTAATTGTTCCAGTGTTCAACCATGCATGGTGGTTTTAGCGGCCTAAGCTATCGTAATTCTTCCATACGATGTTGCTTGAAGGCCGTTATCTGTGATACTCCAGCCAGGGCCTTTGTTCGTCAAGTCAAAAGCCCTGCTGGTTATTTCGGCTGTGATAAATGCAAAGAACGCGGCTTGCATATTGATGGGAGCATGAAGTTCCCCATCATCAAGGCTACCGCACGAACGGATGAAAAGTTTCGCGCCGGGAAGTATCGTCGTCGTTACTATCCCTACTCATCGATATTGTGACCATATTCCCGTTACATTAAATGCGTTTAATATGCCTGGCGGAAACACAGAAACTGCTTACCACCACACGGCATTTTGCGTGTTTTTGTGCAGGAGATGACAAAATTGTATGGCCCTAATTCAATTGTGTACAATGTTCATTGTCTGACCCATCGAGCAGAAGATGTAAGAGGACATGAAACTTTGGACAGCTTTTCATGCTTTCCTTATGAATCTCATTTGGGCAAGCTAAAATGTTTGATAAAAGGACCGGCTAGACCAGTGGAGCAGCTGTACAAGCGCCTGCACGAAGTGAACACTGTTCACTGTCATCTCGAAAAAACCTTGGTCTTCGATGACACGCTCTTGCCTATACCTCGTTTCTCCAAAACTTCTTCTTCGTGTGTCGTTAACGGGATATTTTTCTCTAATGTACGTTCCAATAATATCATTGTGATAGACAATAAACCGGCGATCGTAGTCAATATTTTGAACGATGAAGTTCATTTCAAGTATTTTATTATCGTCGGAGACTTTTTTACGCACGCGTTGCGCTCAACGCGTTTATTTATCATTTCAGTAGACGGATTGCAGTCCGACATCCATACCGCTCCCATTCAAACTGTCTCCTGTAAATGTTTACTCTTGTAAAGGTGCCCTAGATCGCAAGTGGTACGAGACCTTTCCTCGTAGTGAGCCTTGAGTATGTCAACTAGATGGATGACGGGTAGCACTGTGGTCCTTCTGGAGTATGTCTTAATAGACATTTTCCCTCATTGCATACTGTCTCAGTGAACGCTCACGATGCATCATGTCTCTCGCAGTTGAAGTGCGAACAGGTTTTCCGTTTCCCTCTCATTTTTAGCGGGGATTCGACGAAATACACTCGGCAGTGGTGGGTGCATAACTGGTGTGCATACCATCGAAGGAATTCTGGACGCTCGATTGGCCGTGGCCATCACCTGTCCTGGGCAAACTGAACTGAAGTGAACCGCAAAATCCGTGTCCTGACCTGAACTGGCCGGCAAAATTGAAAGTCAAGGTCAGGTGGGGGGGGGGTTCGACGTATATAAGGCAAACCTCCGGCGCGGTAAAACGCTCTTTTTGCGCATCATTCAAAATGCGCGATAACTGATAGGTAGGGGGGTAAGTTCCGAGCATTATAATTTTGAATTGGCGCGGAATCCTGGAATTCTTATGCGCCAATTTTGAAACACACGAAATTGATCTGCCAAGCTTATTTTGAAATACGAGTTACTTGCTTGGTTTTAAGTGACTTACCTGGTATATTTATGAAGAGAAAAAGATGGGCGATATTTCCTTGGTAAAACATCCTTATCAACGAAATGGTCATCATTATTGTGTAGCGGAGTTTAAAATCTAACTGGGGTGTCGATTCGTATCTGTAAATGGCAAAAAATGTGTGAAATATTTTGAAAACGTTGGACTCTTTCTTAATTATTATTTGGAAATGTGTTCCTCACTTATCGTTGTACCAGAATCCCGATTTTGTGTGAAAAACTTGCCCCTAGTGATGGTGCGCTTTCCGAAAAACCACTGGGCGATGTGATCTGACCCAGTGAAGTTTGGCTAAAAGAATAACTGCCAGAATACGGAAACTGTGTTTTTCTACCTGCGACTACACCATTGGCGTAATGAGTTACGTAAGTGATGGGTGGAAGTGGAGCAGGTTTTGTTTCGCGTCCACCGGTAACCGAAGGATATTATATACATATATGTATATATGCATAATTATACGCATACTTATACATATGACCGTAGTTATATATATATATACCACTTACTCCGAAACGGTACTTAGCTGACCAAAGATAAGTGCAACATGACACTTGTTATCTTCGTCTGTGTGTATCTAGCAGCAAAGTTTCACTGAACTAACTAGCTGATCCTCTTGTCTGAACATAGTAGATAACTGCGCTCCTGCTACCAATGCTTTCAGTACTGTAACTTACGTGATATGAGTAACGAATTGAATGGAATGATAATTCCTTTCCAGCTTCTGAAGCCGTTAAGCGCCAGTCAAGATGTTTTGGAGCCTTAAAGGGAATCATCCTTTCGCTCGCAAGCCGATGCCTACGAACATCCATTAAAGAGTCGGTGCTTTCGAGGATTTTTTTAAACACATCGTACATCGTTGACCTCCGAGACAGACCGGTTTTCAAATGCCTGCTCTCAGTCTCGACCCTATTTGTGGTATAATTACCATGAAGCAAATACTGCCGGGTTCCATGTGCAGCCCAGCTAGTCGTATAAGGCATCCAAGTGCTTTTCAAGTACTGGGATGCCTCGGAACTTCGACTGTCAGTGGCAGATAAGAACCTAATAAAAGCTGCGCCGTCCTCCGTGTACACCATATTGGGCATCCACTGGAATATCCCACCTCGATCTGTGATCGATACGTGTGAGAGCAGACCACATCTTCGACGCATATCCTTTACGACGTGAGACCTACAGAATACAACCTGCGACTCCGGGTACTGTGTCCTCGGAGCGTTATACTGCGCCAGACTGCGGTCTACCACTATGGTTTTACAATTTCTGGTCTGCGGCAGAGATTGAGCCAAAAACTAAACGGCTGTTTCGTAGCTACTGCCGCTTTCGTTGGGCATAAGAGCATACAAAACACTGTGTCCCAAGCCGGTGTCGTCTACGACCATAACGTGCCAAAAGACATACCCACCGTAATTCATTTGATGCGTGGCAACGGCTAACATCACGTCACCGAACCTGCCGACGAGCTCGTTACTTACAAGAGGAACAAAGAGAACAAACCTAATCATGCTATCGTCACTAATGACCTGTGAATACCCCTGATTTCTCAATAACTCACCTACACGCGTCGCATCCTTAGTGTGGTCAACGGAACCTAATCGTTTCCTAATGGAGCGAAAGTCTTGAATGCGAAGGCGACGGCTAAACATTCGTTGGGTGTAATCCCTAAGCTCGGCAGTATTACGAAAACTCCCCATCATACTAAACACGTGACTCTCTTGGTCACTGGTCAAGCGGCGGTTACGGACGTAATAACCCTCGGTCTCTCGTTGGAAGTCGTGGTTATGGACCATGGCCCACTGCGACACCATGTAGGATGAGCCGACGACACGCACCGAGACGAATGCTTGACAACCAAGGTTGGGGTATCTGCAAACAGTTTCCATTAGGAACAAGTAAGGAAACAAATTACTTTGTTCCAGAGCAGTTACTTCTTCTCCGATGGACGCAGCAATATATGATGAAATAGTACTGCGTGCCAGGTGGTAAAATTATACCACGTTTACTTGCCATTTCCCTTGTTCGTGAATCGTATACGTAAAAACTCGAACAAGTGGTTGATTGGAAGTCCCGAAAATCGGATCTAAATGCATCCAAATTCGGGTACATCTTAACCGTTGCACAGAACTGGGCAGAATCATCAGCGATGTTTCGCTCCATATCGAGAACCGGACAGTGAAAGAAAGAAATGGCAAGTGAACATCAAGCCTAGGGTTACGGATTATATATGACCAATAACCCAATCAACAAGCTGCAACGGCTAAGCCAATAACGGGAGAGCTAATTACCGAGATTTGACCAAAAGAAACAAGTTTCAACAAAAATTAACAATGAACTTTAAAAAGCTCTTCACTAAAAAGCACAATTTTACGGTGTTTTTGTTCAATTTCCTTGCAGCAGTTAATCCGTCAGCTGTTTGAGGCTTGCATTACGCTAAGCCAGGTCGGAACTTGCCCCACTCTGGTACCATAACATTTCACTTCAATCTCATTTTCTACGGGCACCGATTCCCACAACTTCAGTCGGACTATATTTAAGCCCGTGTGTTTAGACGCTATCGGGTTCGACGGGATAGCGTCCAATCAGTCCAAATGAAAAATTTGAGCAACCGCCGTTTCCAATGCAGTTGCTGTGTACGCCATAGGCGGTCGATTTAATAGTTAATGTAGTAAGCTGGAATTAATCCCCGAGTGTATTTTGGTTATGAAAGATTGGTTTAGGTTTAGGGTTTTGCCCTTTTCACTCACCGTTCGGCTTTTTAATGCTACTGAAGTACAGTTAATAAATTCCTGTATTGCTTTGGCTTGTTGTTTAAGAAACTGAGGAAAAAATGTAAAAAATAGTTTTTTCGTTCATTAAAAAAGACAATACTTGATAGATTGTATATACATACATACATACAATAACCAGCTGTATAAGGATACGATATTTGTGATTTCCTTAATGTACCATGAATTGTGTATTCCCCTTTCCATTCGCTGTTGGGCAGCATACCTGACCTAAGGTGGCCCACCGTTGGAATCGAGAACTTAGTTTTCCTTTCCATCTGGTGAAGCTATAAAAAGTCAGCTGAACAACAAGAGTCTGACTTATTTTGGTAAGTTATGAAGTCAGATGAAGTTTACTCGTTGTTCCTTGCAGAAGAAGACCGTAATTACGTTTTTTTTTCATTCTTCATAATAGAGGCAGAGGGTATCTCTTCCGTGTAAGCCTCCTCACCACAGCTCAGTGATGTAGACTCATGTGTGTCTCCCACCACCTCTTTAGAAATACGCCCAGAAGTCGCTTGAACAATGTGTCGTTGGGCTCTTCCACCACTTCGGCTGGCAGCGAGTTCCATAGATAAGTCACCCTCCGAGATAGACGGTACACCAGAGGGAGGCCCACCGAGTGCACAACATTCCAGTTTTACTAAGTGCCACGCGCAAATGCTCGCTGGAGGAAACTGCAGCGATAGCTGATGACGTTATGTCACCATACAACCCCGCTGTAACTTGAGTAACCAGGTCCTCCGTCACAACGGTGCCTGCCTTGCGAACATCTAACGACCTCGCGTCAGTTTTGTCTAGAATTGACGCGAGCCTGCAACGCCTGGCAGTAAGAAAAAGTGGGTCACAGGAGCGGCACCGCGCACGCTCACCTAAGCTCCATAGTCCGTCACTGCGACGACGTTTCGGCTCTTCAAAAGAAGGGTATTGTAAATACCACAGTCGCTTCGGTGAGGAAGCCAAACGATGCAAACCAAGGTGTACGTTTCCCGGTGCTCATCAAGGAAAACTAAACCCCCGGCCCGTGGTGGCGATCCACGAAGCCGGATATTGAACCAACAGTCGCCTTTTGGACGTAAGGGACGTCATTTCAAATAACCTATTCGTTGTAGATACCGGTGCCGGAGTGGGCGTCCTCCCCCGACCGAAAGGCGACAATAGCACACCGCAGGCCCAAACACTACGCGCTGCGAATGGCACGGCCATCCCAACGTTTGGCCAGCGGTCGCTCACCTTAAACTTAGGTTTGAAGCGTAATTTTCGTTGGGTATTCATCAACGCAGACGTCCCGTACCCAGTTCTAGGCATTAACTTCCTGCAACACTTTGACTTGTTAGTTGATGCACAGCGCCGCAGAGTGGTAGATCGTCAGACCACTCTCGCTGTTGCGGGTTATAATTCGCGAGTGAATCACGTCATGCCTTTTTACGTTCAACCACCGGCACACCAACCTTATGGCGAACTCATCGCCGCCCACCCGGCCATTTTTCGGCAGGTCGGGCCTCTCCCAGCAGTGACCAACAACGTCACTCACTATATCGATACTAAGGGACCCCCAGTGTAACACACGTTTGAACAATGCGTAGCCGAATTCACAACGGATCCCGAAATCAAAAGGCGATTATCCGTGATATTCTACGATACTAGATTATTGAATAAACAAGGACACCAAACGGGTACAAACCTCAATTATGAGATCACAAGGACTCAACAAACGAGAAACCGAGTTACGACGTGCGAGGAAGGGGCACATGCTTCACGCAGGTTCAGATCAGGGATATGACGAAGTAGCGCTCTGGGCGCGAACAAACAACGGTCCATAAAAACAAACAGTGCGTAAAGACACGTCAATAGTGTAGGCAAGTGTGTGATGTTAGGAAAAACACGGAACTGCAATGGTTATAAGGGGATTTTCCACGACCGGTTGTTACCCCCAGTGTTCGGTAGGCCACGCTGGTTAGCACCAGACAAGCTTCGTGTTGCACAGGCTGAATTCGAACACATTCTAGAACTGGGTATAATACGCCCTTCTAGTAGCCCTTGGGCTTCCTTTCTTTATCTGGCCCCTAAGTCTAGCGGCGACTGGCGACCCTGTGGTGATTACAGAGCACTTAACAAAGCCACCGTCCCTGACCGATACCCGATTCTCCATATACAGAACCTTACTTCGTCTTTATCAGGTTGCTCCGTTCTCAGCCGTATCGGTTTAGTTCGTGCGTACAACCTGATTCCGGAAGCAGAGGCCAATATCCCTAAAACTGCCGTCACTACGCCTTTCGGGCTGTTCGAGCTTCTGTGAATGTCGTTTGGACTCAGCAATGCAGCCCAGACCTTCCAACGGTTCATGCACGAGGCTACTCGTGGTTTGGAAAATGTCCACGTATACCTGGATGATATTTTGGTGGCTAGTTCCTCAGAGCAAGAGCACGCCGCACACTTACGAGCACTTTTCGAACGCCTTAGCCAGCACGGCGTTACGATCAATATCGCGAAATGCGAATTAGGCCGGTCTGATATCACCTTCATAGGACATTCTGTTTCATCCTCAGGTATCCGCCCTCTGCCAGATAAGGCTTTCGCTATTCGCGAATACCCTAAACCCCAATTTTTTCGCCAGTTGCGTCAGTTTGCCGGCTTGGTGAATTTCTACAGCCGATTTATTCCTCGCTGTCCCGGGAACAATGCAACCCCTCACCGACGTTTTGTGTGGAGTTAACCGGAAGTTTGTGTTTCCCGACACGGCACAAGTCACATTTGCCTTCGTCAAAGATGCTGTCGCCAACACAGCACTCCTTACCCACCCCGACCCTTTGCCTCTCATTTTGGTGGTGACGGATGCCTCGGACACAGCGGTTGGAGCAGTACTGCAACAGTTCGTAGACGATTCTTGGCAACCTTTAGCATTCTTCTCTAAGCGCTCGCAACCCGCCGAATCTAGGTACAGCACATTTGGTAAAGAGTTATTAGCCATCAACTTGGGAATCCGTCATTTTCGATATGCACTCGAAGGCCGTTCGTTCACGGTGTTTACAGACCACAAGCCTTTGGTTTACGCACTAAAGTCAGCTTCCGATCGATACTCGCCACGCGAGATTCGCCACTTAGACTTTGTCTCACAGTTTACTGTGGACATACGACACGTCTCTGGAGTATTTAATCCCGTCGCTGACGCCTTATCACGCGTAAATCAACTAAGTCTGTCACCGACACCTAATATCAACTTGGACGCAATGGCACGGGACCAAGCTATGGTTCATGGCATCGAACAACTTCGACAGAACGGTTCTTTGAGCTTGACGACAGTACCTATCTCAACTTCCCGGAATACTATCGTGTGCGATGTGTCGCAGGGCCGTCCTAGGCCGGTGGTTCCTGCTGCCCACCGTTATCCTACTTTCCTGACACTCCGTAATCTGGCTCGTCCGGGTGTGACTGCCTCGGTGAAACTGATAACTGAGCGTTTTGTCTGGCACAGTGTCAAAGGAGACGTCCGTCAATGGGCTCGTGCGTGCCTGCAGTGTCAACGTGTTAAGACCCACGGGCACACTAAGGCGGCGTTAGCCAGGTTCCCAGAACCTGGAACACGTTTTCATCATGTGCACGTCGACCTCGTAGGACCACTTTCATCTTCGCTTGGGCACGTTTACATACTCATATGCGTGGACCGTTTTACTCGCGGGCCGCAGGCCATGCCTATCCCTCGTCCCACGTCGGAAGAGGCCGCGATAACTTTTCTGGCCAGTTGGGTTAGTCATTTCGGTTGCTCGGCAACAGTGACCACCGATTGTGGTCCACACTTTGACGGCGCTTTTGGCAGCCTACTCGCTACGCTCGGTTGCTAACACGTTAGGACGACAGCTTACCACCCTCAGGCCAATGGTATGGTTGGGCGTTTCCACCGGCAATTAAAATACGCCCTTCGAGCAAACGGTAACCCCCTTTGGAGTGAAACGCTACCGTTAGCACTCTTAAGCCTGCGTAGCACCGTTAAGGAGGAATTACACACAACACCGGCCGTACTAGTATATGGCTGTACACTTCGTCTGCCTGGGGAGTCGGTAGCCCCCTCACCAACCGTGACTTTCGACTACGGTGGCTATGCTCAGCGCCTTACGCAGCACATGCGAGTGCTCAAGGCCAGTCCGCCGCGCGAACAACAGTCTACAAGTTATGTCCCAACTGCGTTAGAAACCGCAACTCATGTATTCTTTCGCGTCGACGGCGTTCGATCACCACTACAAGCGCCATACACTGGCCCGTTTCGGGTAACAAAACGTAGGGGCTGAAACATTCGTCATAGACATCAGTGGACGACACGACACCGTATCTATCGACCGTGTCAAGCCTGCCGTCATGGAGTGCGAGCCGCCCGGCCAGTTTATACACGCTCAAGCCGCTCAGTCACCCGCATCGAACGAGTTATTACTCGAACTACCAGGGCGCTGGTGAGGAACCAAAAAATTCAGCTGAATGCCGTACTCGGCTCTCAGGCTCCGACTCCGACGGTAGTAAAGAAGCCACGCGCGGGGTCGCAAATAGTTGTAATTGAAGACTCGCCGGAAGACGAAAATTGGCAGTACTGTCCGAAGATGGATGACAGTGCGACCCCTACCAGTCTGGATGTTGTGGCAACTCCTATAGAGATGGATTAGGAGTCGCCGGAAATTCTGGGTTGTCAGCCGGCTTCATGCACACCAGTGGGGACATCCGAAGCAAAAAACGTGTCATCATCTCAGGCTTTGCGCCTGGGAAACAGACAGGAGTGAATAACAAGCGACACCTAAGCGACGGAGCAAACGCGGTGGTGTTATATACTAACGCGTGTAGTATTAGAAACAAATGGGCGGAACTCGCCAAAACCGCTGACGAGCAGAAAGCGTCAACAGTTGCCGTCACGGAAACGTGGCTTTCTGAAGAAGACCATGTGCCCGGCCTATTAAGTAACGGTTTTGCAGTCTATAGGCAGGATCACCTTGGTGGTGGAGTAGCCATCCTCATTAGGTCAGGTACAAACCACCTTGAGTCTCAGACCAAGATGTGCACTCGCAATATCCAGCTATGTGCCGTTACGATCATCCTTCCAGGCAGAATGGTTAACGTTGTCCGTGTCCACAGGGCACCAAGCACTAACCACGAAGAGGACGTTTGTTTGCTGCGGACTTTGGCTGAACTAGTTAAGGACGCACAAAAGACCCTCATAGTGGGTAACTTCAATCTTCCGCACATCGACTGGGTGGCTGAGGTCTGCGTGCCGGGATCGGAGGAGCAAACCTACTTAGAACGGCTGCATGCCAATGCGTTGCACCAGCATATTGGGGAAAATACCAGATATAGGACTGGATGCGTTCCATCCTTGCTGGATCTAGCTATAACGAACTTCCCCAACGATGTGCCTGGACTGCATTATTTTGCACCGCTGGGCAAGAGTGATAACGTGTGTGTCAAAATCGTCCTTTGCATGCGGCAACCCAAAGTACCTTCAAGGCTGGTCAGACATTTCGGTAGTATGGACGTAGATAGGCTTCGTAAGGGAGCGATGG
This sequence comes from Fasciola hepatica, assembly GCA_948099385.1. Lineage (NCBI taxonomy): Eukaryota > Metazoa > Platyhelminthes > Trematoda > Plagiorchiida > Fasciolidae > Fasciola > Fasciola hepatica. Next base: position 2,615,096 of record CANUEZ040000180.1, on the reverse strand, counting down.
GTTTGACCTGGGACACGACAGAGGAGGCTACTGTCGAGGAGCGCTGGCAGACCATAGAGGGATCAGTGACTGTCCTACAGGAAGAGTTCGCACTCCTAAAACGAAGGAGTGGGGAGGGAAAACCCACGTGGTGGAAGGCTGCAATAGCCAAGGCCATCAGACGTAGAAACCGCAGCTGGAACCAGTACAAAGCTTCCGGCAGTCAGTTAGCCTGGAACCGCTAAACGAAGCTGAGAAACGAGACTGTAAGCCTTCTGAGAACTTCCAAGCGAGAATTTGGGCTCAAATTGGCCCAGTCTGTAAGACAACAGCCGAAAAGATTCTACAGCTATGTACAGTCTAAACGGCTCAACAAGAAATGCCGTAGGTCCGCCATCCACTAAGGACTATGGTATTGTCACTGATGACCAGGGCAAAGGAGACGCCCTGGGGGAATACTTTGGTAGTGTACATAGGATGGATGGGTGGATACGAGTAGATCTGACTCTGGTGCATCCTTCTCAGTTAAACGAGCTAGATCTCTCAGAGGAATGCGTGCGTAAGTACCTACAGGAGTTAAACAGCCACAATTCAGCGGGCCCAGATGGCATTCATCCAGTTATCATCAAGCCGTTGGCGGATATCATAGCTCCGTCGGTGTAACAGCCGGTCGTGGAAAATCCCCCTTTTTTCCCTCGCGATTCAGTGTTTTTTCCCAACATCACTCATTTCCATACACTATTGACTTGTCTTTACGAACTGGTTGTTTTTCTGGACCAATTGTTGTTTGTTCGCGCCCAGAGCGCTATTTTGGCACATCCTCGTTCAAGACCTGCGTGACGCACGTGCTGTCTGCTCACACGCCGCTATTCGGTTTCTCGTTGTTGAGTCCTTGTGGTCGTATTATTGAGGTTTGTATATTGTTTATGTCATTGTTTATTGTAATAATCTAGTATCGTAGAATATCACGGATAATCGTCTTTTGATTTCGGGATCCGTTGCGAATTCGGCTACGCATTGCTCAAACGTTCGTAACAATACTCAATAGATCAATTTCCGAACGAGGAAAAATCACGCAAAATGCCAAGAAAAGGATCAAAGGCAGTCGAATCCGGACAGGAAGTAATACGGCAAGTCTCTGGGGAGGTTCTGGGTACATATGATTCTTTAGGTAATGCTAGATCGCCTAGTCCTGTCAGTGCTAGTTCATGTGCTATTGAAAACAATATTGATCGTAAGGATGTCGATTTATATAAGCTGAGAATACTAAAGCTAGAGCAACAGTTACTTTCGGCTAGAATACAGGCGCATGAAGCAGAGAAGTGTACACAGAAACAGCGAGAGCATGAGACCAGTGACTTCGACACTTCCGATAGGTTAGGGTGCAATAAGGTAGGGAACCCCACGCCGGTCGCCGACTACAAACCACCATCGACCGATCTGCCTAGAGTGGAGTTAACGGTTTCCGACGGGCGAGCTGAGCAATACTGCAAGTTTGTCAAGCAGTTCGAAACGTTCGTTGAAAATAAGGTAACCGACCCTGGGCAAAGGCTTCTTTACCTTACTCACTACTGCCGAGGCCTGGCAAGAGAAGCTATCGACGGGTGCACCATGCTCGACCCAGAACAAGGCTACACGAGGGCAAGAAAGATTCTAAGGGACTTGTTTGGCCAACCTTTCAAAGTAGCCCGTAACCTAATAGAGGGCGTGATGGCAGATGCAAAGAGAACCAAGGGCGACGTCTACACCATGGCCGACCTGGTGATCAAGATGCAGAACTGCTCAATAGCCCTCGACCATTTAGGTTACAGGGCTGACCTAGACGCAATGCACACTTTGGAAGGCATAGTCCGTCACCTCTCTCCCGAACTACAGGGTCGGTGGGCGGAAGAAGCAGAACGGATAAGCCGAAGCGACAGAGAAGCCAACTTCGAAGACCTGACTGAATACTTAGACAGGCAAACGAAGATAGCCGACAGCAGATTCGGCCGACTCATCCGGGACAGCAACCGAGCAAACAAGCCCGGTACTAGCCAAGTCCAAACCCCTGTACGGGAACATCCAAAGTACCAGCCTTGGACCAACACACACGTCATTTCACGAGATGCTACGGCGAGACCAAATTGCAGATCCTGTGGTACTAGCCATGGCCTACCAGAATGCCCCAAGTTCGGCAACGCCACAATAGACGAACGGTGGGGAATGGCGAGGATGGCAGGAACATGTTTCATCTGTCTCAACACCACACACCGGGCAGCAGCCTGTAGAACAAGGAATCGATGTGGTTACGAGGGCTGCACGGGCAGACACCATCGGCTGCTGCATCAGGCGAGAGTAACCATATCCGAGGCGAGTGCCAAGCCCAGCGTGATTTGTTCAACTTCACAATCTGCCAGTAAACCGGTACGTTTAGGCGTAGTGGCCGTGGGAGTAGTGAATCCGACTGGGATAGTCAAGGCGTTGGCTTTCGTTGATAGTGGATCCGACACCACTTTAGTGAAAGAGCGGTTTGCCGACAAACACCAACTGGCTAAAGGTGCGACGTCGTTAGCAGTGAGCACGGTGGGCGGAACACAGGTAATGACTGCCGGTAGATTAAGGCTGCAACTCATCTCTCTAGACACTAACGAGGAAATTGAACCAACGGAGGCATTCACGTTAGCGGATCTCCCCATGCGAGCACCAAGGTCGGTGAACGCAATCTTGACTCGGTGGCCCCACCTGCAGGATGTAACCGTTGTAGACTGGGAAGATGATGAGGTGGATCTCCTCATCAGATGCGACGTGCCAGAGGCGCATTGGGTGCTTGACCAAAGAGTGGGCGACCGCCAGGCACTTTATGCCGTACGCACCGCTCTGGGATGGATGTTATACGGTCCAGTAGGGGTACGCGGTTCCGTGAATTACTTATCCGCCGAAACGGACCGCATAGAGTATCATCTGCAACGGCTGTATGAAAAGGAGTTTCATGACATTGGAGACGAAAGACCGACGTTGTCTCAAGAGGATCACTTCGCTCTACAAACGGTGCGGCAAGGCACTAGAGGCCTCAAAAAACAGTTCGAGGTTCCACTCCCATGGCGCACACCGGACGACCCGTGGACTGACAAAAGAAATTATGTTCTCCAACGATTACTACGACTAAAAGAACGCTTCATTCGAGACCAGAATCTGTGGGAACGATACGCGGATTTGATGAAGCGAAACGAGGCCCTCGGTTACGTTGAAAAGGTGCTTGTCAACACCGACAGCAAAAGGGGTATCTGGTGTCTGCCTCACCATCCGGTTATCGACCCCAAGAAACCCAATAAACTGCGGGTGGTTTTCGACTGTGCGGCCAAGTTTCAGGGCAAGTCGTTAAACGATCGCCCATCACAGGGGCCTGACTGGACCACACCACTGATCGATGTTTTGTGCCGTTTCAGAGTGGGTAAAGTGGCTTTGTCTGCTGACATTAGGGAAATGTTTCATCAGGTGAAGATTCCGGTAGGAGAACGAGATGCTTTGCGTTTCCTGTGGTGGGAAGGGAGCGACCGGAACAACGCAGTGGTGAATTATAGGATGACCGTCCACCCCTTCGGAGCCATATCGTCACCATTTTGTGCCAACTACACCCTCCGAGAATCAGCGAACAAACATGGCGATCTAGTACATCGGACGGTGGTAGAAAGCGTCAGCAGGAACTTCTACGTCGACGACTACCTTGGGCCATTCGATGATGTGGAATCAGCTCTAGAGCAGTTCAGGGGTCTGACGAGATTGCTGGAAGAGGGCGGCTTCCATCTAACTAAATGGATGTCGAACGCTTCAGAAGTGCTGAAGGTCATCCCGTATCACGAAAAGGCCGAAAGGGTAAGAGATTTGGACGGCTCTCCACTTCCTATCGAGCGTAATTTAAGGATACAATGGGACGCGGAAACGGACGATTTTGTTTTCGAACTAAACATTCCGGAGCTGCCAATAACCCGTCGTGGCATACTATCTGCCGTCTCAAGTTTGTTCGACCCGCTCGGTTTCGTCTCACCATGGCTGCTACCCGGAAAGATCTTGCTGCAGCGGCTGTGCCGTAAGAAAGTTGATTGGGACCAGTCACTGGACCGAGGGGACCGGTTGGACTGAGAAGAATTTCTGAACACCTTGAAGAAATTATGGGACATAAGAATCCCACGATCTTTGACTCCTGGCCATACGACACGGACTGGAGAACTACATGCTTTTTCCGATGCATCCGAAGTCGGTTATGGAGCTGTGGTGTACGGACGATGGTGCGCAGGAGATGGACAATATACCACGAGGATCCTGTTCGCCAAAGCCCGCGTTGCTCCACTGAAGTCGGTCTCAATCCCACGCCTTGAACTCAGCGCAGCCGTGTTGGCAGTCAGGGTGGTGCAATCTGTGAAGAGATGTTCCGATCTCTACATTTGGTCGGTGAGCTTCTGGACGGATTCAACGATAGTACTTTACTACATTAACAACGTACGGAGCCGGTTTAGTACTTTCGTTGCTTACCGGCTCACGATTATCCACGATGAATCAGCCACGCACCAGTGGAGTCATGTCAGGTCTGGCGATAATCCGGCCGACCTGTGCTCCCGAGGTGCGAACAACTCCAGGCAACTGGACACGTGGACGAGAGGGCCAAACTTCCTGCAATTGCCCAAACAGGACTGGCCCGTGTTCGAATTAAAACCCCCTACGGAATTGGAGCTGGAGATCAAAGGCGTAGTGATAGCAACCAACGTCGTCGAAGCGTCGTCCATTCTATCGCGACTGGTCAGGTTTTCTTCCTGGATGAAGACGCTTCGTTCGCTAGTTTGGTTAATCAGGTTCAAGAGAAATTTACTAGTCATAAAAGGGCTACGGCCCTCAGGTCGGATACCGGTCGGCCCGATAGGTCCCGATGAGCTACAAGCGGCAGAGTACGATATTTTCAGAATGATACAACGCGAGGCTTTCGCCCGAGAACTCAAGAGGGCGGAAGAAGGGGGGCCGACCAATGAAGACATGCCATTTCCAAGAGGCGAGCTGAAGCGTTTAAACCCCAAACTTATCAACGGACTGCTGCGGGTGGATGGTAGGCTGACCAACGTCCACCTGAACTTCGACACAAAGTATCCTATACTGCTGCCTGCGAGAAAACCTGTAGTAGAGCTAATGATTCAACACGTCCACGCCGTAGAGGGACATGCCGGGGAAAGTCACGTGACGAGCGTCCTCCGAAAGCGTCTTTGGTTGTTGAGAGGACGAGAGACTGTAAAACGCGTAATCCGACGGTGTGTGCAATGCAGGAGATGCAATGCCACAGCAGGCAAACAACTCATGGCCCCACTACCAGAATGCAGGCTGACTACGGGCTGGTGGCCGTTCAGTGACATCGGGTTGGACTAGTTCGGGCCCTTGTGGATCAAGTGCGGGAAAAGATTAGAAAAGCGATACGGATGTACAATGACGTGCATGAAATCACGTGCGGTACACCTAGAAGTCGCACATTCGATGACGACCGATTCGTTTCTACGGGCCTTGCAAAGATTTATCAACCGAAGAGGCGTACCGGCCGATATATACTCAGATAATGGATCGAACTTTGTGGGCGCTCAACGGGAATTGCAGCGTTGGCACAAGAACATAAACAGGGACAAACTGCAGAATCGAACCGTGGCCTACGGCATACGATGGCATTTCAACCCCCCACAGGCCAGTCACCGAGGCGGCATATGGGAACGCATGATCCGGTCCGCCAGACGGATATTGCTGTCAATCATGGAGCAGCAGCCGCCCGACGACGAGACGCTGAACACCGTCATGACTGAGGTGGAGCGAATCCTGAACAACCGCCCCCTGGTTCCAGTATTGAACGGCGATCCCACCCACCTGGCGCTCACCCCAAACGACTTATTGACGCTAAGGTCGAATGAGGGTTTCCAAGGGCCGGTAAACCTTCGTGGGAGCTACCTCCACGGGTGGAAGCAAACGAACTATCTGGCCAAGGTCTTCTGGAGGCGATGGCTGCGGGAGTACCTACCGGCTTTGCAGACTCGACAGAAGTGGCTGGCCAAAACAAGACCATTCAAAGTTGGGGACGTGGTTATGATCGCCGACGAACGCGCACATTTCAGCGCTTGGTCTTTGAGAGTAGTTACGGAAACCATCAAAAGCACTGACGGAATGATAAGAACGGTGAAGGTGAAGACAGCTAACGGAGTGCTCATTCGTGACATACGCAGTATTAACCTACTCGAGAGCGAAGACGGAGGAGCTGATAACCCTGAGGCCTAGTAAATCTTTTTCACACCAGTAATCGAGGTGGATAAAGAAACACCATATATACCACACAATCTCCGTCAAACACGTTAAGGTGCTCGCGGTCCTTTCGTTGACATTACAGAAGGTTCTTTCCGATATGTGGTGATGAGTGCGATTCCATTATACATCCCGATACATACACAGGTGCACGACGCACTCTACATCCCGTAAACCCATCATACATGAGACAGTGTTCTTTGTTTGCTTTTTGTTGACGCTACCGATTCCCCTTTTTTCCCTCGCGATTCAGTGTTTTTTCCCAACATCACTCATTTCCATACACTATTGACTTGTCTTTACGAACTGGTTGTTTTTCTGGACCAATTGTTGTTTGTTCGCGCCCAGAGCGCTATTTTGGCACATCCTCGTTCAAGACCTGCGTGACGCACGTGCTGTCTGCTCACACGCCGCTATTCGGTTTCTCGTTGTTGAGTCCTTGTGGTCGTATTATTGAGGTTTGTATATTGTTTATGTCATTGTTTATTGTAATAATCTAGTATCGTAGAATATCACGGATAATCGTCTTTTGATTTCGGGATCCGTTGCGAATTCGGCTACGCATTGCTCAAACGTTCGTAACAGTCGGTATGCAGACTGTACAGATCCACGTTGGACCAGGGTAAGCTGCCTCAAGACTGGAAAGTCGCGGCAGTCCTGGCAATCCATAAGAGTGGGCCTAAGTCGGATGTGCAGAACTACAGGCCGGTGAGCCTAACTAGCATCCTATGTAAAGTCCTGGAGAAGATCATCCGTGCCCACATCTGCCAGCACTTACTGGAACACTCCATGCTCAGTCCGGCGCAGCATGGATTCCTGAAAAAGGGATCTTGTCTGACCAATCTCCTGTGCTTCTTAGATGAAGTAACTCGACGACTGGACGAAGGTGAGGAAATTGAGGTATGCTACCTCGACTTTAGCAAGGCTTTCGACCCCGTTAATCATCGTCTTTTGCTATGCAAGACGGGGACGTTCGGTATAGGTGGGCCAGTATATAGGTGGCTGGGGGACGTTTAACGTCAAAGTGGGGGACAGGTGCTCCAGTTTGGTGAAAGTCACCAGTGGTGCACCTTAGGGATCCGTCCTAGGCCCGGTCCTATTGTTATTTATTAATGACCTGGCGTCCGCTCTTTAATCGCCCAGCTTTATTTTTGCGGATGATGTGAAGACTGTTGGATCCGAGGGTAGGGCGGACTTGGACAGGGAAATAAGTACCGTCCTGAACTGTGCATATAAATGGGACTTACCTCTGAAAGCTGAAAAAAGCCATTTGTTGTCGAGGTCAACAGAGAGCCTAACTGTCGCTCATGATCAAGGGCTGTTCACCATAGAGGCAGTCAGTAGGGTTAAAGACCTGGGGGCCATCATGAACAGTGACTTCAAATGGCCGGAGCAGTGCGACGCTGCTGCGCATAAGGCTCGTGGGGAGCTCTTTAGGCTGCGATCAGCTTTGTCTTGTTGGAAGCCGGAGGTATTCGTACCTATTTAAATTTCTATAGTACGACCTCACTTAGAAGGTAGCGTGCTGGCTTAGTCACCCTTCTACAAAAAGGACGCCGCCTGCCTCGAGAAAGTCCAACGTCTCGCCACGCGAATGGTTGAAGGGCAGAGGGGTAAGACTTACGAGCAGAGAATCTGTGACCTGAATCTTTTCTCGTTGGAAACGAGAAGTCGAGAGGATCTCATAGAAACGTTCAAGGTAATGAAGGGCTTTCCTGGCCTTAGACCAGATAGTCTATTTCAAGTGACCGTAGATTTCAGAACAAGGGGACATGAAAAGAAGCGGATAAAAGCCCGAGCTAGGTTGATGGCTAGATCGCACTTCTTCAGCAACAGGGTTGTGAACAGTTGGAACGGTCTGCCTGGTGGAATGGTAGATCTGCAGACCGTCCAATCCTTCAAAGGTGCCCTAGATCGCAAGTGGTACGAGACCTTTCCTCGTAGTGAGCCTTGAGTATGTCAACTAGATGGATGACGGGTAGCACTGTGGTCCTTCTGGAGTATGTCTTAATAGACATTTTCCCTCATTGCATACTGTCTCAGTGAACGCTCACGATGCATCATGTCTCTCGCAGTTGAAGTGCGAACAGGTTTTCCGTTTCCCTCTCATTTTTAGCGGGGATTCGACGAAATACACTCGGCAGTGGTGGGTGCATAACTGGTGTGCATACCATCGAAGGAATTCTGGACGCTCGATTGGCCGTGGCCATCACCTGTCCTGGGCAAACTGAACTGAAGTGAACCGCAAAATCCGTGTCCTGACCTGAACTGGCCGGCAAAATTGAAAGTCAAGGTCAGGTGGGGGGGGGTTCGACGTATATAAGGCAAACCTCCGGCGCGGTAAAACGCTCTTTTTGCGCATCATTCAAAATGCGCGATAACTGATAGGTAGGGGGGTAAGTTCCGAGCATTATAATTTTGAATTGGCGCGGAATCCTGGAATTCTTATGCGCCAATTTTGAAACACACGAAATTGATCTGCCAAGCTTATTTTGAAATACGAGTTACTTGCTTGGTTTTAAGTGACTTACCTGGTATATTTATGAAGAGAAAAAGATGGGCGATATTTCCTTGGTAAAACATCCTTATCAACGAAATGGTCATCATTATTGTGTAGCGGAGTTTAAAATCTAACTGGGGTGTCGATTCGTATCTGTAAATGGCAAAAAATGTGTGAAATATTTTGAAAACGTTGGACTCTTTCTTAATTATTATTTGGAAATGTGTTCCTCACTTATCGTTGTACCAGAATCCCGATTTTGTGTGAAAAACTTGCCCCTAGTGATGGTGCGCTTTCCGAAAAACCACTGGGCGATGTGATCTGACCCAGTGAAGTTTGGCTAAAAGAATAACTGCCAGAATACGGAAACTGTGTTTTTCTACCTGCGACTACACCATTGGCGTAATGAGTTACGTAAGTGATGGGTGGAAGTGGAGCAGGTTTTGTTTCGCGTCCACCGGTAACCGAAGGATATTATATACATATATGTATATATGCATAATTATACGCATACTTATACATATGACCGTAGTTATATATATATATACCACTTACTCCGAAACGGTACTTAGCTGACCAAAGATAAGTGCAACATGACACTTGTTATCTTCGTCTGTGTGTATCTAGCAGCAAAGTTTCACTGAACTAACTAGCTGATCCTCTTGTCTGAACATAGTAGATAACTGCGCTCCTGCTACCAATGCTTTCAGTACTGTAACTTACGTGATATGAGTAACGAATTGAATGGAATGCTAATTCCTTTCCAGCTTCTGAAGCCGTTAAGCGCCAGTCAAGATGTTTTGGAGCCTTAAAGGGAATCATCCTTTCGCTCGCAAGCCGATGCCTACGAACATCCATTAAAGAGTCGGTGCTTTCGAGGATTTTTTTAAACACATCGTACATCGTTGACCTCCGAGACAGACCGGTTTTCAAATGCCTGCTCTCAGTCTCGACCCTATTTGTGGTATAATTACCATGAAGCAAATACTGCCGGGTTCCATGTGCAGCCCAGCTAGTCGTATAAGGCATCCAAGTGCTTTTCAAGTACTGGGATGCCTCGGAACTTCGACTGTCAGTGGCAGATAAGAACCTAATAAAAGCTGCGCCGTCCTCCGTGTACACCATATTGGGCATCCACTGGAATATCCCACCTCGATCTGTGATCGATACGTGTGAGAGCAGACCACATCTTCGACGCATATCCTTTACGACGTGAGACCTACAGAATACAACCTGCGACTCCGGGTACTGTGTCCTCGGAGCGTTATACTGCGCCAGACTGCGGTCTACCACTATGGTTTTACAATTTCTGGTCTGCGGCAGAGATTGAGCCAAAAACTAAACGGCTGTTTCGTAGCTACTGCCGCTTTCGTTGGGCATAAGAGCATACAAAACACTGTGTCCCAAGCCGGTGTCGTCTACGACCATAACGTGCCAAAAGACATACCCACCGTAATTCATTTGATGCGTGGCAACGGCTAACATCACGTCACCGAACCTGCCGACGAGCTCGTTACTTACAAGAGGAACAAAGAGAACAAACCTAATCATGCTATCGTCACTAATGACCTGTGAATACCCCTGATTTCTCAATAACTCACCTACACGCGTCGCATCCTTAGTGTGGTCAACGGAACCTAATCGTTTCCTAATGGAGCGAAAGTCTTGAATGCGAAGGCGACGGCTAAACATTCGTTGGGTGTAATCCCTAAGCTCGGCAGTATTACGAAAACTCCCCATCATACTAAACACGTGACTCTCTTGGTCACTGGTCAAGCGGCGGTTACGGACGTAATAACCCTCGGTCTCTCGTTGGAAGTCGTGGTTATGGACCATGGCCCACTGCGACACCATGTAGGATGAGCCGACGACACGCACCGAGACGAATGCTTGACAACCAAGGTTGGGGTATCTGCAAACAGTTTCCATTAGGAACAAGTAAGGAAACAAATTACTTTGTTCCAGAGCAGTTACTTCTTCTCCGATGGACGCAGCAATATATGATGAAATAGTACTGCGTGCCAGGTGGTAAAATTATACCACGTTTACTTGCCATTTCCCTTGTTCGTGAATCGTATACGTAAAAACTCGAACAAGTGGTTGATTGGAAGTCCCGAAAATCGGATCTAAATGCATCCAAATTCGGGTACATCTTAACCGTTGCACAGAACTGGGCAGAATCATCAGCGATGTTTCGCTCCATATCGAGAACCGGACAGTGAAAGAAAGAAATGGCAAGTGAACATCAAGCCTAGGGTTACGGATTATATATGACCAATAACCCAATCAACAAGCTGCAACGGCTAAGCCAATAACGGGAGAGCTAATTACCGAGATTTGACCAAAAGAAACAAGTTTCAACAAAAATTAACAATGAACTTTAAAAAGCTCTTCACTAAAAAGCACAATTTTACGGTGTTTTTGTTCAATTTCCTTGCAGCAGTTAATCCGTCAGCTGTTTGAGGCTTGCATTACGCTAAGCCAGGTCGGAACTTGCCCCACTCTGGTACCATAACATTTCACTTCAATCTCATTTTCTACGGGCACCGATTCCCACAACTTAAGCCCGTGTGTTTAGACGCTATCGGGTTCGACGGGATAGCGTCCAATCAGTCCAAATGAAAAATTTGAGCAACCGCCGTTTCCAATGCAGTTGCTGTGTACGCCATAGGCGGTCGATTTAATAGTTAATGTAGTAAGCTGGAATTAATCCCCGAGTGTATTTTGGTTATGAAAGATTGGTTTAGGTTTAGGGTTTTGCCCTTTTCACTCACCGTTCGGCTTTTTAATGCTACTGAAGTACAGTTAATAAATTCCTGTATTGCTTTGGCTTGTTGTTTAAGAAACTGAGGAAAAAATGTAAAAAATAGTTTTTTCGTTCATTAAAAAAGATAATACTTGATAGATTGTATATACATACATACATACAATAACCAGCTGTATAAGGATACGATATTTATGATTTCCTTAATGTATCATGAATTGTGTATTCCCCTTTCCATTCACTGTTGGGTAGCATACCTGACCTAAGGTGGCCCACCGTTGGAATCGAGAACTTAGTTTTCCTTTCCATCTGGTGAAGCTATAAAAAGTCAGCTGAACAACAAGAGTCTGACTTATTTTGGTAAGTTATGAAGTCAGATGAAGTTTACTCGTTGTTCCTTGCAGAAGAAGACCGTAATTACGTTTTTTTTTCATTCTTCATAATAGAGGCAGAGGGTATCTCTTCCGTGTAAGCCTCCTCACCACAGCTCAGTGATGTAGACTCATGTGTGTCTCCCACCACCTCTTTAGAAATACGCCCAGAAGTCGCTTGAACAATGTGTCGTTGGGCTCTTCCACCACTTCGGCTGGCAGCGAGTTCCATAGATAAGTCACCCTCCGAGATAGACGGTACACCAGAGGGAGGCCCACCGAGTGCACAACATTCCAGTTTTACTAAGTGCCACGCGCAAATGCTCGCTGGAGGAAACTGCAGCGATAGCTGATGACGTTATGTCACCATACAACCCCGCTGTAACTTGAGTAACCAGGTCCTCCGTCACAACGGTGCCTGCCTTGCGAACATCTAACGACCTCGCGTCAGTTTTGTCTAGAATTGACGCGAGCCTGCAACGCCTGGCAGTAAGAAAAAGTGGGTCACAGGAGCGGCACCGCGCACGCTCACCTAAGCTCCATAGTCCGTCACTGCGACGACGTTTCGGCTCTTCAAAAGAAGGGTATTGTAAATACCACAGTCGCTTCGGTGAGGAAGCCAAACGATGCGAACCAAGGTGTACGTTTCCCGGTGCTCATCAAGGAAAACTAAACCCCCGGCCCGTGGTGGCGATCCACGAAGCCGGATATTGAACCAACAGTCGCCTTTTGGACGTAAGGGACATCATTTCAAATAACCTATTCGTTGTAGATACCGGTGCCGGAGTGGGCGTCCTCCCCCGACCGAAAGGCGACAATAGCACACCGCAGGCCCAAACACTACGCGCTGCGAATGGCACGGCCATCCCAACGTTTGGCCAGCGGTCGCTCACCTTAAACTTAGGTTTGAAGCGTAATTTTCGTTGGGTATTCATCAACGCAGACGTCCCGTACCCAGTTCTAGGCATTAACTTCCTGCAACACTTTGACTTGTTAGTTGATGCACAGCGCCGCAGAGTGGTAGATCGTCAGACCACTCTCGCTGTTGCGGGTTATAATTCGCGAGTGAATCACGTCATGCCTTTTTACGTTCAACCACCGGCACACCAACCTTATGGCGAACTCATCGCCGCCCACCCGGCCATTTTTCGGCAGGTCGGGCCTCTCCCAGCAGTGACCAACAACGTCACTCACTATATCGATACTAAGGGACCCCCAGTGTAACACACGTTTGAACAATGCGTAGCCGAATTCACAACGGATCCCGAAATCAAAAGGCGATTATCCGTGATATTCTACGATACTAGATTATTGAATAAACAAGGACACCAAACGGGTACAAACCTCAATTATGAGATCACAAGGACTCAACAAACGAGAAACCGAGTTACGACGTGCGAGGAAGGGGCACATGCTTCACGCAGGTTCAGATCAGGGATATGACGAAGTAGCGCTCTGGGCGCGAACAAACAACGGTCCATAAAAACAAACAGTGCGTAAAGACACGTCAATAGTGTAGGCAAGTGTGTGATGTTAGGAAAAACACGGAACTGCAATGGTTATAAGGGGATTTTCCACGACCGGTTGTTACCCCCAGTGTTCGGTAGGCCACGCTGGTTAGCACCAGACAAGCTTCGTGTTGCACAGGCTGAATTCGAACACATTCTAGAACTGGGTATAATACGCCCTTCTAGTAGCCCTTGGGCTTCCTTTCTTTATCTGGCCCCTAAGTCTAGCGGCGACTGGCGACCCTGTGGTGATTACAGAGCACTTAACAAAGCCACCGTCCCTGACCGATACCCGATTCTCCATATACAGAACCTTACTTCGTCTTTATCAGGTTGCTCCGTTCTCAGCCGTATCGGTTTAGTTCGTGCGTACAACCTGATTCCGGAAGCAGAGGCCAATATCCCTAAAACTGCCGTCACTACGCCTTTCGGGCTGTTCGAGCTTCTGTGAATGTCGTTTGGACTCAGCAATGCAGCCCAGACCTTCCAACGGTTCATGCACGAGGCTACTCGTGGTTTGGAAAATGTCCACGTATACCTGGATGATATTTTGGTGGCTAGTTCCTCAGAGCAAGAGCACGCCGCACACTTACGAGCACTTTTCGAACGCCTTAGCCAGCACGGCGTTACGATCAATATCGCGAAATGCGAATTAGGCCGGTCTGATATCACCTTCATAGGACATTCTGTTTCATCCTCAGGTATCCGCCCTCTGCCAGATAAGGCTTTCGCTATTCGCGAATACCCTAAACCCCAATTTTTTCGCCAGTTGCGTCAGTTTGCCGGCTTGGTGAATTTCTACAGCCGATTTATTCCTCGCTGTCCCGGGAACAATGCAACCCCTCACCGACGTTTTGTGTGGAGTTAACCGGAAGTTTGTGTTTCCCGACACGGCACAAGTCACATTTGCCTTCGTCAAAGATGCTGTCGCCAACACAGCACTCCTTACCCACCCCGACCCTTTGCCTCTCATTTTGGTGGTGACGGATGCCTCGGACACAGCGGTTGGAGCAGTACTGCAACAGTTCGTAGACGATTCTTGGCAACCTTTAGCATTCTTCTCTAAGCGCTCGCAACCCGCCGAATCTAGGTACAGCACATTTGGTAAAGAGTTATTAGCCATCAACTTGGGAATCCGTCATTTTCGATATGCACTCGAAGGCCGTTCGTTCACGGTGTTTACAGACCACAAGCCTTTGGTTTACGCACTAAAGTCAGCTTCCGATCGATACTCGCCACGCGAGATTCGCCACTTAGACTTTGTCTCACAGTTTACTGTGGACATACGACACGTCTCTGGAGTATTTAATCCCGTCGCTGACGCCTTATCACGCGTAAATCAACTAAGTCTGTCACCGACACCTAATATCAACTTGGACGCAATGGCACGGGACCAAGCTATGGTTCATGGCATCGAACAACTTCGACAGAACGGTTCTTTGAGCTTGACGACAGTACCTATCTCAACTTCCCGGAATACTATCGTGTGCGATGTGTCGCAGGGCCGTCCTAGGCCGGTGGTTCCTGCTGCCCACCGTTATCCTACTTTCCTGACACTCCGTAATCTGGCTCATCCGGGTGTGACTGCCTCGGTGAAACTGATAACTGAGCGTTTTGTCTGGCACAGTGTCAAAGGAGACGTCCGTCAATGGGCTCGTGCGTGCCTGCAGTGTCAACGTGTTAAGACCCACGGGCACACTAAGGCGGCGTTAGCCAGGTTCCCAGAACCTGGAACACGTTTTCATCATGTGCACGTCGACCTCGTAGGACCACTTTCATCTTCGCTTGGGCACGTTTACATACTCATATGCGTGGACCGTTTTACTCGCGGGCCGCAGGCCATGCCTATCCCTCGTCCCACGTCGGAAGAGGCCGCGATAACTTTTCTGGCCAGTTGGGTTAGTCATTTCGGTTGCTCGGCAACAGTGACCACCGATTGTGGTCCACACTTTGACGGCGCTTTTGGCAGCCTACTCGCTACGCTCGGTTGCTAACACGTT
This sequence comes from Fasciola hepatica, assembly GCA_948099385.1. NCBI lineage: Eukaryota > Metazoa > Platyhelminthes > Trematoda > Plagiorchiida > Fasciolidae > Fasciola > Fasciola hepatica. The sequence continues at coordinate 2,599,674 of CANUEZ040000180.1, read as the reverse complement.
AGGACGACAGCTTACCACCCTCAGGCCAATGGTATGGTTGGGCGTTTCCACCGGCAATTAAAATACGCCCTTCGAGCAAACGGTAACCCCCTTTGGAGTGAAACGCTACCGTTAGCACTCTTGAGCCTGCGTAGCAACGTTAAGGAGGAATTACACACAACACCGGCCGTACTAGTATATGGCTGTACACTTCGTCTGCCTGGGGAGTCGGTAGCCCCTCACCAACCGTGACTTTCGACTACGGCGACTTTGCTCAGCGCCTTGCGCAGCACATGCGAGTGCTCAAGGCCAGTCCGCCGCGCGAACAACAGTCTACAAGTTATGTCCCAACTGCGTTAGAAACCGCAACTCATGTATTCTTTCGCGTCGACGGCGTTCGATCACCACTACAAGCGCCATACACTGGCCCGTTTCGGGTAACAAAACGTAGGGGCTGAAACATTCGTCATAGACATCAGTGGACGACACGACACCGTATCTATCGACCGTGTCAAGCCTGCCGTCATGGAGTGCGAGCCGCCCGGCCAGTTTATACACGCTCAAGCCGCTCAGTCACCCGCATCGAACGAGTTATTACTCGAACTACCAGGGCGCTGGTGAGGAACCAAAAAATTCAGCTGAATGCCGTACTCGGCTCTCAGGCTCCGACTCCGACGGTAGTAAAGAAGCCACGCGCGGGGTCGCAAATAGTTGTAATTGAAGACTCGCCGGAAGACGAAAATTGGCAGTACTGTCCGAAGATGGATGACAGTGCGACCCCTACCAGTCTGGATGTTGTGGCAACTCCTATAGAGATGGATTAGGAGTCGCCGGAAATTCTGGGTTGTCAGCCGGCTTCATGCACACCAGTGGGGACATCCGAAGCAAAAAACGTGTCATCATCTCAGGCTTTGCGCCTGGGAAACAGACAGGAGTGAATAACAAGCGACACCTAAGCGACGGAGCAAACGCGGTGGTGTTATATACTAACGCGTGTAGTATTAGAAACAAATGGGCGGAACTCGCCAAAACCGCTGACGAGCAGAAAGCGTCAACAGTTGCCGTCACGGAAACGTGGCTTTCTGAAGAAGACCATGTGCCAGGCCTATTAAGTAACGGTTTTGCAGTCTATAGGCAGGATCACCTTGGTGGTGGAGTAGCCATCCTCATTAGGTCAGGTACAAACCACCTTGAGTCTCAGACCAAGATGTGCACTCGCAATATCCAGCTATGTGCCGTTACGATCATCCCTCCAGGCAGAAGGGTTAACGTTGTCCGTGTCCACAGGGCACCAAGCACTAACCACGAAGAGGACGTTTGTTTGCTGCGGACTTTGGCTGAACTAGTTAAGGACGCACAAAAGACCCTCATAGTGGGTAACTTCAATCTTCCGCACATCGACTGGGTGGCTGAGGTCTGCGTGCCGGGATCGGAGGAGCAAACCTACTTAGAACGGCTGCATGTCAATGCGTTGCACCAGCATATTAGGGAAAATACCAGATATAGGACTGGATGCGTTCCATCCTTGCTGGATCTAGCTATAACGAACTTCCCCAACGATGTGTCTGGACTGCATTATTTTGCACCGCTGGGCAAGAGTGATAACGTGTGTGTCAAAATCGTCCTTTGCATGCGGCAACCCAAAGTACCTTCAAGGCTGGTCAGACATTTCGGTAGTATGGACGTAGATAGGCTTCGTAAGGGAGCGATGGGTTTGACCTGGGACACGACAGAGGAGGCTACTGTCGAGGAGCGCTGGCATACCATAGAGGGATCAGTGACTGTCCTACAGGAAGAGTTCGCACTCCTAAAACGAAGGAGTGGGGAGGGAAAACCCACGTGGTGGAAGGCTGCAATAGCCAAGGCCATCAGACGTAGAAACCGCAGCTGGAACCAGTACAAAGCTTCCGGCAGTCAGTTAGCCTGGAACCGCTAAACGAAGCTGAGAAACGAGACTGTAAGCCTTCTGAGAACTTCCAAGCGAGAATTTGGGCTCAAATTGGCCCAGTCTGTAAGACAACAGCCGAAAAGATTCTACAGCTATGTACAGTCTAAACGGCTCAACAAGAAATGCCGTAGGTCCGCCATCCACTAAGGACTATGGTATTGTCACTGATGACCAGGGCAAAGGAGACGCCCTGGGGGAATACTTTGGTAGTGTACATAGGATGGATGGGTGGATACGAGTAGATCTGACTCTGGTGCATCCTTCTCAGTTAAACGAGCTAGATCTCTCAGAGGAATGCGTGCGTAAGTACCTACAGGAGTTAAACAGCCACAATTCAGCGGGCCCAGATGGCATTCATCCAGTTATCATCAAGCCGTTGGCGGATATCATAGCTCCGTCGGTATGCAGACTGTACAGATCCACGTTGGACCAGGGTAAGCTGCCTCAAGACTGGAAAGTCGCGGCAGTCCTGGCAATCCATAAGAGTGGGCCTAAGTCGGATGTGCAGAACTACAGGCCGGTGAGCCTAACTAGCATCCTGTGTAAAGTCCTGGAGAAGATCATCCGTGCCCACATCTGCCAGCACTTACTGGAACACTCCATGCTCAGTCCGGCGCAGCATGGATTCCTGAAAAAGGGATCTTGTCTGACCAATCTCCTGTGCTTCTTAGATGAAGTAACTCGACGACTGGACGAAGGTGAGGAAATTGAGGTATGCTACCTCGACTTTAGCAAGGCTTTCGACCCCGTTAATCATCGTCTTTTGCTATGCAAGACGGGGACGTTCGGTATAGGTGGGCCAGTATATAGGTGGCTGGGGGACGTTTAACGTCAAAGTGGGGGACAGGTGCTCCAGTTTGGTGAACGTCACCAGTGGTGTACCTCAGGGATCCGTCCTAGGCCCGGTCCTATTGTTATTTATTAATGACCTGGCGTCCGCTCTTTAATCGCCCAGCTTTATTTTTGCGGATGATGTGAAGACTGTTGGATCCGAGGGTAGGGCGGACTTGGACAGGGAAATAAGTACCGTCCTGAACTGTGCATATAAATGGGACTTACCTCTGAAAGCTGAAAAAAGCCATTTGTTGTCGAGGTCAACAGAGAGCCTAACTGTCGCTCATGATCAAGGGCTGTTCACCATAGAGGCAGTCAGTAGGGTTAAAGACCTGGGGGCCATCATGAACAGTGACTTCAAATGGCCGGAGCAGTGCGACGCTGCTGCGCATAAGGCTCGTGGGGAGCTCTTTAGGCTGCGATCAGCTTTGTCTTGTTGGAAGCCGGAGGTATTCGTACCTATTTAAATTTCTATAGTACGACCTCACTTAGAAGGTAGCGTGCTGGCTTAGTCACCCTTCTACAAAAAGGACGCCGCCTGCCTCGAGAAAGTCCAACGTCTCGCCACGCGAATGGTTGAAGGGCAGAGGGGTAAGACTTACGAGCAGAGAATCTGTGACCTGAATCTTTTCTCGTTGGAAACGAGAAGTCGAGAGGATCTCATAGAAACGTTCAAGGTAATGAAGGGCTTTCCTGGCCTTAGACCAGATAGTCTATTTCAAGTGACCGTAGATTTCAGAACAAGGGGACATGAAAAGAAGCGGATAAAAGCCCGAGCTAGGTTGATGGCTAGATCGCACTTCTTCAGCAACAGGGTTGTGAACAGTTGGAACGGTCTGCCTGGTGGAATGGTAGATCTGCAGACCGTCCAATCCTTCAAAGGTGCCCTAGATCGCAAGTGGTACGAGACCTTTCCTCGTAGTGAGCCTTGAGTATGTCAACTAGATGGATGACGGGTAGCACTGTGGTCCTTCTGGAGTATGTTTTAATAGACATTTTCCCTCATTGCATACTGTCTCAGTGAACGCTCACGATGCATCATGTCTCTCGCAGTTGAAGTGCGAACAGGTTTTCCGTTTCCCTCTCATTTTTAGCGGGGATTTGACGAAATACACTCGGCAGTGGTGGGTGCATAACTGGTGTGCATACCATCGAAGGAATTCTGGACGCTCGATTGGCCGTGGCCATTACCTGTCCTGGGCAAACTGCACTGAACTGAACTGAATAACGCCTAGTGAGGACTCGGCAGCTAGTCTATCAAAATCTCCAACCGTACCCGCAACGCCAAGTAGCTGTCGCGGTCGCCAACTACGGAATCCCGTCCGCTTCGTCGATTTCCTGACGATCTTTACAACCGACTGATAGCAATAAGTTGGGAAGTTCACCATGGATTTGCCAACCAACAGGCCCGAGAAACTACAATCGGTGGTTATGATTTCACTTTCTTCTGGTCTCCTAGCGACTACAACAACACCGAACATCGTTTGCGTATTGTCATTACGGTCTAACACCCGCCGGCGCCCTATGGCGCTATTTTCTTCCAGTTTACCTTGCCCTCTCTCAAACAGATTTACACAGTCCCATTGGCTTCATCCGTAGCCTCGCTGACTCCCTTGCACGTTCAAGGAGCCAACCACTCACTGGACAACGGGACGATTGGTCAGCGTGGTACATTATTCGGTTGCTGAAGTGCTTTGGCAACACATTGGCTACAAAATAGAAAGACTTGTGCTTGGATTCCGCTGTATAGAATGTAAGTGGGATCCCAGGGATTTTCTGGGATTATATTTATATGTGCGTGTGTACATATATTTACACATTTATAGTCGTGTATAAATATACGTATATATTTATATATATATATATGTACATGTTTATTCATATGTATATATATCTCTATATATATATATATATATATATATATCAATATATATATATATATATATATATATATATATATATATATATTCATATAATCGGAGGAATTCTCCAGAACCCCGCCTCGATTTTATACCGCAGAATACAGGCGCATCTGGTGTCATTTCTTGTAAACAGTTATGACGTCTAATTTAACGTAAACTGACGGTACTGTAGGTGAACAGTCCTCGGTTGATGCAATACCCAGGGTGACCCCATTATTGGCTTATGAAACAGGCAACAAACCAAAAGTTTCAACGATTGCCCAAGGACAATTGTCCGACTTCTTATTAATAAGAAGTTGTTTTCATTTGCCTAAAAGTTCTGTATTCCAACAAAATGACAGATATTGAAAAACTGCTTTGTAGGACACCGTTATCCATAACTGCTTTGGAACCTCCTCATCAGATTCTCAAGCATTCCTCAATAATCCTGGGTAGCGCAAAATAATAGAGTATGAAATAAATTACGTACATGATAACGAGTAGCACAATTTGGCAATTATTATGATATGCAACGTGAAAATATAAAAATATAAATAAATGTCAGATCTGTAGCGTGAAACGTAATAATGAAGTGAACGAAAAATTATATATATATATATATATATATATATATATATATATATATATATAATTTATGAGAAGACAGATTGGCGAACAAGCTCGCTTTCAGTGATTCATACTCATGCCATTGCATCACAAGATATTACGACAAGTTGAGGAATTGGACCAATTAGAGAAACAGGAAGTCTATAATATGATTCATCATGCAGCTTGAACGCTCAACTCACCATTGAAAACCATGGAAGCACTGTACAGCTGTTTCATCCTTGTTGGGAATTATCAGCAGTGCACATCCACCGAGCCCCCACGGGGACTCGAACCCGGGAGTGTAGATGTTCAACAAACCGTTGAGAGCCAGCCCGGATAGCCTTGTGGTTAAGGTGTTCGATTCACAATCGTTCACCCCGGGTTCGAGTCCCCGTGGGGGCTCGGTGGATGTGCACTGCTGATGATTCCCAACAAGGATGAAACAGCTGTACAGTGCTTCCATGGTTTTCAATGGTGAGTTGAGCGTTCAAGCTGCATGATGAATCATATTATATACAAATCGAATCTCCTACTAATCAATTGCAAACAGGAAGTCATAGAGATTATTGGTGACACAAAAAGGAAGGAAACTAATTGTAATCCAAGCTTAATCAAGATCGGATGTGGATTGTTCCTCGCACATTATGTCGGTTCTCATCTGGTCTGTGGCCTGTTGTAGAGTGGAGGGAGGGCCAGGGCAGCTTAAGAGCACACAAAAATTGTTTTGGGCACACAGAGGGGGGTTGTCTAGGTGGATGCCGACAGCCTCAGCAGTGGCCACGACGCGACATTTTGCTTGTCGACTCCGGATCTTATACAGAGCACGGAAAGCCTCGGACACGTTTACCGTGACTGGATTCAGCCAGATGTGAAACGACTGTGCTAGTGAGCTATTTAATTGTTCCAGTGTTCAACCATGCATGGTGGTTTTAGCGGCCTAAGCTATCGTAATTCTTCCATACGATGTTGCTTGAAGGCCGTTATCTGTGATACTCCAGCCAGGGCCTTTGTTCGTCAAGTCAAAAGCCCTGCTGGTTATTTCGGCTGTGATAAATGCAAAGAACGCGGCTTGCATATTGATGGGAGCATGAAGTTCCCCATCATCAAGGCTACCGCACGAACGGATGAAAAGTTTCGCGCCGGGAAGTATCGTCGTCACCACTCCGTTACTATTCCTACTCATCGATATTGTGACCACATTCCCGTTACATTAAATGCATTTAATATGCCTGGCGGAAACACAGAAACTGCTTACCACCACACGGCATTTTGCGTGTTTTTGTGCAGGAGATGACAAAATTGTATGGCCCTAATTCAATTGTGTACAATGTTCATTGTCTGACCCATCTTGCAGAAGATGTAAGAGGACATGAAACTTTGGACAGCTTTTCATGCTTTCCTTATGAATCTCATTTGGGCAAGCTAAAATGTTTGATAAAAGGACCGGCTAGACCAGTGGAGCAGCTGTACAAGCGCCTGCACGAAGTGAACACTGTTCACTGTCATCTCGAAAAAACCTTGGTCTTCGATGACACGCTCTTGCCTATACCTCGTTTCTCCAAAACTTCTTCTTCGTGTGTCGTTAACGGGATATTTTTCTCTAATGTACGTTCCAATAATATCATTGTGATAGACAATAAACCGGCGATCGTAGTCAATATTTTGAACGATGAAGTTCATTTCATGTATTTTATTATCGTCGGAGACTTTTTTACGCACGCGTTGCGCTCAACGCGTTTATTTATCTTTTCAGTAGACGGATTGCAGTCCGACATCCATACCGATCCCATTCACACTGTCTCCTGTAAATGTTTACTCTTGTTGGTCAACTCTTACCATGTGTGCATCCCCATTTTACATACCTTTTTATAGTATATATATACGGCAGTTCGTTATCCGTGGAAAGCACCGACGAAAGTGGCAGCTGTTTTCTACATATAGTTTATCTTGTTTAGATGTACGTCGTAGTCAGATTTGTAGAGGACAGTTCGTATGCTGTGATTGACAGCAATTGGATGGTCGATTGCCACCGCGTCTGGTGGCCGCGGACCAAAAGTAAGGGCGCTTACCAGCAGTTGCTGCTTTCGGGTGCGTCACTGCCTGATTCGGTTCCGACACACGAATTCGTGGAGATGTTCGCCGCAGTTAAATGTTTTTAAACGTAACTCTGCTGGACAATTTAGGGATGCTTCCGTTTTCGAAAGTAGGCTGCTACACGAATCGTCAAGCTGCAGCACTGATGACACTGTGCCACAAACACTGTTTGGCTAGCGCTATTCAGTTCGCAGTAGGTAGGAAGGATTATGAGTTAACACTGTTCAAAGAGTACCAACACAGTTAACGTCGGATGACAGTTTTGAAGAGGCGCGCACGTTGGTATCTCGTGAACCCTGTGGATCCTTCGAAATGCAGCCGTCTCCGCCACCGGTTTTGGAGAGAGCACTTGGCGTTCCATCGTAAGACAACTATTTTATTCCTATAAAACTTGTGCATTTAGTTTATCTGACACGATGCCGCACATCACGTCAACCCCAACTGCCGCACGAGACGCTCAAGTCACTCAAATTCACCGGAGTTCATTGAAAGACTATGGGTAAACGTAATTATCAAATGTCATGAACAACTTATCATGTAGTAACGTTTCTGCCTCTGCGACAAACGAAGCGCCAATGGAGATATTTGGCAAAGATTTGCGTGAGTGACTATTACATATATTCATGTATGAATATAAGTACGATGTACGATATGCGCGACCGTTTGGGCAAGGTCGAACGTGTCCTTGATAGGCTAACTGGGTGCCACGCACCCATCAGCTGTGCCGTCCAAGGCGCGAAGAGCCGAGACGTGGGGGGAACTTCAGAAACTCCACGAGGCTCTGAGCTCGGCCGATGTGTATGCCAGCATGGTAGGTATATACATTTTAACTAAACCTTTTCAGGTGGCAACGCTCAAGCGGTTTGCGGATTACGACTTGGCTGAAACCGTGCGTAGCATGCTGTTTGCATCCATCGGGGGCGACGTTGCCCTTAACTGCTGTTGGCTAGGAAGCCCTCAACGAAAGGCCGTTAACGACCATAAGTTGATCGCCGCCGTTAAGGGCAGGTTGTTCAAATTTACTGTCATACAAAACATCAGGTGCTATAAAACGAATGAAGCGGTTCTCTAACGAGCCAGCGTCTGTCATTGACAGACATATAAAGCGCTGGTTCATCAACGCTCGGGACCGAGGCGAAGGAAGACGGCTAAGACGGTACGCGATTCTCCTATGTATGGTGTCCCACAACAATTTTATTACCTGCAAACTGCTTCGTTGAAAACTTGAGCTGTTACAGTTTACATCAGTATATATGCATACTTAGACATGGGATTTATCACCGGTTTAGCCGTTACCTGAGTGGGAATTTTGTCCAGTGTCTGGTAATATATTTGAATACATACGAAATCTAGTGCGGAGCTATTGTTCTTTAAACGTCTAGGATTTAAAACTCAATGCAGCTTTTTTACTTCATTTGCCAATGATGTAACTGATAACAGCATTTCCATGCCTCAATTATTTAGATCCCGTGAACAGCATGGAGAAGAGCCAGGAACATCCTCGCGTAAGATGGACTGATGGACAAACGATCAGCGACTTTTTGAAAATAAATTCGACATTATTTTTAATAAACTTAGCTACATTTTTTATTAAAATGGCCACTTTGCTCATATAAAGGGGTTATTTAGTGGTTAAGCTCGAAAGGAAGGAGAATACTGTAATGACATATTAGGCGATTGAGCGAAATTGGACTTATCTGAGAAAAGTAAACAGCCATTTTCTGCAATTTTTTCGATGCGTTGGGCATGCCCAAGCCTAGCGCAACTGGGCTTATATATATATATATATATATATATATATATATATATATATATATATATATATATATATATATATATATATACCGAAAGAACAGCAGTGGAACCAACAATTTTATAAAAAGGTATGTAAAATGGGGATGCACACATGGTAAGAGTTGACCAACAGGAGTAAACATTTACAGGAGAGTTTGAATGGGAGCGGTGTGGATGTCGGACTGCAATCCGTCTACTGAAAAGATAAATAAACGCGTTGAGCGCAACGCGTGCGTAAAAAAGTCTCCGACGATAATAAAATACATGAAATGAACTTCATCGTTCAAAATATTGACTACGATCGCCGGTTTATTGTCTATCACAATGATATTATTGGAACGTACATTAGAGAAAAATATCCCGTTAACGACACACGAAGAAGAAGTTTTGGAGAAACGAGGTATAGGCAAGAGCGTGTCATCGAAGACCAAGGTTTTTTCGAGATGACAGTGAACAGTGTTCACTTCGTGCAGGCGCTTGTACAGCTGCTCCACTGGTCTAGCCGGTCCTTTTATCAAACATTTTAGCTTGCCCAAATGAGATTCATAAGGAAAGCATGAAAAGCTGTCCAAAGTTTCATGTCCTCTTACATCTTCTGCTCGATGGGTCAGACAATGAACATTGTACACAACTGAATTAGGGCCATACAATTTTGCCATCTCCTGCACAAAAACACGCAAAATACCGTGTGCGAAGTCTAATAAATGGACATGTAAAACGGGATGCGAAAAAATATATACAGAAACAAACAAAAGTAAAAAATTGTCATATAAATCATGGGGTGATAAATCATGTAAGCACAAAGGACCAAGGTAAAGGAAGAACTGGGGAATTCCGTCGCCTTCCAGCGTCCGATATCCTTGTTCTGAACCTGCGTGAAGCATGCGCTCCTTCCTCGCACGTCGCAATTCGGTTTCTCGTTTGTTGATTCCTTGTGATCTCACTCAATAATCTAGTATCGTAGAATATCACGGATAATCGCCTTTTGATTTCGGGATCCGTTGTGAATTCGGCTACGCATTGTTCAAACGTGTGTTACACTGGGGGTCCCTTAGTATCGATATAGTGAGTGACGTTGTTGGTCACTGCTGGGAGAGGCCCGACCTGCCGAAAAATGGCCGGGTGGGCGGCGATGAGTTCGCCATAAGGTTGGTGTGCCGGTGGTTGAACGTAAAAAGGCATGACGTGATTCACTCGCGAATTATAACCCGCAACAGCGAGAGTGGTCTGACGATCTACCACTCTGCGGCGCTGTGCATCAACTAACAAGTCAAAGTGTTGCAGGAAGTTAATGCCTAGAACTGGGTACGGGACGTCTGCGTTGATGAATACCCAACGAAAATTACGCTTCAAACCTAAGTTTAAGGTGAGCGACCGCTGGCCAAACGTTGGGATGGCCGTGCCATTCGCAGCGCGTAGTGTTTGGGCCTGCGGTGTGCTATTGTCGCCTTTCGGTCGGGGGAAAACGCCCGCTCCGGCACCGGTATCTACAACGAATAGGTTATTTGAAATGATGTCCCTTACGTCCATAAGGCGACTGTTGGTTCAATACCCGGCTTCGTGGATCGCCACCACGGGCCGGGGGTTTAGTTTTCCTTGATGAGCACCGGGAAACGTACACCTTGGTTTGCATCGTTTGGCTTCCTCACCGAAGCGACTGTGGTATTTACAATACCCTTCTTTTGAAGAGCCGAAACGTCGTCGCAGTGACGGACTATGGAGCTTAGGTGAGCGTGCGCGGTGCCGCTCCTGTGACCCACTTTTTCTTACTGCCAGGCGTTGCAGGCTCGCGTCAATTCTAGACAAAACTGACGCGAGGTCGTTAGATGTTCGCAAGGCAGGCACCGTTGTGACGGAGGACCTGGTTACTCAAGTTACAGCGGGGTTGTATGGTGACATAACGTCATCAGCTATCGCTGCAGTTTCCTCCAGCGAGCATTTGCGCGTGGCACTTGGTAAAACTGGAATGTTGTGCGGCAAACGTAATTACGGTCTTTTTCTGCAAGGAACAACGAGTAAACTTCATCTGACTTCATAACTTACCAAAATAAGTCAGACTCTTGTTGTTCAGCTGACTTTTTATAGCTTCACCAGATGGAAAGGAAAACTAAGTTCTCGATTCCAACGGTGGGCCACCTTAGGTCAGGTATGCTACCCAACAGTGAATGGAAAGGGGAATACACAATTCATGATACATTAAGGAAATCATAAATATCGTATCCTTATACAGCTGGTTATTGTATGTATGTATGTATATACAATCTATCAAGTATTATCTTTTTTAATGAACGAAAAAACTATTTTTTACATTTTTTCCTCAGTTTCTTAAACAACAAGCCAAAGCAATACAGGAATTTATTAACTGTACTTCAGTAGCATTAAAAAGCCGAACGGTGAGTGAAAAGGGCAAAACCCTAAACCTAAACCAATCTTTCATAACCAAAATACACTCGGGGATTAATTCCAGCTTACTACATTAACTATTAAATCGACCGCCTATGGCGTACACAGCAACTGCATTGGAAACGGCGGTTGCTCAAATTTTTCATTTGGACTGATTGGACGCTATCCCGTCGAACCCGATAGCGTCTAAACACACGGGCTTAAGTTGTGGGAATCGGTGCCCGTAGAAAATGAGATTGAAGTGAAATGTTATGGTACCAGAGTGGGGCAAGTTCCGACCTGGCTTAGCGTAATGCAAGCCTCAAACAGCTGACGGATTAACTGCTGCAAGGAAATTGAACAAAAACACCGTAAAATTGTGCTTTTTAGTGAAGAGCTTTTTAAAGTTCATTGTTAATTTTTGTTGAAACTTGTTTCTTTTGGTCAAATCTCGGTAATTAGCTCTCCCGTTATTGGCTTAGCCGTTGCAGCTTGTTGATTGGGTTATTGGTCATATATAATCCGTAACCCTAGGCTTGATGTTCACTTGCCATTTCTTTCTTTCACTGTCCGGTTCTCGATATGGAGCGAAACATCGCTGATGATTCTGCCCAGTTCTGTGCAACGGTTAAGATGTACCCGAATTTGGATGCATTTAGATCCGATTTTCGGGACTTCCAATCAACCACTTGTTCGAGTTTTTACGTATACGATTCACGAACAAGGGAAATGGCAAGTAAACGTGGTATAATTTTACCACCTGGCACGCAGTACTATTTCATCATATATTGCTGCGTCCATCGGAGAAGAAGTAACTGCTCTGGAACAAAGTAATTTGTTTCCTTACTTGTTCCTAATGGAAACTGTTTGCAGATACCCCAACCTTGGTTGTCAAGCATTCGTCTCGGTGCGTGTCGTCGGCTCATCCTACATGGTGTCGCAGTGGGCCATGGTCCATAACCACGACTTCCAACGAGAGACCGAGGGTTATTACGTCCGTAACCGCCGCTTGACCAGTGACCAAGAGAGTCACGTGTTTAGTATGATGGGGAGTTTTCGTAATACTGCCGAGCTTAGGGATTACACCCAACGAATGTTTAGCCGTCGCCTTCGCATTCAAGACTTTCGCTCCATTAGGAAACGATTAGGTTCCGTTGACCACACTAAGGATGCGACGCGTGTAGGTGAGTTATTGAGAAATCAGGGGTATTCACAGGTCATTAGTGACCTCACACTATTATAGGTTCGGAGCCCCAACTCACTGCTGTCCCCATGTGAGATATATCCCGAGTCCTCAAATAATATAGGGATTTTTTAGGATTCTCCTCCTTTGAGTCAAGACCTGCTCCCGTATAGTCTATAGCCCCTGGTCCTCGGTTTGTGACACGATAGCGAATATACTCGGCAGCGCGCAAAGCAGAACTCAAAACGTTGGAGCGGGACAACGTGTGTATTGGAGGAGCGCAACGGCATGCAGACGACGTACACAGGCGGAGCAAGTGACGCCACCAAAAACGGTAATTGTTCAAATAAACAAATTTGTTAGTCTTTATCATCCGGTGCTTTAGTGGTAGCACTACAAGGGCCTCCCCCTAGAAGGCCGACGAAGTTGGGCTTCGACCCGTGATGGGTACGTCGGCTTCGGTGGCGAGAGACGTCGCGGTCGCACATAACAGCGAAGCCAGCACAAGCCGTTATCCATGACTCACACTGGTCGCTGTGCGTCGATCGCAAAATTGCGTCCTCCTTAAAATTTTATCCGACCGGGGTAGATCCTGCTTGTGACCTGGCAGTGGTGATTGTGTTGTAGGGTTTGACGTTGTCGGCATATCCCAAATTTCCGTTTCCCTGTGGTTGTCATCGCCTTCGTAAACGAGCCAGCGTCCGGCGTCAAATGAGTCCAGTCGCGATCCAATAAGCGGTGTTGGAGCCATGCGAGATCCTGGAATTCCATATGGTTCTGTCCGACGGGACGAGCTGGAAGGCAAGAAACACAAGGAAGCTGCGCCTCGAGGGGCGATCGGATATTCGACTGAGGGGGACATACCGGCGCAATACAGGCTGCCGCCACCCTTGACGTGATAACCACGTAGTCGTGCATTCATGCATAATAAGACTATGTACAAGTCGAATATGAAGAGTAAACTTAAATATATACAATTGTTACATATTCAGAAAACCTCGTTGGCTGTCGCAGTTCGCGGCCGCGTCGATTTCTCCTGTTGACGGGTGCAGCTGTGTCTTTCGTGGAGTTTGGTGTTGCAACAGGTAACGGGGGGTCGTTAGTGGGAGTAAAAGGGGCCGACTCAGGACGACTAACCGAAGGTTGTGAGCAGGTGGGGACACTGTGAGGGTTGTTCGGGGTTGGTTCCACCTCGATGAAGGCTGGTTTGAGGCGGTCTATGCTGATGGTCTCTTTCCTGCCCTCGACGTCCACCACGTACTTCTTTTCCTTTCGCTGGACGACGCGGAACGGGCCAGAGTAAGCCGCTAGTAGTGGTGATCTCACTGCATCTACTCGAATAAACACATGGCTGGCGGTCGCTAGAGTAGTAGGCATGTAGTTGCTGAGGGTTTGTTCTCGTGGTGGGGTTGGCTTTATCACCCGCATTTGGTGCGACAACCGTTTTGCGTAATTCCCGTAATTAAAACTCACAGGTGGTAATGAAGAAACCAACTCACCTGGAAGTCGTAGTGTGCAACCGTAAACCAGTTCAGCCGCCGTAACACCCATATCGGTTTTAACGGTGTTACGCAGTCCTAAGAGAAAGATCGGCAAAACTTCACTCCATAATGGGTTATCACGAGCACGAGGGGCAGCTTTCAGCTGGCGATGGAATCGCTCCACCATGTCATTGGCCTGAGGATGATAGACCGTCGTCTTGTTGTGTCGGCAACTGAATGCGTTCAGTAGCTCGTGGAAGGCACCGTCAAAATGAGAACCGCGGTCAGTGGTCACGATGGCAGGGCAACCGAACTGACTCACCCAACCAGTTAGAAATGCTTTTGCAGCTTCCTCTGAGGTTGGGCGAGGAATAGGTATGGCCTGTGGCCAGCGAGTGAAACGATCTACGCAAGTGAGGATGTAAACGCAGCCATTGGATGGCGGAAGTGGCCCCACGAGATCCACATGCACATGATGAAAGCGTGCGTCCGGTTCGCAGAATGTGCCTAAAGTAGATTTGGTGTGACGCTGTATCCTAACTCGTTGACACTGAAGACAAGCACGGGCCCAAAGACGTACGTCACGTTTGACGCAAGGCCAGACGAATCGCTCGGTGACTAGTTTCACTGAGGCGGTTACCCCAGGGTGCGATAAGTTGTGGAGGCTGGTAAAAACTCGTCGGCGAAAACTGGCAGGAACTAGTGGTCGGGGTCGACCTTGTGATACATCGCAAATGATAGTTACGTCCGAAGTTGGAAGGGCCACTGCCACTAGGTGCAGGGAGCTGTTGTGTCTGAGTTGCTCTACCTCAGGATCTGTCGTTTGGGCTGCGGCGATTGCTTCTAGGTCTATGCCCATGGGTAGTGGGTAGTCGATATTGTGGACGCGTGAGAGTGCGTCTGCTACGGGATTGCGTGCCCCAGAGACGTGTCGAATGTCCGTAGTAAACTGCGCAACACAGTCTAAGTGGTGAATCTCGCGTGGCGAATATCGGTCAGAAGCTGACTGGAGGGCGTACACTAGTGGTTTATGATCTGTAAACACTGTGAACAATTGGCCCTCGAGTGTGTGCCGGAAGTGTCGGATACCCAAATAGATTGCCAGCAGTTCTCTGCTGAACGTACTATATCGGGATTCCGAAGGCTGGAGACGCTTGGAGAAGAAAGCTATTGGTTGCCATGAATTGTTGACGAATTGCTGCAACACTGCTCCAACAGCCGTGTCCGAAGCATCTGTTCCTAATGATAGGGGAGCAGAAAGATCGGGATGTGAAAGGAGTGCTATGTTGGCGATAGCTTCCTTGGTCAAAGTAAACGCTGCCTGCTCCGTGTTGGGAAAAATGAATTTCCGCTTACCTCCAAGTAAAAGGTCTGTTAGAGGCTGCATTATTTCGGCGCAGTGTGGGATAAAGCGGTGATAAAAGTTAACCAGGCCAGAAAATTGGCACAATTGTCGGTAAGAGTGAGGCTCAGGATAGTCGCGAATTGCCGCCACCCTGTCAGGCAGGGGCTGTATGCCTGAGGTTGAGATTTCGTGACCTAGGAATGTGATGGTCGTCCTACTTAATTCGCACTGGGTAGGGTTAATAGTTACACCGTGTTGGCTAAGGCGCTCAAAAAGAGCACGCAGGTGCGCCAGATGCTCTTGTTTTGAAGAACTTGCCACCAAAATATCGTCTAAGTACACGTAGACATTCTTTAAACCACGTGTTGCTTCATGCATAAACCTTTGAAAGGTTTGGGCTGCATTGCTGAGCCCAAACGGCATGCGCAAAAACTCGAATAGTCCGAATGGAGTTGTGACAGCGATTTTAGGGATGTCAGCCTCTGCTACTGGGATTTGGTGGTAGGCTCTAACGAGGTCGATTCGGCTGAAAACAGAACAACCAGACAGGGTAGAAGTAAGATCTTGAATATGTGGAATGGGGTACCTGTCTGGGACAGTAGCCTGGTTGAGGGCCCTATAGTCACCGCAGGGGCGCCAGTCGCCGTTAGGTTTAGGAACCATGTGAAGGGGCGAGGCCCAAGGGCTACTGGACGGGCGTATTATGCCTAGTTCTAGCATGTGTTCGAACTCAGCCTGTGCTACGCGGAGCTTGTCTAGTGTCAAGCGGCGTGGTCGGCTAAATGCTGGGGGTCCTTTAGTGACAATATGGTGGGTAACGTTAGTGGTCACCGCGGGAAGCGGGCCAGATTGTCTTAGCATTGCCGGGTGAGCTGAAAGTAGGTCTGCGTACGGGTGTTCGGCCTGCAGTTCGATGTATAGGGGCGTGATGTGATTCACGGAGAAATACGAACCGGTTACGGAAAGAGAAGTCTGCCGGTCGACAACTCTCCGACCTCGTGCATCGATCAGGAGGTCGAAATGGTCAAGGAAATCGATGCCTAGTATGGGATAAGTGACGTCTGCTACTATGAACACCCAGTGGAAGGTGAGACGTAGTCCTAAGTTGAGCGTGACTTACGGCCGCAAGTAGCAATAGGAGTGCCATTGGCAGCACGGAGTTGTTGGACTGACGGGTTCGTTACATCACCTGCCTTCTTTGGAATGACACTAATTGCTGCACCGGTGACAATTACGAACAGGTTATTGGAAACTAAATCTCGAACATGCAACAGACGACTGCTATTATGACAGCTCACCGCGTTAGTCGTCGGGATGTTAGTTTCCCTGTTTGGCACCTGGGAAGGTGCAACCGGCTTCGCACCGCCGGGCCTTCTCCCCAAACCGTTTGTGGTATCAGCAGTACGTTGATCGAGATGGGTTAACCAGGCGGTCAGGGGAAGGGCTTCTGAGACGTTCACGTCGGTCAGAGTTGTGATAAGATTTATGGTTTCTACAGTGAGAACAACCAGGAGAGGAAAAATGTCTGAAAGCCCGCTCGAAAGCAGCTATCAGTGTCCTCGGAGTGTGTTCCTACAGTGGGAGCGGTGTTCTGGGAGCTGTTCGAGTTTGTTACAGCAGTAATTTGTGGATGGTACCGGTCCATAATACCGTCCGTTAGTTTAGCCGCTTCTGTGAGCTTAAGGTGGCTAGAAACCTCGAGCAGTGCTTGAATATTGGGTGGTAGTCGCTGTACCCACAACTCTTTAAGGACGTTTTCCTCTAAAAGTTGCCCCGCCAGCTGCTGCATTTCTCTCAGTCCCTTGGGTCAGCCGTTTCAGTCTGGACGATTCTGACGGCAAAAGACAAGAGATTACCGCGTCTTTCACGGCAGTGTAAGAACTGTTATTGAATATTACGTCGCGTATTTGAGTAGCAACGTCACGGGGAAGGCGACCGATAGTCCACAAGTAACGGGTTCGCTCGCTTGTGATTCTGTGATTCAAACTCTACCTCTAACATATGAAACCAGAGTTGACGGTCATCAATAAAAAAAACTCAGGGACGCCTAAGGAGACTGTCGAAACGGACGGTTCTGGATCAGGTTTGCGGTCGTTGCTAGCCACAGTTGCAATGGTATACCAAATGTAAAACGATATATAAAGGTCAATTCAGCAACCGTGGCACACTTATAATACCGGTATGAGAAAAAATATAAAAGGGATATGGTAGCAGAAATCAGGAATTTACCGTTTATATGTCGGAAAAAATGTATATGTAAACGAATAAATGTGATTGAGTGACTTACGAGTGTCCTTCAAGAATTGCATTTGTTGTTCGGGCTCACCAGTTTAGGATTCTCCTCAGTTAAGTCAAGACCTGCTCCCGTATAGTCTATAGCCCCTGGTCCTCGGTTTGTGACACGATAGCGAATATACTCGGCAGCGCGCAAAGCAGAACTCAACGTTGGAGCGGGACAACGTGTGTATTGGAGGAGCGCAACGGCATGCAGACGACGTACACAGGCGGAGCAAGTGACGCCACCAAAAACGGTAATTGTTCAAATAAACAAATTTGTTAGTCTTTGTCATTCAGTGCTTCATTGATAGCACTACAATGTTAATATAGAATGATGATGAGTAGGCTGTGATAAAGATAGGTGCAGTTAGGAAACACCAGAGTGATGGACGCAGTATAAGGAGGGTAGAAAAACGGATAATAGGAACAAAAAAGAAAACTTCCTAGGATGGTTAGTAACAGTCTGGGAATACCTCCGCCCAGCTCCAATCCAGTTTGTGCCTAAAGGCAGCGACCGAGGTTGCCGTCACTATGTGTGGAGGCAACTTTTTCCCCTTGTTTATGACGCGGTGGGAATAGAAACATGCCCTTATACTCTTACTTGCCCTTGGTTTGTCCAACTTATGCTTGTGTCCTCTGAGTGTAACATTGTGACGAGCCATTAGTGGTCTTTTGGCCATAGTGACTCCCTTATATAGCATATAGTACTCTATCAGATCCCCCTTAGCTTACGACGATCCAGGGAGAATAGATTTAGGGCATTCAGTCTTTCCTGGCACGACTTCCCTCAAATCTCATTTATCGTCCGGGTAAACCTCCTTTTAACGTCTTCTAACACCTTTTCGTCCTTCACTAGGCTCGGTGCCCATCCTTGAACAAAAGTCTTCAACTGATGCCCTACGGTCACCTTGTATAGAGGTAAAATTACTCCGGAAGGTTTTTCCCGCGTGTGATAGTAGTTGTGATTCCATTATACACCTAGACACACGCCCTCAACCACACACACACACACACACACACACACACACACACACACACACACACACGATACACGCTTATGCTTCATGACCGCCATCAAACATGCCGCAGTGCTGGACGTTCCTCGTTTATCACTGAAATTATGGAAAATGTCTCCCGTAAGTGATGGTTGTAACTATTTGCCCAATTACCAGAGTGCGACCTCGCCCATGACATCCACGCGCACATACACTCATACAAGCACACGCAGCCACCGCACGACGACCCTTCCGAGGACGGCATCTATGTTTCCCCTTCACGCCCACCATCGATCAGCCGTTCTCATGGACGATGCAGAGTAACATCACGTCGGCCTGACCACCGGATCAAGTGCGATCGTGAGTGGAATGTCGACGTCAGACGTATTCGGTACGCGCGCTGACAGCAGGGTCTAGGCAGGTAGGGAGAATTAGTACCCTTATTCTAAACCTTTGACTCTGCTAAGATTCGGCAGGATTTTGGTGGGCGGTGTAACTACCGGTTGTAGAAAATCCCCCCAGAAACGCTGCAATTTCATGTTTACTCGACATCACTCGCTCATATACAATATTTGCGTGTTTTTATGCACTGTGTAATTACAGGAACCAATGTTTGTTTGTTCGCGTCCAATGCGCCACTCTGTCACATTCTATTTTGGACCTGCGTGACGCACGTGCTCCTTTCTTGCACGCTGCAAGTCTGTTCTCGCTTTCCGAGTCCGTGTGATCGCACAATTGGGGTTCGCATCTGTTTCGTCTCATTGTTCATTCGGTAATCTAGTATCGTAGTTTCACGGATAATCGTTTTCTGATTTCGGGATTCGTTTCGAATTTGGCTACGTATTGCTTAAAGGCGTCCTACACCCTCCACATATTGACTTCTTGTAATCTATACCCTACGTGGAATTTCACACCCAGGCATCGCATCCAGTCTTTGACTAGTAGCTGCATGATTCTTCTAGCCGTCTATGAATAAAGATGCCCGTATGTGGGTGAAACAGTGTTTACAATGTCAACGATCTAAAGTTCGTAGGTGAGCAGTTTCGTCTATCGGTACTATCGCTACACCTAATGCTCGCTTTAGTCATATCCACGTGGGCATTGTGGGTCCATTGACCCCATCACAAGGGTATACCTATTTATTAACGCACACCGATGGATTTACGAGGTGGCCCGAGGTTATTCCCGGTCATTCACGACCGAGTCATTCGCTCGGCATCTGATAGAATGATGGACAGCTTTATATGGTTGTCCTTCCACAATTACTACCGATTGAGGGCAACAATTTGAGTCCCATTTGTTCTCTTTATTAACTCACTTGCCGGGTGGGGAACGCATTTGCACGACCGCGTACAGTCCGGCATCGAACGATTTAGTCGAGCTTTCATAGCCAACTCGAAGTGGCTCTTAAAGCACATGAGAGCCTCGACTGGTACGAAACGTTACCGCTAATTCTGCTTGGTATCGGGACTTGCATAAAGGCAGATATTCAATGTTCCGCCGCAGAACTTGTCTACTGCACGACATTACGACCGCCTGGGGGTATTCTTCACGCCACGGAGTACAGATTCACTTGCCGTACAGACTTACGTTCACAGTTTGTGTACGTACATGAAAAATCTCGTTCCGGCACAGACTCGAATGCAGCGACGACAGGTTTTTGTTCTGACCGAATTGGGAACTTGTTCGCATGTATTCGTTCGTGTTGATTCGGTAAGCAAACCATTACAACAGACTTAGGAAGGCCCATTTCGAGTGATTTCTCGTCACGATAAGACCTTTAAGGTTGAACGACACGGTTGCGTCGATACTGTTAGCATCGATTGTCTCAAAGTCGCGTACGTTGATGATGATGTGTCGCCCGCTGACGAGACTCGATATTGACCCTGCACTACCTGTTGACGACGATTCCGTGTCACTTCAAGGTCTGCAGTTAGCGTTGCCTGCTACGACTTCGAATGAGGCTATCGTCTCACATTTAGGACAGCATCCAGCACCACTGCTACGACTTCAAATGAGATTGTCCTCTCACGTCAAATTCGGCAGCCCACCGGCTCTGCTGTCTTCGATTGAGAATACTGTCTCATATTCAAGTCAGCAGAGCACTCCTATAAACTAGCCCGCAAATGAGGCCCCCGTTTCACGTTCCGTCGGACAATCTTCTGCCCAGCAGGTTTCCGCGACTAGAACAAACACGATCTTGAGCATTACACCCCTCAGTAATAACTTTCGTGTTTATCTTTTTGACATGATTTTACGTGCGACATTCATCATCATCATCATCGTACAGCGTTAAACAGTAGGGCAAGCCCCACTGACCACTGCCTTTCTCACCATGTTGCACGTTGAATTAAAAAGTATGAATATACAAGATGAAGAGAGAGTGGACCTACATGGGTGGGAAAAGCAAAGAATGCCCTAGTAGCCAACACACGGAATACACAGTCTAACTGTACAAACGTACACCGATCAAACATTCTGATTCGATAGAAAGTGACAACACGATCGCCATTGTTCGCGGTTCGCAGCCATATCCTTCAGTGTCTCCAGCCAACTGGTAGACGATCTTTTGGACCCCAACCACGAAGACGTGAAGCACCTACTTTTCCTAAGTCTGCCGTACATTTTCTCATTCCTCTCTGCCACGTCATCTGTTGACCTCCACGTGGTCTCTTCCACTCCCTAGGAAGGGCGGAGAATAGGACACGGTACGGTAGACGTGTGTTTGCCATACGTAACACGTGTCCCAACCAACGAAGTCTACTAAGTTGGATACGCTGGGACAAAACGTTCTCTGAATTAGTACCCAATACTCGCTTTCTTACCTCATCGTTGCTTACTCGGCTATTCCACCCAATCCTAGCGATACTACGTAAACATCGATGGTCGAAAACCTCAAGACGACGAATATCTTCAGCACGCAGACTCCAAGTTTCGCAACCATACAACAAAACTGAACGCACAGTGGCACAGTATACACGACCTTTCAACTTCAGTGAAACATCGGATCGGCGCCACAAGTGCTTCAGTCCAGCGTACGCCGCTCGAGCTTTGGATATCCGCGTACTCACCTCTACTACTGTGCTCCCATCCGTCGTCACGCTGCTGCCGAGATACGTGAAGTGGTCGACAACTGACAGCACCTCCCCATCGAGCATCAAACTCGGAATCGTTGACGTCCAGTCTTGTAACATCACCTTGCACTTTGAAGGTGCAAAACGCATGCCGAATGGAGCTACAGCTCTTGCGAGATTATCTAGTGCACGCTGAGCATGTTCCGTGTATTCGAGCAAGCAGACAACGTCGTCTGCGTAATCTAAGTCACATAGCTTTTCACTATCTCCTAGTTCGACCCCTACATCCTGAAGATTTTGCAGCGCACTCTCCGTTATTTCGTCCATGACGAAGTTGAACAGGAATGGAGACAAAGGGCATCCCTGTCGAACACCACTGGTCGTTTCGAACCGACCGGATAGTTCACCGTAAACTCTAACGCTGCCAGAAGTATGAGAATACAATGATCTCAGTAGGTTCACGAACTTCTGGGGCATACCTTTTCGATGAAGAGTACTGAAAAGCAATGTTCGATCAACTGAATCGAAGGCGCCTTTCAAATCTAAGAAAATCATTATTGTCCGTCGGCGGTGCGTGTGACGCGTTTCAAGTAGTCGGCGAAGAGTAAAAATCTGGTCGATGCATCCTCGCCCTGGGCGGAATCCAGCCTGCTGTTCGCGGACATTCCTCTCGCGAGCTGGTGTAAGACGGAGCAGCAAAATCGAAGCTAATACTTTGGTGACTATCGGGATTAAGCTAATCCCACGATGATTACCACAGTCATTGCGTATTCCCTTCTTGAAGATGGGAACAATCAATGATTCGCTCCATATTAACGGAATACGATCCTCCTTCCAAATGTCACGGAGCAAGGCGGTTAGTGATTTTATCAACGCCTCACCACCCAGTTTGAAAAGAACTGGAGGAAGTTCGTCGGGACCTGCCGCTTTCCCCCGCCTTAGTAATCGAATACATGACTCTACTTCTACTTCTGATGAGGGCTCAAGTGATACCACCCAAGGAGTCACAGTTGTTGACACGGGAGTAACTACACTAGCGTGCGGCCAGCTAAACTGTTCCTTGAAGTACTCGGCCCATCGGTCAAGCCTTTGCTGTTTGTTATGGATGGGTTCTCCATTCCTATTGCAAATCGCTTCACTGACCTGAGTTCGCCGTCCACTGGTGTCACGAATAAGTCTGAACAGTCTTTGACTGTTACCTGAAGCAGCTGCCACTTCCATTTCTTCGGCTACATTGACCCACCAATTTTCGCGATCCTTCTTAAGGCTTCGCGTAACTTGTCTTTGCAGCTTTCTCCGCATCTTATTCATCTCCTTACGGTTCGAAAGCTGACGCTTTTGCTCCATTATACTCAGCGACTCTTGCGAGATCCAGTGTCTTTGATGGACAACGGATCCAGGACCACAGGCAAAACCTGCTGCAACGTGCATCGCCTGTTTGATATGAGACCAATGCTCATCTACATTACTGTTCTCCGTGGATCCTAGCTCATGTGCTAACTTCTGCTCATAACGGGTGCAAACGTCTGGATCACACAAACGCTGCACGGCTAATCGGGTTTGCGGTTTGCGACGATGGCCATGGAACTGGAGAGATAATCGCATTAAAACTAAGGCATGGTCCGACTCTACGTACGTGGACCAGTAAGATCTACAGTTCTGAACAGAACTGTGCCATCGGTAGCTTACGGCGATATGGTCAATTTGACTAAAAGTACCTGTAGAGTTAGAGCGCCATGTCGCTGTGCGACGCGAGCTGTGTCGGAAATTTGTGCTAGACAAGAACAATCGATTGTCTGCACAAAACTGGAGAAGCCTATCCCCGTTATCTGTGCGCTCAGCGGGTAAAGCACAACGCCCACCTAAACAGCCTTCTGACACACTGAGTTTGCCAACTTGTGCATTGAAGTCACCAGCTAGCACTACAATGTCGGAACCTTTACTGCTGCGAACGAGAGTGGCGAATTCATCATAGAACTCATCTTTCTGCAAGTCTGAGCTGCAGTCCGTTGGGGCGTAAGCCAAGACCACAAACAAATTGTGCTTAACACAACTATCTTTTCGAACGCCGACTGACCCTTGGAATCTCACAGCACATAAACGACTGTTAACAGGGATCCAGTCTAATAGGGCAGCCTTAGCCTTGTCAGTCAAGACAATTCTTACACCACGTTGACCCACAGCTCTAGCTGCTTCGTCTCCTGAGGTGCGCAGAATATACCTCGATGAGATACCTGGAGGAGTTAGTTATTACTGTATTCTAGCCAAGTTCATTGCAGTTGCTACACCTTTTTTCGTCACTTTTCGTTTCATGGGACCTCGCCATATGGTACTCTTCGCTAGTTCCACGAACTCTGGAGTAATTCGGTACCAACGTTTGCATTCTCGATCGGCCCTATCGCTGTCGTTTCTCGCTACTGACAAGCCTACCGGTTTGGCTCCTGGATATCATATTGCTTAACGGTTATCTTTAGCTGGACGTTATTGGTGTGGCATACAAGGATGATGACTCGCGCAACCGATGTAATTGGCAGCGACTCTGGTTTATGCTTGGTCATCATTCTACAGTTACTGCATACCTCAAACTCTGCCCGTCAGCATCCTACAGCACAACTACATGCACGTATTTGGCATACACTCACTCGCAAGAATATCGTTTGTATGCCTTCACCTCCTCGACATTTTTCGAAAGCTTTCCACGCTTTCTAGCGGGGGACTGCTGTATTGACATCGATCGTTCTGGGAAAATGAACGTCTTCTGGACACCATTTTGGATATATCTTCTCTACGACCTTTTCCGTCGTTTGATATTGACCTTACTATCTTGTTAGGTTGCTTACTTTGAACTGGACTGACTTTCCCTCATCTTGAACCTCTTTTACTTTCGGTTCTTCACCGATTGTACGCGCTCGCCGTTTGCTTCCTGTCCAGCCGTTGCGTTAATTTTCAACCGATGAATTCCTTGTATCGGTACTGTTTCGGTGCCATGATATGTAGAATACAGCTTCGCATCTGCCAACCAGCTTGCGTTTAATTTATTCGTCTGATAGAGGGGATTACGTTGGTATTTCGCTGAGACCAAATAGAAAACAAGACCACTAGCCGCGTTCGAACTTCTATAGACTTGGATAAAAAGATGGGGTGTTTAGCTATGAGTACGTTTGTGTTAGTGGAAAATTAAAGCAGAATTTGATGTATATCCTCTTCAGTGCTTGCTTCTCCGACGTTATCCTAGTTAGCAAAGCAACAGTTTTGGGTGATGTGACAACGTGGGGATCAGGACCAGTATAAAAGCAGTCAGTCATGTTTGCTGCAAAACGCTGATTACCTGAAAGGGGCTTACCAATCATTGACGAAAAACGTGTCTCAATGACAATCGACAGAATTCCCCGCCATCCATTCTGGATCAATATTAGCATTGAAATCCGAAATAAAGACCGGCGAAACATCCTGGGATTCATAATTTCTAATAAAATTTCCTGATCTTCCCATCAAAGGAAGACCGGCAAACCTGGCTTCCGGAATTTCAATGTAACGGACTTCTTTGGTAGTTGATGAGATACGCGAAAAACAATCTAGAAGAAAGCTACGCTTCCAGTCTTGGTATTCAGTATGTTTCTTTATGAACTGTCATGCATATTACATAGAAACTTCACTAATCTCAACAGTAGCTGCTTCGTGAGTTACAGTTGGCCAAATGCTAGTATATTCGGGATCGCTGGAGGTTGAGCAGCACAAGTCAAAGAAATGTCTGTGAATAACAAGAGCCAAATCTCAAGTGTCGAAATCAATGCACTCATCAGTCAGCGCCCGCTTGAGACAAATGTCTTTGTGTGGTTCAGCAAGCGAGCAGGTGTGGCGCAAATCGTGGGTGGGAGGGTGAGGAAAAGGGGGGTCAAATCGATCTTCGGCTAGAGCCTTGAGTTAAGTTGTTTTGCCAAGTACCCTGTATATTATTAGGCGTTGCTTCTTTAGGGACGCTAAACATTACCTCGCAGTTTCCCTATTAAACGTGTTCTTTGGTCCTTCGTATCACGTGGACCACCTGCACATTACTGTGATTCTCGGCACTGTACAAATACTTTGCCGGAACGGCATTCTCCACGACCGACGAGAACGAGAAGGCATTTGGGAGAGATGGTGATTAACGTGAATTCGACGGCGTGCGCAGGAGCAACGGTCAAATGGCAACCGCACCTGGCAGTCAGCGTTCAGTTAAACAATGAACGCGGTAAAAGCGAGAACGAAGACGAATGTCACTACATTCCTCTCATATCTCAAAAAGGGACTTCCACATTATTATAGAACGTACTTACGTCTCATTAAAATGAGGCTGTCAAGTGGTGCATACGCTCCTTGTCAGTGACCGAGAGCAAAAGGAACGAGTTCAACTGAGCACAACGATTATAGTGCTACGCAGCTTGTCTGATTGAACTGAATCCCTAACCTTTAGTTCTAAGACTTATGTGAGATGGTCTTTTCTCTGTGCACAACTAAGTCTTTGGAAACTTAGTTGGTCAATTTTTACACAAAACCTGAACCCATGTGAAAAATTTTCAACTCTGTCTTCATTGCAAGATTTTGTTTATCTTACACACTGTATCCTACGTGGTGATGATTCTTCATTGACCGAGATTCAATCTTTCTTTCGCCAGTGGCTTGTTCTCATCTTTTGTATGAACGTTGTTGTTAATCCCGGTAATTACCTCACCTCTTCATTGACTGCTTTTTCTTTCCATATTCGTCAATGTTTCCTTGGATGATTCTATGCATTTTATCCCGTTTACTTGCTTCATAACAACTTACTCTGTTGCTTGGCAAGCGGTGTGCATGGGTAACTGTGTGCGCAATGCGGTCTTGCTCTCTTCGTCTAGCGTTCAACGGCTAACTCAGAACTAGCACGGACCAGATGAATCCGACAGTCTAATTGAAACTAAGCATTGCGATGTCCACTGATCGGGTTTGACGCAATGTGATTTCTGCCCAATGCTCTGAATGTCAAAGTGAAGAAATTCAATCAAGCGCGCCTAAACGGCAGGAGTTACTAAAAGTTTTCAGCAATTCTCATTTTTATCCCTATTTTCACCCTCGATGAGGGTACATCATTCCACTGGTCCTCCTTGCTAAACGCGGGAGTCCTATTAAAATTTCTTCGCATCAAACATTCACGGTGCGCTTGGCCTCATTTTGATACTATTTATGCATTTTTCTATACTGTATTTCATTCCAACGACCCTCTCATCCCACGACCGAACCTCAGTGAGGTAGCACAGGCCATTTTTCAATATTTTCAGCATTCTTTCTCCAAATTGTTCACACTTGTGCCTCCGATTGGTCACTTTTAGTTTCTTTATCATTGACTCCGCCTGAAAGCGGTCTTTCTGATACCACTTATATATATATATATATAAGTTTTCTGCAATTCCCAATTTTGTCCCTATTTTCACCCTTGATGAGGGTACATCATTCCACTGGTCCTCCTTGCTAAACGCGGGAGTCCTATTACAATTTCTTCGCATCAAACGTTCACAGTGCGCCTAGCCTAATTTTGAGACTATTTGTGCAATTTTCTGTCCGGCTTTACATTCAGGGCATTTATCTAGATTGCTGATTTTTGAGACATTCCGTCTTTATGATTCGCTCACTATGCCGTCCCTCGTAACTTCTGAATTTCTCAACTCACATACACGCATGTGCCGGTCCTCGGACCTATCACACACAAACAACCCTATGCCAGTTACGCGCAAGTCTGTGGAATATAGTGGCCAGCCGTAACTTTAACACCCTGTGAGTACTCCGTATGCTTCCGGTTGGTCTTCGTGAAGAAGCCGAAGCTAAGGTCTGCTTTCAAAGCTGCCCTACACACCTGTGTTGGTGCCGTCCGTGATACCCATGTCCGCCACCTTTTTCGCTGGCCATGTCCACCCACAATGCAAACGGGGCGGCCTCAGCCACCCCAATGGCCAGTTCATCTCCACCATTGGAATATATTTGTGACATAAACGGTAAATCCTGCAGAAGTAAATCAGGTCTCACCCTACACAGAAAAGTGCACCCTCCACCCACTCACCCGCCACTGCCACCCCCGCCAGCCACGCCAAAAGCCTTCCAATGTATTCTGTGCTCGGATTCATTCCACACAAAGATGGGACTCACGCAGCACAAAAGACACCGCCACCTCCAGGAATACAATGGCGATAAACGTCAGCAGATCGTCACCTTCGTCCGATCACGCCGGTGGACTGCCTCAGAGGAAGCGGCTCTCATTGCACTCGCCAATGACATGTCGGTCACCCACTTTGAAAAGTAGGAGCTGTGTGCCGCCCTTTCAATACAATTTCCAAATAGGTCTGCCGAAAGCATCAAAAAGAGATTACAACACCTGGACTGGCAATACCCGGACGACGTCCTGCCAGATTCCGCTTCATCCGATGACGATACCAACACATCCAATCTCTCGTCAGACTCTACCAGCATGCTCCAGCCACTGCTAAACAGCCCCACCGATCCCGAGCCGGAAGCACCCCAACCAACAGAAAGCTTCTCCGCAACATCCATAGGCCTTTTGGAGGCCGCTTGTTCCTTACTTCGCTCCACACCCCATGATGTCTTTGGATCAGGCGAACTACTTTCAATAGCAGAGGCCGGACTCTCTATCTATCGACGCTGCTGCACTCCGATGCAGACTTGAAGCCCACGCCGAAGCCAACATACCCAACCTCTGGAACCCCAGCCGACCACGGTCATCTCTATTGCCACCCCGTCCAATTTCCAGCCGCCCAGGTCAAAAGTCCTCGCTCGACGAGCCCAATACGCTCATTTGCAATGCCTTTTCGCCCAACGTAAGAAGGACGCCGCGAGAGAGGTACTCTCAGGTCGATGGCACTCGGCCCACGCGAATGAAAGCTCCTGGTCTCCGGATTTTACCCGGTTCTGGTCTGAAAAGCTTTCGCCCCGCCACTCAACGACCCCCGCCCCCACCGACAATTGTCACACCCCCCGTCGCTTATCCTACGTCCCATCACCATCCCAGAGCTCCAAGACGCTCTGAAAGATATGAGGGGCTCTGCCCCCGGCATTGACCGTGTGACCCCAGAGGCTCTTCTCCGCTCCCCCCTTATCCCTGTTCACCGCCTACATTAACATTCTTCTGGCCCTTGCCCATGTACCATGCCGCCTAAATACTGCGCGCGTCACATTCGTCCCTAAGTCCGACAATTCCACCTCCCCATCCGACTATCGCCCTATCTCCGTTTCTCCTGTTCTGTTACGCTCCCTCCATAAGATCTTGCAACGTCGCTGGACTTCGTTATTTCCCGTGGACGGACTACAGTTCGCCTTCCTGAAACGGGATGGAGCTTTCGAAGCAACCGCCTTGCTGCATACCCTCCTCCGACACACACACACCTCGTTCCAATCTCTAGCTTTCGTCTCCTTGGACCTCTCAAAGGCTTTCGATTCTATCTCCCACGACTCTATCTTACGCTCAGCAGCCACTTTCGGCGCACCACCCATTTTGCTGAACTACATCAGTTCCTCGTACGCCACAGCCTCCTGTGTTCTACCAGACGGCTCCACAATAACACCTCGTCAAGGTGTCCGTCAAGGTGATCCTCTGTCGCCCCTTTTGTTCATCATGGCGATTGACGAAATACTTTCATTATCGCATCCACAAAAGGTATGTTTTGGTGGATCCACGCATTGTGGTAGAAACTAAGTCCAGAACATCCAAGGGGGAGAGGTGAAACTGGCGCAGGGTTGATGCGGAGGACTTATGTACAAAACCCTTATATGTGGTAACAATGGGTCTGTGTACGATGTTGGGAGTGGCGTGGCCACCGGCCGATAGGAACGATTAAATCGCCGTATTGACTATGGGAGTGGGATACTTGGCGACTTTATTTGTCAGTGTTTGCTGGGTGAGCGAGAAGTCACAAACCGCTATATCGCACACGAAGGCCGTATTCCCTTTTACGACATGACGTCGGGTTTACAAAAAGTCGTTTGGAGTGGTAAGTGTGGTTCGTTATAGCAGGTAGCCCCAATGCGCATCATCCTTTTCAGGAGCAGGTTGACAACGTCGCCGTGTCTGCGACATCGCGAGTCGTGAATGATGCTGCAGGATTGCAAGATGTGGGATAGGGATTCTGGCTGTCCACAACCTACCCGGCAGAGTATGTCATCGGCACTGCGTAGTACCCGAGAGCGCCTTGTCTTGGTGGATAGAAGGTGACACATTAGTTTGATGTTGTGGATGAAGTCTCGAGGGAACATCCTGGTGGGTGACGTGATCCAGAGATCTGACGGAGCGGCGAACTGTTGACAGCTGATATGCTTCCCGTCGAGGGTGCCGTAGAGGGAATTCTTCCATGCATCGGCGGCCTGCTCCTTGGACTGGATGTAGATACCTTGGATTGATATGGGGACGTGGGAGATCGTTTGAGATGAAGAGGCTGCGGGACGTGTGCCCGTTCATCTGAGAAGAGGAGCCGTGGACGATAGCAATCGTTCCAGGCGTTTCCGACGGATGAGAAGGATCTGAGATGAGAGGTGGGGGATACCGAGTCTGCTATCGAAGCATCGAGCGTGAAAGTACGCTGTAGGTGTGTCCTTGGACAGGCGCAGGATTTTTCGAGTACAATGCCTCACTTGCAGGTCAAGCCGCTTCAGTGTCTTCTTGTGAATGACGCCGAGGCAGAGTGTGTGGTGCAGTCGAGAAATGATATGGGAACGGAGTACATAAAGACGTTGAAATGGGCGGAGAGGAGCCGAAATGACATCCTGTAACACAGTGCGAAGGGTGTTTGAATAATCAACACCAGCCTTGCCGCGATAAGTAAAAGACGTCCCGAGGTAGGAGAAAGTGTCGGAGGTGGAAAGAGTGCGTATGGGGTGACCGTTTACAAAGAGAGTGGCATTGTCTAATGCCGAAATCTTTTGTTTGGGCGAAGTGATAATAGAAGCAGAGAAAGATTTTTGGGTGGTAAACACAAGGCCTGACATGCCACAAGCAATGGAACAATCGGATAGCTTCTTCTGCAGGCCGTCTGTGGAGTCTGCGAAGAGAATAAGGTTATCTGCGTATGCAATGGCATCGATTGGACCGGAGGGCGTAAGGAAAGAAGTTTGTGGATGCGATAATGAAAGTATTTCGTCAATCGCCATGATGAACAAAAGGGGCGACAGAGGATCACCTTGACGGACACCTTGACGAGGTGTTATTGTGGAGCCGTCTGGTAGAACACAGGAGGCTGTGGCGTACGAGGAACTGATGTAGTTCAGCAAAATGGGTGGTGCGCCGAAAGTGGCTGCTGAGCGTAAGATAGAGTCGTGGGAGATAGAATCGAAAGCCTTTGAGAGGTCCAAGGAGACGAAAGCTAGAGATTGGAACGAGGTGTGTGTGTGTCGGAGGAGGGTATGCAGCAAGGCGGTTGCTTCGAAAGCTCCATCCCGTTTCAGGAAGGCGAACTGTAGTCCGTCCACGGGAAATAACGAAGTCCAGCGACGTTGCAAGATCTTATGGAGGGAGCGTAACAGAACAGGAGAAACGGAGATAGGGCGATAGTCGGATGGGGAGGTGGAATTGTCGGACTTAGGGACGAATGTGACGCGCGCAGTATTTAGGCGGCATGGTACATGGGCAAGGGCCAGAAGAATGTTAATGTAGGCGGTGAACAGGGATAAGGGGGGAGCGGAGAAGAGCCTCTGGGGTCACACGGTCAATGCCGGGGGCAGAGCCCCTCATATCTTTCAGGGCGTCTTGGAGCTCTGGGATGGTGATGGGACGTAGGATAAGCGACGGGGGGTGTGACAATTGTCGGTGGGGGCGGGGGTCGTTGAGTGGCGGGGCGAAAGCTTTTCAGACCAGAACCGGGTAAAATCCGGAGACCAGGAGCTGTCATTCGCGTGGGCCGAGTGCCATCGACCTGAGAGTACCTCTCTCGCGGCGTCCTTCTTACGTTGGGCGAAAAGGCATTGCAAATGAGCGTATTGGGCTCGTCGAGCGAGGACTTTTGACCTGGGCGGCTGGAAATTGGACGGGGTGGCAATAGAGATGACCGTGGTCGGCTGGGGTTCCAGAGGTTGGGTATGTTGGCTTCGGCGTGGGCTTCAAGTCTGCATCGGAGTGCAGCAGCGTCGATAGATAGAGAGTCCGGCCTCTGCTATTGAAAGTAGTTCGCCTGATCCAAAGACATCATGGGGTGTGGAGCGAAGTAAGGAACAAGCGGCCTCCAAAAGGCCTATGGATGTTGCGGAGAAGCTTTCTGTTGGTTGGGGTGCTTCCGGCTCGGGATCGGTGGGGCTGTTTAGCAGTGGCTGGAGCATGCTGGTAGAGTCTGACGAGGGATTGGATGTGTTGGTATCGTCATCGGATGAAGCGGAATCTGGCAGGACGTCGTCCGGGTATTGCCAGTCCAGGTGTTGTAATCTCTTTTTGATGCTTTCGGCAGACCTATTTGGAAATTGTATTGAAAGGGCGGCACACAGCTCCTACTTTTCAAAGTGGGTGACCGACATGTCATTGGCGAGTGCAATGAGAGCCGCTTCCTCTGAGGCAGTCCACCGGCGTGATCGGACGAAGGTGACGATCTGCTGACGTTTATCGCCATTGTATTCCTGGAGGTGGCGGTGTCTTTTGTGCTGCGTGAGTCCCATCTTTGTGTGGAATGAATCCGAGCACAGAATACATTGGAAGGCTTTTGGCGTGGCTGGCGGGGGTGGCAGTGGCGGGTGAGTGGGTGGAGGGTGCACTTTTCTGTGTAGGGTGAGACCTGATTTACTTCTGCAGGATTTACCGTTTATGTCACAAATATATTCCAATGGTGGAGATGAACTGGCCATTGGGGTGGCTGAGGCCGCCCCGTTTGCATTGTGGGTGGACATGGCCAGCGAAAAAGGTGGCGGACATGGGTATCACGGACGGCACCAACACAGGTGTGTAGGGCAGCTTTGAAAGCAGACCTTAGCTTCGGCTTCTTCACGAAGACCAACCGGAAGCATACGGAGTACTCACAGGGTGTTAAAGTTACGGCTGGCCACTATATTCCACAGACTTGCGCGTAACTGGCATAGGGTTGTTTGTGTGTGATAGGTCCGAGGACCGGCACATGCGTGTATGTGAGTTGAGAAATTCAGAAGTTACGAGGGACGGCATAGTGAGCGAATCATAAAGACGGAATGTCTCAAAAATCAGCAATCTAGATAAATGCCCTGAATGTAAAGCCGGACAGAAAATTGCACAAATAGTCTCAAAATTAGGCTAGGCGCACTGTGAACGTTTGATGCGAAGAAATTGTAATAGGACTCCCGCGTTTAGCAAGGAGGACCAGTGGAATGATGTACCCTCATCAAGGGTGAAAATAGGGACAAAATTGGGAATTGCAGAAAACTTATATATATATATATATATATAAGTGGTATCAGAAAGACCGCTTTCAGGCGGAGTCAATGATAAAGAAACTAAAAGTGACCAATCGGAGGCACAAGTGTGAACAATTTGGAGAAAGAATGCTGAAAATATTGAAAAATGGCCTGTGCTACCTCACTGAGGTTCGGTCGTGGGATGAGAGGGTCGTTGGAATGAAATACAGTATAGAAAAATGCATAAATAGTATCAAAATGAGGCCAAGCGCACCGTGAATGTTTGATGCGAAGAAATTTTAATAGGACTCCCGCGTTTAGCAAGGAGGACCAGTGGAGTTATGTACTCTCATGAAGGGTTACCAAAGGGACAAGTGTGGGAATTTAAGAATTTTGTGTAAAATAGGTATCAAGAAGACCGATCTTAGAGTTAAACGGGATGAATAGGCAATAATCGCATTAACAGCTGACGTCAGGAAAGTGACCTGGCGCCGTGACGTACCCGAATTTGCTTTGAGAGGAGAGATTGAAGCATTTGGAGGAATACTGCGGAGATCGTGCCAAAAAACCGGGTTCATGAAGGGCCTCATACGTCACAGGAAAGTAAGCGCGCGCATCGGACTGTCTTATCCTCGGAGTTTGATGTAAATAGTCAAAAAAGGATGCACTTAGAGAGATACGAATTAGCACGACCGATTCGTAAAGGAACACCGAGAGAGTCTTGAAGTGTTGAAGTACTACACGGGTTCGAGGCTTTGAGCCCAATTGTCCCGATTCTTGAGGAAATCTTTGATCTTCTGTCGGATTCACTGAGCTGAAACGAGAGTAAAAAGAAGCGAGGGAAGGGGCGGGGATGGCAGCGAAAACAAGATACACATAACATCATGCAGTGTCACACTGTGGACAGTGCCTTAAGCTGAGAGGGGGTGCGGCATTCATGAACATATATGCGATAAAAGACAACTATTTTGTTTGTTTTTTCTGACAAAGGAATTATTGGGAGACCCAAGTAGAGGTCTAGCTTTTTCTTGAAGATAGTTTTGTTCTGCAAGAGAACAATATCTTTCGGAAGTGCATTCCACATGGTAATAACCCTATAGCTAAAAAAGTTAATCCTTAGTGAAGTGCGTGGCCTCGGTTTGAAAACTTTCCTGCTGTGACCACGGAGAGAGGAGGCTGGACAGACGGAGAAGAAGCAATCGCTTTGACCTGTTTCAAAAAGATGGAACATCAAAAACAGATCACCTCTTACGCGTCTTACGTCAAGGGGATAGAGGTTGAGGAGTGAGGCGGACGGGATAAGGTAGATGGGATAGATCCCTTACTGCCTTGGTGGAGGCCCGCTGTACTCTTTCTAGGATCTCACGGTCTCGGACAAGACCAGAGTGCACTATCTGACTGCCGTTCTCCAGCAGAGGTCGGATATACGTGCCGAGAATTATGGGGAAATCATCCTAAGATATGCGCGGGAAGGACCTTCGAATCGTGTTTAGGACTCGAAAGGCAGACTTGCTCACAAGTTGGTGATGATGAGAGAAGGATAAGTTACAATCTAACCAGAAACCGAGCACCTTGTGTCGGTCAACCGTTGGCGGTGTGGTTGCTCCGTTAATGGAAAACGTGTGACCAGTCTCTCTGTCGAAAGACATGCTCATGCATTTGTCATCATTAACTGGGAGGTTCCAATCCTCGGACCAGCGTTTTGTTTCATAAACTGCAATTTGCAGGTCTTCAACGCTTGAACTCCAGAGGGTTACATCATCTGCGTACATGGCAATTTTCGCAGAAAGGGCTGTCGGTAGATCGTTTATGTAGATCAAGAAAAGAAGAGGACCTAAGACTGACCCTTGGGGGACCCCAGTTGTTACTGGGGAGGGTTGAGACAAAACGTCCCCGACTTTAACCACAGAGGTGCGGTCGGCAAGGAAGCTACGTAGGATGGCCAACATGGAGCCTGTGATCCCGTATGTCTGCAGCTTATAAAGAAGAGGGGCATGGGGGACCTTATCGAAAGCCCTAGCAAAATCGATGAATACAGCTTGTAAGAGCTGGCCATCATCATAGGCTTTCGTTAGACTATCCATGACAGTAAGCATATTGGTGATGCATGATCTGCCAGGAAGAAACCCATGTTGGGACGGGGAGAGGATCTTATTTCTATGAAGCAAGGTGTATACTACCCTTCTTATAGATGGGTGCGATTACTGCTTTTTTCCAGCTACGGGGGAAAACTCCATCGTCAACACATCGCTGAAAAAGCGAGGCATAAGGAGCAGCTAATGTATCCGCGGCTTCCTTCAGAATACGGGGGTGGATTAGGTCAGGACTCATAGGGCAATATTGGTTGAGCCGTCGGAAACCTTGAGCGACTGCACCAATGGGAATAGTGACGCGGTTAAGGGTAGTGGTCATAGATAACGGGTACATGGTAGGGTGGGATGATATGGGTATGGAGCTAAAAATTGTACGGAAGTAGAAGCTGAATGCCTCGGCTACTTGGCTAGGGGAAGTGATTGGAGATCCGGCACTATCTTTGAGAGCTAATGGCGTCGGAACTGTACCCTTAAGACGGCGCATGTACTGAAAGAAAAATGCCTTATTGGTCCGTGCTCGATCAAGTACAGATCGTTGGACTGCATTCTGATAGGACCTAATCTTGTCTTTGCATATGTTCCGTATGATCCTGAAGTCTTCTGCATCACGAGCAAGGCCTGTGGCTTTATATCTAGCAAAGAGGAGTGCGCGTTCGTCTAGAATGCACCTAATGGGGCGAGGGAGAGGTCGCTTAGCGGTCTGTGGGCGATGAATTCTGGGGACAAATAGTCTATCAGCTAAGGAGATTAACTCTCTGAGATTCCCTGCCATTTCATCAGCAGAATTACCTGGGTTAGTTGAATTTAGCTGGCAGTGAAAAAATGCACAGACTTGGTCAAAATTGGTCCTTTTGAAGGATCTGAAAATTTTAGTTTCTGAGGGAAGAGGAGGCCATTCCACGATATAATCGAATCCAATGAGAATGTGATCACTTTTGCCGAGGGGCGGCAAGTAATGCACCACATCTATTAGGAACCGATCATTGGTGATGACCAGGTCTAGTAGGGACGAGGCGTGGCCTGTGCGATATCTAGTCGGATCTCTTACGTTCTGCACTCATGAGTTTTTCAGTACGAGATCAAGGAGGGGTTTACCGAAAGTGATATCCGGGGCATCAGCTCTTTGCCAGTTTGTACTGGGAGAGTTGAAGTCACCAGTGACTAACAGATGGGTGAAGTCTGTGTAGCTTTTCAGGGAGCCCAATAAGTCTATGAGACCTAGGCTATCAGTTGAATTGCATGCGGGAGGACGGTAGACAACACCAAACAATAGGGTATCTGTCCTAGAGAGGTTAAACACAACCCACAAGCAATCAATACATGAAAAGGTAGGTGTTGTCAGTAAAGTGGGAGGAGGGATCGAATTACCGTAGCATATGATGACCCTGCCGGCACAACCTCTACTGGAGTCCTGCCTTACTGTGAAGTATCCCGGAATGGATATTTCGGCATCAAGTATGTCAGGGGTGAGCCAGGTTTCTGAGGGCTGTGATCTGAGGCTCCTTATCCACTGCAAGCTGCCGAAGCTCCGGGATCTTATTCAACACACTCAGGCAATTGCTGTAAAAACACTTGAGC
This sequence comes from Fasciola hepatica, assembly GCA_948099385.1. Classification (NCBI taxonomy): domain Eukaryota; kingdom Metazoa; phylum Platyhelminthes; class Trematoda; order Plagiorchiida; family Fasciolidae; genus Fasciola; species Fasciola hepatica. Next base: position 2,562,746 of record CANUEZ040000180.1, on the reverse strand, counting down.
ACATGCTCAGGAGTTGTTGCAGAATCGCCAGAGGCAGCTGGTTTTGGGCTTGAGGAGTGGGAAAGAGAGGGAATTGGGGATGGAAAGGAGGTCCTGGGAGAGTCGGGGGCTGAAGATATTGGGGGGCTAGAGGGTAAGCAGACTGCTGGGGGGACCAGTAGGTTTTGATGTCTAGTAACCTGGCGGACGGTCTACATCCTTCGGTCTCCGAAAAGGGTGGGCTGCTTTTTGTGGTTTGCCCTTCTGCGCACTGCGTGATGCCCTGTTCTGAGTTTTCTTGTTGTTAAGCTTGTTTTTCATGACAGCACCAGATATATTATCTGGTGCGTTAACCTCCTCACTGCTTCTTTCAGTAGAAACAGGTTGCAGGTTCATGTCTAGGCTCAAGGATGAGTGAGTCTCGTCCGTTGAAATAGTCCTATTGGCTATGATGGGGCCTGGGATACTCTTCGTAGGCGACAGATGTTTAGTGGCACTAGGCCTACTACTGGGAGTACTTCCGGCGACGGGAAATGGTGTCAGTAGGGAAGCGAGGGATGGTGGACATGCAGCTCGGTCCTCAAGGCGAGTTACCGGGAAAACTGACAGCACTCGGAGCTTAGGATCAGCTTTTTGAGGAATTTCTGGTTTAGCCTTCTCACTGCGGAGCCTCAGATGAAGTGGCTTATCAATGGATACGCCCTTGAGCCCTTTAATTTCCTCCTTGAGCTTTCCGGCCGAGGAAACAATTCGTTTGACTGCATCTGTGGAGCCCATCACAATGAGAATACCGTGAACCCGGTTGGTGCATTAGGTTACCAACCAAGTGGACTGACCTTTAAGTGGTAAAGGGAGCTTAAGGCGACTAAACACCTGGGCGTAGGTGTCACGAGGGTGATCCGAACTGAGGAAGCGGCCCCAAAGGATGACTCGCTTGGAGCAATTCTCGGTATCTTGTAAAATCTTGGCGGCGTCAAGAATTTGCTGCTCAGAAACTCTACACACCTGATCGGCTGCCCGGGACACCGGGAGGGATTTGATTACCAAACTCCTCAGGCTCGTCAGCTCATTCTTAGGGGTGCGGTGTATTGCAGTTCAGCCATAGTTATTCCCGCCGTTTACCCGCGCTTGATTTCAGTTCAGTTCAGTTTGCACAGGACTTGGTGTGGCTAGAGCCAATCGTGTGTCCAGATAGTTGCCTTGTCGGCGCGTTTCCGTAGCTCCCAACACTGCGTGAAAGGCAGAAATTTTGTGCAGTATCAGTCCTGGCAGAGTAAGGTGGAAACAATAAGTAAATTGCATCTGACCCTAAAAGCTGCTTAACATAACACGGGGTATACTGCCACCTAACATAGGTCTACTGCTTTCTTAAAAGCCTTCACTGTTGTGGTATTTATGACCTCTTCCGGGAGCTTATTCCAATAGGGTACCACTCTATTTGAGAAGTACTTCGCCCTAATTTGGAGCCTCGAATGTTTCCTTTATAATCTAAGGCTATGCCCCCTTGTGCCTCTCTCGGGGATCAGAGAAAAAAGGTCTTCTCGACTTATTCCTGACAGTCCTTTCATTACCTTGAAGGTTTCTATCAAATCCCGGCGAATGCGCCGTCTTTCCATCGAGAATAGGTCTAGAGCACGGAGACGCTCTGTGTAGTTAAACCCCTTTTGCCCAGCCACCATTCTAGTGGCTAGCTCTTGCACTTTCTCCAGACAGTCGATATCTTTCTGGTAGTACGGTGCCCAGGACTGCACGCAGTACTCCATATGCGGCCTAACTATGGCCTGATATATCAGAACGAATATCTCCGGATCTCTACACGACATAATGGATCTAACTCGAAAGAGTTCTCTCCTGGCCGTATTGGCTGCTGAGATGCACTGCTTTGACGGCTTAAAGCTGTTGCCCATCATAACGCCCAAGTCCTTGATCTGCGAGACCAATTGCAACGGACCCACACCATCCCAACTAGCCCCTGTATTTGTGGTCAAGCATTGACACTTGGTGAGGTTTAGTGGAAGGTCCCATTTGCGTGCCCAGTTTTGTACTGCTAACACGTCAAGTTCTATATCTACTCCAGCTATCTTGACTTCATTGGCAAACATAAAGGTGGGGTTTTTAAGCCCACGTGCTAGGTCACTGATGAAGATGAGGAAGAGCAGAGGGCCGAGCACCGAGTGTAAGTCAAATCTCGCAAATCGAGCAACGCGTAGCCAATTCAAACGAATCCCAAAACCAGAACAAGATTGATTCGTAGCTTCTACGGTACTAGATTGAAATGCACAAAGGATACAAATATATACGAACCTCAAGTATGCGGCCAAATTGGCTTCACAGTAAAACCCAAAGGTCCAAAGCCCCGTGGCCCAAGCACGACAGTCAGAAACGGTTCAAGGCCAAATTCAAATGTCTCACATGGATAAACAAACGTGGAAATGTGTGGTGTATGAGCGGGCTTTCCAAGATAATGTTAAATATAGTCAAATTCACAAAGCACGTTGAACATTTGGAAGGATTTTCAGTATTCGTTCTTTATACCGAGCCCTGTGTCGCCCCACTTGTTACACCTTCTGGTTTTGAGACATGACTACCCACCTTAACACTAAAGGTTCGCCCTGCTAAAAAACTATTTATCCATTGTCTTGCCTTTCCAACAATTTCCGTAGACTGTAGTTTGACGTCCAGAAATCTGTGGTTCACGGAATCAAATGCCTTGCTGAAGTCCAAGTAACAGACCGCAATCGATTGCCCTTCGTCCAGACGCTTGGTTACCTCATCGAGGAACAGCAGGAGATTCGTCAGACAGGATCGCCCTGCCACAAACCCATGCTGGGCATTTGATATGAGGTTGTGTTGAACCAAATGCCTAGAGATCTGCTTCCTGACTATTCGCACCAGGCACTTACACAGAACCGAAGTCAAGCTAACCGGCCGGTAATTTTCCGCCTTTTGCCGGGGCCCACTCTTGTAAATGCCTGCCACTGTTGCTCTCCTCCAGTCTCCCGGCACAACTCCCTCTCTAAGTGAGGTTTCATACAGCTTCGTCACCGGAGCCTTCAGGACCTCGGCCAGAGGCTGAACGATTGCTGGATGAATCCAGTCTGGACATGCTGCTTTGTTTCTATTCAAAGTTTGCAACTCCGCGTACACTTCTTCTTCTCCTACAGTAAGTTCGGGTACTGGAGGCGCCTGTGGGCCCTCCATTCTTTCCTCCAAACTATTTTCTGGTCGATATATGCCCTTGAAGAATTCCAAGAGCATGTCAGCCTTGTCTTCGTCGTTTAGAGCTAGTCGTCCCTGTTCAGTTCAGTTCAGTTCAGTGCAGTTTGCAGTTCAGTTCAGTGCAGTTTGCACAGGACAGGTAATGGCCACGGCCAATCGAGCGTCCAGAATTCCTTCGATGGTATGCACACCAGTTATGCACCCACCACTGCCGAGTGTATTTCGTCGAATCCTCGCTAAAAATGAGAGGGAAACGGAAAACCTGTTCGCACTTCAACTGCGAGAGACATGATGCATCGTGAGCGTTCACTGAGACAGTATGCAATGAGGGAAAATGTCTATTAAAACATACTTCAGGAGGACCACAGTGCTACCCGTCATCCATCTAGTTGACATACTCAAGGCTCACTACGAGGAAAGGTCTCGTACCACTTGCGATCTAGGGCACCTTTGAAGGATTGGACGGTCTGCAGATCTACCATTCCACCAGGCAGACCGTTCCAACTGTTCACAACCCTGTTGCTGAAGAAGTGCGATCTAGCCATCAACCTAGCTCGGGCTTTTATCCGCTTCTTTTCATGTCCCCTTGTTCTGAAATCTACGGTCACTTGAAATAGACTATCTGGTCTAAGGCCAGGAAAGCCCTTCATTACCTTGAACGTTTCTATGAGATCCTCTCGACTTCTCGTTTCCAACGAGAAAAGATTCAGGTCACAGATTCTCTGCTCGTAAGTCTTACCCCTCTGCCCTTCAACCATTCGCCTGGCGAGACGTTGGACTTTCTCGAGGCAGGCGGCGTCCTTTTTGTAGAAGGGTGACCAAGCCAGCACGCTACCTTCTAAGTGAGGTCGCACTATAGCCATTTAAATAGGTACGAATACCTCCGGCTTCCAACAAGACAAAGCTGATCGCAGCCTAAAGAGCTCCCCACGAGCCTTATGCGCAGCAGCGTTGCATTGCTCCGACCATTTGAAGTCACTGTTCATGATGACCCCCATATCTTTAACCCTACTGACTGCCTCTATGGTGAACAGCCCTTGATCATGAGCGACAGTTAGGCTCTCTGTTGACCTCGACAACAAATGGCTTTTTTCAGCTTCCAGAGGTAAGTCCCATTTATATGCACAGTTCAGGACGGTACTTATTTCCCTGTCCAAGTCCGCCCTACCCTCGGATCCAACAGTCTTCACATCATCCGCAAAAATAAAGCTGGGCGATTAAAGAGCGGACGCCAGGTCATTAATAAATAACAATAGGACCGGGCCTAGGACGGATCCCTGAGGTACACCACTGGTGACGTTCACCAAACTGGAGCACCTGTCCCCCACTTTGACGTTAAACGTCCCCCAGCCACCTATATACTGGCCCACCTATACCGAACGTCCCCGTCTTGCATAGCAAAAGACGATGATTAACGGGGTCGAAAGCCTTGCTAAAGTCGAGGTAGCATACCTCAATTTCCTCACCTTCGTCCAGTCGTCGAGTTACTTCATCTAAGAAGCACAGGAGATTGGTCAGACAAGATCCCTTTTTCAGGAATCCATGCTGCGCCGGACTGAGCATGGAGTGTTCCAGTAAGTGCTGGCAGATGTGGGCACGGATGATCTTCTCCAGGACTTTACATAGGATGCTAGTTAGGCTCACCGGCCTGTAGTTCTGCACATCCGACTTAGGCCCACTCTTATGGATTGCCAGGACTGCCGCGACTTTCCAGTCCTGAGGCAGCTTACCCTGGTCCAACGTGGATCTGTACAGTCTGCATACCGACGGAGCTATGATATCCGCCAACGGCTTGATGATAACTGGATGAATGCCATCTGGGCCCGCTGACTTGTGGCTGTTTAACTCCTGTAGGTACTTACGCACGCATTCCTCTGAGAGATCTAGCTCGTTTAACTGAGGAGGATGCACCAGAGTCAGATCTACTCGTGTCCCACCATCCATCCTATGTACACTACCAAAGTATTCCCCCAGGGCGTCTGCTTGCCCTGGTCATCAGTGACAATACCATAGTCCCTAGTGGATAGCGGACCTACGGCATTTCTTGTTGAGCCTTTAGACTGTACATAGCTGTAGAATTTTTTCGGCTGTTGTCTTACAGACTGAGCCAATTTGAGCTCAAATTCCCGCTTGGAAGTTCTCAGAAGGCTTACAGTCTCGTTTCTCAGCTTTGTTTAGCGGTTCCAGGCTAGCTGACTGCCGGAAGCTTTGTACTGGTTCCAGCTGCGGTTTCTACGTCTGATGGCCTTGGCTATTGCAGCCTTCCACCACGTGGGTTTTCCCTCCCCACTCCTTCGTTTTAGGAGTGCGAACTCTTCCTGTAGGACAGTCACTGATCCCTCTATGGTCTGCCAGCGCTCCTTGACAGTAGCCTCCTCTGTCGTGTCCCAGGTCAAACCCATCGCCCTATTACGAAGCCTATCTACGTCCATACTACCGAAATGTCTGACCAGCCTTGAAGGTACTTTGGGTTGCCGCATGCAAAGGACGATTTTGACACACACGTTATCACTCTTGCCCAGCGGTGCAAAATAATGCAGTCCAGACACATCGTTGGGGAAGTTCGTTATAGCTAGATCCAGCAAGGATGGAACGCATCCAGTCCTATATCTGGTATTTTCCCTAATATGCTGGTGCAACGCATTGGCATGCAGCCGTTCTAAGTAGGTTTGCTCCTCCGATCCCGGCACGCAGACCTCAGCCACCCAGTCGATGTGCGGAAGATTGAAGTTACCCACTATGAGGGTCTTTTGTGCGTCCTTAACTAGTTCAGCCAAAGTCCGCAGCAAACAAACGTCCTCTTCGTGGTTAGTGCTTGGTGCCCTGTGGACACGGACAACGTTAACCCTTCTGCCTGGAGGGATGATCGTAACGGCACATAGCTGGATATTGCGAGTGCACATCTTGGTCTGAGACTCAAGGTGGTTTGTACCTGACCTAATGAGGATGGCTACTCCACCACCAAGGTGATCCTGCCTATAGACTGCAAAACCGTTACTTAATAGGCCTGGCACATGGTCTTCTTCAGAAAGCCACGTTTCCGTGACGGCAACTGTTGACGCTTTCTGCTCGTCAGCGGTTTTGGCGAGTTCCGCCCATTTGTTTCTAATACTACACGCGTTAGTATATAACACCACCGCGTTTGCTCCGTCGCTTAGGTGTCGCTTGTTATTCACTCCTGTCTGTTTCCCAGGCGCAAAGCCTGAGATGATGACACGTTTTTTGCTTCGGATGTCCCCACTGGTGTGCATGAAGCCGGCTGACAACCCAGAATTTCCGGCGACTCCCAATCCATCTCTATAGGAGTTGCCACAACATCCAGACTGGTAGGGGTCGCACGGTCATCTATCTTCGGACAGTACTGCCAATTCTCGTCTTCCAGCGCATCTTCAATTACAACTGTTTGCGACCCCGCACGTGGCTTCTTTACTGTTGCCGGGGTTGGGGCCTGAGAGCCGAGTACGGCATGTTACGAACGTTTGAGCAATGCGTAGCCAAATTCGCAACGGATCCCGAAATCAGAAGGCGATTATCCGTGATAATTCTACGATACTAGATTATTAAAATAAACAATGACATAAACAATATACAAACCTCAATAATACGATCACAAAGACTCTACAACGAGAAACCGAATGGCAGCGTGTGAGCAGACAGCACGTGCGTCACGCAGGTCCTGAGCAAGGATGTGCCAAAATAGCGCTCTGGGCGCGAACAAACAACAATTGGTCCAGAAAAACAACCAGTTCGTAAAGACAAGTCAATAGTGTATGGAAATGAGTGATGTTGGGAAAAAACACTGAATCGCGAGGGAAAAAGGGGGATTTTCCACGACCGGCTGTTACACCGCCCACCAAAATCCTCCTGGATCCTTAGCAAAGTCAAAGGTTCGGTATAAAGGTACTGATTCTTCCTACCTGCCTAGGCCCTGCTGTCAGTGCGCGCGTCTAATGCTCGTCGTCAACGTTCTACTACTGGTCGCACCTAATCCACTGGATACATAGACGTGAGGCTAGTCTACATCTTCCACAAGACCAAATGACCGATGGCGGGCGTGAATGGTCACATATACGTTGTCCTCGTAGGGGGCCGTCCGGTCCTGGATGTACGTGCTTGAGTGTGTGTGTGTGCGTGTGTGTGTGTGCGTGTGTGTGTGTGTGCCGGGGTTACAATGAAATCACAGGTATGACTACACATCAAAGGAGGACTTTCTGCAATGTCAACAAAAGACCGCGTGGCAAGAAAACGAGTAAATGTAGCATGTATGTGTGACCTGAGCTCCGCTACTTCCACATATGCAAGGGGCATTCGGTAGCGTCAACAAAAGGCAAACAAAGAACACTGTCACATGTTTGATGGGTTTACGGGATGTAGAGTGCGTCGTGCATGCGTGTATGTATCGGGACGTATAATGGAATCGCACTCATCACCACATATCGGAAAGAACCTTCTGTAATGTTAACGAAAGGACCGCGAGCACCTTAACGTGTTTGACGGAGGTTGTGTTGTATATATGGTGTTTCTTTATCCACCTCGATTACTGGCGTGAAAAAAGGTTTACTAGGCCTCAGGGTTATCAGCTTCTCCGTCTTCGCTCTCGAGTAGGTTAATACTGCGTATGTCACGAATGAGCACTCCGTTAGCTGTCTTCAACTTCACCGTTCTTATCATTCCGTCAGTGCTTTTGATGGTTTCCGTAACTACTCCCAAAGACCAAGCGCTGAAATGTGCGCGTTCGTCGGCGATCATAACCACGTCTCCAACTTTGAATGGTCTTGTTTTGGCCAGCCACTTCTGTCGAGTCTGCAAAGCCGGTAGGTACTCCCGCAGCCATCGCCTCCAGAAGACCTTGGCCAGATAGTTCGTTTGCTTCCACCCGTGGAGGTAGCTCCCACGAAGGTTTACCGGCCCTTGGAAACCCTCATTCGACCTTAGCGTCAATAAGTCGTTTGGGGTGAGCGCCAGGTGGGTGGGATCGCCGTTCAATACTGGAACCAGGGGGCGGTTGTTCAGGATTCGCTCCACCTCAGTCATGACGGTGTTCAGCGTCTCGTCGTCGGGCGGCTGCTGCTCCATGATTGACAGCAATATCCGTCTGGCGGACCGGATCATGCGTTCCCATATGCCGCCTCGGTGACTGGCCTGTGGGGGGTTGAAATGCCATCGTATGCCGTAGGCCACGGTTCGATTCTGCAGTTCGTCCCTGTTTATGTTCTTGTGCCAACGCTGCAGTTCCCGTTGAGCGCCCACAAAGTTCGATCCATTATCTGAGTATATATCGGCCGGTACGCCTCGTCGGTTGATAAATCTTTGCAAGGCCCGTAGAAACGAATCGGTCGTCATCGAATGCGCGACTTCTAGGTGTACCGCACGTGATTTCATGCACGTCATGATACATCCGTATCGTTTTTCTAATCTTTTCCCGCACTTGATCCACAAGGGCCCGAAATAATCCAACCCGATGTCACTGAACGGCCACCAGCCCGTAGTCAGCCTGCATTCTGGTAGTGGGGCCATGAGTTGTTTGCCTGCTGTGGCATTGCGTCTCCTGCATTGCACACACCGTCGGATTACGCGTTTTACAGTCTCTCGTCCTCTCAACAACCAAAGACGCTTTCGGATGACGCTCGTCACGTGACTTTCCCCGGCATGTCCCTCCATGGCGTGGACGTGTTGAATCATTAGCTCTACTACAGGTTGTCTCGCAGGCAGCAGTATAGGATACTTTGTGTCGAAGTTCAGGTGGGCGTTGGTCAGCCTACCATCCACCCGCAGAAGTCCGTTGATGAGTTTGGGGTTTAAACGCTTCAGCTCGCCTCTTGGAAATGGCATGTCTTCATTGGTCGGCCCCACTTCTTCCGCCCTCTTGAGTTCTTGGGCGAAAGCCTCGCGTTGTATCATTCTGAAAATATCATACTCTGCCGCTTGTAGCTCATCGGGACCTATCGGGCCGACCGGTATCCGACCTGAGGGCCGTAGCCATTTCATGACTAGTAAATTTCTCTTGAACCTGATTAACCAAACTAGCGAACGAAGCGTCTTCATCCAGGAAGAAAACCTGACCAGTCGCGATAGAATGGACGACGCTTCGACGACGTTGGTTGCTATCACTACGCCTTTGATCTCCAGTTCCAGTTCCGTAGGGGGTTTTAATTCGAACACGGGCCAGTCCTGTTTGGGCAATTGCAGGAAGTTTGGCCCTCTCGTCCACGTGTCCAGTTGCCTGAAGTTGTTCGCACCTCGGGAGCACAGGTCGGCCGGATTATCGCCAGACCTGACATGACTCCACTGGTGCGTGGCTGATTCATCGTGGATAATCGTGAGCCGGTTAGCAACGAAAGTACTAAACCGGCTCCGTACGTTGTTAATGTAGTAAAGTACTATCGTTGAATCCGTCCAGAAGCTCACCGACCAAATGTAGAGATCGAAACATCTCTTCACAGCTTGCACCACCCTGACTGCCAACACGGCTGCGCTGAGTTCAAGGCGTGGGATCGAGACCGACTTCAGTGGGGCAACGCGGGCTTTGGCGAACAGGATCCTCGTGGTATATTGTCCATCTCCTGCGCACCATCGTCCGTACACCACAGCTCCATAACCGACTTCGGATGCATCGGAAAAGGCATGTAGTTCTCCAGTCCGTGTCGTATGGCCAGGGGTCAAACATCGTGGGATTCTTATGTCCCCTAATTTCTTCAAGATGTTCAGAAATTCTTCCCAGTCCAGCCGGTCCCCTTGGTCCAGTGCCTGGTCCCAATCAACTTTCTTACGGCACAGCCGCTGCAGCAAGATCTTTCCGGGTAGCAGCCATGGTGAGACGAAACCGAGCGGGTCGAACAAACTTGAGACGGCCGATAGTATGCCACGACGGGTTATTGGCAGCTCGGGAATGTTCAGTTCGAAAACAAAATCGTCCGTTTCCGCGTCCCATTGTATCCCTAAAGTGCGCTCGATAGGAAGTGGAGAGCCGTCCAAATCTCTTACCCTTTCGGCCTTTTCGTGATACGGGATGACCTTCAGCACTTCTGAAGCGTTCGACATCCATTTAGTTAGATGGAAGCCGCCCTCTTCCAGCAATCTCGTCAGACCCCTGAACTGCTCTAGAGCTGATTCCACATCATCGAATGACCCAAGGTAGTCGTCGACGTAGAAGTTCCTGCTGACGCTTTCTACCACCGTCCGATGTACTAGATCGCCATGTTTGTTCGCTGATTCTCGGAGGGCGTAGTTTGCACAAAATGGTGACGATATGGCTCCGAAGGGGTGGACGGTCATCCTATAATTCACCACTGCGTTGTCCCGGTCGCTCCCTTCCCACCACAGGAAACGCAAAGCATCTCGTTCTCCTACCGGGATCTTCACCTGATGGAACATTTCCCTAATGTCAGCAGACAAATCCACTTTACCCACTCTGAAACGGCACAAAACATCGATCAGTGGAGTGGTCCAGTCAGGCCCCTGTAGTAGGCGATCGTTTAACGACTTGCCCTGGAACTTGGCCGCACAGTCGAAAACCACCCGCAGTTTATTGGGTTTCTTGGGGTTGATAACCGGATGGTGAGGCAGATACCAGATACCCCTTTTGCTGTCGGTGTTGACAAGCACCTTTTCAACGTAACCGAGGGCCTCGTTTCGCTTCATCAAATCCGCGTATCGTTCCCACAGATTCTGGTCTCGAATGAAGCGTTCTTTTAGTCGTAGTAATCGTTGGAGAACATAATTTCTGTTGTCAGTCCACGGGTCGACCGGTGTGCGCCATGGGAGGGGAACCTCGAACTGTTTTTGAGGCCTCTAGTGCCTTGCCTAACCGTTTGTAGAGCGAAGTGATCCTCTTGAGACAACGTCGGTCTTTCGTCTCCAATGTCATGAAACTCCTTTTCATACAGCCGTTGCAGATGATACTCTATGCGGTCCGTTTCGGTGGATAAGTAATTCACGGAACCGCGTACGCCTACTGGACCGTATAACATCCATCCCAGAGCGGTGCGTACGGCATAAGGTGCCTGGCGGTCGCCCACTCTTTGGTCAAGCACCCAATGCGCCTCTGGCACGTCGCATCTGATGAGGAGATCCACCTCATCATCTTCCCAGTCTACAACGGTTACATCCTGCAGGTGGGGCCACCGAGTCAATATTGCGTCCACCGACCTTGGTGCTCGCATGGGGAGATCCGCTAACGTGAATGCCTCCGTTGGTTCAATTTCCTCGTTAGTGTCTAGAGAGATGAGTTGCAGCCTTAATCTACCGGCAGTCATTACCTGTGTTCCGCCCACCGTGCTCACTGCTAACGACGTCGCACCTTTAGCCAGTTGGTGTTTGTCAGCAAACCGCTCTTTCACTAAAGTGGTGTCGGATCCACTATCAACGAAAGCCAACGCCTTGACTATCCCAGTCGGAGTCACTACTCCCACGGCCACTACGCCTAAACGTACCGGTTTACTGGCAGATTGTGAAGTTGAACAAATCACGCTGGGCTTGGCAATCGCCTCGGATATGGTTATTCTCGCCTGATGCAGCAGCCGATGGTGTCTGCCCGTGCAGCCCTCGTAACCACATCGATTCCTTGTTCTACAGGCTGCTGCCCGGTGCGTGGTGTTGAGACAGATGAAACATGCTCCTGCCATCCTCGCTATTCCCCACCGTTCGTCTATTGTGGCGTTGCCGAACTTGGGGCATTCTGGTAGGCCATGGCTAGTACCACAGGATCTGCAATTTGGTTTCGCCGTAGCATCTCGTGAAATGACGTGTGTGTTGGTCCAAGGCTGGTACTTTGGATATTCCCGTACAGGGGTTTGGGCTTGGCTAGTACCGGGCTTGTTTGCTCGGTTGCTGTCCCGGATGAGTCGGCCAAATCTGCTGTCAGCTATCTTCGTTTGCCTGTCTAAGTATTCAGTCAGGTCTTCGAAGTTGGCTTCTCTGTCGCCTCGGCTTATCCGTTCAGCTTCTTCCGCCCACCGACCCTGTAGTTCGGGAGAGAGGTGACGGACTATGCCTTCCAAAGTGTGCATGGCGTCTAGGTCAGCCCTGTAACCAAAATGGTCGAGGGCTATTGAGCAGTTCTGCATCTTGATCACCAGGTCGGCCATGGTGTAGACGTCGCCCTTGGTTCTCTTTGCCTCTGCCATCACGCCCTCTATTAGGTTACGGGCTACTTTGAAAGGTTGGCCAAACAAGTCCCTCAGAATCTTTCTTGCCCTTGTGTAGCCTTGTTCTGGATCGAGCATGGTGCACCCGTCGATAGCTTCTCGCGCTCGGCCTCGGCAGTAGTGAGTAAGGTAAAGAAGCCTTTGCCCAGGGTCGTTTACCTTGTTTTCAACGAACGTCTCGAACTGTTTGACAAACTTGCAGTATTGCTCAGCTCGCCCGTCGAAAACCGTTAACTCCACTCTAGGCAGATCGATCGATGGTGGTTTGTATTCGGCGACCGGCGTGGGGTTCTCTACCTTATTGCACTCTAACCTATCGGAAGTGTCGAAGTCCCTGGTCTCATGCTCTCGCTGTTTCTGTGTACACTTCTCTGCTTCATGCGCCTGTAGTCTAGCCGAAAGTAACTGTTGCTCTAGTTCTAGTATTCTCAGCTTATATAAATCGACGTCCTTACGATCAATATTGCTTTCAATAACACATGAGCTAGCACTGACAAGACTAGGCGATCTAACATTAACTAAAGAATCATATGTACCCAAAACCTCCCCAGAGACTTGCCGTATTACTTCCTGTCCGGATTCGACTGCCTTTGATCCTTTTCTTGGCATTTTGCGTGATTTTTCCTCGTTCCAAACAGATCTATTGAGTATTGTTACGAACGTTTGAGCAATGCGTAGCCAAATTCGCAACGGATCCCGAAATCAGAAGGCGATTATCCGTGATAATTCTACGATACTAGATTATTAAAATAAACAATGACATAAACAATATACAAACCTCAATAATACGATCACAAAGACTCTACAACGAGAAACCGAATGGCAGCGTGTGAGCAGACAGCACGTGCGTCACGCAGGTCCTGAGCAAGGATGTGCCAAAATAGCGCTCTGGGCGCGAACAAACAACAATTGGTCCAGAAAAACAACCAGTTCGTAAAGACAAGTCAATAGTGTATGGAAATGAGTGATGTTGGGAAAAAACACTGAATCGCGAGGGAAAAAGGGGGATTTTCCACGACCGGCTGTTACACGGCATTCCGCTGATGTTTTTGATTTTTCACCAGCACCCTGGCTGGTCGAGCAAGGTTACCTCCCGGGGCTAGACCACCAAGCCTTACCCTATGCTCGTCCGGCACAATGTGGTATCTGCCCTTGGTAATCTGAGCCACTACCGCTGCCCTCGCCAGTAGTCTATCCCGGGTAGCCTCATCAGCGAACTCCACCAGTATTGGTCTCGCACGAAGTTCACATTTTTTCCCCAGTGGTGACGTCCATGTCCCCACTCTGTGCACCCTTCTTAGAGTAGGAGGGTACGGAACACCTGCGATTCGCAGTATGTCGCAGACCCTCCTGTCAATGTCACTCCTGACCTTTGATTCCCTTATAAAGGGTTCTTCCTGGTTTAGGATCAGAAGCCTGTGGCTTGAGACTCTGCCCATCGACAAGATCTGCCTCTGCAAGTCCTTCACCTTGTTTTCTAATACCAGAAGAGCAGGGTCACCCACCCTAGCCAACCCATCTTTCGCTCTATTACAGTCGCCTTTCTTTTTGACCTGCCTCACCTTTCTCGGCTTCTGCTCAGTCCACTGGCCCTCGTCGGTCTGCTTTAAGGGAGTTGAGGAAACGACCGCCTGGCAAGCCCTCGGAGCTGGTCCATTCGCTCGGATGATTGTCCTCTCGGGTGTTGATACTACTTCCGCAAACGACTTACTACAACCTGCTTGCGGTGGTTTGGGGCTTACAACCGAGGTACTACTTGGTGGACGTTGGTCCTGCCCTTGGGCCTGCAGTTTAAAGGCCAGACTGGCCGCCTCCTTGCAGGGGGCACAGACCCATTCAGCCCATGGGTTCTGTTTATAAGGGACATAGATGTCCTTTGCTATCCCTGAACACCTTGGGCGAGCCCATCTCTTGCATATCTCGCACTCTATACCATTTACCACACGTTTTTCGCACTTGGGTGCTAGACACGGGTCGGAAACGCGTGTCATACCGGAAACCCCAAAAACGAGGGCGAATAAAACTCAAGTGCTCTTTACCCAAACGCAAAATACGCACTCTGACAATAGCAGGTAAATCCCGCTAACACAAAGAACAAAAAACAAAAAGAAAGATTAGAAGCGGGGAAAGATCGCCTCAAAAAACACGGAACACTACTCGGCAATACTACGAGGAGAATAAAAATATTCTCTGGATAAAGCGCACCTTAAATGCAATTATGATACGCTCAGTACTGTGAATTAAACTGTGTTAATTCACAAAACTATTCAAAAACTCAATTTAAAGACGAGAGCACTATGAATTCAAACCTCAGGACACTTACACCTGACCAGTTCAGTTCAGTTCAGTGCAGTTTGCACAGGACAGGTAATGGCCACGGCCAATCGAGCGTCCAGAATTCCTTCGATGGTATGCACACCAGTTATGCACCCACCACTGCCGAGTGTATTTCGTCGAATCCTCGCTAAAAATGAGAGGGAAACGGAAAACCTGTTCGCACTTCAACTGCGAGAGACATGATGCATCGTGAGCGTTCACTGAGACAGTATGCAATGAGGGAAAATGTCTATTAAAACATACTTCAGGAGGACCACAGTGCTACCCGTCATCCATCTAGTTGACATACTCAAGGCTCACTACGAGGAAAGATCTCGTACCACCTGCGATCTAGGGCACCTTTGAAGGATTGGAAGGTCTGATTGAATTCTCTCACTTTGACATTCAGAGCACTGGGCAGAAATCACTTTGCGCCAAAACCTATCGCAATGCTTCATTTTAATTAGACTGTCGGATTTCTCTGGTCCGTGCCAGTTCTGGGTTAGCCGTTGAAAGTAGACGAAGGGAGCAAGTCCGCATTGCGCACACAGTTATCCATGCGCACCGCTTGCCAAGCAACTCTGTTAGCTGAAGTCGCCCACGACCGATCCGGTCAGAGTCCAGTAACTCCGTCAACCCTACCCACCGAAACGGACAAGCCAACAGAGAAACCAACCTCCATCTCGACCAACACGTATCTTACTTCAACCCGTTTGACCCGGCCATCAGAGCCAATCCTTTTCCCGAAGTTACGGATCCAATTTGCCGACGTCCCTTACCCACATTGTTCAAATGCCAGAGGCCGTTCACCTTGGAGACCTGATGCGGATGTGGGTACGGCCTGCCACGAAAATGATATAGCCTCGCTCGGATTTTCAAAGACCGACAAGAGTGTTCCGGACACCACAAGAAGGATGATGCTTTACGGAGGCTAGTCCTCTATCTCCGGACAACCCGTTTCCAGGGGATGGTGCACTTCTAACAAAGAAAAGAGAGCTCTTCCCAGGACTCTCGTCGACGTCTCCGAGTTCGATTGCGTTACCGCGCCAGGTGCAAACTGACCGAAGCCAGAATACACCAATCTCTGTGGGCAGGGCCGGGAATATTAACCCGATTCCCTTTTGCTACAGGAGACCACCGCGCAACAGCACAATGGCAGCAATCCTGACAATGTCAGGCACTCCGTCTCTGCACCGACTTATCGGATCACTTAGGACCGCCTGACCCATGGCCAGCTGCTGTTCCCATGGAACCCTTCTCCACCTCGGCTCTCAAGGTTCCCACTTGAATATTTGCTACTACCACCAGGATCTGCACCCGTGGCGGCTCCACTCAGGCTCACGCCCGAAGCTTCCCGCTCACCACGGCGACCCTCCTACTCGCCATAACAATTCCGCGCCTGAGTCATGTGGCTTGCCTTCAAACCACACATTACCGACTCAGCTCCGACGCTCCAGCGCCATCCATTTTCAGGGCTGGTTGATTCGGCGGGGTGAGTTGTTACACACTCCTTAGCGGATTCCAACTTACATGGCCAACGTCCTGCTGTCTGGACCAACCAACACCTTTTGTGGTATCTCATGAGCTTAACCGAACCTCTGGTCCCTCCCACAGCGTCAGTTCTGCTTACCAAAAATGGCCGGCTTGGCACTCACATTCCACGTCCAGCTCCGTTTGAGCGAGTTAGTCTTCTCACCCATATAAAGTTTAAGAATAGGTGGAGGACGTTTCGCCCCCAAAACCTCCAATCATTCGCTTTACCGGATAAAACTGTTTATATCACAGAATGCCAGCTATCCTATGGGAAACTTCGGAGGGAGCCAGCTACTAGGTGGTTCGATTAGTCTTTCGCCCCCATACTTACGTTTGACGATCGATTTGCACGTCAGAATCGATGCGGTCCTCCACCACAGTTTCCTCTGGCTTTAACCTGCGCAAGCATAGTTCACCATCTTTCGGGTCTCGACATGTACGCTCATGCTCCGCCCCGACGATGGGCAAGCAAGAGGCTGCCTCTACGTCATGGGATGGGACGGTGACGCGCCTGCCTTTCGAAGCTTGGTAGTACCGCGCATGAGGAACGACAGGATCTCACCTCAGCCCAGACAAGCCGAGCCTTCGCCTTCACTGCTCCTTCGGGGTTTTAAGGCCCAGTAACTCGCGCACATGTTACTCTCCTTGTTCATTGCCTCAAGACGGGTCAGGTGGATAGTCTACCACTACACCACAGACTGTGGGCCCTTCCAAAGTGCAACAAATGCAACCGCCGACCGAAAGACACCGAGCCATCGCCTGGACTGCATTCACAAGCAACAAGGCAACCAGACCCAAAGCCGCCGGCTCGACAGGCAAGCCCGCAAGCACAACAAGCCGCCGTCTCCGACGTACAGCACAGACCAGAGGCCGTCGGCTGTTATACTAGAAGCACGATAAATCGCACAACGGGCTACCTGCCATCCCGATCTAGCAAGGACGCAAGGACCCTACCAAGCCGGTTTAACCGCAACAGCCAAACAGCGACGTCGGTTGCGGTGAACACTCTGAGAAAGCGCACTGGCAAGCAGGTCCGTCAGTACCCGGGCGCACAGCTCCTGATGAGTGATTCGCGCATCCCTACCGAAGCGGGGACCTGTAGCTAAGCAGACCCGAGCACAAAACCAATATGACCAAGCTCATGCCATACTCACCGGCTAAATCCTCAGAGCTTGCAGTTCAACTCCACCTGTTTACACCTGAATGGTTTCACTCACAGTTTGCTCTCTCTTCAAAGTACTTTTCAACTTTCCCTCACGGTACTTGTTCGATATCGGACCCGAGCTAGTATTTAGCCTTGGATGGAGTTTACCACCCACTTTGGGCTGCATTCACAAACAACCCGACTCCAAGGTCTGCTCAGGAAGATACTGGCTATTCTGAATCTCTACCCTCACGGGCCTTTCACCCTCATTGGGCCATGTCCGAGTAACCTTAATCATTATAGGACTTAGGGTGGGGCAGCATCTTCGCGAACTAACCTGAACACCACATTGCCTAGGGGCCAAATGACCACAGGCTTCGGTGCTGGGCTTTTCCCTGTTCACTCGCCGTTACTAAGGGAATCCTGGTTAGTTTCTTTTCCTCCGCTTAGTGATATGCTTAAGTTCAGCGGGTAATCACGTCTGAACCGAGGTCAGGAAGACAGACCACGAAGGGTACAGTCGTTATATGAAAATAGCGTCAGACACATGACCAAGTTCATCATCAAACCAATGACAAATTGACGGTAACGGAACTTGCCTGGTATGGAATTATCCCAGAAACCATGAGTGTACCGACTAGGGGATCGCCAAACACTGACAACTGAGTACCAACCCGATTATTAAACCACGATTCCGCCACTGCACCTCACCACGGCTTTCTGCCAGGACAAAGGCGCATCCGGATACTTCAGGGAAACGCCATAGACCTGACACCTCACATGATTACTCATAGAGGAGATCACGTCAGCTGGCAAAACCCAAGCCACGACTTTTTGGGCGTCGTGATAGTTTATAAGCCGACCCTCGGACGGGCGTGGCCACAAGCTTGGCTACGGGCTGACCCATGGCCACAATAAGCTTTCAAGGCGTAGATGTTCGAAGCAGTATGCAGTTTGCATTAATTCCTACAGTTGGCTGCGCTCTTCCTCGACACACGAACCGAGTGATCCACCGCTGAGAGTTGTACGTATGGTCAAAGACCAGGTTATCAGTCCAACCCAGGATAGGCATCCCCGGGCGACGTACGTGCATTCAAGCCACAAGGACCGGGTGCATGCAAGGGCAATGGCAAAGAACGGCAAGTCATTCAGTACCATTTTACCAGTGTAAATTCAGTAATAATAATAATGGTTTATTTCGGAAGCGCCCGAAGCATGCCATGTGCATGATCATGTTGATACAGGTGATGGAATGGACGGATATAATTCATGGAAATATGGAGACTCTCATGAAGATATTGGACAAAAAGGCTCAGAAGGGGGAATAAGGTAGGATGAAAGTAGGATAAACATATGCACAACATAGAGATTGCGTGGAGTTTAAATGAGCTTAAGAGCGGATTTGAATGGACGCCCGGTGAGTTTGAAAGTCAAGGCCAGGTGGACGGTAGCGTTCAGTGGTCCAACAGCGCGTTATTTGGAAATTTGGCGTCGATTTGATTGGGTGCGCGATAACTCAGTTGCTTTTTTGGTCAAAGTACAGCAATTTGGGCTAAGATACAGTTCACGGTAACCGATACACAAATGTGAGAATTGTACAGCAAAACGGGGAACTATACAGCTTAATTGATCATAAGAAGGAATAAGCTCCAATTGTATTTGTATACCTAAATAATGTAGGTAGGTCTGGTGTATTCCCCATATAAATAAATATACAAATGTATATGTGTGCATATATATATAAATATATGTATATGTGCACACGTGAACACATTTTGTATATAAATATATATATATATGTTTATCAGCATATCTGTACACGTAGGAACCTATTTGTGTATTTATCTATTTACTTGTGTATATATTTATATAGGAATATATATATGTGTATACGGATCTATACATGTACTTACGTGTGCATAGATCCGTATATACACTATATATATATATATATATATATATATATATATATATATATATATATACAAATATATATGTAACCACAATGAAGATCCGATACGTATAGGGATTACTTTTCTGGATTTCGCCGATCAACTCTTGCCTGAACGATTTTGCTTCCCTGACCGCAACTAAGCCAACCTCTAATTACGCGAGCTGAAGCACGACGCCCATTGGGCGCACCTACCTGCACATAAACCACCCACATCGTAATACGTTGCACCTAACGGACAGACTCATTCCGTAACGAATGCAAAATGGAGGACAGAATGAAGAATTAGAGTTGTATTGAAAGATGGTTGTTCAATGGTACAAAATGATCCTTTCATGCCACTTCCGTGCCGAAGTTCTACGGTCATAACGGTGGATCGGACAGCCTCCAGCACCCTCGACGTTGTAATGTTTTGCCGTGTTCGGTCTGTAAAGTAGAAATGGAAACAATTATTATCTGTTTTTACTTTGTACGAGGCAAATTAAAATCGTGGTTGTAACTCACTTACTTTTCACCAGCCAGACGGTGGACGCAAACGTAGTGGCTGTCCTATTTCGGCGTCGGCTGTGTAGCAAAATTTAACCCGATAGTATGGGAAATTTTTCGGCAGTGCACCCGGATGCGTACGAAGCCAGTTCTCAGCACTAACACTCTCATACACGTAAAACGAGGTGAGAGTCTGCTGCTAAAATAACCGAAAGTCTTCCTCGAACCTTGAGAACAATTTATAGGCATCTTTTACATGTCTGGAGAAACTCTCAGTCATCAACGAAAGCACGTGCAACGGCCATGACAGTCAAGAGGTCTGAGCGGTAACAGCCTTGCGCAACCCTTATATACTACGAAGTGGCCATTTTAAACAAAAGTCGCCGCGAAAGTAGGAACACCATTCTTATTTTCCCCAAAAATGACTTCATCAGTTGGAACCATTTTCTTCAGTATTTCCGAATAACGCCAATTTGGCCGTCATCAAGGTTGGACCACAAGACACTATCCCAGGTGGACTGAATGGCTGGTCCCGGGCAATTACATATGGAGGCAGACTGGTTAACATGAGAAAGGCTGGAAATCGGTATAAAGGACTGCGGTAGCGAGGAACGATTGGAGAAAAAGGTGAGGTGCACTGCAGTGGATTAGATGTCAATGCAGCATTGGTACTTTGCAGTGGATTGTCGGCGGACAGGACACAAAGCTCACCGTAATACAGGCAGCGAGCAATGCAAGACGTAGAGGGATGATCAGATGACATAAACGATTTAGAAGGATTGGATACGGTAGATGTGGGGCACAGATGTAGAGTCGATGGATGCCTATGATGACGGTCGTTGGGATGATAGCAAGTTAAATGGCCGGTGGGGAACTGCAAGATGCAGAGCGCGAGCACATAGATATATATGCTTAAGTTTATATATATATATATATGTAGATTTATTATATATATATATGTATAGGTATAAGAGAAGCAGGAGCAATAACAATGGGGTCCTAGAAAGAAATTATCAGTCATAAGAAGGAGTAGGTAATGCTAGATCAATTGGTTGTAGGATTAACTTTGGAATGTCGTGGTGGATTAACTTCATGACAAGTGCACGTGGCAGCCCAACGGAGAGAAAAATAGAATGCGGAAGCACAGAAGTGATGAAGACTGTTAGGAGCAGTTCATGGAAGAGTGAAGATGCAAGACAGGATCAAGGAAAACAGGTAAGAATGGGTCTAATTATTTGATCGATGCAGGTGCGAGATGTAGTGACGGACTAGAGGAATCGGGTAGTGACAGGTCAAACAATTTGGAACTGTAAAAGAACGTCACGACGTAACGTTGTCATTACAATGGTGGAACATGGAAAAGCGGACCACACTGGAAGGTACAGAAAAATGCCTGTAGCGAGCAATAAACGGATCAAGGGATGAAAACAATGACCGAGGAGACACAGGTAAGAAATCACCAATCAGATCATTTTACTGCAGACGAAACACGAGTGAGGTGGACAAGGAAGCGGGAAGCCCCGAGATAAGTGAACCAGTAATAGAGCAAAAAGGCCACAAAAAATTAATGCGCAAAGGAGTTGGGGCAATGGAGCTGGAGAGCTGTGTGCCGGCAGACAATTGCACAGGTGGATACTAATCAGGACACTGGAAACAACCACAGAGGAATCGCGGAGCCAAGTGAGGAGGATATGGTGGTGGTGATTATATAATAAATACGGCTGTAAAAGATGCGAAGTTTGGAGCGGCAAGTTCTAATATGCGGATTGGTCATGAGTGCGGGTGCGATTGGTGCATCATGGCATGGGGCACGAGGAGGGATTTAACAGAACGACAGGTTTAGGGAGGCTATCAATGGGCGTAATGGAACAGTTCATAGGGCGAGAGCAGGGCCGTAGCCCAAATCTCCTCCTTAAGCCTAGCTCTACCAATCATGGCAGCACAACCCATTCTCCTGGCTTGGACAAGCGCCCCGAGAGAAGCAAGCATACCATCAGAGTATCATACATGTAGGCACCCCATCAGTGTTCGGATATGCTGTGACCTCAATGAGCCAGGCATAGCCGTCCGCAAGTTTTATCGCATGACATGACGGTCAAACATGTATCGCTTGTATATGAGTAGATTTTCAGGTAATGATCATTCAGCAGGTTCACCTACAGAAACCTTGTTACTACTTTTACTTCCTCTAAATGATCAAGTTTGGTGGTCTTCTCAGCACCGGTTGAGCGGCCGAAGCCAATACAATGGCACCAATCCGAGGACCTTGCTAAACCATTCAATCGGTAGTAGCGACGGGCGGTGTGTACAAAGGGCAGGGACGTAGTCAGCGCAAGCTTATGACTTGCACTTACCAGGAATTCCTCGTTCACTGGGAAAAGTTGCAAGCCCCGATCCCAGTCACGACGGTTATGATACAGTTTACTCAACCTGCTCAGGCCAGGATTCCAAACTCGCTGGAACTGTCACTGTAGAGCACGTGAAGCCTCGGACATATAAGGGCATCACAGACCTGTTATTGCTCAATTTCGTGCTACTGAATATCGCTTGTCCCTCTAAGAAGTAAGTACCTGCGCCGCTCCCGCCGGTCAACGTAACCACTTCCCCACGAGTAGACAACGGACAACGCAACCTGCACGAGAACAGAGGACAGGCATACTATTTAGCAGACAAGAGTCTCGTTTGTTATCGGAATTAACCGGACAAATCGCTCCACTAACTAACAACGGCCGTGTACCACCAACCACTGAATCAAGAAAGAGCTATCTATCTGTCAATCCTCACAGGGTGAGTTTTCCCGTGTTGAGTCGAATTAAGCCGCAGACTCCACTCCCGGTGGTGCCCTTCCGTCAATTCCTTTAAGTTTCGGCTTTGCAACCATACTTCCCCCAGGAGCCCAAAGATTGAAGGGTTTCCCGGGGACTGCTCGTGGGGACACATAAAGAACCAACACGGATCGTCAGTTGGCATCTTTTATGGTCAGAACCAGGACGGTATCTGATGGTCTTCGAACCCCTGGCTTTCACTCAAGATCAATGAAAACAACCTTGGTAAATGCTTTCGCTGTAGTTTGTCTGGCGGCGATCCAAGAATTTCACCTCTTACACCGCCATACGAATGCCCCCGTCCATCCCTCTTAACCATTACTTCGGATCCAAAAACCAACAAAATGGAACCGAAGGCCTATTCCATTATTCCATGCAAGAATTTTCAGGCACATAGGCCTGCTTTGAGCACTCAAATTTGTTCAAAGTAAACGTGCTGTCCGCCTCCGACACCCGAATAAAGGCACCAAGAATCATGCCAACAGACTAGCAGGCAAGCCCACCAGTCACGCTGACACCTGTAAATAGAGGCAGCAGAAAGGAAGCACAACCAAGAGACCAACTCGCAAGCTCAACGCAGCAGTAACCAGACCAGACCCACGAGCGACGGCATTAAGCCATGCGACCCAGATCCAACTACGGGCTTTTTAACTGCAACAACTTTAATATACGCTTCTGGAGCTGGAGTTACCGCGGCTGCTGGAACCAGACTTGCCGTCCAGCTGACCGTCGTTAAAGGATTTAAATTGTACTCATTCGAATTACGAAGCCTTTAGTGAGTCCTATATCCGTATTTTTCGTCACTACCTCTCCTTGCCGGGATTGGGTAGTTTGCGTACCTGCTGCCTTCCTTGGAAGTGGTAGCCTTTTCTGAGGCTCCCTCTCCGGAATCGAACCCTGATGCCCCGTTACCCGTTAGCACCATGGTAAGCAGGTCACCTACCATCGAAAATTGATAGGGCAGACACTTGAAAGATCCGTCACCTACACAAGGCCGACTGCAGTCAGTGAAGTTATCCAGAGTCATCACAGATTGCAACAGGGACGACCGAATCCACCCCCGGTTGGTTCAGTTCTAAAAAATCCACCCTTTCCCCTCGGGTCAGGGCGTAGTGGCAGGTATTAGCTCTAGAATTACTACAGTTATCCATGCAGTATGTACGATCCAAGGAACCATAGTTGATTAAATAAGCCCCTCGCGTTTCACAGTTTAAAGGTATGAACTTGAACATGCACGGCTTAATCTCTGAGACAAGCGTATGACTACGGGCAGGATCAGTCAGATTATTCACAGTACTCAACCCCTTTCTGCCGAAGCCGTTGGGGCACAGGATCAAAATCAACGGGCTAGCCGCCGGACCGTGTCGCGGTCTCACGGAGCGTTAGCTTCACATGCGCTCCATCACATGTTTTCACAGGAAGAGACGTTGCCCCGGGCGTCACCTTCCCATTCATACAGCAGACCTCTGCTAGCGAATGTCGACCGAGCACCACCAAAGCGACCTGCGCCTGGTGGCCCGGCTTACAGGACAAGCCAGTCAGATTAGCCAGCTCAAGAGAGGCAAGCCACACTCAAGAACTGATGACCGGCCCCGAAGAGCCAGCCCTCCGCTAAGGAGCGAGCAGCCATCCCATTACATATGCGAGGAAATCCACCCCACACCCAGTTATGAGCAACCTCTGCAAGGGCACGCCACCAAGGCGATATCCGCCGGCACAGGGAAACAAACGATAGCCGCACCAACCACAAGCCGTAGCCCGAGACAGGTCAGTAAGAATACGGCAACAGGGTAAGCATTAGGATGGTCATCATCGAGAAAGCAGGCCAGGGGCATCTATGCTACAATTATGCTAAGCAACGGGATGTGACCTGTGGGTGTTAACCCACATATATCACGCAAAACAAGATGAGCTACAAACTGGATGTTAAAAAATAACACTGAGATCAACTTCAAAAAAGAATTTGTAGACCTTTAGGCTCTATATAGACCAACGGGTCCATATAGAGCCAAATATATATGCGCATCGTAACCTATGTGCATCATATAGGCCATACATATAGCCTACATAGACTCCCCATGCAAGCCTTATACTATATACACGGCCAATGGTAACTCCATATAGACGGGTAAACGGCGGTAGTAACCCGGACTCTCTGAGGGGAGAGGGTACTCCCTGTATAACACAGAACTAGATGAGGGTCTCAGAAAGGGCACAACAAATAGGCTTTTTTGCTATTATTTTTTCAAAAAATATTTTTTCTGCAATATTTTTTCTTGTGCAGTTGTACAATCGTGTGTTGCATAAACCAGAATGATGCCTCCCATCTAGCCACATATTCCCCTGGACAACCATCGAAAAAACCGAAATCAAATGCAGAAGCGAGGGCGAGTTACCTCCGCCGATAACCCGAGCACCAGAAAATTGCAGCTACCTGACCGATGCTGCAATACAGAACGCTCCTATGCTACACTATAGGCGCATATACACGTCTATATACGGCCTGTACGCAAGGCCTATGCTGGCACCATGGTATACCTAAACCCATGCCTCCAAGACCGTACGCACGTTTACCTTAGGACCGAGGCACGTGCTCCCCTATAACCTGTCTACCCCGGCCCCCACGGATTCCTACGCCTCCTGGAGAAAACACTTGTCATCCACCTCAACGGCAGAAAGGATGTGGTCACTATGGCCCGACTTAAATCGTCTTTTCTGGCTAAGGCCATGCCGTCCGATGTCACCCCATCGAGTTCTTCAGTACCAGCACCTACGTCCCCGGCATCCCATGCGCCCACCGTACCAAAACAGCTGACCCGGTTGCCCGGCCATCCTGACACAGCCCTCAACACACAGCTGCTTCCACTGATTTCCAATAGCGGCCGATACGGTATGTTAAATCCCATAAAAACAAATGATAACAAAAGAAAAGTAAAATGTTTTACTTACCTACTGTTGTGGCTGCCCACCCGAGGTTTGCTTTCCACACTGAAGCCATTTACCATTTCAGTGTTTGCCACTAAACAACCTTATTGATGTTCTGCTCATCCATCACCTCCGGACACGGCCAATAAAAGCCTGCAGTTTTAGAGGGACTCCCACCGTTTTTCAAAAATACTCGTCGTCTCGCGACAGTATACCAACAGCCCTCCAAGACCCAGAGGCGAAATGCAAGCATTTCCAAAAAGACCTACCACAACACCTCTTTATCAAGCCGAACCTGTAGTAGGTAATTCACTGGGATGAGCGGGGAGAAAATTCCACTGACGACTTAGTCGTAGGCACCGGACAATCCTAGCCCCCGAGTTGAACCTACGAAGTTTTCCGAGTTGGGTAGCCAGCTACGGCGGCCATTCTTAGTGTCTCGCTTAGAGTGCATGTAACTTTCTGTTCTCCCTTTTTTGTTTTTTCTATTTTCCTCCTTAGGGGGCCTACTTTGTCAGTTGATCTTTAGCCAAAATAAAATAGTTTCAATCAGTTATTTATTTTTATTTTCAAAATAATTTATTCTTTTCGGAGTAATCTTACACGTTTCTTACGTTTGCATGTTTCTTCTGCCCATCAGGTGGCTGGATGTCGTACAGGGACAATAACTCCGGATCCGAGGACTTTGGGTCTGCTGTCTGAACACGCTAACGGTTTTAAAGTCACAACGAACGGCAATATTTATCTATTACATCGGCTCCATCACAGGCGAAGTACCCGTTTGCTCTCCAGGTTCCTAAATCGAGGCCTTTGTTGCGAGCTGTCCTCTAGGAGGGGCCTCTTTAGTGATTAGCCGATCACACCCCTTCTGGCACTTGTTTACTTGTACTTTTCGCGTTGTTGGCAACCGCAAGCGCTACTTCCGACACACTTCATTGGCACACTCCACGGTCCGTTCTCGCCGACTTCCTCGACGAACGCGATTGTGGAAGCTGAGGGAGTGTGCTCTTCAATACTCCCACTTCTCACTGACGTTATGCGGAACCTGCGTAAATACACGACCATGTGATTTATACCTTTGAAGTGCGTGGGTAGCTAGCCACGGTTAGGCAGGGTAGCCACGGTGTTGCCATTAATGGTGCCAACATAATTTGTTCTCATTCCATCTTCACTACTAACGAGGTCATTCAGCCAGCAAAATGTCCCGATCGCTGAGCTTGGCGTTTGGATCGTAAACATTTCGTCACCTGTCCATGTGACATCGTCGGTGCGTGTTTCCTCGATATCACCCCGAAGGTTGATGAAACATTTGCTATCTAAGTGCCAAGCTCGGGGATCAGGATATTTTGACAATCAATAACCTGAGCTACAACCAACACAAATACTTAAAACCATTAATTACTCGAACTATGTTGGATATTGGATTAATACGGTACCCCTCTCACTGAAGTTTATTAAGGGAACTTCGGAGTTAGGACGCACAAGGTACACATGAGTTGCCTTAGGGATATCGGAATGATCTTTCTTGCATTAAAATTCCTCTAGTACGTGAATTCGTGTCTCTGGTCCGCTTGAACACGGTGACTGAGGCATCCCACTGAATGCTCTTTTATTTTTGGCCCAAAAGCTGTATGTCTACTCCATAAAGTGGACCTATCAGCTTTTTGTTACCCTTTTCTATATCACTGAAAAAAGTGCTGAATATTTTAGCTAGAAGTGTTAACCCGCTATCCACCGGAAAGGCTGTGTACTCACCGACATAGCGCCCGTTGCCAGAACATCGATTTTATGCTTCCGGTGCCACGGATCATACGTAGAAATGGACGCTGGAGAGCGAACAATTGTTTTCAGTGAATCCTATATGTGCTCTTGCAATTTATATGGGTGAGGTGACATTGGAATGCGTTAGCCATTAGCCGGAGTAAGGGTCATTGTCGTGGCGTAAGGAGAAAGAGCTTTGGTGGGGAGGGGTGTCTCGGTCGTGTGCTTGTTGTGGAGAGAGTTTCACTCCCACCTTCACGAGTGGTGATCGATGGTGGACTTTTGGGGTTCGGTCGGCGATCCGTGGTTTCCGGTCCTGGCCAGGGCAGTTGGAGAGCCTGGACTGGTCGCCCTTGTGCACATAAATCAGGACTTAGTAGGCGAATGGCAATTTCCTCTGCTGTGGCCAGGGATCGAAGTCGGACAGGCTTTGATCCATTGGGCGGAAATCGGTATACGACTTTGAAAGGTTTTTCAGGGTCGATCGTGTGGTCACAGTCCACCAAATGACCTAGGATCGAACTGGTTATCACATCGGCTTTCCCTAGACTCATCCATCCTGGGCGACGTTGCCTAATGCACTGAGACAAACACCTAGCCGTGCAATCTACGTAGAACGCGCCGCATTCGCACCTGAACGAGTAAATGATCATGGAGGTTGTCAGCTCGGGCAGTTTGTCTTATACCCGCATTCGGATCACAGGAGAAATGGAGAATGTGCCTTTCAGTCTAGCTGCTGGGAGCTTCGAGTTTACAGCTTCCCTAAGTGTTTTGTCAACCGCTCGGCAAGTGTATCCCCCTTGAATGATACTTTAAGGAATGGTTCCTTCTTCGATACGCAGGGAGACCGCTATGAAGGTACCTTCAGTTCTATGTTCTTCTGAATAAACTTTTCGGGGTAGCTTTTCTCTCGCAAAACTCGCTGAACGAAACCAAGTTCATCTTGCAAAGTCCCCGTTGAGACAGTTTTTCAGGCTCTGTGAATCCCTGTATTGGCCGTTCCATGTCTTTTTCTGTAGATCTTGCTTTGTATTGAACCATCTTCCCTCCTGGCCAGCAGTATGTCGAGGAAAGCCAATTTGTTCTTGGTCTCCAGTTTCATCGTAATGGCTGACGAGTCGTGCGAATTATTAAATTTTTCTAGAAGGTTGGGCACATTGCACTCTTGGTCTAATAAACAAAATATATCACGCGTATACTGACTGTAATTAGTAAAACCTTCAATGGTTTGCTTTAGTTTTCCATTTTAAATTTTTGCTATGAAAATGTCCGCTAGCAATGGACCTAGTGGGGAACCCATGGCGATGCCGCCTCTGCGTCGATAGAAATATTCGTCAAAAAGGAACTGGATTTTTGGTGTGCAAAGTAGCAATGGTTCCTTCAAGTTTTCTGTCTGGACGCCCATTCGTATGTTGGATTTATTTATGTATTCACATGGGAAGTCCACGCTTTCCAAAGGCTGAACGTTTGTGAACAATAATGTGACAACGACTGTGGGGCTGTTCAGAATATGCGTAGAAGTGATCTTTTCTCAACCGTTACTTCGCATTTTACTGTTGCCGTAGTTAACCAACACCCTCCTCTCTCCGAACGGTGCCCCAAGAACAGAAACTATGACCAGCTTTTATTACTTTGGATTTTGCTTTGCCATTTTTACTGTTTTCCCACCATCGTTTGATTTCTCTTGTAGCTATTTGGGAAAAATGAAACTTGGCATAGCAGCACGTATGAGTTACATAGAGCCCACTCCACCTCTTTCGGGCGTTTGTTCACTCGCCGAATAACCGGGGGATGCGTGCAAGATTTATTTCAAGACCGACGGAAAGAAAAAAGGTCACGTTTGGTGGGCTTCCGCGAACAGGAGTTTTAAGGACAAGTGTTGTGACGGTATTATCCCGGGCGGTGTCGATTTTCAGGGTTACAGAGGAAGCGTTAACCCAAGGCGTGATGTATTTTTTTCACTGAAGCACTGTTTACTCGAACGTAGTAAACTCAAAATGGGATTGCTCTTCAGACCCTAAAATCTGTGTTCTGTAGCGACATGCTGGTCCACGTATATCCGCACAATAACCTTCCTCATGTCCCATCGTACCACAACGTTGGAACCGGAACTGACAAAACCGCACTTAATGCCACACCATAGTGCCAGCAAACTAGAGATGGCCATTGAAGTTCAGGTTTCATTTGGTTTTTCTGAGGTGAGAATTTTGACTTGGAAATTTTATTCACGTTCAAAAAGTCTGCCTCAGCCTCTGACTCTTGGAGCTTTTGTGAGTCTTTAGGTTTATTAGTCTGGGATAATCACTAGCGGGGACTAGCAAGGAAAACGAATCCACTGAATCCAGTCGAAAAGCAGACGGGTTCTGACATTCCCGTCGTTATGGGACGCTGGGCTTAGGACAAATATCGGTGACTTGAACTGATCACCGGTCAATTGTTTTGACTAAAGTCTCCCGCACTCACTATTTACTCAGCCTGCATACGTAACGATATCCTCATCTGCTTTCAGATGATCTTTAGGCAGTTGTGACTGCTACAGCAACCTGTTTCCGACTGTCTAGAAGCGCACGGAATTGATCACTACTCTCTTGATTACAACTCCTGAAGCAAGCCGGCCCAAAAATGAAAACATTGGTTGGGCGACAACCAGAGAACCGTTTATGTTACCAGTGTGGTAACCAAATGACCAATGCGTAAGCATAAAAAACTGTAAATGTGTACTTGACGATAGTTTGTCTCGAGATGATGTAAGGGCGAATTCCAACTAATAACCAAAGAGTTTGGGCCCAACCAAGCCGTAGGCCTTCGATGACAATCGAACAGTACGTGCCCAACCCGAGCAAACCAAAAGTAAAACCAGTCAACATCTACCAGGTGGGAATGAGTGAACGAGTAAAGCAAACAAAGAGCAAAGAAAGGTGAAACCCACGACCTTTTAGGTCTCTTGAACGGATATTAATTCCCAACTGGAAAAATGTCACTCCGGTGCTTCACCGGCCTCGACACTCCCCGGCAGTAAGAACATCTGTTTTCATGAAGCCCTTTCTTTATCTACGGTTTTTGGGTTTATCAACAGTAGTTGCGCACTTATAGTGGGCTTTCCAAAAAGACGGATCACACCAAACGTATTCATGCTTTGCAGGGCCAGCTGCTGACCCAGAGCCGGTTCTGGTACTCCTAGCTTTACGGCCGGTGACTTTACGCGTCGGCGCTGATGGACACACCGTTTTATCAGTGTGACAGCCAACCTTTCGATTTCTCCTTCAATGACCCGGTAAGGTAGCATGGATGCCGATAACAAATGGATATGCATCACAGAACACCCGCTAGCATTAGGCCCGTGCCACTCACCGGTTGCCCAAAGTCTTTTTTGAGCTTGTTCATATGGACTATGCTGCTGGGTGAGAAAAACAATCCCAGATCGCAACTAACCACAGGTCTCATGTGACGGCGGCGCTGAGCTACGTTAGCTGCACCCGTCATCAAATGGGACCACAGCCGAGTTAAGACATGGAACACTTGTAGCTGCACAGGTGGGACTGGTGGAAAACAGCACCCACTTCTAATCCCCACATGTTTGGATGCTTAGGCCATAGCTTTTAGATGAGCGGAAAACAATCCCTGGTGGCGACCGACCTTGGATCGCATGCAACCGTGGCTTTGAGCTATGTTGGCTACATCTCTCACCATGTAACCTCACAAATGGACCCGGACTTGGACCGCACATGGCAGCACAGGTAAGACGATGGGCGGCTGTATTTGTTTGCCTTTCGGCGGTCTCACTTCCTTCGGACGGACATACAACCGAATGTGGTCGCAAATATGGAGCTGGTCCGTCTGGTCGTCGCCATGATATCGGACACCCAAACTGTGCAGCCTGAAACGGCGACCGGTGCAGGAGCTATGACTGCGCTGTACACAAATAAACCAGGACAACCGATTTCATCTCACAGTTATTGTAGTTTCAATTTCATATCCAGAGGCAATATCACCACCATCAACGTTGCACTATGGACAGGTAATCAAACTTAAATGAATAAACTAACATGAACTATAAAACATCTACGTAATTACGGTAATGATCTTTACTTAAAAGGATATATGTACACAAGCTGGACGTTTATTCCGTCCAACTAATCGCTGTTTCCTGCAAACATGCCTCACGAAATCCTCGTCTTATATTCCCACGGGACGTGTGTACCAATACCTGTCCGACCAGGTTAGCCCTGTCAGGATTAACCACGCTGACAACTCCCAACGGCCACTGATTTCTATTCATCACTACGAAAACCAAATCCTCCTGCTTTACTTCCTTCCTGACTCCGGGCCACCTGTGTCTTTCTTGTAACGGTGACAAGTATTCCACTTCCCATCGTGTCCAGAAGGCTTCTGATAGCACTTGAACCCGCCGCCATAGTCTTGCACACGACTGAGGAAAGTCTATGCCATCTTCCATCGTTCCGTTATGTATCCGTAACAGAATCTTATTAGGAGCTAACACCTCTAAATCTTTAGCATCCTCTGTCGAGGCGAGCAACTGTAGATCGTTGACTATTCTCTCAACTTTGGCCAGAAGTGTCAGAAGGGTCTTGTCTGTCATCCGCTGGCTATGGGCCATTGCCTGTAATATCCTTCGAACCGACCATACCAATCTCTGTCAAAGGCCTCTTCAATGGCTGGCCCCAGGTGGGCCAAGATGCCACTCCACCTCTCGTTTCAAAGTACTAATTACTCTATCTCGTGAGATACCGCGGAGACCTAGACATAGTTCAGGCCGTGCTCCTTTAGTTGCTACCACTATCACTACAGTTTACCTCGGGCTGTTCCTCATAGTCAAAAACCTAATAAGAGCCTAGATGAAAGAGTCCGTGGTCTGCGAACGCATCACTTCTATGTGCTCCGCCCTGAGGTTAAGGCACGTAAGCAAGCAGCCTTCATGTTTATCCTCCACCGTTCGGCGATTAACATAAGGGGGTCGGAATAAATCGATACCAACATCAGCAAATGCCTTCTCAAAGAAGCAGGTGGGCTCAGATAGTAAGGACGCCTTTAACTGTTAATATGTTGGAGCTGACTCTTTCGTGCAAGTTGGACAATTACTAAAGCCCCAGCCAACTGCGGCTCTGCCTTGCGAAATCCAAAACCCTTGGCAAATCTTTGCTGGAACGTGGGTATAACCAACGTGGCCTTCGAGCACTTGATGATATCTGGTGATTGAATCCGTTTAAAGACTCTTGTTTGGCTTAATTACGAGGTGTTCAGCGGCGTCAGAGAAGTTTGGCCATTGTAGCCGCCCGCCGATGCATAGCAGTTTGTTGATCATAACTAGCCTGAGGTCATTTAGCCGGTTCCACTTCATGGGTATCTCTCTAGTAGTACGGAAACCAAGTACGGCCGGCTTCAGGAGGGAGTGCCTCTGGCTGAACCAATTTAAGCTCCTCCCTACAACAGTTCTTGATCCCTGGCGCCGTCATGGGACCTGAAGGCATCATCTTTACAGACTGGCCTCTTGCACGCATTAGGAAGCACTTTTTGAACCGTATAATCCAAGCCGCCGATTTATGACCTTCGTACCACGACGAAAACCGTTCCAAATACAAGCAAATTGACAAGTAAGTCAATGTGCTCGTTATAGCCTTTTTTAAGCTCTTATGATTCCTTCGGGACTTGCAGGCCATTTTGACCAACAGGCTTTGTAAACCCTTACGTCTGCAAGAATGTGGGCCCATGAAACCACGAACTACTGTCACTATCTATCAGTTTCATGCCTCTGAAGGCCGGATCCGCAGGGTTGGCCTTCCGGCCAGGCGTCATCACCGTTCCGGAAGCGAACACTGACGGGTCCTCCAAGCCCTTCTGGCCACGAAAGTCGCGTAATATCCCCGTTCTCACTAAGTGTAGTAAGGAACAACTGCAGAATCTATCCTGGAAAATACTTCAGACAGCGGTGGCCCCAACCCCGTCTTAATAGTCTGTGCCAACTGAACGGCCAACACAGCCGCGGACAGCTCCAAACGCGACTCAGTAATTATTTTAGAGACACCACTCTCGACTTAGCCATTGTCATGACGTAGTGCGATGGACCAACCCCACAAACGGAACACAAATCCACCACAAAACCGTATCCGATCTCCAGAGCATCGCAAAACAAATGAAGCTCAACAACGGCATCCAACTCGGCCTAGCGGGCACACCATCGTGGTATACGACCATGCTGCACTCCGCCAGTGATACGTTTGTACTGGTTTCACTGAACAAGCATCTCAGGTCCTAACGGAAGACTCCATGCAAACTCCAGTCTACGAAGTTCCTGGAACGAACTCTTTGGAGGTCAAACAGGATCCGGCCCAAAATATGGGGTCATATATGGCGGCTAGCCGGGACAACAACAAAGTTTGCGTCGCTAGTATGTCTCGAATCTGAAGATGCTAAACGAAGCAGTCGACGTTTGTGTCCCAAGCTAATCCCAAGGTGTGCTGCGATGGTATAGCTTCAGCATCTAATTCTTTAATTGATCTGCCCCGCCCCATAAACTCCGTCCTATTGAGAACAGCAAGACGGTTACTGGCCCACTTGGTCAAACTAAAATCGCCTTGCGCTAGCGAGGGCAACAACTCCTCTACTGGTAACGACGCATCGGTGTCACTAATTTTCGAAGCTCGTGAATCATCTACGTAAAAGCTATTCGTTACCGTGTATGTCACACTAGGGCTGTGGTCACAGCCAAATGACTCTGCGGCCTTCTTGAGGACAAAACCGCCCAAAAGGGGGAAAGATCACCTCTAAATGGGTGGATCTTCAGATCAAACTCTACAGGCTCCTTTAGAATACCGTCGTCCGGCCACAACAGGAATCGGAGTGGATCTTGGTCCTTTTCTGGCATGAAAACTTGCAAAAACGTCATTGATGTCTGCGGAGGTGGCTACAGGTTCTTGTTGGAACAGTAGCAATACATCTACCAAATTCATTACGACGTCTGGGTCTTATAATAGGTGACTGTTCAAAGATTCACCCGGATAAACAGCTGCGCGGTAGACGACTAGTACCTCTCAGGTCCCCACACCTTTCACATCGTTTCACCAACCTCCAGGTTGCCAAGCCACTGTATCTCTGGCCCATTTCACCTGGGACACTCCCTAGCACTCAGCTGACACCAATAATGCCCCTGCGGTTCCAACTACCCCTCCAATGTCAAACAGTCCACTCACGTCGAACTCTGGTATAGCCAGGCACTACAGCGTCACCAGCTGTCCTGTTCACCATTGCGCACCATACCACCATAGAACTTATAGATTATATCCCCCAGTTTTCAATAATAAATCACCAATCTTGTATGGACATTCACTTCAGGCAACAAATCTAAACTATTCTTTGTCACACTACTTCAACCAGTCAGAGTCAAAGCGCTAAACACTTGTACCAATATCTTGTTGATTCTTCTAACAGTCTATCTACCACTTACGATATCTGGCAACAAACTTCAGTTTCATTTTGGTTACTGAAACATGGTTAAGTGATTACACTTATGCCTACCAGAGTTGCCTCGTGGGATTTATTATCTCCAGGGTAAATAGGAAAATTCAGCCTGGCGGAGGTTGTTTGGCATTTGTCAAGCAGATGCTTAC
The DNA here is from genome assembly GCA_948099385.1 of Fasciola hepatica. NCBI lineage: Eukaryota > Metazoa > Platyhelminthes > Trematoda > Plagiorchiida > Fasciolidae > Fasciola > Fasciola hepatica. The sequence continues at coordinate 2,527,836 of CANUEZ040000180.1, read as the reverse complement.
AGTCAAAATACTTCGGCCTCCTTTGCCCCACTCCATCCCCGACCCACTTTGGCTCACTGCCCACAATCCCGGCTCTCAGCTTCGTATAAACTACGTATATCTTTCGGCAAGCGGAAATTTCTCTGGAACACCTAGCTCAGCTAATACTTCTGAACACCTCATTTTCCTGCACACAGATGTAAAGAATAATGCAGGTGACATTACCCTATCCAAGATAGCGCGGCCGCTTTTTATGCGACGGCTAGCCTTTCAACTCTTTCACCGATTATCAACGTGGGAGGGCAGCTAGGGCAGGTTTGTCCTCCGACCAGGAAAAACGGTATCAGATCTGATTTTTACCAATAGCACACTTTACATAGTTGCCTTATTTTCCCAAAACTTCCCTGATAACAACCACAGTGTGGTTAACTGCGGCACTCCCACCAATCTGAAGCCACAGTGAACTCATGTTGTGCCAGAACCACGCTTCTTCCCAACAGGGGCTTCTTACTATGGCCATCCAACAATCTGATTGAGGCAAGTTTCTCTCTCTTGTGATCCACAACGGGTTTCGACGTCCTTAATTGCGCGGGGCTAGAAATTCTGATATTCCACACAAAGACTCAGAAGATGGTGTGTTGGCCTCCGCTCTCCTCTCTATTGCAGAGGCTTCCTACTAATCCCCTGCCTCAACTAAGGACCCTATTACCAGTGTAGCCCCCTTCACTTCCTCCTGTTATAGACTCATCCCTGTCCGTAGTGATGACGATGATGATAATATTGGTACATTTCGTGACCGTGGCCAAAACTCATGCACTAGGCATGATCAAAGAATACAGCAGTACATAAAAATATGCGGTATTCACAATTTCGCAAGTTGAGTATCACACCCTAGCAGAAATAAAACGACAAAGCTGAGTAGTGTTTGAGTGAACTAAAGCGCAGATGGTTAAATCGGGAATTGCAAACCAGTTTCGAATTTGGGGAGGGCATGGTGGATAGCTGGACGAACGTGGGAATACTGATATAAGCGATACTGGAGAATGTTAAGAAGTTTAGTTTCCGCGAAAACCAGTAAAGCAACAGACTTCGGACAGCACAACATTGACAGCGAGTTGAAGCAGGAATAATACACTATGTGCTTCATGGGTGCCAAAACTGGCTGCGATGGGCCAGAGCGTCCAGAAAAGGATGCAGGGGTGTGCCAGTTAGATATCTGGACGGTCAGTAACGAGTAACAGTGTGAGAGAGTTGCCAAAAGACAGGGTTAAAAATAAAGTCAACATGGTGTTATCAAAGTGTAGTCAGAGATGCCAGCGGAATATAGAAGATTGATCCAACATTGGATGGCTAACTGTGGAGGAGCCTGTGAAATAAATGCAAGTGAGTCGGGTGTGATGATGAAATAGACCTTTTTGTATAGGTGGTTCCAGTGTCACATGAAAATACACATGAAGGCGAAAGCTTCATGAGGAAAGCAGTGTACTTTTGAAAGGCATGAATGGTGTATGGATGCCGAACGGACCTGCAAAGAGGAGCCGTCGAAGAAACAGACTGTTGGCAACAAAAGTCAGGGATGAGACCAAGCAGAAGTTGGAAGATTATAAAGATAACATTCTCTGTATGCGTGATAAAAGAAACCATAACCAAATTTTTGTTGCATGCCGATGGCTGGTATTTTGTTTCATGAGGGCCTTGGTTTCAAGTGATGGCAGGGAGCAAATTGCGAGGGTAGCAGGCAAAAAAGGGCTAGGTTGACGAAATGGGCAGAATAGGTTGGGAAAGCTACGGCGATGGCTAGATCCTGACCATCGATTTCGTATTGAAATGCGGAATGAATTGAACTGATTGTATGGAGTAAGGGAAATAGATGTTGAGCGCTTGTGGGGTGGTGATTGGTTTCAGAAACCCACTCTGCGATTCGGTGAGACTTTTGTGAGGGATTATTACTCCAGTTATAGGATTATGATCACTGGTCAGTCATGTACGGTGCCCCATATAGCATCAGCGGGCGTGAAAATAGGTTAAAACCATTGACTATATAAATATCTTCTACGTATTGAACAAATACAAGGCATCTGCTTATCCAGGACAAGACGGATTATGCCCTGCTGTAGTCGCTGAAATCGGACTTGAGTTACCGTGCCTAATGCTCATTTTGTTCACCCTTTCACTGACGTCCATTCTAGTGTCAGCACATCAGAATAGCACAAGCGACCAGAATAACTAAATGCATGTTACCACCAAATGCCCTTTCACCAAACAAACTCCTTTTCTTTCCGGGCTAATGGAAAAATTATCAGAGGAAGCACTGTGAATTACCTGTATTACAGAAGCATTCGAGTAAATAGTAATCAAACATTAACTTCCTATTGTCCTGTTTGCCATGACCCTTTTAGTAGGCTAACATTTGTTCGACAATTCAATAGCTCCCAGCCTTCTGTGATTTGGTGGTTTCTCGATTGGCCATTCACTTTCATTTTTATGTTGTACTAAGGTCACTCATCAGGTGACACAGCAGTATGTTCATTTTACCAATAAAGAGTTTCTCAGCTCCGTTTTTGTTCTGATTTGTGAGTTATCGGCTTTAGCAACCTCTTCACATTCAACCCTATTATTATCCGACAGCATGACGTCCTTCCTCCAAGATCTTGCGCAAAATGAAACTCGTTTTCTTGACTTACATCACCATAATGCGGCTCTTTAAATGCACTATACTGTAGCGGTGGCCACCTTCGTTCATACTTTTACCACGTTTTTGTTCAGCTGAACGCTGACTGCCAATCGTGGTTGCCATTCAACCGTTGCTCTTGCGCACGCTCTCACGCATGGTCCCAAATACACGCCAACCATTATCTCTCCCAATCGCCCTCTCGCCATTACGGGTCGTGGAGAATACCGTCCTGGTTAACATATTCGTATAGTACCGAGCATTAGAATAACATACAAGTGGTCCCCGCAGTACAAAGGACCGAAGCGCGCGTTTACTAAGGAAACCGCGAAGAAAGGTCTAATCAACCTTACAATAGGGATACGCCCAAGACACCTGATCGCGTGCTACACTCTCATCTCTTAACTAGAATCCGATCCTTCGGAAGCATTGAACCCTTTTTGTCTCCAATGGTTTCTCATCTATCTGATCGCCACTCGATTTCTTCGACTAGTGAATACTGTTCTAATCCTGAAAGGGTTAAAAGCTGTGTTATTCAGGCAGCCATTTTTGCCCTCCGCTATTCCCCATGCATGTAAACAGTGTGTTCAACTCAGTTGGTCATAGTACTCCATCTTTTCGCTGGCCGAACCATGATAACATGCATTATCCCTCAAGCCTGACCGTCTTGCCTCTTCTGATGCAAACGTTTCTGGAGACAGCGAATGGTACTTAATTTGAAGGATGAATTTTTTAGCTGACAAGTGTGAGATACACATAAATGCAACCTTCTTCTAGGGTCTACTCCTCTTGTAGCTCATGCAATGATTTTCCTCGTGAACAGCTAGTCACGCCTGGTGAGCCAGCCCATGACCGGGCATTAGTTCGTGACCCGGCGTCAGTGGCAAACATAATCTCTATGAAACAAAGTACCAGTCACTCGCTATTGGCTGAAACTTCTCTATATTCTTTTGTTTTATTAGCAGAACCGTTTATCCCCACATCCAACAATATCCGTTGTCGCCTCGGGTCTGGTCCCCTGCAAATTAATGCCATAGGACTTGCTTACCCACACTTCATCTCTTCATCTTTGCTTTGACGCATCTGCCCCATCTTCTCATTCCAGCTGCCTTCCTTTTCAATGAACCTTTTTTGAAATCTCTGGCTAAGAGTCCAAACATTTTTCACGTTGCATTGACAGCACACTATATCCCCCGTGAAGTATTTCCTCTCAGTTTCCCCTCTCGAAAGTAACGTCGTTCTCTCAACATTGCAGTGGAGTTGCTTAAAAAAGACAAATAAAATAAACGTATCTGATCCCACAGGCTAACTCATTCTTTAGGTTTCTATACCACTGTCTACCAGCCCAAGGATCTGACCAAATGACATCAGCGGAATATCACTCAATACGCAGCTTACGTTGCTGAGTGACGATTTGACGTCGGCTTTACTCTCCACCGTGTCCGGAAATTCATTGGTGGTATCTCCCTCCGGTCTCTCGACATCGATCATTCTGGCAACCAGCCGGTGGGTCCAAGTACTTTCTTCCACACATCCCGATTTATCTTTCAGCTCTTTGTGAATCATTGTTTAAGCCACTCTTGTATATACCACATCTTCCCACACCATTACCGCTTTAACCGGCAGCTTCGCTTTGGCGAACTCTCCACAATACCCACTTCCAAAACCGAAACCCCTCAGCACTTTCCGCGTTAATTGTTCCTACTTTAGCCAATTAAAGCGCTATCTAGTCCTTTTGTACTATCACTGAGATGTGCAAACCCGACCTTTGACATTTGCGAATATTTTTTACTGCTGAGATAAGGTGTACTCCGGGATCATGCCTTGCGCGTGTGTCGTGACCCCAGTCGAGAAACATACCAATATCGTTATCGTCAGCATTTTGAAGGGAGACAGAGTGATCCAATACGTGGTCAAGCAGCGCAAAAGAATTCACTACAAAGTACCTTATACAATCAGTGAGATATATGAACAAAAACTGGTTCAAAGTTTCGAGTGGTTGCATAGATGGAAGCTCAGCGAAATTGACATCAAAGCCAGATATTCACACTACGGAGGAATATGTGAAGTTGGTTGGGCAATCGGCATACACGAGCTAGGGGAACAGGAATGGAAAAATGACCAAAAACTCAGACAGTATCCAGTCAAATTTAAAAAAGAGAGTACCTTGACTGAAAATCTACCGGTAGAAACGCGGGCGAACAACTTCAGCGGCACCAATGCCTCGGAAAATGAAAGGTGGCATTCAGAAGGAACCACGGAGTATTCTTTTGGGAATGGAGGGACAAAACCGATACAGAAGGACCAGCGCTACTTAATATTCAGCAAAAGGTTGCAGAAAAGACACTGCTGGTTAGGTGTGGAGTAGATGCACACCCAACGAAATTAAGTGGAACAGAAAGACAGCAGTTCTCCGGTGAGTTAAGTTAGACAATAATTATAGACTTGTCTATGGTTATTGTTGAGTAACATGAGAGTAGAGCAAGGTGACAACGAAGTGGATACTGATCTGATAGAACCTCATGAGAATAGTGCGTCAGTTAAACTATGAAGAAGTGCGGACGATTGCATAAATGGATATACTGAAGATAATCCGAAAAGTAATAACATGATAAGATTGATGACCTGGAACAGGGGCAAGTGGTTACCACTGAGTCTATCCGGAGATGCCGATGATTGAAAGACTGAATGTGCAGAAGGGTGGCCGACCAGAAACCATGGAAGAACAATCAGCTAGTGTCACGAACACTTGGTGTTGGATAAAGAATCACATGATGGTTAGTGATGCTGCTGGCAGGTGAGCGAAATGAAGTTCAGTATGATTTTTTAGGTAGGTCGGGCCGCTCCACACAAATTACTAGGTGAATGGAGGACTTTATCAGGCCTTGTGGTGTTCGTGATGGAGGTATCAGAACAATTAGGCCCTTCTATATTCCAGGGCGCGGAATCTGTTAACTGAACGAAGGAGAGTGTGGGTTTTCGTGAAACTGAATCTGACAGATATTGAGGAAATCGATAGAGATGAATACTGACACTAGTGGATAGTAAAGTGCCTTTCTGAGGCAAGCAAAATGCGCTTATGATTTTGCTAGTGTTGTCGGGTATATAGCAAGCCGTCAAGAGGTAGAAAGCAACTTAGGTGCTTTCTTACGGTATTGACCGCCCGAATGAAAAGCGAAGACAGTTGGACGAGACAGTGAGGAATATCAGTACGAGGCTAGAGTGTCTTTTTCAATAGGCAACGGTAGCTAGTGTGAAAGGCTGAACTTGCGACGGATACTTGACCTGGAAATTGATTCTAGAGACAGGTGCCACGCGCCACCTTGATTGCTCTCAAATATCGTTCTAGACTTCCCTCACATCTGATGTGTACCAGCCTAATGGGTTGATCTGGCCGCCCTATGCATGGCTGGGATTAGGGCGACACATCCTCGTGAGGCCGAACAGCAGTGGGAGTCGGGTAGTCCGACATCGAGCTGCCAGACTTCCAGTGATCCCGAGTGAAACCAGTGATGTGGTGGCACGCAGACGACAGACATCCAGTCAGTAGCATGGCCCAGGTTTGTAAGCACCTTTCTGTCCACAGCAATATAAGTCGGCCAGTAAAAGACTTGTGTAAATGAAGGTTATGCTTTGATACACACAGCAGAGAACCCTCAAGACTATGTCCGAAAACTTGGCTTATACTAGTTTTGCACGTTTAATTTCTCGGAATATTCGGCCTTCCTAGCTGAAAAGTTCAGAAGCTGCTTGGGCCAGATAACTTGCGCCTTCCCCCTTAGAGACTGTATTCCATCTCTTTGCGAACCTCGTGCTAGACCTATGATGAAATTCAGCCCGCTGATACTTTCTAGCTTGGGCAAATCAGGCAAGACTACTATCGAATCTGTTCAACGCAAATTTACCAAGCGGCTTCTCGGATGGAGCTCACTTTCATTTATGGAAAATGATGCCTACTTTTCAGTCTAGGCACCGTGTGGTTTATCCGTATTAAGGCCATTTTCATCTTCCTGTAAAACATAAACTGACTGTAAACGTCGTGTTTAAGAATCACCGTTGATCCTCAGCTGGGGTCAGCCCGGACTGATTCTATCTCTGCTTTTCTTTATTTTCAAACCTTCATCTGTGCGTATCCACTTCGGATGAACTTGACTACTCCGGAGAATAAGCGGACTACTAACCGGGCCTATGAGTCCACCTAACTATAAGCTGCTCGCTTGTTGTTCAGCTGATGCAGCACTGGTTACACCCTGGTATTCCCCGATGTCCGGCCCACTATACTGGACTTCTTGGGGTTCACTCCTCTTGAGCCCCAAGGTTAGGGCTCGTACTAACTTCAGAGGTGTAAGACGTGGTCAGATCCGTGGCTTTGGCTGACTAACATCAAGAGTATATGTCCTCAGCAATGATTTGCGGGCGCAACTAAACTAGCCAATCGCATCTTCTGTCTCCTGAAACGGTTTTCAGGTTGGAGGTCCAGCCCACGGTCAGGCCCACCCACTAGCACCAAACGTTGATTGAAAAACACTCCCACTGCCGGCACCGCTGCTTCCCGCTGTCTTTTCCTACTTTCTACCGTTTTCTTTGGCACCATCAGCTCCTCCTGCAACAGTCTACACTCATTTTTAATCTGCACGAACCTACCATATATCCGGTCACATTTTAAGCAGATATACACACACATTTCCACCGGGATCAAGAAAAACGCTATCCTCCACTATCAGCGATATTTATCTCTGCCGATTTTCCTGACATCTACCAGGTTGGTTCTCATAAATAGCTTCATCCTACTACGTCCAGTTTTCCGACTTCGTATCTTGGAATACAAAGAGGTCTAATTTTTCAAATATTTTCATTGTGGAAGTCGCATATCCCGGTAAACTGCGGATAAGATCATTCTTCTGATGCTCAGTTTGTGCGACTCCGCTCGATATATCTAAACGAAACAGTCGCCCAAATTGTCTCCTTCATCCGCTAGTGACATCACAGCACAGGTCTTGGTCCTTTTCCAGCGCTCCATTCGCTTGACATCAGCTCCCCGTTTTACAGTGTCATATCGATCCTTCGCCCGCGTTCCAGTCATTCAATTATTCTCATTTTCTGACCGTCGTATTGGTAACCAGTCATCCATACTTCAGCCTATCGGTGGTCCGACCGTCTCCTTCTTGTCTTACGTTAGACTTTCTTCAAAATATTTAACTGCGCAATCATCTGCTCTTCTTGACTGTTTCACCTTCGTATAACTCTTGTATGACTCCATTTGGTCTCAGGTTTCCACCTCTTATGCCCACTTCGTCATCGGCTAGCTTTTCTTTCTAGTCGGCCACCCAATAGCCCTAGCAAATCCACCACTCATATCTCCTCCCGACCATTTCTTTTCGTCTGCCAATCTATTCCTCCAAATTTCCACGATCGAGCATCCGCTCCACCCCCGTATGAGTACCTCTTCTGAGGTCCTTCTCTTGAAATTATTCATTCATATAGTGGGTGGTCGGAATTTCTGTATCACTTACGCACCTCCGTTCCTCACGGCATACCTAACAAATCCCTCCGAATAACGTTCGCAATTTTTTCGGATCCATTGCTTCAAAAATGCATCTGTCATTACCATTACTTTCGAACTCTTCGCCAACGCCTTTTCGAAGATTTTCGTCGAAATAATCCTAATTGCAGATTTAATTTGACACCGTCTAAATTTCCGAAAATATTTGCTCGTTTGCTTATTTTGGACCACCTAGCAAAATTCACTCATTCTTCGGTGGTACTCAATCTTGGGGGCATTCAATTATGTAGCAGCCAAAACTTCTACATTTTTTGCCACTTATATCTAAATGGTCATCCAAGAAAATCTACTCGGACCTCAATTCTACCACTTCGGTCAGGGGAGACTGCCTTTTGTGATGGTGTGATGGCTCGCGTGCTACGACCAAAAGAGCCATGCAGAGTGACTTCCTTAAGCCGGGGATGCAGTCATGCCTGACAGGTCAGTGGGTGGAGGCCAGAGAAAGTCCGGTCTCAGACCAAACCGATGGTCAAAATCCGGTCTTAACCACCATATCCCTGAAGAGGGAACTCCCGCGAATAAACACAGAGGGAAACAGTTTGCTGGTCTAAAACCTCCCACTAGATAGATATAGGAGTGGAGTACTCGAGGCTTCTCTCGACGATGGTAAGAGTCACCGCACTTCATCAGACAGCTATCATCTGCCTAAGCTGGGCAGCCTTCGGCCCAAAAGATGCTGCCCCTTCCACATTCAACTTGCACTATGGGGTGCATGGGGCCGGGGACTAATTCTGAAAATCAGACCTATAACAAAGCACCAGCGAAGACAGAACGAATTACCCGCAGCATTTAAGTCGCAAGTGACAGACCAGAAGAAGTTACTTCGCAGGCTCTTCGGACACTTTCGCGTGCTTGGTTAAAGCCTCATTGCCTTGTGGGTCAGAATTTTGGTTATTGGCTCCAGCTGCATTTCCCTTAGAAAGCAAAATTTCAGTTCACCCTCCTCAACCGTGGACGATCCGAACATATCTACCGGAGAAGTCATACCGGTGGATGTCGCCCCTCCAACAGTGATAGAAGATTTTCGGGAGATACGTCGCTTGAAAAGTAACACAGTCGCTAGATTTGATGGGTTGTCTTCTTCTTTTAAAAATCCATCAACACTTCTGGCTCATTATTCCTGGCCCACTTCCCGCGGTTTCATGCCAAACTATTCACCAGTCTTATTTGCAAACTTAACCACTCTCTAAGATAAAGCCCACCCCTTTTTTCTACTTTCACCGATATATTAGAGAAATAACGCATTTATTGCTGTCACTAACTTGCGTACCACAATCTTTAGACGGTATACGACACTGTGAAATTTATCTCTAGAGATTCCCAGTAATCGACGACTCTGTGTTTGTTGGTCTTCCCTGCCGGCTCCTCTGTTTGCCCACTTAGGGCTGTTGCATTGCAATGTCCTCATCTTGCAAGGTATCGTGTCCCACATGTGCACATCTGATAAGCTCTTGTGCCGCAGAGTTCTGTTCTGTCGCCACAAAGTGGTCCACCTTTTGCATCAAACATAAACTAATAGTCTTCTGCCCATCACTTCATCGTTTTTGCCAGCTGTGTCCATCCTATTGTTGTAGTTGAGCCCCACGCTAGTTCCTAGTTCATGCTGATGCATTGCATTCCTTTTTTCTGAAGGCAATACAATCCACTCAAAGTCCATATGTTTTATCCGGTCACTTCCTTCACCATCACTTTGGCAACCACGGTTCAGATGTGTAGTCCATTTGGTTTATCACACACACTCCGCCCATATCCGGCTGACGAACTTTGCAAACATATTCATCGGTTGTTCTGTGTATTTCCTTTCCCACGCTCCATTCCGATGGATCGTCTCAGACACTTCCGATACTTGATACATTTTTTTCCACCACGTGAATTCTTTGCTGAGAATTATCAGTATGTAAATACTTACCTGTCATTTAACTGATCATCTCTCTCGCAAGCCACGTTTCTGCCGCCATCGTAGCTACGCACTACACGTTGGTTTCTTTTGCCAGTTTCCTGCTGATGCATTACTTTCCTTTTATCTGAAAGCAAAACAATCTACTCAAAGTCCATATGCTTTATCCGGTCACTTCTTTCACCATCAATTCGACACCCACAGTCCTGTGTGTGGCCCGTTTTGTTTTACAACTGGCTCAACCGATATACGATCACCGTACTTCAAAATTGCTACCCTTGACCGATTTTCTTGGTCTTTATGTATTATGCCACAATTTTTATCGTCTAATTTTTCATCGCAACTCCTCTCATTCATTGCAAAGCTCTATTGCTTGAATACGTCTCCTTCATGAATATTACTTTTTCACGATATCCACGTGTCCGTCAATCTAGTTTGGTTCTCCGACAGGACGGTCTTCCTTCTGTAGGATTTGTGTGATTTTGTACCATTCCCCACCCACCCCACACTTTGGCAGAATAACTACATCTACCTCCAGCCGGATCGACCACTTGACCTTGAGCTTAAATCCACCGGGCGGTACCGCAACAATTGATTTCAATGCCTTCTCTTATATTCAATCGCGTTCGCACAATTGTACAGTCCTTCTGTAACTTTCATTCAGCTTTCAACTGTACTGTTTGATCTTGTTTTGCAGCATGCTTCGGGGTTATCCGAAATAAACTATTATTATTGTTAATATTATTTTTCAAGGATGGCGTCAAAGCTTTGGTTTCGGAGTTAACAGAACTCTTCCGTATTGTTCGAGATAGCGAGCAGGTTCCGGGGGAATGGTGTGAATCCGTGGTTGTACCGATCCACAAGGAAGGTGACAGGTCTTTTGTGAAAACCACAGAGGAATTAGCTTGGTAAGTACCGCCTCCAAACTGCTTACCGGGGTTGTTCAACACCAAACTCCCAGAGCCCGGGACATTTGTGCGTGTGAGAACCAAGACCGTTTCCGACCCGGCAGCGTTTGTACTGACCACGTCTTTACTCTTCGGCAAACGTTAGAACACAGAAAAGCAGTCAGCAGACCCACAATCTGTCTTTCTCGAACAAAAAGCAGCGTTCGTTTCAGTGGACCGCACAACCCCTTGGCATTGCCTTTCACTGTAGGGTGTGCTGGGAAAAATTGCTTCTTTTTTCCAAAGCCCGCGAGCAAAACAGCAAGAGCAGAGTACGTGCTTAAGGCGACGTATCCCCAGATTTCCCCGGGGAAAATTTTAGCTGTCAGGGCTGCTCCACTCGTCCTTCCTCTTCAATTTCCTGACTGAATTGGTCTTTGAGGTAGCCCTTTCCTCGTGTTAGAACAGAGATATCTACCTTTGCTCAGGCAGTAAACTGTCTGACTCGGAATACGCGGACGATATCGTTCTTTTGAGTGGAGATTTAGCTGAGCTGCAAGATCACCTATATGGCCTAGAAAACTTAGTGACAATGTTTGCCATGAGTGTTGCAAACTTCAAGTGTAAAATAATAATGGTATATTTCTGGACCGTGGTCAAGAAGCACGCATGTAAGCATGATCAGAGTTTACAATATCACCGAATGAAATGGAAAATTTCACAAAATTGAAGGAGAGATTAGCAAATCACGGTAACAATGGAATAAGGCTGCCGAGAGTTTTAATGAATCAAAACAAGCAAGGAACACACGGCGAACACTAATTGATTTCAAGTCAACGGCGGCAATAGTAGTGAATCAGCCGGATATAGGAAGGTTCAGACGGACATTGGCTTAGGACGCAGGAAATACGATATTTACAAGAATAATGCGAGGAAAAGGTCGGCACTGCATATTCATGTTCACTTAAAAAAGTAATTGACGTTGAGACAAAGGAGGCAGGGAAGAATTTCACGAAGGTTCGCAGAGGAATACTAATTTTCATAGACTTGCGGATGTGAAAAGGAATAGTACCCCTTGAAAAAGTGAGACAATTTTCGTGAGAGGTGATGTGTGTCATCTGGTGTCAGCAGTTCGCCGCTGGTGGAGGATGGATGGAGTTCCAGGAAGGAATAAGCAACAATCGGAATGTCGTGTCCATGCGGAACAAAATAAGGCAAGACAAGAGTAAAGACCTTTGCAATAGGCAGGTTATGCTGGTAAATTGGCAAATACATCATTTTGTTGAGTTTCTTGTGGGTTTTCTGTGTCCATGTTGGGCTTTTTGGGCAAGGGTTGACTGCGGTTTTGTTCGCTTTCTCATGGAAAAGAGGCGGGCATCGCCGAATCTGGACCGATCACAGTATAATTAGAAGTCCTCGCACGGCAGCTTCGACATCGGAAGGGTCTTGTAGTGAGAATTCTTCAGTAAGCCTCAGAGTAACGTATGCAGTGATACCAGGACTTGTTTTGGGTGAACCCCGTTGCTAGATCGTATTCGCGGTAGCCAGCCTTTGGTGTGGTTGTAGACGGGCAGAGAAAAAGACAAGCTGTCTGCACGATATATTACAGCCAGGCAACGTGATGGCCGGGTGGTTCTGAAATTGAAAAAGGGAGGATCGCAGTCTGGGAGATGTTCCAGCTGAGGGTTAGCGTGAGCAAAATAACGAGAGTACGGATGTTGGAAATGAGGCACAATGGTCTTAGTTAAATGTGGGGTCGTTGGTATTGTGGTTGGGTGTTCGTGAGGGCTAACTGGTATTATACTACTAGGCAAAGTTATTGGTTACCGAATCGGCCGTTCACCGGGAAGTCTTATCTTTATGAGTTAATAAAGTCGTGGAAGTGCATTTGGACTAGGGTCTGAGGGCTACGTGAGAAAGCTACTGGGCAACACGAAGAACCTCGAATGGCAAGTTTGCATAATAGGTCTAGGGGATATATGACGAATCCCACAGTGGTGTTTTACAGGTCACAAAGAAGCAGCTAGGACACACCAGAACCCGAATGGCTAGCTTATATGATAGATCCGGAAGATGTATGACAAGTCCTATCGTGGGGTATCTACAGGTCTAATGCTGCAGGTTGCTGTTCGTTAAGGCTGTAAACTGGAGAGTAGGCCAGATTCTAGGACAAGAGGAATGCCGCTTTCTTACGAAAAGGGGGGAAAACATACTTGGGCGAAGAATACGGGCGCTTTTCTCTACGTTCTTACATATATGTTTATATATAAAATAATATCTACATGCGAGTTACGGCCAGGCAAGGAAGCTGAGAGGAGCGGAAGCCAGAATAAATAAGAGAAGAGTCGAAGGATCAAGGAGCGAAGTATTGGGTGGTGGGGCTTAATATCTTAGGACCCAGCACCACTGAACAATTTGGTGCTAGGGGAAAACATCAATGACTAAAAACCTTCGGTTAGAGGAAAGTTGTTTTACATGGCAGCCCTAGTGCTATATAGCGAAAGAGGCAGTAATCGTTTAGACAAAGTTGTGAAGACCGGCTACTGAATTAGATGAGGCAGGGTTGTAAAGGGGTCAGGTGATAGAAGGTGAACGTGGGTGAGTAGCGAGAACCGGCAGGCATCTAGCTACCTATAGTTGTAAACGACAAAACTGTATCCTTCTGCAATGTAGGTTGTACGTAAAAAATGATAATGAATGTTACGTCTGGCGTCTGTCGTTAGACAGAAAATGGTAGGCTTGAGGTATGGTGCCATGATCCTAGTAGTGGAACCCGTTTTTGAAGGCCAGCTCGACGGATAGCAGAAAGCGGGAGGAGAGGCTGAAGCTAGGGTTCTAAAGTTCGATGCCTTCTTCATAGGCTCGATCCTCAGATATGCTGGCGTTAGTCAAAGATATCATATGACTAACGGTAAGTTGTGATTTAAGGGCATGGCTAAACTGGGTTATTGACGTACATTTGCGAATGGTCAGGGGTAGCTTATTCCAAAGCTTTGAATATTTAATGAGAAAGAAGTTGGATCTTTTTGCCAGCCTGGACTGTGGGATGGTCAGACTGAAGTCTCTGTGGCGCAGAGGATAAGATGAGGGTAGTGAAAATTGTACAGAGTTGGTAGAAGTGAACGCAGAGCGATGAATAAGTCTATATAGAAAACACAAATTAAGCCTGACATGTCTAAGCCATACGGGGTCAAGTTTTAATAGAGTGCATCGCTCTTTATAGCTCAGTGGAGAAGAGTATCCTATGAGCTTCTTGGTGAAGGTGCGCTGAACTTTCTCCAGGCGTATTCTATCAGATTTAGATATTCCGGAGAAGATTATAGGGCAATATTCGAGGTGGGGTCTAGCATGGGATTGGTATGTAAGAAGAATACTATGTTTCATTTTGAATGATCTGAGGACTAGTCCTATTATCTGTCTGGCCCTGGCCGTCTGAAATGAGACATGTTCCGAGAATTGTAGATTGTTAGTGTATCGAAGCCCAAGATCCTTTACTGATGAGCTTGGGGCGATGGGTACTTGGTTCAGTGACAGAGTTCCGAGGGGGACTTGACATCTGTAGGTTGTGTAGAAACTTTTGGATGTCGAGAAGCACATCTGCCATGAAGTGCACCATCGATCAAGTTTCTCAAGATCATTACCTATTTCAGACAGCGCTGTACTCAAATCTTGATGGCGGAACTCATAAACGATTTTGATGTCGTCGGCGAACAGGAAAGGTGTGCCGTGTTGCACAATCGAGAAAATGTCGTTAATATAGAGTAAGAAAAATAGCGGACCAAGTACACTTCCTTGTATGACTCCACTAGTGACAGGCGTCGGTTGCGATAGATGACCATTAGCATATACAACCTGGGTTCGATCCGACAGGTAGGAAGTGATCCATGATAAAAGCGGGTCATGGATACCGTAGGCCCGGAGTTTTGTTAACAACCGGGAGTGAGGAACTCGGTCAAATGCCTTGGTCATATCGAGGTAGATGATAATCATAGATTTTCCGTCGTCGGCTGCCGTGGTCAGTAGATTGAAGAAATCAAACTGGCATGTGGTACAAGAACGTGACTTTAGGAAGCCATGTTGACCGCTGTGAATGCCGCTGTAGGACTAGGTCGGCACGGTACCGAACCTCTTCTTGGTAGGTGAGGCTCTAGCTGGGGTGGATAAGCATTGTTGCCTGGGAATTTACATTCACTTAGTGGACAGATATCATATGAAGTATCATCACGTATACAAAAGGCGCGTTCGGCCTTCTCCAGACTCCGTCATCTCCGGCATCGGCGAGAAGTTAGGTTGTCTTTTGAAAATAGAGTATACAGCGCAGCGGTCAGGTTCTTTCTTATGAACTGTTCAGGAACATGGCAGGTAAGGTTGAAAGATAAGCGAGGCCTGTTGGCTTTCCAGCATCGGTGCCTCCGTGTCATTGCCCGAATATGATGAACACACCGAATTGGCCATGCTGAGATTAGACGTGAGGTGTTGTCAGCCAGAGTTCAGTTTCCGGACCAAGTACTGAATCTAAACAGGTTAAGGGAGCTGGGGCATATGTTGCGTGTGCCCACTGATACAAACCCTCGGCGTACAATATTGTCTAAGGCATGCAGTAATTGGAATTTAGATTGAGGCGGTCAGTACATGACATGGCAAAAAGATACGAAAGCCGTGACCAGTGAACTCGGGCACTTAGGACGTGGTAGATTTCCAGGCTGGGGTTCACGCAACCGACCTACCACTTCGTTGGAGACATTGGGTAATATCATTGGGTTTCTCGGCCATTGGCGTAGTTGCATTCGGACTCTTCCTTTGTCTTCGTAATTCTCGCTTATTACTATGATGTTTTGGTCTTTTCCACCCCATGATTCTATTCTTTTTGCACTGGGTTCGAAAGCGCTGGAAGATACCAACCGAGACCACAGCACACAAGTCATAGGCTAGCGGTTGAAATAACTGAAACTAGAACTTAACTTGTACCGCATAGTCACGCAGTCAAGCATGCCCCGCTTAGCCCTGAGATAAACCATTGTCTCGCGTTACATTTGCCTTCCATTAAAACTATTAATATTATAGCGCGAAAGCTTTCACCTGGTGGCTACACATAAGGGGTTAAGTCGCAAACGGTGAACGATAAACGTATTGCTGTCCAAGTCGTGGTGACTTTCCTAAGGCTCGATGGACTCCTGAGCAGAGAATAGGTAGAAAAAACCCTTTGCAGTCAGACAGTCCTTTGGTTGTGTTATAGAGGAACCCTCGTCGTAAGCAGCTTCAGAAAGTACAGGTCAAATGCTTGTGATCATTTGATTTTACCCAGTGAGTCCCAAAATCTGTTTGAGTTATAGTGCACGAAGAAAGAGCAAATAAAAAAGGGCCGATTTCTTCATGGATATGCAAGCTTGGCGCATTGCGAGGAATAGTGTACGGTCAGTTGGTGGGCACAACGAAGGGGTGGGTAGCGGTGGCAAAACTCTGACGCCAGCCTGCCGAGCAATCTCATTTTAACTGAGTAGCGACTTGCATAACCCTTTACTCTGTGCCACAGATAGCATAGGAATGTAAAGAAGTTATTCACAATCGTGGCCTCAAGAGCTACATTCAAATTGCAATTGACGAGGAGGCTTCAAATATGAAACGACGGTTCCTGCCTCACCATTTTATGATAAACTACAACAAACGTGACATAATGAAAGTACTGTTTGGTTGCGCAATAGAATGCAAGGGAACATCCCTAAACGGTGAATTTTTAGTTGAGCCAGACTTCACAAAGGCATCCTGGGGGTACTGGGGTGCTCCCGAAAATATCCTGTGGCTTTGTCCGCAGACATAGCATAAATGCCCCCACTGGTTCGAGCGCCGGTACCAGACAGGTGAGCTTTTAGTTTCTTCCTCTTGGGTTCGGGCAATTTGGACAAACCAACAGATGTTTGTGAAAAGAACGTGGACCCATTTGCAGCCACGTTGTTTCCGTTATGCGCCAACTTCGCGCTAAGACGTACAGTCGATAACCATGGCCATGGATATCCAGCTATGACGGCCAGTGCCGTTCGTGAGGACTTCGATGTTGGTGACTGTTTATTATTTTAGAATGTGTAGGTGATGACATAAGGTTAGTAAGGGTTGAGTAGCATACCTCAGGAAAAGGGATCCAAGTTGATTGAATGGGCACAATATTATCGAGAGGTTCTCACGTATCTGAAACATAGTAAGCTGCAGTCTAGCGGTATCAGCAATCAATAAAATGCACTCAAAGGTCAAAGGGCTTTGGGAGTGCAGTGGGCTGTAACCGGTGATCGCTTTACTTTCACAATGAAGTTGCCCAACCTACCCTAGGCAAAAATGGGAATCCTAAAACGTGTAGCTTCAGTCAGACACTATTGTGGCCGAGGTTACTGACCTATTGAACAAAGGTGCCAGCGCCCGGGACACAGCGTTCGCCAGCAGATGTAGGATGGCGGTATGAATCCCACCTGTCCCAGCCGCCCTACATTACCTCAGCCAATTGATAGCTACTTCTACTTCCATGGGTTTTATGACGACCTCGTACACTTGAGGGACGCGATAGGGTTCTAGTTTTGACGAATGGTTTTTTGCATCCGTGATGTGTACCAGCTCGTAGAACTCAACGGGTACTTCGACCTTTTCTCCGGCGTTGCTTGCACGCTTACCCTGCTCAACCACAGCGTTTCCTACTGTCACTCGTATCTGAGCCTCACACTGTTCGTAGTTTTAATGGGCTTTGGAGCACTGTTCAGTTTTTTGTGCTAACCTTGCCTCTACTGTATCTGACGGGATTTTTGTACCATTGGAGCATGTTCGCGGGCCCTCAGAAACCGCAGAATGTGAAGACGTACCCCCTACGCTGCGAAAGCGTCTCCAAGCAACTCACTTGCCTGCCTGCGCTTTTTCGGTCCTGCGGGCCCGCCAAGGTGGTTGGCTCCTCCAACCTACCCTCCTTATTTGAGAAAACTCATCAGTGAGCCTCATCAAGTTACCTTTCACGTGCGACCACTCATTCCATTTTGTGAGGCAGGAGATTATCCATTGGGCACTATTTGCTGCAATCCTCGGCGCCTGGTATTCAACCTTCTCGAAGTTCCTCCCTAGTTTATGGGGGAAGGCTGAGGGAAACCATTTGGAAAGGTGTCTACTTACCCCACAAAAGCCCCTGGCCTTAAGTGCAGGCCAGGCCAGGTTAGTCTACACAGGATTGATAGTGACTGGGACCAATCCAGCGTCCAGAAATTGCTCAGTGGTATGCAGAGATCGGCCTTCACTACTGCAACTTTGTTAATTCCCTCCAGGTTAGTGACACGAAGTGGTTGGTTCCTTCAGTTTGGCCGAAAACTAACGAAGAAGCACCCGTCCTATCATCCAGGGTGTATTCAAATTTTTTTCCACACCATAAGCGGTTTTCTTATAGTGGATTCACTACCGCCCCTGACGTGGGTAAAGAGGCTTCCACGGTTCTGCAAACAAGCTGAGCTCAGCTGAAGACTTTCACCGCCTGCCTGATTGACCGTACGTTTTCAGATCATGTCTGCAGCCATTTTGACTCTGGTTACTTGATGACCGCATGGTATCGGCAGTGGACTCCCAGGTTTATCCATTTATGGTCACATCTAATAGAGCCCCGAATAGTAGGTTAAACTTGCACACTTTCGAATGCATCCCATTTGATTCTCTGGCTAACTACCGGCTTCACGTCCCTTGCCACTTCGTTAGGATCTCCTGAACCTGAAAATTTTACATTAGCTGCAAAAACTAAAAATGTTGGTGGCAAACTTTCCGCTAAATCATTTATGCAGAGAAGAAAATGCGTTGGGGCTAAAACTGACTCTTGTGCGGCTCTGCTGTTTGCTTTTGGTGCTTCGAGCTGCAGATTCATGCTCTGATATAAATCATCCTTGGCAGTGACTTTGCCTAAGAATACTACGAGGTAAGGCTGGTAAGACCATACTTCGCGGTTTCCTTAGTAAACGTGCGCTTCGGTCCTTTGTACTGCGGGGACCACTTGTATGTTATTCTAATGCTCGGTACTATAAGAATATGTTAACCAGGACGGTGTTCTCCACGACCCGTAATAGCGAGAAGGCGATTGGGAGAGATAATGGTTGGCGTGTATTTGGGACCATGCGTGAGAGCGTGCGCAAGAGCAACGGTTGAATGGCAACCACGATTGGCAGTCAGCGTTCAGCTGAACAAAAACGTGGTAAAAGTATGAACGAAGATGGCTACCGCTACAGGGGCCTCCTCCTAGAAGTCCGACGGAGATGGGCTTCGATCGTGACGGTAGGCCGGAAGTATTAATTGTCCAGGAACTCCTCGTAGTTTGACCGTTGCAACGTTGGTGGCTTCGAATGACTGCCGATGAGTTTAACGGTGCCTGCACTCTCGGGGTCCATTGTCGTCGGTTCAACTCTGTTTCGTCGCCCACCGGTCTCATACGCATGCGGGCATGAAGATGCCGCGTCAGGCACATCTGAAAGGGCGTCCTGTTGTCGTCTTCAGTGCCACGGTGACCAATCGTCCCGTTGTCCAGTGAGTGGTTGGCTCCTTGTACGTGCACGGGAGTCAGCGAGGCTACGGATGAAGCCAATGGGACTGTGTAAATCCGTTTGAGAGAGGGCAAGGTAAACTGGGAGAAAATAGCGCCATAGAGAGCCGGCGGGTGTTAGACCGTAATGACAATACGCAAACGATGTTCGGTGTTGTTGTAGTCGCTAGGAGATCAGAAGAAAATGAAATCATAACCACCGACTGTAATTTCTCGGGCCCGTTGGTTGGTAAATCCATGGTGAACTTCCCAACTTATTGCTATCTGTCGGTTGTAAAGATCGTCAGGAAATCGACGAAGCGGACGGGATTCCGTATTCGGCGACCGCGACGGCTGCTCGGCGTTGCGGATACGGTTGGAGAATCTGATAGACTAGCTGCCCAGTCCTCACTAGGCGTAATTGGGGGTGGTTCGAGTGGTAACTCGCTCGATGCTGGTGACTGAGCGGCTTGAGCAGGTGTTTATTGGCCGGGCGAGGCGCACTCCATGACGACGGGCTTGAGACGGTCCATAGATACTGTGTCGTGTCGTCCGCTGATGTCTATGACAAATGTTTTGCCCTATGTTTTTTTACCCAAAACGGACCAGTGTATGGCGCTTGTAGTGGCGATCGAACGCCATCGACGCGAAGGAATACAAGTACTCAACTGCTTTAAGCCACATCATTAGGCGTGTTGTTATTGGTACAGTTTCCACTAAGGTATCTAGGTAAATAACTCACAGTCAGCTTCTCATGAAATCCTTGGCACGCAATATAAATCAGGGTGTTTTTCTGAACAATAAAATCCGAGGTTAGCCCCAGACTTGCAAATCAGCTCCGTTCAGAATTCTTTGTAATATCACGCTGAAATCCTCCACCGATCGCCTCGTTCACAGAGTGGTCAACCGGGTTCAACCTAGAAGCACTAAAAGCCCTCGACGTCCTACCTCCTCCGTACCTTGTTCAGTACCACTGGTCGATATATACAGTGAAGCCAGTAACAAATATAATGCTCTTCAAAAAAACCTGTTATCCTTAGAGGAACAGTTACGATCCATGAATGACGCACTGACCATGCTGCTGCCACTCACATATATCGTCCAACCCTTGAAACATCCGAACACTGAAAGTCTGCTATCAGCTAGCCACTTCCTGGACTCAGTTGCTTCCGAAGTCCATAGGAAAATAAAAATTCCCAAAAAGCCGTGGTCTTTAATGTTTCAGATCGTTTGCCCCTTTCTTCGGTCAAACAGTCTATGCCCATGGTATGTGGTTTGTTGCACCGCGAGTGCTCCTGCGAAAGACTCAGAAAACGGTCACTTCGAAAAGGTGCTCGCTACTGTTTCAATTCCTGGAATAGAGCGCTGCCGTGGAATTCGTTAGAAAGAGAGTCCATTGCAAAGTCCACCTCATTTAAAAATATAAAAATTGCTCCCGATAAAACCCTGCTCCAGAGGGGGGTCCTTAGATCAATTGCCGGCAACCAAGTACTCCCACCGCCCACTGATCCAGTGCCACCCAATCCCCCTGGACAGCTTCACCCCGTTAATAACTCGCCACCACTCCGTCTGACCAGTGCACCAGTGCAAAACGTGGACCTAGATTTGTCCCGTTCGCCTCCAACACCAAAACGTCCCTCCAAAAGGCTCCACGTTGCACCCCAGTCTCCACCACTGCCTACCCACAGGCGAGCAACACAGCCTATCCTCTCAGCTAGTGGCCATTCACGCCCAGTTCCATCCGTCAAACGAGCCAACAGATCGCCAGACTCCAATGCGCCACCCCGCGCCGAAAAGTCAGCTGCAACTTTGTCTCCTGGTGCTTCGGTCACAACGACACCCCCGTCACCTGTTGCTCTTAATGGTCAAAACCCTCTCTGCACTGACATCACCATGCTCCCATATCCAGTCGAAAGTCGACCTATGACTTCTAGCTCTCTAGCTAACCGGCCTATTACCCACCACCGTCCTTCTCCACGGCCGTATACACGAAACAGCATCGCTCAACTTGGCGCTAGCCCATTGATGCATCTATTTGGTCCCATGGAGATCCGTGTGCCCATCTGCTACGTGCGGCACACATCAACTCAGATGCCGCGGCCATCGAGCCTACGGACGCAGTATCACCTAACAAACTTCCCGTTAAGTTTACCACCTCCATCGCTAGCCCTACCAAACCCCAGTCACGCAGGACGGGTTACCAGCGTGGATGCCACCCGGTACCTACACATATGGACTACGCCTGACACTTTTCTGCCCCGCGGTATGCCCCATTTTACCCCTCCGCAACAGCAACATCCTCTGCTCCTTCACCATCCAAATTTGCCGTATTCCACTCTGACTCCACTGCACACTATGCCAACTGACCCCACATACCAGAGCCCCTTTCATCAGCAGCTCTTTCGCTAATACTCCGCCCCCTTACACTCATTCCGTGGAGCCCTGTGAGATGCCTGCTGCTCCCAGAAACTCTACCCACAAAGTTATTCCCGTCTCACTCCAATCCCATTTACCCCGCCATTGGTTACCCTCCTCACCTGGCTGCTGTCATAACCATGGTTGCCCGTCCACCTCTTCCCCTCACCCCCATACTCACCCTCTAGCACCCCTACTAAATCTCCTCCGAATTATACATGATTTGCCCCGAAGATCCCACCTAGAGTCACCATGTCCTCCTCCAAATCTATTATCCCTCATAACAAAATCGCCATACCATCCAGTAATAATCTCTACTGTTAGCCCTCATACCGGCCCATTATGGTTACCAATAACAATCCCCGGATTTTACCATAGCTTCCCTCCAAAAGCTCCGTTAGACATTGTCGTTGTATCTCTTTATCAATTATCCGGGGCCACCCACCCGCCACTGCACCCAATACTGCTCCCCATCAGTCTACCAGAGTGTCTCACCCAACTTGCATCATGCGGCAGTCATCCTCCTGATGTCTCCATAGACTTGACACCCTTCAATCAGGCGTCCTATATAGGCGACCACACAGTACCCTACAAACCACTACCATGTAACTCACGTGCTAATCTCCCCAGCCCAGGTACTACTCCCCCTGGTAACATCATCCTGACTGACAACCCGGCTGTAAAGAACAAATAGTGAAAATCTTTCCAAATGTTCAACTTGCTTTATGAATGTGACTATATCTAACATCACCTTGAAAAGCTCGCTCATACAACACACTTTTTCACGTTTGTTTGTCCGTGTGAGACATTGGAATCCGGCCTTGAACCGTTTCTGACTGTCGTGCTTGAGCCACGGGGCTTTGGACCTTTGGGTTTTACTGTGAAGTCTATTTGGCCGCATACTTGAGGTTTGTATATATTTGTATCCTTTGTGAGTTTCAATTTATTACCGTAGAAACTACGAATCAATCTTGTTCTGGTTTTGGGATTCGTTTGAATTGGCTACGCGTTGCTCGATTTGCGAGAGTTTACTTACAGTACTCAAGTAGAACCTGGACAAGAAAACTCATTGGAAATGCCCAGACGAGGAAGCTTGGACCTTTTGAGACAACAGGAATTAACTCAGGAAGTCTTTGGGGGATGGTTTGGGTGTTATTGATTCTCTAGATAATGCTAAGTTTAATAGTTCTGTCAGTGCTAGGTCATATATCTCCAACCGCGCTGAGTTTGACGATATTAGTACTTGTAGAATGAAGGTCATAGAGTTAGAGAACGAGCTGCGGTTAGCCAGAAAGGAAGCAGAGCCTCTTGAACAAGGAACTGGTCTTAGAGATCCAGCAAAGAGTCCATGTGGTTCACTATGTCAACATGGAAACGGCACAGTGATCGACGAATATAGACCCTTGAGACAGCCCGAAACCACCGAGGTTTTGGCATTCGACCTGCCGAGATTGGAGCTGTCCCATTTCGACGGGCACCCCGAGCAATACTGTATATTCATGAAAAAATTCGAAAATTTTGTTGGGTGCGAAGTTGCGGATCCTGGTCAAAGGTTTTTTTATTTATTCCATTACTGTCGAGGGAGAGCCAAAAGTGCTATCGAAGGCTGAGCGATGCTTGATCCACCAATGGGGTACATATGGGCACGCAGAATCCAGAAATATTTGTTTAGACAACCATTCAAGGTGGCTAGAAGCATGATTGATGGTTTTATTGGAGGCAAAAAGGACTGAGGGCAGGGCTGAATTACTGTTAAATTTGGTGATAAAAATGCAGAATTGCAGTATAGCACTGGAGCACTTAGGATACCAGTCTGATCTAAATGCATTGCACACACAGGAATGCATTGTCCGATGTCTATCTATTGATTTACAGAGCCGATGGGCAGAGGAAGCTGAGAAAACAAATATGCTTGAGCGGGAATCTACGATCAACGATTTAACGGAGTTGAAAGATCGTCAATCCCGTATCGTCAGCAGCCGATTTAGACAAATCGTACACGAAAGTTGCAGGCTGGCACGAACGGAACCAACCTCCGCTCAAATTGTAGGGAAGGACTGTAACCGAATCCAGTCTTTGGCTAACATGCACATGATAAATCAAGAACCCGAGAAGTCAATCGAACGCAAGCTATGCGACTCCCTGCATCGGTTACCAGATTGTCCAACCTTTCATGGGATGAGTGTACCCGATGGGCGGTGTGCAGTAAAAGGGATTGGCTCATGCTTTATGTGTTTGAACACTCTCATCGAGCCTCTGAATGCAGCTTAGGAGTGAAATGCAACCGGGACGGATGCTTAGGTAATCATCACTCGGTACTACATGGCCCTCTCAACAATAGGCCGGGGTCAGATGCCTCGCTGATTACTCGCGAGCTTGTAGAAAGCTGTAAACCAGTCGGCGAGCCTACCTCGCTCACTATCAGCACGATTGCAGGGGGTCATATTAACAACTCAAAGAGGCTGACCCTACAGTTAAAGTCTTCATCTGATGGGGGGACCGTAGACATTCTGGAAGCCTTTGCAATAGACAGCTTGCTAATGAGACCAGTTGATTCTTTTAGATCAATCGCCAAGAGATGGTCTCATACCCAAGAGGCCATCCTCAAGTCACCTATCAAGAAAAGGAGAAGTTGCCCGGAGACTCTTAAAATATCTTCAAAAGGATATTTTCGAGGAGCCCTGCTGAAAGTTGAACACCAGCTGGTCACGAAAAGCAGCTTGGAACTCGCCGACCCAGTGACAGTATACGGTACCTGGGTGGAACTGCATGGCCGGCGGCGAAACAAAGTACCCTTTGCCACAACAAAAATTGCTGGGCTGAAGTCAGTATCCCTAAATGAACTCAAAATGGCTGCGCTGGTATTGGGTTTTAAGGTAGCACCCATACTAAAAGAGGACTGCACCACCATCGAACGGAGCCTCGCATATTGGACAGATCCTACAATTGTGTTACATTACAGGAAACGGAGGAAACGAAGAGCGTGTTCGAAACATCAGAGAGTTAATCCACTCGTAGCAGGGAACAGCGAGGAAAATGCTGATGATTCGAGCTCGAAACCACATACAAAGGACAGTCAATAAGTGAGCTAAGTACGATTATGCTGACGCTATAGCACGTAAGACGGATAAGCTGAACTGTGAAATTTTAGAGAGGTGAGAGCTACGAGGTTCAGAGATGAGGTTGAGACTGGATTTGGCGTAACCACCACGTAGAATAAAAAGCGAAAGTCTGCTTGAAGACGTGGAACCAAATTAGTTGGAGGACAGTGTGTGGAATCAGCATAATTGACTACGAAACCGGAGGTTGAATTACCTCGATAAGTCATCTCAGGTATAAGTATTATGACTTAGCTCGAAGTGTACGAATCACTGTTGGACACGAGTGTCAATACATCGAGCAATCTGTTTAATTCTTTTTTAAATCTTGGTAAGTGTCCCATTATAGGGACATTTGATGGGAGTTTACTCCACATTAGTGGATATTAACCTGCAAAGAAGTTGGACCTTAGGCTGATTCTCGAGGACGGCAAGGTGACCGAATGACTGCCGTGTTGTAACGAATATCTCAAACCTAACGGGCCCCGTACTACCGGGGAAGCCTTGCGAGATCTGTATTTTAATGGTAAGTGGAAAAATGACAAGTTGTATTTTGTCCTTTGGAGCCAAAGAGGGTTGAGGTGCAGCAGGTCACAGCGCTGTTTATAGTTGAGACTAGACGAACGGTCAACGTTTTGTTAAGTAAAAGGGCTCTGAACATCTTCAGTGGCGATTCTGTTGATCTGACGCAAGTTAGAGCCAACTATTGAACTATATTCTAGCAGCCATCTAAAGTGTTCTGTATAAACACTGCGTTTACTTTCAAGCAGAACAAAAAGTTCTGTGAACCAGTCCGTTCACAGGTCGTCTTGGTTAACGCGCACACCTCTAACCCTGGGACTGTTACTAGCGGTGTTATTCAAGGCAGCTTTTTAGGCCCCGTTCTCTTCCACCTATGTATAAATGACATGTTTCCGACGATACTTGATGGCACGCCGTTCTTGTCCGCGGACGATATCAAGATAGTCTACGTTTTTTTGCCTGGCAACCCCAGTACTACTATCCCTAAAATCTCCGCTGACTTAACCGCTCTTGATGAACGGTGCTCAACCTTGGGGATGAAATTCGTCGCAGATAAGTGTATTTTTCTTGCTTACAAAAGCCACGTTCCTCCTGGTTCCTTATGCATCGGCCGCTCACCCATCGATGGTCGGCCCTTAGTAAGAGACCTTGGCTTAAATTGTTTTTGCCCTTTCGACTCCTCCAAACAAGCTGCCTTCCAAACGGCGAGGGCTAAATGTGCCTTGGTCTTCTGTTCAGATCCTTCCAGCTTAGGGGAGCATTCTTCACATGTGCAAGCTACATGCCAGGCCCCTTCTTGAATATTGTCCATTTATCTTCCCTAGTATGTAAAAATACGACAGGATTATGGTTGAATGTATTCAGAGAAAACTCGCAAAGCAGCTTTTTGGTTGGTCGTCCAACTTAAACCAAAGGGGACGATGTTAATCTCTCAAAATCATACCATTATGGCTTCGTCGTATCAAGCTGAATCTGGTATTTCTGTGTAAACTACAGACTAAACAATCTTATTCCTCCAACCAGTTACGTTCCTTGCCGGATACTGGATATTATAATAATAGTTTATTTCGGATAACCCCGAAGCATGCTGCAATGCAAGATCAAACAGTACAGTTGAAAGCTGAATGAAAGTTACAGAAGGACTGTACAATTGTGCGAACGCGATTGAATATAAGAGAAGGCATTGAAATCAATTGTTGCGGTACCGCCCGGTGGATTTAAGCTCAAGGTCAAGTGGTCGATCCGGCTGGAGGTAGATGTAGTTATTCTGCCAAAGTGTGGGGTGGGTGGGGAATGGTACAAAATCACACAAATCCTACAGAAGGAAGACCGTCCTGTCGGAGAACCAAACTAGATTGACGGACACGTGGATATCGTGAAAAAGTAATATTCATGAAGGAGACGTATTCAAGCAATAGAGCTTTGCAATGAATGAGAGGAGTTGCGATGAAAAATTAGACGATAAAAATTGTGGCATAATACATAAAGACCAAGAAAATCGGTCAAGGGTAGCAATTTTGAAGTACGGTGATCGTATATCGGTTGAGCCAGTTGTAAAACAAAACGGGCCACACACAGGACTGTGGGTGTCGAATTGATGGTGAAAGAAGTGACCGGATAAAGCATATGGACTTTGAGTAGATTGTTTTGCTTTCAGATAAAAGGAAAGTAATGCATCAGCAGGAAACTGGCAAAAGAAACCAACGTGTAGTGCGTAGCTACGATGGCGGCAGAAACGTGGCTTGCGAGAGAGATGATCAGTTAAATGACAGGTAAGTATTTACATACTGATAATTCTCAGCAAAGAATTCACGTGGTGGAAAAAAATGTATCAAGTATCGGAAGTGTCTGAGACGATCCATCGGAATGGAGCGTGGGAAAGGAAATACACAGAACAACCGATGAATATGTTTGCAAAGTTCGTCAGCCGGATATGGGCGGAGTGTGTGTGATAAACCAAATGGACTACACATCTGAACCGTGGTTGCCGAAGTGATGGTGAAGGAAGTGACCGGATAAAACATATGGACTTTGAGTGGATTGTATTGCCTTCAGAAAAAAGGAATGCAATGCATCAGCATGAACTAGGAACTAGCGTGGGGCTCAACTACAACAATAGGATGGACACAGCTGGCAAAAACGATGAAGTGATGGGCAGAAGACTATTAGTTTATGTTTGATGCAAAAGGTGGACCACTTTGTGGCGACAGAACAGAACTCTGCGGCACAAGAGCTTATCAGATGTGCACATGTGGGACACGATACCTTGCAAGATGAGGACATTGCAATGCAACAGCCCTAAGTGGGCAAACAGAGGAGCCGGCAGGGAAGACCAACAAACACAGAGTCGTCGATTACTGGGAATCTCTAGAGATAAATTTCACAGTGTCGTATACCGTCTAAAGATTGTGGTACGCAAGTTAGTGACAGCAATAAATGCGTTATTTCTCTAATATATCGGTGAAAGTAGAAAAAAGGGGTGGGCTTTATCTTAGAGAGTGGTTAAGTTTGCAAATAAGACTGGTGAATAGTTTGGCATGAAACCGCGGGAAGTGGGCCAGGAATAATGAGCCAGAAGTGTTGATGGGTTTTCGAGCATGCGATATTTGTGCACTAAAGAATGCAACTGTTGCCGTAATGGACAATATACTATTACCACACCCTCCGTGAGGACTGTTCTACGCTCTAAGTTCTTTCTCTTCACGTACTCCAGAATCTGGGATAAACTTCCCTTGCACATCAGACCTTCTCAGTTAAAGTATGCATTCGTGAATGCTATTGATAAATTCCTTTCTGTCCCGATTATTTTGCGCTTATTCAGCGTTCATATAACCGAAAGCCAAGCTTACAAGAAAGGCCTCGACTTTGAAGCCATTGCTGTGCTTTCTCGATTTACCTTACCACCCAAAATAATGTCATCGCTTTCGGATTCTGAATGCTCTGTTTGACCGCTTCTCCTTAGACTTCGCCGCCGACATATTTAAAGCATTTCCGCGTCCACTAAAAGTTTTTCCATATCAACTTATAGGATCCTGCCAATTACACTTTTAAATAAGTCCTTTCAGATGCATTCGCATTTATAGAGAGGCCACCGTGATACTGCCCACAGATTTTCAATATGCCTCATCCGCTCCACGGTTTGTAACCTTTATTTAGTTATATGACGTCTGCGGCCCTGAAACCAACCTCAACAACGCCATAGGAACTGCTTCAGTAACTACCTCCTGGTCCGCTATATATATATATATATATATAAACGGAAAGGATTGGTGTGCATACAGAGGAAGAACGACAGTGAAAGGAAGTGATAAGAGTGCTGACAAGAACAATGGATAGGCGGATCAGGGTGGAAGAATGGTGAGAGCTTTTGGTCCGCAGCGGACAATGATGAATTTGTTAGGGCGAGGAGAGTTGGAGCGTGCAATCCGCAACCGGTGTTGGCGGGTGGGGCTGACCGTGCTCTGGACACCCAGCCCGAAAAACACTTCGGGAGGTGAACACAGGTGTGATCTACCAGCCTAATTGCGCTTGCACATCGTTGCAGACGGACTGCAAGCCCGGTGTGCTCCGGCCAAGGCTGAGGATCTGACCGCACACAGCATCGCTGGGATTGGCGTAAGTGTTCACTGATGGCTGTACAGAGGGCGAAGCACCACGATAAGTTTATATGGCCCAGGACCAATTAGACAGGTTGTCGGAACTTGGACAACAGATCCGACG
This sequence comes from Fasciola hepatica, assembly GCA_948099385.1. Classification (NCBI taxonomy): domain Eukaryota; kingdom Metazoa; phylum Platyhelminthes; class Trematoda; order Plagiorchiida; family Fasciolidae; genus Fasciola; species Fasciola hepatica. The sequence goes on along the minus strand of CANUEZ040000180.1, from coordinate 2,498,560 downwards.
GGAACAGCTAGTGGTAGATGGCCATACAGCAGTGTCATCCAGGTGCACCAGCCAGAGAGGTGGTCAGTGTGGTGCACGGGGTGGTTGACCGGCACTAAGGATCACTGGAGAGGGAAATGAGATAGAGGAACGCAGTCTGGTATGGCTCAGCTGAGGGTAACGGTTAATGGAAAGTGGAACAAAAGTGAAGCACGGGATAATGAATGCGGCGGAGCCCTAAGACAAATGAAGACCATGGGAGACTGAAAAAGGAAACTCATAAGTAGGAGCCAAAAAAATCAGTGTGGAGGTTAATATTTAACCTAGGGTAGTGATTCAGCAGAAAAAAATATTAAGTTCCGCATGAAATTACGGAAGAAATTTGACTGGAGGATACGGTGAGGGCAGAGTTGGTGACGTCGTAAATGGATGCTGAGTTCAGTAAGTGAGCCACGCTAAGTAAGGGAAACGAGACTAGACTTTTCAGTTCAAAATGGCAGAGGTAGTGGTGGACGTATATGTGGCGGGATCTGGTGTGGGAAACAGGCAACGCAGGCAAAAGGATATCAGGTAGCGTCGAGCTAATGCCCATTCTGTTGGTATACGGTGGGATAAAGAAAAGAAGGTGAGATGTTGAAGGAGCGGGACGTACATGGATCAGTAAACAGATGGGGATTCGTACAAAAAATAGAATGATGAAAAAGGGTATTACAGGGAATGGCAGGGTAAATAGACCTAAATATTGGTCGATTAGTAGATGGACTAAGGCAAAGTTGGGTCAGTGACACGTGAGACTAAACAAGGAAAGGATGAACTTAGGATACGAAGTGTTTTTCAGGTTGGGTGCCCAGCACACGGCCAGTCCCACCCACTAGCACCGGTTGCGGATGGCATGCCCTAACTTTTCTTGAACTACCGAATCCAATGCTGTCGGTTGAAAATTGAATGCTCCTCATCCTTTTTTCGCCACAGCTTGTTCACCTAGAGCTCTGATCATCTGTTTCCACCTCCCATTTTTGTCGCCCTACCACGGTATGCACACCCTCCCGTTTTGTCCTTCCTCCTATTGCCTCTCTCTACATCAACTTTCACTGCTTTGAGTCACTATCGTCCTAACCATTCTTCTCTGTCGACGCTCGCCAATAACTCTTTTCCCACCTGCAGTCATTGCTGGCTCTTATCATCTATGCGCTTGGTGTTACCCTCTGCTCAGAACGCCCATTGATAGCTTCTTTAAACCTGTCGCCCTGTTAATCCCTCCTCGTGCCTCATGCCATGATGCACCAACCGCACCCGCACTCATGCCCAATCCGCATATTAGAACTTGCCGCTCCAAACTTTGCCTCTTTTACAGTCGTATTTATTATCTAATCACCCCTACTATATCTTCCTCACTTGGCCCCGCGATTCCTCTGCGGTTCTTTCCAGTGTTCTGATTAGTATCCACCTGTTCAATTGTCTGCCGGCACACAGCTCTCCAGCTTCATTGCTCCAACTCCTTTGCGCATTAATTTTTTGTGGCCTTTTTGCTCTATTACTGGTTCACTTATCTCGGGGCTTCCCGCTTCCTTGTCCGCCTCCTTCGTGTTTCATCTGCACTAAAATGATCTGATTGGTGGTTTCTTACCTGTGTCTCCTCGGTCATTGTTTTCATCCCTTGATCCGTTTATTGCTCGCTACAGGCATTTTTCTGTACCTTCCAGTGTGGTCCGCTTTTCCATGTTCCACCATTGTAATGACAACGTTACGTCGTGACGTTCTTTTACAGTTCCAAATTGTTTGACCTGTCACTACCCGATTCCTCTAGTCCGTCACTACATCTCGCACCTGCATCGATCAAATAATTAGACCCATTCTTACCTGTTTTCCTTGATCCTGTCTTGCATCTTCACTCTTCCATGAACTGCTCCTAACAGTCTTCATCACTTCTGTGCTTCCGCATTCTATTTTTCTCTCCGTTGGGCTGCCACGTGCACTTGTCATGAAGTTAATCCACCACGACATTCCAAAGTTAATCCTACAACCAATTGATCTAGCATTACCTACTCCTTCTTATGACTGATAATTTCTTTCTAGGACCCCATTGTTATTGCTCCTGCTTCTCTTAAACCTATACATATATATATATATATATAATAAATCTACATATATATATATATGTGTATATATATATAAACTTACGCATATATCTATGTGCACGCGCTCTGCATCTTGCAGTTCCTCACCTGCCATTTAACTTGCTATCATCCCAACGACCGTCATCATAGGCATCTAGCAAATATACATCTGTGCCTCACATCTACCGTATCCAATCCTTCTAAATTGTTTATGTCATCTGATCATCCCTCTACGTCTTGCATTGCTCGCTGCCTGTTTTACGGTGAGTTTTGTGTCCTGTCCGCCGACGATTCACTGCAAAGTGCCAATGTTTCATTGTCATCTAATCCACTGCAGTGCACCTCACCTTTTCCTCCATCGTTCCTCGCTACTGCAGTCCTTTATACCGATTTCCAGCCTTTCTCATGTTTACCAGTCTGCCTCCATATGTAATTGCCCGGGACCAGCCATTCAGTCCACCTGACCTTGAATTTCAAACTCACCGGGCGTCCATTCAAATCCGCTTTTGAGCTCATTTAAACTCCATGCAATCTCTATGGTGTGCATACGTTTATACTATTTTCATCCTACCTTATTCCCCCTTCTGAGCCTTTTTATCCAATATTTTCATGAGAGTCTCCACATTTCCATGAATTATATCTGTCCATTCCATCACCTGTATCTACATGATCATGCACATGGCATGCTTCGGGCGCTTCCGAAATAAACCATTATTATTATTATTATTAATTAAATATGAACCAAACATCCGTGGGCGGGAAAACGGTACTTTTGGCGTATCTTTCGCACATGCGCAATAACTGATACTGATTTTGGTGAATTATACAGCCAACGGTAACTAAACTCTCATAACTATAGAAAAGAGTTGAGGTTTTGCTTTGAGAAACCCAAAAATCATCTTCCAAATCTGAAAAACCCTTCTTCGTATCGCGCACCAAAGCGAGAAATTACTGCAGAACAACCAACCAGAGCAGTGCTCACAGAACCTGCAGATATCGCCGTCAGTGACGGTGCTAACCTTGATCACTACGCTTATGTACCTTTGTGACACGCATTCAAACAAAAGTAGCACTATAACATTTCACGTCAATCTCACTTTATAGGGGCAGTTATTCATCCTTTCCAACAGTTCCACATATAACAGTCCCACAACTTCAGTCGGGCTATATTTAAGCCAGTATGTTTAGACTCTATCCGTCCGGAGCTTTTGGTGTCACTGCCGTCGATGATTCCGGAACGTTCGCCTGTTTGGTTTGTGATATCTGCACGAGTTTTTCAGGTTTTGATAATGATTTTCGTGTTTTTCAAGGGGGAACTTTGACTTTTTTTTATATTTATGATAGTGAGAGTGGTCCAAAGTGGCTGCACACGAATCCCGGTGCCTTTTTAAAATCTTTTCTTATTATCATGTAAAATATTGTTGCTTTCACAACCGGAGGCCTCAAATGGCTGCCACAAGGTGAGTGATGTGGCGCTGATATGTAATAATTCCCTCAGATACTGTAATACTCATTGTCCTGCTTATGTTATTTTCCGTGCTGTTGGATCTCAGTACAAGTAGGTGAACAAGTGTCTGCTGCATAATCACGGCTTTCATCTGGTCATTGACAAGATGTATGCAGAGAACAGCAGACTGACCGCAGATCAGGAGACAGAGGTTGCCAGAAGGCAACTTTTCACAATGTTAGTAAAATATGTACTTAAGCTCGGAACAATCTCAACAGGTTGTTCACGGTGAGAGATTTGCACGCTTTAAGGGCCAGGGTAATGCATCTCGATGCTCGGTCGGATGCACTAAAGGTAAAGGAGATAGTAGAAGGGAAGGGAGATTTTTGTATCGTGTCGGAGAACGGGGTGGCGAGGTACGTTTTCTAGGTGCCTCGTTCGGTTAAACCGTCAGTGGCTAGGTATTGTGAGGTGGCGCTCGCTGATGCGACGCATCAGTCAAACCGGGGTGGGCACTTTTTATGGCACGCCATGTTCATAGTTGAGAGCGGTTTAGGTGGGTCTTTTTCCTACGCCACTCTTCCAAATGAGAGTGGCTTAAGTTACCGTCATGCCATCAAGGAAAAGAAAGATCAGCTACCAGTGGGTTCTTTTAAGTCAACAACTGGGTTCCACATGTACTCCAATTACCTTGAACGGCTTACTGGCGTTATCCGTGAAGCCTTTCAAAAGCACATAAGTGGGCACGTCATTCGAGATGTTAGTCACCATTCTGGTGGTTGGAGTGTTCAGTGTTTCGGGGCCTGTGTGGTTAAGGTAACCATGGGAGAAAATCCAGCCTACCGGGTCCTGGAGAGGGCAGATGGAAAGAGGATGGAACTGGGGGGACAGTGGTGTGAAGGACTCGGGGACGTTTGATGCATTTCGCGGGAGCTTACTGCCATGTGGATGCTGTGGGTGAGCTGGGTTATGGACAAAAAAACGGGGAAGGTAAGAAAGTGGAGTGGTAGTTAGGGCATAGGCAGCGGCCGCCGAATGCAAGTAAGTAGTCCACTGGGGGAAGAATTAGGGGACTAGAAGCGTTGGGCGGGGAGGTTTGAACCAGGCGGCGACGTGGGTCACAGAGAACTACGAAGGAGCGACAGTGAATACCCCGTTTGATGAGGTCCACGGTACAGGCCCCGAAGCATGTTGAGTCAGAAGTGGAGAGGGAGGTCTTTCGAGCATCACTACTGATATCGTGGAAACCTTTCATTATCTTTGTATATATGTTATGTATATGTATATGTATATCTATGTATAAACATATATACATATATGTATATACATACGTATGCTTTTGAACGTAAGTACATACAGGTAACCATATATATATATCTATATATACGAATACACACATCTACATATAGGCATATATGTTTATGTACATGTATATTTACGTACGTATATCGTTACCTGTATGAACTTAAAAGTAAAATCACATGCATGCACATATATACAAGTAAATACATAAACATGCATGTATATATATTTACATACGTGCGCAAATGTGCATGCACAATCACGCATACAGGAGGTCACACTTTCTGGCGACACCGGTTTCCTTCATGTTCACAGGAAAATAACATGATTCCATTTACCGTAGACATTTCGGGGCTTTCAACGTTGCTCGTTAGCAGTTATCGTGAGTTGTAACCTTGCAGTTATTGTGGACTGTGCAAGTCACCAAAATAGGTATCAGTCATCGCACGTTTTCAAAAGCTGCGCCAAAAGTGGCATTTCCCGCGCCTTTATGTTTAATTTATACCCAGCTAGCTGCCCCACCCGACCTTGACCTTCAAACTTGCAGAGCACATATTTGAATCCGTATCTGGATTCGTTTAAGCTCCCTCTAATACTCCTCGGTGTACACACATTTATCTCCCTCTCATATCCCCCCTATTTCCACCTATCTCTCCTTTGTCTTGCGTATTCGCAAATTTTCACGGATTTCGTCCTTTAGTTTTGTCACTTGAAAATTTTCGATCATGCGTAAGGCTTGCTTCGGACGTCTCCGAACTAAATTATTATTATTATTACCCGCGGTATCTAGCAATTTCAATTTACATTTGTTTCAGGAAGTTGAGCGAACAGAAGTGGTACATGCCCAAGTCACGTACAGATGAGTCGATGGGGATCAGATGACCACTTACACTAAGAGTTTCAGGAGGGGCATGACACTTGTACGTAAGAATGCGGCTTTTGTCCGAAGAGGACTTCATTACCCAATCGGTACCCCAGCGAATCGAGCATCCGTAAGCCCTCCGATATTTCCGCTACAGTATTACCCAATGAATTATGATGGAAAGTGCACAACCACTTTACAACATCGGCAGATAGAAACGGAGTTCCATGGCAAACCACGGTAAATATATCGTTTGTGTACAAGAGGAACAAAAATGGGCCCATTACACTACCTTGGACCGCCCAGCGGGTTACGGGGCGAAGTGTGGAAATTGTGCCACCAAAGTTCGGAGCACATTTAGGACCCACGAGTCATCCCCCCGTTTCCAACCTCCACTTTACACCAAAACCAGGTAGGGCGAGTCCGCACTTCCGGTTCGACTAGGCCATGTAAGGATGGCTGATAACCGGGGGTTATGTGAGGGAGAGAGACTAAAACTGCGTTGAGACAACTACGGATAAAAAGGACGATAAAAATCATATCATTTGCAGAATCAACTACGTACGTTATAGCACATAGAGTGGATCACAGTACAAGGGGTAAACCCCGTAATCAGGAGACACTGTGAAATTGGGTTGAGGTGGAACATTCACGTAAGAGGCAGATTACTGATCCTGCTTTTGAAGAGAGAAAGGTTGTAAGTGGGTGGGAAGACAGAAGGATGGGGAGTGTTCCACAACTAAATCGTCCGGGGAAAGAAAGAGGATTAAAAGATAGAAGTTCGACATCTGGCGACAGGAACTTGATAGGGATGACTAGTTACCTGGGTATGCGATGGTCGGGAAAAAGTTTTGAGAAGGTGAACTGCCGAAGCAAGCTCAAAAGAACAAAATCCAAAATGGTGTCGGTAGAAAAGAGACAACGAAGCAACAGCCCGACGATGCGCTAATGACTGTAGATTGGAGGCTGAGGAGACCCGTTCATCAGCCTGATGACCTTACGTTGAACCCGACCAAAGAGAGAAATAGAGGTGGACGGAGCTCCGCCCCACAAGTGACTGCAATATTCGAGTGCGGGGCAGATTTGAGATTTGTTCAGCAGAAGGAGATGGGCCTGTGTGGAGGAGCGTCCGGCGCAAAAAAGGAAACCAAATCGCGCGGAGCACGAGAGGCGAGTTGAGATGCGAAAGCGAACCAACATAGAGAGGAAGTTATGGATAAGCCAAGGAGAGAAATAGAACCTGTGGCAAACAGCACAGCTGAATCGAAAGATAAATGAGAACAGACTGAATGATGGTTCAAGGAGATGGAGTAAAGAGAAGTTTTGGAAGCATTAAATGCAACATGATTGTGGGATCCTAATTAGGAAATGTGTTCAAGACCGGACTCTAAAGATACACAGTCTGCGTTGCGGTCACTGTCGGTGTTGGTGTTGGCATGGCGAGGAGTGCAGTAAGAAAGGAAAAAATGAAGGGTGGCATCATCTGCAAGGGGTTGGATGTAAAGCACATGCGTGGAAATCCTCCTTAGCCTTTGTCATAGACTTGTATTGTTGAAACTAGGCTCTTTATTTTATTGACCGTTGAACAAGTACAACATGCATCAATCACTACACCTCAACATTTGTTTATACTTTGCTCACGTGAAGTGGCATAATTTCGATTCGAACTTGGGCTGCCGTGACGGTGGTACCTGACGTTGACCTTTGTTGAACTTTGGTCCTCGGCGCTAGAAGTTGTGACCGTACAGTTGGGGTTTGTTCATATTTATATGGGTATAACTTGTTAGTCCAGTACAGTAGAAACTACGAATCAATTTTGTCCTGGTTTTTGGATTCGTTTGAATTGGCTACGCGTTGCTCACAATTGGAATAAAGGTTACATTGGATCGGGTTGGAATTACTGGGTAAAAGGTCGATACTAAGCGAAAGAAGTGGGGCGGGCGCAAATACCGAACGCTGGGGAACACCAGCATTCACAAGAAATGGCTGGGACCGAACCTCATCAACCCGGACGGAGATGGTTGGCTCATTGAGGAAACTTGATATCCACGATACGAGTGTAGAAGAGAACCCGACCGAGGGAAGTTTCACTGGAAGGCCTGCATGCCAAACTCGGTCAAAGGCCTTAGAAGTATTGAGCGAGACCATGTGTGTTCCTCCGTGGCTGTCGAATGTAGCCAAACAGGGGAGTGGGTCGAGAACCAGGATATCACCGGTGAGACGGAGAATTTGGACTCCGTACTGGCGATCGCTCAGTAGTCCTTCGCGTCCGATAAGGTACGCAGCTGGTCAGAGATGACAGTTTTAAATACTTTCAAAAAAACGGTGTGATGGAAATAGGATGATAGTTATCCGGGCCAGAAAGATCACTGCGTTTGGGAATACGAAAAATCAAGGCGTGGAGAGTGCAGAGGTTTGCTACCCGTCTCACCTCTGGAATACGCAGGGTCTATCACAAAGGACGTCTTGAAGCAACTGGCTTGTTTCCAGTAGCCTTTCGGCGGATGCCTGGTGATCTCTTCTGCATCTGTTGTATCATTCGGATTGATCTGGGACCAGAGTGGAAGCGGATTTCTCTCTCCGTGGGCCATGTTGTGTGCCTGAGCACTCAATGACACTGGTGAAGGTGCATTCTGCTGGCTTGCCGTTGGTCTACCTCTCGTCTCGAAGATCCGCAAAACTTTGGAATACCTTACTGGCTGATGCGGTGGAAGAGGTAAACGACAAAGCATCCAAAAGGGAACTTAAACAGTCTTCGTTGGGGTTATGGCCTTCCACTCAGTCTTCAGTCGGTGCCGTCAAGTGGATTGGGAAGAGGCTCACACGGATGATTTCCGTTTTCTTTGATATGAAGAATGAAGAGTGAAAACTAGTAGATAACAATAAGGATGGTATAAAGCAGTTATACACTGAAATGGACGGTTGGTATACGAGTATAGAACTCGATGTGGAACAGGAATAGAGCGTGATTGATGGATAAATGTGGATCGAATATGAAGAATGATGGAAGAGTTTGGTGCTTGGCGATACAAACATATTGGAAAGGAAAGCACGCAGGGGAGAGAAGGCAGGATAATGGCGAAGAGAATGGCTGATGGAAAGCTGGGGAAAGCACAGTTATTGCGTGTTCCACATGGTCGATGGAATCTAGGCTATCGTCGGAGAAAAGGAACTGGTTGAACCCAGATTGTCATCCGGGCTAAGTGGATGCGGTGGCTTTCCGCCCCGATTGTAAAATCCTTTCTGTACCACCATTTATTTTCCCGTTTCAGTCTGACTACTGAGAGCGCCACGACATTCAGACCCACTGACCCCGCACAAAAGTGGAGGGACGTGCTCATCTGTTTTCCGAATAAGTACCTCAGCGGGCTTGTTGCCACCATTGCCGAAGGCATATTTTGAAGCTAAAGCAGAACGATGAACGGATCACTGACTTCTACTTTACACTTCTTGAGCATTTGTTCTCCCGTTTGACAGCGATCTTTCGTTTAACTTTAAACTGGCTGTGATGGAAACCGTTGATTTGATGGCCAAAAAGCCATATTTTCGAGAAAAGCTGGAATCCACTGCCGTAACTCTGGGGACCGCCACTGAAAATCATTCGAATCGGGATTCCCTGTGGAGGAAATTTGGCTTGCATTTTTTTGAGAGTTTCTGTCGTTCTTTCTGTCCTACTAAGGTCAGAGTCAAAGCAATCGCTGCAGAAACCAACGTTTACTGGGTAGCTATCTTTCCGCTCGTAAAATCTACTCAACACCGTATCCTTCAAGTCCGGTCAGGTATTGGGCACAACCCCGTTGGTTCTCTCGTTTGTCACTGATCAAACTGCCTGCGTGGTTCACAATTTGCAGCCATTTGCTTAATCTGTTTTGCAGAACCTGGTCAGTTGTATGTTTCTGGGGCCTGAGGGATACTTCGGTTGATATCTTTGCGTGAACGGCGCAGAGCATCTTTTGGAAAAGCTTGCGGGACCACCAAACACACCTGAAAAAGTCACTTTATCCTCTGCTGTTGGTTCATCAAGCAACTTGAATTACAGTAACACTTCTGCCGATAGGTTTCTTTTGTCTTTTGGCCAAACCTCGAGTGATAACCTTCTCGAGGTATTGTAGACACGGATCCAGCATCATGCAGCTCTGAAATTGTGACGATTCAGCCTTCATGGCCGCCGATGCAATATTCATCCTTTCATCTCTTCGTTCGTCTTCCGCACTCGACAGTGTGGTTTATGATAGTGTCAGCTACCAACACTTTCCTTCGCTAATAATTTAGTTCATGGTTATACTTTTAAAGACGTATTGGCCGCGATTGCAGTCTTCTTGGTGCTCGATGCATCAGCCTATCTACGATCGTCATCAACGGCGTATGACCTGAATATATGTGCGTAAACTGGCCGGCGTAGCTGTTGACTTTTTCAGAGAGTGCCCAAGTGCCAGCAGTTATTTTTTATTTTGAGCATATTTCCGTTCACAACTTGCTGTAGTGCTACTGATACGACAAGGTTACAGAGACTAACATACTTGTTTATCTGAACAGTTACGGAATTTGGTGGCACCACTTGGTCCGCCTGTGTACACCGTCTGCACGCCGTTGCGTTCCTCCAAAACACACTTTATCCAGCTCCAGAGTTTTGAGTGCTGCTATTTTGCTCGCAACCAAGTATTTTCGTTATCGTGTCATGAACCGAGGACCAGGGGCTATAGACTGCATGCGGAAGCAGGTTTTGAACTAACTTGAGGTAATCCTAAACTGGCGACCTCAAACAAAAAATTCATCCCACAAAGGACTCTCGTACTCCCCAGAATAACATTTATTCGTTTATATATATACTTTTCACTAGCCGGTGGCGTACTCGTCTAGTAAAAGTGACGATAAACTTTGAAGCTATCATGTTTCCAGGAAGTCGAAGCGCGCAACCGAACATTAGTTCGGCCGATGTGGTTTGTAAATCGGCCTTGATGGTGTTGCGGTAGCCTAAAAGTACTGAAGCTAGTGATTCCTGCCAGTCTGGATTTTTGTGAGTTGCCAAGGCTGCCCTGAGTTGTCAGTGACAACCTTCTACCAATCAGTTTGTTGACGGGTGGTAGGTAGTGGCATGAGTGCGATGGGTGCCTGAACGCTGTAGAAGACTACTGAAGGCTCCCCTGAAAAGCGGGCCGCGGTCTGTGGTAACCACGACTGGACAGCCAAATGCTGCCACTCAGTGTTCTAAGAAAGCTTGGGCGACTGTTTAGCCGGCTGCATTGTGCAAAAATACAGCAAACAGCCATCTGGTGAAACGATCTACACAAGTAAGAAGATATATGCTACCCCTTGATCTGGGAAACGGCCCCACTAGGTCAACATGCACTTGTTGGAAACGTGAGTCGACAGCTGGGAATTCCGATTATGGGCTTTTTGTGCCTATGCACTTTCGACTATTGGCACTGGATGCAATTACAAGTCCATGCAGTGACATCACGGTTCATATGGTGCCAAACATAACGGTCACCGGCAAGTTTAGTAGGAGCCTTCATACCCGGGTGGGATAAAGTGTAAACTTTCGAAAACCCGTCACCTAAAAAATGACGGTACTACTGGATATGTCACACAGTATGTAACATTCGGCTGAAGAAACGGGAACTGACTGGAGCCGCGGCGATGAAGTGCTACGGAGCTGTTCTATCTCAGGATCGTCTCGTTGAGCGGATGCAATAGCTTCGAGATTGACAGGGCCGGGGTACTAAGGTCCAGGTTGTGAATGTGAGATAGCGCGTCTACTGCAGGATTATCGACACCTGAGATATGACGCACAACACTCGTGTACTGGGTGATGTAATAGAGACGTCTAAGATCTCAGGGAGAGCATCTGTCCGTGGTGGAACTTAATGTGTGGATGAGCGGTTTATGGTCGGTGTAGACCGTGAATTCGCGTCCCTCTAAGACGTGCCTAAAGTAAAGGATGCCCAGATAGATAGCGAGAATTTTGTGACCAAAAGTGCTATACTTGGATTCAGTCGGTTGTAGATTTGGGGGAGAATGCAACGGGTTGCCAAGTGTCGACTAAGTATCGTCGCAACACCGCGGCCACGGCTTTGTCTGGTTCATCGGTGACTAACGCAGTTGAAGAAGTTGGTTTCAGATGTGATTGGGAGGATATGTTGCTGATAGCCTGCCTCAGCACAGCGAATTCACCTTGTGCAGTTTCTGTGAAAACCCGCTGCTTCACTTTGCCGTTCAACAGGTCTGTGAGCGGCTGCATTAGCTGGGCGCATAGTGGAATGAAACGGTGATAGAAGTTGACCAACCCGTCGAAGTACCGTAGCAGTTTGAATGACGTACATTCTGGGTAGTCCAGGATTGCCTGCATCTTACCCTGCAGTGGTATTATCCCTGTGATAGTAACCTTGTGGCCTAGGGATTCGATGACGTCGACTCCTATTACACACTTATTCGCGTTCACCGTGACTCCATGTTGAGGCAGACATCCACAAAGCGTGCGTAGATGCTCTAGATGTTCTGTCTTAGACGAGCTGACAACCAGGATGTCTCCAAGATAAGCAAACTCAAAGTACAGACCGCCGCATACCACATTGATGAAACGCAGGAGAGTTTGCGCGACGTCCAAATGGCATTCCTTGAAACTCAAAAAGACCGAAAGGAGTCGTTACGGCCGTTTTGGTTGCATGCCCACACTAAACCTGTTCGACTGGAGATTACCTAACTCTCCAAACCGTGATGTGTGGAATAGAAAGACGGTCCGGAGTAGTCACTTGGTTGAGTGAGTGCTAGCCCATGCACGGTCCCGGTTGTCGGATGACTTCTTCAGGACCAAGTGTAGGGGTGATGCCTACGGACTGTTGGGAGGCTAGAAAATTCCCAAGTTGAGCGTGTGTTGGGGCTGAGAGCCAGCTACAAGGAGCTTTTCTGGGGCCAACCTGCAGGGTCGAGCTTAGACCGGGGGCCCTTGTGTAACGATTTGATGGGCCGCATCAGTGGAAACTGGGAGTAGGTTGTTGTCAGGGCGGACAAGATTAGGGTGCTCGCTGAATGAGCTACCGAATTCTGGTTCGGAGGTGGGAATTGGCGTGAGGATTGCTGGCGATTGAGCCTGAGTTAAGAACCCAACAACAAAATTCCATGTGACTCAATTTACTAACTGTCGCTTACTGGGATCGACTACTAGACAGTGACCTTCTAAATAATCTTAGCCTAGAATATCCTGGTGCACTTGAGCAATGGCGAAAACCTACGAGAACGGACGACGAAAGTCAACGTTTAGGGTAAGAAAATGACTGCCGCATTTTGGAACCTGAGTGCCGTTGGCGGCCTGTAGTGTTAGAGCTGCAAGGGAGAGTGGACCGTTTTGAAACCGGTATCGTACTCACCTACCCTCCCGTGTCGATTAAGCAACGCATACCGGTAGTCATGTCTTTCGCGTAAATGAGGCCATCAGGAGCGGGGACGCCCGAGGAGGCCGTCGCCATCACCTCTAGCCCTAGTGGTCCCCTGGCGGGTGCGGTAAGTACAAGGCTGTTCGCGTCTACGAGCCTTGGATCCAAAACGGCGATGATAATGACACCCGCCTGATTGTGAGTTTGCTCTCAGGGCTTTCGGGGTAGAACGGCGACGGGTTTGAATTCTTCAAAGCAGACTGTTGTTAGTGGTCTCGTGCTGTTTGACCACCAGCATTAAGCGGCAGACCTCTTGGCATGACATCTGAATGTCTGATTTGTTAATGGGTGCGTTGTAGTGGGAGGTTTTCGACGCGAAGATAACGGCGGGATCTGGTAGAGTAACTGTGGCGTTGGTGAATGCGTGGGACTGTGGAACAAAAGCGCGTGTCTGCCAGAGGACTTTATCTGCGGCCTCTGCTTTCTTATCCAGGGTCTGACCTCGTACTAAAACGGGGACTATGCTCTGAGCATATGGTGGAAGCGCTGCATCCACAGCTGACGCAACATCGCATCGTTCACGGACGTCGTACCTACCAATGAAAGTATTTTCCGTAGCCAGGGCGATGGGGTCATATCTCCCAGCTGGATTTCGGAGAGAACTTGTTGGGTAAGTTTCTCTTCCGATGCTGCCACACACTCAATCAGAGCTTCTCGGAGTGTGTGATCCCATGGGATCAAAACCATATCCCCGATTTATGGGATCGCTGAGAGCAGTTTATAGTATTCGGACTGCTGACTAGATATGCGAGCCTCCTAGAAACGAGACTTGAGGATGTCGGTGAACACCTTCGGATCTTCCGGCATGAAATTGAGTAGTTTCACGTGCGCTGCATGGCACTCCGGTTCATGCTCGGGCTTAGATTCTTTATTAATTGTGAAACAGGTGCGCTATGGAAGTGAACTAGCGTGGGATTCCATAAATTTGTTGGCAAAGTTTGATATACAAAATCTTGGAATAAATGGGAATGAAAAATGACCGATACAATAGTGACGATAAACAAGAACAAAGCTGTTGTGCTAGCCTAAAAGATGTACGTTGTTGCATATGCTCAATGGGGATATATATACGCGATATAAAATCTAACTAATGTTAGGCCGAATATATGGCATACGAAAGCAAGGAGAAACTAATGTGGACGTGAATTGGCTAGGTCATTTTGGTGGGATTATTCAAAGATTATAAATGGAACGGGCTTACCAATGACTGGAGGGCATACTCCCTCAACTTCTACTATCGCATTCGTCGAGGAAGTCAACGAGAAAAGACCGTGGAGTGCCAGCCGCGTGTATTCTCACAGGACCTGAGTATACACACACTGGCGTGTGCTGAGAAACGGTGTCGAAATTAGTGTTTGCGGTTGCCGCGTGCGAGAAACTTGCAGTCAAACAAGTGATAGGCAGGATGTGATTGGCTGATCACCATACTGGCTCAACTTGCTCCCGTTTGGGCGCAGGTAGCGCTGCCCAAACTTTCTGATGATGTGGCTCAAAGTTAGTCCAGCGCTTACCCAATGGAGAGCGCGTCGGAGATGCTGCTTGGGTCGATTTGTCAGAGACGTCGGTGGCTAAACTCAATCGGGGTTTGGCATCGAAATGAACGAGCAAGGGAGCAGAAAACAATGAGTTTGTTATTATATTGTAGCCAGCATTAGCATCCTCCGGTAACTCTATTGGACCATCTCTATCACCTTGAAGTTAATCTGGTAAAGGCGGCATCAACTGAGCACAGTTTGGGATGAAACGCCGATAATGGCTTAACATCTCGTTGAAACGATGAACGGCGACTATTGAAGTAGATAACCGGAACTCACGAATGGTTTGTACTTTTTCATTTCAAAGATCGAATCCCACACTCGACAATCACGTGTCATATACTCCAGTGTTGTACGTTCTCGTTTTCACCGTATATGTCCCAACAAACCTTTCCGCTCCTTTTTAGGCTGTACTTGAATAACACATATGATAAAGCTTCAATTCAATGTCTTTGTTGTCTGATTTCCACTGATTGGTACGCTTGGGGTTTCGCCAATTTGTCAGACTTATCATGAACAATGGACCGTTTCGAAGCCCCTGATGCATGGAGACAGTAGACCCATTGATACCGAACATTCACGAATTTCTTGCCTTTGATCGAATCTTATCAACCAGATAAACTTAATACACTCATCAACTATGTGTCCCCATTGGTGTACGGATTTATTGCTGACTGTGAAAAGTTCGAAATCGCCACATCCATTTTACAAGGAATTGATGTTCAGCCGAAAAACAAAGATATTCTCCCTTTATTTACCTCCCACGTATAAACGGGAGGAGTGTAAGGTTGATTAGACCTTACTTCGCGGTTTCCTTAGTAAACGCGTGCTTCGGTCCTTTGTACTGCGTGGACCACCTGCACGTTACTCTAATGTGCGGCACTGCGCAAGTATGTTAACCAGAACAGTATTCTTCACGACCCGTGAGAACGAGAAGGCGATTGGGAGAGATAGTGGTTAGCGTGTATTTGGGAGCGTGCGTGAGAGCGTGCGCAAGAGCAACGGTCAAATGGCCACCGCGCTTGGCAGTCAGCGTTCAGTTAAACGATAAACGTGGTAAAAGTATGAACGAAGATGGCAACCGCTACATGAGGGTCAAGCCCTTGGTCGGTCTATGCAGAAACTTCTCTCAGTAGCCAAAGAGTGCCACTTCTAGGCCTTTACTGCGGATCACCACAGCTACCAGGCAGGGCGGGACCCCTTCATCTCTAGTATGTTTTTGAGTTACGTACGTAAGCATTTACTTGAGCAGAGAACATTTGACCTGACAACTGTCATCGAAAAAGCTAAGTTGCTGGAAACAGCTCTAAACTAATAAAAAACATCAGAGTTATGAAACCCCTGCCGCTTGTAGCCCAACCACTGACACCACTGACTCAAATTCAAACTCACTTAAAGCTAAAGTCATCACTTCGGCAGCTAATACTCAGTGGTATTGAAGTCTTCAAGTCTTGAAGTACTACACGGGTTCGAGGCTTTGAGCCCAATTGTCCCAGATCTTGAGGAAATCTTTGATCTTCTGTCGGATTCACTGAGCTGAAACGGGAGTAAAAAGAAGCAGGGAAGTGCGGGGATGGCAGCGAAAACAAGATACACATAACATCATGCAGTGTCTCACCGTGGACAGTGCCTTAAGCGGAGTGAGGGTGCGACATTCATGAACATATATGCAATAAAATACATCTATTTTGTTTTTTGACAAGGAATTATTGGGAGAGACCCAGGTAGAGGTCTAGCTTTTTCTTGAAGATAGTTTTGTTCTGCAAGGGAACAATATCTTCCGAAAGTGCATTCCACATAGTAACAACCCTATAGCTAAAAAGGTTAATCCTTAGTGAAGTGCGTGGCCTCGGTTTGAAAACTTCTCTGCTGTGACCACGGAGAGAAGAGGCTGGACAGACGGAGAAGAAGCAATCGCTTTGACCTGATTCAAAAAGGTGGAACATCAAAAACAGATCACCTCTTACGCGTCTTACGTCAAGGGGATAGAGGTTGAGGAGTGAGAGGCGGACGGGATAAGGTAGATGGGATAGATCCCTTACTGCCTTGGTGGAGGCCCGCTGTACTCTTTCTAGGATCTCACGGTCTCGGACAAGACCAGAGTGCACTATCTGACTACCGTACTCCAGCAGAGGTCGGATATACGTGCCGAGAATTATGGGGAAATCATCCTAAGATATGCGCGGGAAGGACCTTCGAATCATGTTTAGGACTGGAAAGGCAGACTTGCTCACAAGTTGGTGATGATGAGAGCAGGATAAGTTACAAGCTAACCAGAAACCGAGCAGCTTGTGTCGGTCAACCGTTGGCGATGTGGTTGCTCCGTTAATGGAAAACGTGTGACCAGTCTCTCTGACGAAAGACATGCTCATGCATTTGTCATCATTAACTGGGAGGTTCCAGTCCTCGAACCAGTGTTTTGTTTCATAAACTGCAATTTGCAGGTCTTCAACGCTTGAACTCCATAGGGTTACATCGTCTGCGTACATGGCAATGTTCGCAGGAAGGGCTGTAAGGTTGATTAGACCTTACTTCGCGGTTTCCTTAGTAAACGCGTGCTTCGGTCCTTTGTACTGCGTGGACCACCTGCACGTTACTCTAATGTGCGGCACTGCACAAATACGTTAACCAGAACAGTATTCTCCACGACCCGTGAGAACGAGAAGGCGATTGGGAGAGATAGTGGTTAGCGTGTATTTGGGAGCGTGCGTGAGAGCGTGCGCAAGAGCAACGGTCAAATGGCAACCGCGCTTGGCAGTCAGCGTTCAGTTAAACAATAAACGTGGTAAAAGTATGAACGAAGATGGCAACCGCTACAGGGGCCTCCTCCTAGAAGTCCGACGGAGTTGGGCTTCGATCGTGATGGTAAGCCGGAATTATTGGTTGTCCAGGAACTCCTCATAGCTTCTCCGTTATACTGTTGTTGACGTCGAACGACTGCTGATGAGTTTACCGGTGCCTGCACTCTCGAGATCCGATGTGCGTGGGTCCAACTGTGTTTTGGCGCCCGCGGGTCTCATACGAATGCAAGCCGGAAAATGCCTCGTCAGGTCCATCCAAAAAGGCGTCCAGTTGCCGTCTCCAGTGCCAGGCTGAACAATCGTCCCGTTGTCCAGTGAGCGGTTGGCTCCTTGAACGTGCACGGGAGTCAGACAGGCTACGGATGAAGCCAATTTGACTTGTTAGATCCGTCTGAGAGAGGGCAAGGTAAACTGGAACAAAATAGCGCCTGAGGGCGCCGGCGGATGTTGGACCGTAATAACAACACACAAACGATGTTCGGTGTTGTTGTAGTCGCTAGGAGACCAGAAGAAAATGAAATCATAACTACCGATTGTAATTTCACGGGTCTGTTGTTTGGTAAATCCATGGCGAACTTCCCAACTTATTGCTAACAGTCGGTTGTAAAAATCGTCACGAAATCGGCGAAGCGGACGGGATTTCGTAGTTGGCGACCGCGACGGCTACTTCGCGTTGCGGGTACGGTTGTAGAATCTGATGGACTAGCTGCCGAGTCCTCACTAGGCGTAATTGGGGGTGATTCGAGTGGTAACTCGCTCGATGCAGGTGACTGAGCGACTTGAGTGGGCGTAAATTGGCCGAGCGGCTTGCACTCAATGACGGCAGGTTTGAGACGATCGATAGATACGGTGTCGTGTCGTCCGTTGATATCTATGACAAATGTTTTTGCCCTACGTTTTATCACCCGAAACGGGCCAGTGTATGGCGCTTGTAGTGGTGATCGAACGCCATCGACGCGAAGGAATACATGGGTAGCGGTTCCTAACGCAGTTGGGACATAACTTGTAGACTGTTGTTCACGCGGCGGACTGGCCTTGAGCACTCGCATGTGCTGCGTAAGGCGCTGAGCATAGTCACCGTAGTCGAAAGTCACGGTTGGTGAGGGGGCTACCAACTCCCCAGGCAGACGAAGTGTACAGCCATATACTAGTACGGCCGGTGTTGTGTGTAACTCCTCCTTAACGGTACTACGCAGGCTTAAGAGTGCTAATGGTAGTGTTTCACTCCAAAGGGGGTTACCGTTTGCTCGAAGGGCGGCTTTTAATTGCCGGTGGAAACGCTCAACCATACCATTGGCCTGAGGGTGGTAAGCTGTCGTCTTAACGTGTTGGCAACCGAGCGTAGCGAGTAGGCTGCCGAAAGCGCCGTCAAAGTGTGGACCGCGATCGGTGGTCACTATTGCCGGGCAACCGAAATGACTAACCCAACCGGTCAGAAAAGCTTTCGCGGCCTCTTCCGAGGTGGGACGAGGGATAGGGATGGCCTGCGGCCAGCGAGTAAAACGATCCACGCATGTGAGTATGTAAACGTACCCAAGCGAAGGTGGGAGTGGTCCTACGAGGTCGACGTGCACATGATGAAAACGTGTTTCAGGTTCTGGGAACCTGGCTAACGCCGCCTTAGTGTGCCTATGGGTCTTAACACGTTGACACTGCAGACAAGCACGAGCCCATTGACCGACATCTCGTTTGACATTGTGCCAAACAAAACGCTCAGTTATCAGTTTCACCGAGGCAGTCACACCCGGATGAGCCAGATTATGGAGTGTCAGGAACGTAGGATAACGGTGGGCAGCAGGAACTACTGGCCTAGGGCGACCTTGCGATACATCGCACACGATGGTATTCTGGGAAGCTGGGATAGGCACTGTGGTTAAACTCAAAGAACCGTTTTGCCGAAGTCGTTCGATGTCAGGGTCCATAGTTTGAGCCTGTGCCATTGCGTCCAAATTGATGTTAGGCGTTTGTGACAGACTTAGTTGATATACGCGCGATAAGGCGTCAGCGACGGGATTAAATACTCCAGAGACGTGTCGTATGTCCACAGTAAACTGTGAGACAAAGTCTAAGTGGCGAATCTCGCGTGGCGAGTATCGATCGGAAGCTGACTTTAGTGCGTAAACCACAGGCTTGTGGTCTGTAAACACCGTGAACGAACGGCCTTCGAGTGCATGTCGAAAATGACGGATTCCCAAGTAGATGGCTAATAACTCTCTACCGAACGTGCTGTACCTTGATTCCGCGGGTTGTAGGCGCTTGGAGAAGAATGCTAAAGGTTGCCAAGAGTCATCTACGAACTGTTGCAGTACTGCTCCAACCGCTGTGTCCGAGGCATCCGTCACTACCGAAATAGGAGCCAAAGGGTCGGGGTGTGTCAGGAGTGCTGTGTTGGCGACAGCATCTTTGACCTAGGCGAATGCGGCCTGTGCCGTGTCGGGAAACACGAACTTCCGCTTACCTCCGCGCAACAGGTCGGTGAGGGGTTGCATCATTTCCGCACAGTGAGGAATAAATCGGCGGTAGAAATTCACCAGGCCGGCAAACTGACGCAACTGGCGAAAAGATTGGGGTTCAGGGTAGTCGCGAATAGCGGAAACTTTATCTGACAGAGGGCGGATACCCGAGGATGAAATAGAATGTCCTATGAACGTGATATCAGACCGGCCTAATTCGCATTTCGCGATATTGATCGTAACGCCGTGCTGGCTAAGGCGTTCGGAAAGTGCTCGTAAGTGCGTAGCGTGCTCTTGCTCTGAAGAACTCGCCACCAAAATATCATCCAGGTATACGTGGACATTTTCCAAACCACGGGTTGCCTCGTGCATGAACCGTTGAAAGGTCTGGGCTGCATTGCTGAGTCCAAACGGCATTCGCAGAAACTCGAACAGCCCGAAAGGTGTAGTGACGGCAGTTTTAGGGATATCGGCCTCTGCTACCGGGAGCTGGTTGTACGCACGAACTAAATCGATACGGCTGAAGATGGAGCAACCTGATAAAGACGAAGTAAGATCCTGTATATGGGGAATCGGGTATCGGTCCGGGACGGTGACTTTGTTAAGTGCTCTGTAATCACCACAAGGTCGCCAGTCGCCACTAGCCTTAGGAACCATATGAAGGGGGGAAGCCCAAGGGCTACTAGAAGGGCGTATTATACCCAGTTCTAGCATATGTTCGAATTCGGCCTGTGCAACACGAAGCTTGTCTGGTGCTAACCGACGCGGCCTACTAAACACTGGGGGTCCCTTAGTGTCGATATGGTGAGTGACACTGATCGTCACTGCTGGGAGAGGCCCGGCCTGCCGAAACATGGCCGGGTAGGCGGCGATGAGTTCGCTATAAGGTTGGTGTGCCGGTGGTTGAACGTAAAAGGGCGTGACGTGATTCACTCGCGAATTATGACCCGCAACAGCGAAAGTGGTCTGACGATCCACCACTCTGCGGCGCCGTGCATCAACTAACAAGTCAAAGTGCTGCAGGAAGTCAATGCCTAGAATTGGGTACGGGACGTCGGCGATGATGAATACCCAACGAAAATTACGCTTTAAACCCAAGTTTAAGGTGAGCGACCGCTGGCCAAACGTTGGGATGGCCGTGCCATTGGCAGCGCGTAGTGTTTGGGCCTGCGGTGTGCTATTGTCGTCTTTCGCTCGGGGGAGGACGCTCACTTCGGCACCGGTATCTACAAGGAATAGGTTATTTGAAATAATGTCCCTTACGTTCAAAAGACGACTATTGGTGTGATACCCGGCTTCGTGGGTCGCCACCACGGGCCGGGGGTTTAGTTTCCCTGATGAGCACCGGGAAACGTACACCCTCGTTCGCATCGTTTGGCTCCCTCACCGAAGCGAATGTGGTATTTACAATATCCTTCTTTTGAAGAACCGACGAAACGGCGTCGCAATGACGGACTATGGAGCCTAGGTGAGCGTGCGCGGTGCCGCTCCTGTGACCCCCTTCTAACTGCTAGGCGTTGGAGGCTCGCGTCAATTCTAGACAAAACTGACGCGAGATCGTTAGATGTGGGCAAGGCAGGCACCGTTGCGACGGACGGCTTGGTTACTCCAGCTACAGCGGGGTTGTATCGTGACATAATGTCATCAGCTATCGCTGCAGTTTCCTCTAGCGAGCATTTGCGTGTGGCACTTAGTAAAACTGGAATGTTATGCGGCAAACGCTGCAGCCAAAGTTCCCTCAAGAGCGGGTCCTCACCTATTGTCGGTCCTCTCAAGCGCTGCATCTCACGCAGCAGTTCGGAGGGCTTCCTACTTCCAAGCTCAACGTTTTGAAGTTGTTGCATACGTTGGTCTTGCGTTGGGGTCGTGCGGGCAATGACAGCCTCCTTTAAAGCCTCATAGCTTCGGGAAGAGATTATTACGTCCCTTACTTGCATTGTGACTTCTGACGGGAGGCGGCCTGCTACCCACCTGAAACGGCTGGCGTCGCTGGTTATACGGCAGTTTTCGAATTCTAACTCGACCAGCGTGAACCAGAGTTCTGGATCAGCAGGTGTGAATGCCGGTATGTGCAGCGTGATCGCCCCAACGGTGGGGTCTGAGCAGGATTTCCGTTCGGCAGACATAGCGATTACTTTATGGAATACCGACGGGAAAAGAAATCAACGACCAATGGGGCACTATAGTCTTCGCGAAAAAAAAAATCACGACAAATTAGACACACAAAATATGTTTGGACGAAAAAAAAAATTATTTGGTAAACCAACCGAAAAAAAAATCAAGATAGGGAAACAATAAAACACACAAAAACGTACGCAGAGGGGACCTTGAACGGTAGAAAACAAGGAAACTCACGTGACCTGAGTATCACGTCGGGCTCACCAATTGTAAGGTTGATTAGACCTTACTTCGCGGTTTCCTTAGTAAACGCGTGCTTCGGTCCTTTGTACTGCGTGGACCACCTGCACGTTACTCTAATGTGCGGCACTGCACAAATACGTTAACCAGAACAGTATTCTCCACGACCCGTGAGAACGAGAAGGCGATTGGGAGAGATAGTGGTTAGCGTGTATTTGGGAGCGTGCGTGAGAGCGTGCGCAAGAGCAACGGTCAAATGGCAACCGCGCTTGGCAGTCAGCGTTCAGTTAAACAATAAACGTGGTAAAAGTATGAACGAAGATGGCAACCGCTACAGGGCTGTCGGAAGATTGCTTATGTAGATCAAGAAAAGAAGAGGACCTAAGACCGACCCTTGGGGGACCCCAGTTGTTACTGGAGAGGGTTGAGACAAAACGTTCCCGACTTTACCCACAAAGGTGCGGTCGGCAAGGAAGCTACGTAGGATGGCCAACATGGAGCCTGTGATCCCGTATGTCTGTAGCTTATAAACAAGAGGGGCATGGGGGACCTTATCGAAAGCCTTAGCAAAATCGATGAATACAGCGTGTGAGAGCTGGCCATCATCATAGGCTTTCGTTAGACTATCCATGACAGTAAGCATATTGGTGATGCATGATCTGCCAGGAAGAAACCCATGTTGGGACGGGGAGAGGATCTTATTTCTATGAAGATGGGAAAGAATCTCACTCTTAAGAATTCCCTTAAAATTTTACTGGGGATGCTAGTGAGGCTTATGGGTCTGTAACTAGAAGCAAGGTGTTTACTACCCTTCTTATAGATGGGTGCGATCACTGCTTTTTCTCAGCTACGGGGGAAAACTCCATCGTCAACACATCGCTGAAAAAGCGAGGCATAAGGAGCAGCTAATGTATCCGCGGCTTCCTTCAGAATACGGGGGTGGATTAGGTCAGGACTCATAGGGCAATATTGGTTGAGCCGTCGGAAACCTTGAGCGACTGCACCAATGGGAATAGTGACGCGGTTAAGGGTAGTGGTCAGAGATAACGGGTGCATGGTAGGGTGGGATGATATGGGTATGGAGCTAAAAATTGTACGGAAGTAGGAGCTGAATGCCTCGGCTACTTGGCTAGGGGAAGTGATTGGAGATCCGGCACTATCTTTGAGAGCTAATGGCGTCGGAACTGTACCCCTAAGACGGCGCATGTACTGAAAGAAAAATGCCTTATTGGTCCGTGCTCGATCAAGTACAGATCGTTGGACTGCATTCTGATAGGACCTAATCTTGTCTTTGCATATGTTCCGTATGATCCTGAAGTCTTCTGCATCACGCGCAAGGCCTGTGGCTTTATATCCAGCAAAGAGGAGTGCGCGTTCGTCTAGAATGCACCTAATGGGGCGAGGGAGAGGTCGCTTAGCGGTCTGTGGGCGATGAATTCTGGGGACAAATAGTCTACCAGCTAGGGAGATTAACCCTCTGAGATTCTCTGCTATTTCATCAGCAGAGTTACCTGGGTTAGTTGAATTTAGCTGGGAGCGAATAAACGCACAGACTTGGTCCAAATTGGTCCTTTTGAAGGATCTCAAAGCTTTGGTTTCTGAGGGAAGAGGAGACCATTTCACAATATAATCGAATCCAATGAGAATGTGATCACTTTTGCCGAGGGCGGCAAGTAACGCATCACATCTATTTGGAACCGATCATTGGTGATGACCAGGTCTAGGTCACGACTGACTCATCGGTTTCGCGCCACTGTATTCTCTTTATTATGATATGTATTTGTACTGTATGTGGTTCCGCGCATACGAAATACTATGCTACGTCCTATACGACCTTGAGTTTCTTGATTCTCAATAGTTCTGTACGGGGTTCAGCCTATTCAATCCATTCGATAGCACATTTGGCGTCGCGCAAAGGAGTTAAACTATAATTGCTTCTGAAATGGAACCTCTTGATATGAATTCTACATCCCGACAGGTTGAGTAGTATACGGAACGTTTTAAAATTTGGTGTTTGACCCCAAAACACTTGGATGATATGAAGAAAGCAGCATTTTTCCTTCGTTTCATTGGAAAGGATGCATACAGTCTCGTGAAAATTTGTTTTTTTCCGGATCCTTGCATCAGTTTACCGTACAACAAGCTCAGAACCACTATTCTACAGCACTTCAGGCCAGTCAATTTCATTGCTGCTGAGACAGCCAAATTTAACTGACTCACTAGACCTGAAAACCAATCAGTACGTGAATTCATTCTCCAGCTTCAAACACAGGCAGTGAAGTGTGTAGCGTACTACTCTGTCTATGTGGTACACTAAATTATTGTCAACAATATCTAAGGCGACACTAGCAAACTAAGACGGGCGGAGGAGCGTGCGGTGATAAAAAGGTCAAAAGGGTATGTACATCAAGAATAAAAATGAAACAATAGGTGTGACTCAAACTCACAGTTGTTCAGTGTTCTTGTGATCAGGAGATGAGTGTCGAAGAGCCAATATCCGCCAATGTCTTTAGCTCAGTTCGGTCTGACAGCCATCCGTTGAACAGAACAGGATGGTATCGAGCGAAGTGCCAAGAAACGCCGTTGAAGCTTCTAAAATGTTTTGTTTCACACAGTTAGTTCCGACCGATATGATTCCAAGACACTCCAAACCAGAAGATGAGACCGTGCCAGAATTAAAGGTTTATTTACAGCCTTTTTTTTGTATTGCGCGGTGGTGACGACCAAAAGGTGTGTGTTTTTACATTAAAACGTCGGTACAACAAAGGAGTGTCGCACCAAGGGACGTTGAAAATCATGGAAAATGTCGGAAATGTACAGGTACCTACACAGCTCCCCCGCCAGAGCGTTTGTTGTTCAAAATAAACGCTCGATAGAAAAATAGAAAGAGGAAACGGTTAGCGAAAGAAAACGTCAACTAACAAAGTCTTGAAATCTGACAGGATGTCGAACGTTTCTGCCGGAACGGCGGGTTACCAGGGTGGGTTTTTGCTGTGGTGGTGCTGGCGGGTGTGGTGTAGTGTCTGGTGTGATGATAGAGTTTGGATTATCAACAGGAATTGTTGGTGGTGTGTCCGTGGATGGTGATGGTGTCGGTGTGGTTGGTGATGGAGGTGTATCAAAATGCGCGGGTTTTAATCTGTCAATGGAAACTGTGTCTGGCTTATCGGCTTTTTGAACCACGAAATATTTGTCTGTGCGACTAAGCACTTTAAATGGACCATCATACGGTGGTGTGAGTGGTTTGCGAACAGCATCGTTACGAATAAAAACGAAAGGTGACGTATATAGATCATTGTGTACAAAAACGTGTGTGGATGACAAGCGAGTGGGTGTTGGACGTAGATGTGACATACGGTCTTTGAGTTGTTGGACAAATTGGGATGGGTTAGGACTGGCATCGGTGCTAGGTTGAACATACTCACCTGGAAGGCATATGGTGGTACCGAAAACGAGCTCAGCCGACGTGCTGTGGAGGTCGTCTTTGACTGATGACCGCAGACCTAAGAGAACTAGTGGCAGGTTGTCGCTCCAGTTATTGGGGTTTGGCTGTGATATCAGTGCTGCTTTGAGTTGACGGTGTAGGCGCTCTACCATGCCATTGGATGAAGGATGGTATGCAGTTGTTGTGATGTGTTTACAGCCAAGCAGTTTAGTGAACTCACGAAACAAAATCGATTGGAATTGGCTGCCACGGTCTGTGGTGACGGTAGACGGTACACCAAATGTAGCAATCCAGTGTTGGAGTAGTACTTTCGCAATATTTTCTGCCGAGGTGTCGGAAATGGGTACTGCCACTGGCCAGCGTGTGAAACGATCAACAACGGTTAATAAGTGGGTATGTCCATTTGATGGTGGTAGTGGACCAACAAGATCGACGTGAATATGTGTGAAACGGACGTCGGGAACGGTAAACGTACTGGGAGGAGAAAAAGTGTGGCGGTGGACTTTGTTTCTCTGACATTGTAAACACTGTTTAGTCCATAATGCAATGTCAGAATTCATACTGGGCCAAACAAATCTGGCAGAAATGAGTTTGCGAGATGCACGGATACCAGGATGGGAACGCGAATGAAAATGATCGAAAACGATCTTCCTGTAGCAAGTTGGGACGATAGGACGAGGGTTACCTGTAGACCAGTCACATAGGACTGTGCCATCGGCTAAAGGTAGGGGAGAATCCTTGAGCTGGAGTGTGGAGGATGTGCGCAGTTCGAGCAAAGATGGATCATCACGCTGGAGGTTTGCCAGTTCCGTAAGATCGAATTTAGTCTGCACCGTGTTGATGTCAGGTCTGGATAATGCATCAGCCACAACATTATCAACTCCACGCACGTAGCGGATGTCTGTTGTGAACTGAGAAATATAATCCAAATAGCGGATATCTCTGGGTGAATGTCGGTCAGGCTTGGCATGAAGTGCGTGTGTCAGGGGTTTGTGGTCAGTGTGCACACGAAATTGTCGTCCTTCCAAAAGGTGGCGGAAATGACGGATGGACAAGTAAATGGCTAGGAGTTCACGAGAAAATGTGCTGTATTTTGTCCGTGCCGCCTGGAGTTTTTGCGAGAAGAACGCTAAGGGCTGTAACTGGTTGTCCACTATTTGGTGAAGCACTGCACCGACTGCAGTATTTGATGCATCAGTCGTTAGGACTAACTTAGTATTTGGATCCGAATGTGGATGGTGCAGCATGGTGGCGTCTGCGAGAGCTTTTTTGGCTTCTGTGAAAGCTGTCTGGGCCTCGGGAGTGAAATCGATCGTCTTGACGTTGGACTTGAGAAGATCGGTCAAAGGTGAAACGATGGTCGCACAATGGGGAATGAAGCGACGGTAGTAGTTCAAAATTCCCAAGAAACGTCGTAACTGTGTGATCGTTTGAGGTGCAGGAAATGACAGGATGCTGCGCACCTTATCTGAGAGGGGTGTCAAACCTTTTTGATCGATATGGTGCCCGAGGAAGTCGAGGGACGGAACACCGAACACGCATTTACTAGGGTTCAGCTGAAGTCCGTATTGTTGGAAACGTTGAAAGAGTTGGCGCAAGTGGCTGGCATGCTCCGATGGAGAGGCGCTGGCAGTTAATATGTCGTCGATGTAGCCAAACGCGAAGGGTAGACCTCGAAGCACTTCATCGACGAATCGTTGGAACGTCTGAGCAGCGTTTCTCAATCCAAATGGCATGCGAATGAACTCGAACAGGCCAAAAGGCGTGGTGATGGCTGTCTTGGGAATGTCTTCTTCGGCCACGGGGATTTGGTGATATGCCTTTACGAGGTCAACCTTGGAAAAGATTGTCTTCCCAGAGAGATTCTGTGCAAAATCATGAATGTGTGGGATCGGGTACCTGTCGGGGACGGTGACGTTGTTGAGAGCACGGTAGTCTCCACAGGGTCTCCAATCACCAGATGATTTTGGAACCATGTGCAAAGGCGAGGCCCATGGGCTTGAAGACGGTCGAATGATGCCAAGATTCATCATATGTTCGAATTCAAGGCGTGCGATACGGAGTTTGTCGGCGTTGAGTCGTCGTGGTTGAAAGTGGACAGGTTGGCCTTTTGTGGCGATGTGGTGCTGCACAGCATGAGAGACTGGGTCGGTGAACTGACACGGTTTAGTGAGGGATGGAAACTCCTTCAAAATGTCAGCAAACGGCGATTGCGGGATCGCCAGCCGAATACCCAGAGAGTTGGTGCATTTACCAATGCCGACTGTATAAAGTTTGGTTGTGGTGTCTACCAGCTTGCGATTTTTGAGGTCCACTGTTAGGCCAAAGTGTGAGAGGAAATCCGCGCCAATAATGGGAGTCTGAACATCTGCCTGGATGAAAACCCATTGAAAAGACCGTCGGAGGCCTAAATCAAGAGTGATGGACCGTTGGCCGAATGTAGCAATAGTTGTTGTGTTTGCTGCTTGCAGTGTAAAGTGAGATGGTTTGAGGCTGTGATGTTTGGGTGGGGGGATTACACTGATCTCGGCGCCGGTATCAATGAGGAATCGAAGACCACTGGATCGGTCAACGATATAAAATAGGCGACTTTCATGTGGAGGGCCAGCCCTAGTCGTCGCCGTTACTGGCTGGCCTGGTCGTTTGACTGTGGAGTGTAAGTGCGGAATGAACATGGAGGATCGCAGCGGCGTGCCTTGGAGCCAAATGTGCGGTGGTACCAACACCAGGTTTGTAATCGGCGGTTTCTGGACCGTGATCTAGGTCGATGAGGTACTTCGGTGGACACAGATCGATGAGTAGTAAATGCGCTGCACATTGCACTGACCTGATTGCACAACATGCGAACGGTTTCTTTTAGGTCCGTAATGTCCTTATCGATATGCGAGTGATGGGATGGGGAATCAGGACTGCGAGAAACGTGACCACGGCGATCTGGGGCAGGAACTGGTAATTTCGAAGGGGATTCGTGCGTCGGAGTGGTTTCGGCGGGTGATGTCATGTGAACACAGGGTCTACCAGCCGGGTAGCATTCCATTATTCTGTCGGCGTGCTGTGCAACTTTGTCAAGTGGAGTAGTGGGTTCCAGCATTGATAGGACCTGCTGCATCGGGAGAGGTAGTTTATCAACCCATATCTCCCTGAAAATGGCGTCGTCCATTTGCCGTCCAGCCAGTAGCGACCGCATGTGGCGCATAAGCTGGGACGGAGTTTGGTCTCCGAGCTCCACCGACGTGAACAGTTCACGGAGCATTTTTCCGGCTGATTTTCCGGTACGCTGAATGACTGCTTCCTTAAGCTTCGTGTAAGGAGCTTCTGGTGGAATGGGATCGAGGAGATCTTCCACGTCAACAGCGATGTCAAAGGGAAGTGCTTGGACAACGTGAGAGTACTTCATGCGCTCGCTGGTTATACGTCGAGTGGCAAATACGGCTTCTATCTGTCGAAACCACACTCGAGGGTTGGTCGGGGCAAAAACTGTCAGTTTCAGAGCAACCGCGTGGATGTCAATAGATTCGCTGTCAGACATGGTGAATGGTGTGAAACTTGGACCGAGAGAATGAAGCTAGTGTCAAATGATGGAAAAACAACCTGGGCTCACCAATTTTGTAGCGTACTACTCTGTCTATGTGGTACACTAAATTATTGTCAACAATATCTAAGGCGACACTAGCAAACTAAGACGGGCGGAGGAGCGTGCGGTGATAAAAAGGTCAAAAGGGTATGTACATCAAGAATAAAAATGAAACAATAGGTGTGACTCAAACTCACAGTTGTTCAGTGTTCTTGTGATCAGGAGATGAGTGTCGAAGAGCCAATATCCGCCAATGTCTTTAGCTCAGTTCGGTCTGACAGCCATCCGTTGAACAGAACAGGATGGTATCGAGCGAAGTGCCAAGAAACGCCGTTGAAGCTTCTAAAATGTTTTGTTTCACACAGTTAGTTCCGACCGATATGATTCCAAGACACTCCAAACCAGAAGATGAGACCGTGCCAGAATTAAAGGTTTATTTACAGCCTTTTTTTGTATTGCGCGGTGGTGACGACCAAAAGGTGTGTGTTTTTACATTAAAACGTCGGTACAACAAAGGAGTGTCGCACCAAGGGACGTTGAAAATCATGGAAAATGTCGGAAATGTACAGGTACCTACAAGTGCGACTACGTTCCCCAATTGGAAGATCACCTGCGCGATTGCTTGATTGCAAAAATATACCTTCCAAATTTGCAACAGAAGCTGTAACTTTCAACTGGTCAGACCTTTCATCACATTCACTGTACTTGTGAACAGTATGAGGGCGTAAAAGCTGTAACTGCTGTGTCGGAGTCCGTATTACTCAATCCTACTAAACATCAAGGCGATCGACGCAGTCAAAAATTATGGCAATTGAACAGGTCAATAAACTGTCGTAGCAACCAGCCCCCACTTCAGCGATCGACTCGTTCGAATTCTAACCAAACCTGTTCGAATTTTGGCAAGTGTTTTATATGTGATCGGCTACCTTCTCGTTTCACATGTCCCTATCGAAGAGCTACGTGTTTTGCCTGTCGTAAGGTTGGCCATATCAAGTGTTTGTAGAAGTATCCCAACACGTCGACTGACAATTTCCTGATCACCATCTGACACTTCTTCACTTGATATCAGTTTCCCGACACTTGCAATATCTGTAACTTTCCTAACCCCTTCACTTGATTCACTGAATATACAACAGCCTGTTTTGAAATGTTCTAAGGTTTCTGGTGGAATGCACATTCCTGGAGTAAGGTTAGGAATATCTGGCGATCCCGTTTTTCCAAAGCGTGGAATAATTTCTTTTGGTTTGAGAGAACCTCTCCGTCAAGCAATACAGCCTATGTGTGAGCGCGGAATTATTAGCCCTGTGGAGTCGTCCAACTGGGCCACACAGATTGTCACTCCGTTAAAGACTGATAGAAAAACACCGCGGATTTGAGGTGACTGCCAACTGGCATTGAATAAGTGTTCATTGTAGCGCACATGCGTGACTGAAGAACCCGCAGACGTGCTCTACGAACTTGCAGGGTCTAGTGTATTCTCGAAGATTGACTTAAAAGATGCAAACCTGCCAATACCCTTGGATAAAGAATTCTATGCGTTAACGAACATCAACACTCTTTTTGGTCTATTTCGGTACGAAATTTTGCCTTTTGGTCCCAATGTCTCGCCCGCCATTTCGCAGCAGCCTCTTAACAGTATTGTGCAAGATTTTGTGGACATTGAGCCATACCGAGATGATATTGTTGTCCATGGTTCCACTCGGGCTATACATAATTATAGTCTCTGTTTTCTGCTGAAGCAGTTTATTAATTTTGTACTGTACGAATCAGTCTACATGGTACACTAAGTTAATGTCAACACTATCTAAGACTGCACTAGAAAACTGAGATAGGCGGAGGAGCATGTTGAGGAAAAGGGTAAACGGGTATGTACATTAGAAAAATTAAATGAAACAAAAGGTATGACACAAACTCACAGTTGTCCGCCGTTCATGTAGTCGGGAAGTGAGCCCTAAAGAACCAGTGTCCGCCAATATTTTTAGTCCAGTTCATTCTGATAACCGTCCATCTAACCGGTCAGGATAGTGTTGATACGAGTGCCAAGCGATGCCGTGGATGCTTTTGAAAATGGTTTATTTTTCACTGTTAGATCTGGTTGGTGTAATTCCAAGACACTCCAAATCAGATGGTGAGACTGTGAGAGAATGAAAGATTTATTGGCAGCCTTTTGTACTGCATGGTAGTGATGTTCGAAAAAGGTGTGTGTGGTTGTTTTACATTAAAACGTCTGCACAACAGAGGAGCGTTGCACCAAGGGACGTTGAAGATCACGGAAGAATTCGGAAATGTACAGGTACCTACAAGTTCAACGATTCCATTGACCCAGACAACTGTATTTTTGGCGTCTCTGAGTTTTCGTGTCTTGGTTACATCATTACCGCTAAGGGTTTCTCACCGGTCCCAGGACGGTTAGCCCCGCTCACTAACATACCTTCCCTTACAAACATTCATGAACTACGTTCTGTTCTTGGTGGTTTTCAGTACTATGCTCGTTTTATTCCAAATTTTTCCGAACAAGCTAGTTGTCTGTTCGATATTCTGTCCACCAATCCCTTCTTTTGGAATCATGCTCATGAGAAGATCTTTCGTAAGTTGCAATCTTACCTACAATCCGGCGTCGTTCATAAGCAGTATTCTCCGAGAGATCATTCAACTGTCATTACTGATGCATCTCCTACGGGCATAGGAGCTGTTCTTGAAAAACGCGAGCAGTCAGTCATTTGCATTTCAAGGAGGCTCACTAAAGCTGAACAAAGATATTCACAAACAGAGAGAAGCCTTAGCAGTTTACTGGGCCGTCAAGCATCCACATAAATACTAGTTTGGCCAAACGTCCACCATATTTACTGACCATGAGGCATTGCAGTTCATCTATCATCGACGTCATTCATTGTCGAAATCATCAGCTGCAGTGGTTCACCGATGGAGTATTTCAGTCAGCCCATTTGATTATGATATTCTGCATCCTAGTGCTAAATACATACCACACGCTGATCTTCTATCCAGAATGTCATATTCATCTTGACAATCAGTCACTCATGACGATTTGTTGATACAACCCGTGCCTGTGCGGCGTGTAGATCTTCTGAAGGACACAAAAACGTATTTTGCTTCAGTCATTTCAGCTCTACGTCGGAATTCAGCGTCAAACGAAAACCGGCGATTCCCTGACTTCTACTCCCGTCGTGATGATTTGTCGATCACACCAGTTGGATTACTGTGCCTTAACGACCGTGTGAGCATTCCCCCAATATTATTTTCTGTTATATTGGAAGATCTCCACTCAGGGCATCTGGGTGTTGACAAAATGAAGCCACTAGCACTACTTACTTGCTAGTGGCCGGAGTTGGATGTCGACATAGTACGTACAACAAAAACTGCAAGCATTGTTTATATAAGGTGCATTCAAAACCATCTAAGTGGCTTCCTTGGTCAGTGCCTTGTGAGGCGTTGCAGCTGGTACATACAGACTATAGTGGACTCTTGCTGAGTTAATACTACATTCTTGTGGCCATTGATGCTTTTTCCCGCTGGCCAGGGGTATACTTAACAACTTCGCCTACGGCTGACTTCAAACAGACTGAGATCAGGAAAACATTCAGCAGATAAGGAGTTCCGTTTTTGCTAGTTACTGATAATAGCACACATTTCACTGATAAACTCATGGATGAGTGACTAAAAGGTCTCGGTTTCAAACGTGTGGCGAGTTCACTGCTCCTGAGTAGCTTGTCGTCCGAGTCTCAAGGAACTCCACAATTCTTTGTGCCACCCGGGTATTCCACGCCTCATGCACTTTGGGGGAGCACGTAACTTACCGTATTCCTTGCAAGATGTGAAATCCGTGGTGACTCAATGCCCAGCTTGCACAAAAGCCAAGCCTCGCTTCTTCAACCTCCATATGCTTCCGTCATCGAAGCCACAGGACCTTTCGAAAGATTAGGTATAGATTTTAAAGGACCACTGCAGTCAGTTTCCAACGATCGCTGTCTACTCACTTGCAATGACGAGTACTCGCGGTTTCCCTTCGCCTTCGCATGCTCCGATGTTTCCTCGTCCACTGTCACCAAATGCCTCCGCCAATTGTTTGCGACCTTTGGTATGCAGCCATTTGTCAACTCCGACAGAGGTTCCTCGTTTATGCCCTTAGATCTTCGAAATTTCCTCCACGAAAAAGGAATCGCATCCAATGGAATCACTAGCTACAGTCCCCAAAAACGTTCAAGTCGAACGGTTTAATGCGACACTATGGTGCACTATTTTGTTGGGACTAAAGATAAGAGGATTGCCTGTTACTCATTGGAAAGTGTTTTTCTTGATGCTTTGCATTCTGTTCGTTCCTTACTCTGCACATCCAAAAAAGCTGTCCCTTACGAACACTTATTTTCGTACTGTAGCAAGTCCGCCACCGGTACCGCCTTGCCAACTTGGTTATTAACTCCGAGTCGAGTTCTCGTTAGGAGAAATTCCCGCACATCAAAAAACGATCCAATGGTAGATGAAGTGGAGCTCGTCGAATGTAACCCACAGTATGCTTGAGTGAGTTTTTCCAGTGGCCGAGAGGAGACTGTTTCAATTAGACAGTTAGCTCCAGCGGGGACAGCACAATCCGACAACTCCATTTTGTACCCTCAGACAGACCTCCCACAGGGCATTCCTAACGAAGTTCAATGTACTTCTGACCCTGAAGTGTCAGTCCATATACCACAGTCTGCCACCCTACATGACACTCAACAAAATTCTTCAGACTTATTTGATAATACCACACAGCTCATCACTAAACAACAACAACAAACCTAACCGTATTTCTGCGAAGTCAAGAAGCTTGAACCCCTGATTGCATTCCTGTTTTGATCTGCTTTTTTATAATTGTGAAACTACTTCCAACGTTCCAGAGTGTCCACCGCTTTCCTCGGTGAGGGATAATAGAATATACTTCAGTGTTATTCGTTCTTTTCACTGCAAACATCCTTTTTAGGCTGTGCTTAAGTAACAAATCTGATATAGCCTCAATTCAAGGTCTTTGTTTTCTGATTTCCACTAAGTGGTGGGCCTGAGATTACGACAATGTGGCTTAAAACCCAGCTGAAGTATGGTCAAAAATATTTTTGTCCGCATTGACGGTTATACCATGTGCGGCGAAATGCTCAAACAACTGGCGTAGTTGTTATTTATCGGCATCTTCAGATTCATTGATTACTAGCAGGTCGTCTTTTTAGGCGGAAACCAAACCTAAGCCTCTTGTAACCTGATCGATAAAACTCTGAAAGGTTTGTGCTGCGCTGCGTAAACCAAATGGCATTTGTAGAAATTTGAAGGGACCAAAATCTATTGTTACCACTGTCTTGTGTACATCCACATATGCAATGGGAAGCTGGTGATAGGCGCGTACCAGATCCATTTTTTAAAGACACGCGAGTTCCGTTGAGGCTGTCCATGATATCCTGAACAACTGGGATGGGATACCTATCTGGAACAGTGGCGTTATTGGGGGCCCTATTACCTACACAAGGTCACCTATCTCCTGACATTTTGGGGCCCGTGTGAGGTAGTAAAGCCCAAGGACTATTTGATGCACGAATAATACACAATTAAAGTATGTGCTCGAACTCAGCTCGCGCAATTTTAAGCTATTCGGGTGCACGCCGGTGTGGCCTAGCAAAAACTGGAGGGCCTGATGTGCTAATATGACGACCCATCGAGCTGGTTACGGCAGGTAGTACGGAAGATGGGTACAGCACTTTTGAGTGTGTACCTAGAAGGTCACCGAACAAATGCGAATCGGTGATCTTAAGCAGAACAGGACTGATAGGGTTATAATCAAGTGAAATCCCATTCACAAATAAATTAGTTACACGATCCACGAGATGTTTGCGATGAGAATCGACCAAGAGGTCAAAGCGATGCAAGAAATTAATACTAAGTATGGCGTTTTGAACCTCTGCAATCAAGAAAACCCAACGGAAAGTGAGACGAAGAACAATATCTAACGTTTTCGAAGTTTGTCCATAAGTCTCTACAGAAGTACCATTAGTGGCACGTAAGTCAGAGAAGGGCCACTGTGGCGATTGTTAATGACAACACTTCATATTGTTTTATTGCATCTGCATGTGCATGCACAGTACGAGTTCGAGTGTTAGTCAGCTTAGATGATGTTCTTGATCTTCAATCGCACGTAGTTCTGGCAGGAGCTATATTGCTTTCATTGCGAATAGCACAAGTACTCTAGTCCAATTCTGAATTATCACAGACACCTATCTAAAGGTTGACCTGAAGGTAGGGACACACTGAATTCAGCACCTGTGTCTACCAAGTAGCGTGTCCCTGAATTATGATAGACGATGTAGAGTAGACGACTACCCTGGTGAGCAGCGTCCGTCGTGGTTACTCACTGGCGTCCTCGTTTCCCTGAATGGCTTGGGCCATGGAACAAGGCGGGCTGCAATAACTCGCCTTAGAACGATATCCATCATGATACCCAACAAAGAGCATCAGTCGGTGATGGCTGAACCGGAGTTTTTACAACGATGCTACTGAGAGATCCCTTTGGGTGAAACTCTGCTAGGTGATGCCTGGTTTGAACGTCCAGCTGGTGACACACTAAGTTTCTCTACCTACTTGACAAGATCGTGCACAAAGAAGCAAAGAGGCACAGATAGACTCAGTTTGTGAAGAAGTCACCTGATTGAACTTTGGCTCATGGGTTTCCCTAATTGTGTCGACCGTCTCGGAAAGTTTTTCCAGACGGTCCTCTGTGGACACACGAAGAACCTTCCGCACATCACTGGGAAGATGTTGGGGACATATCTCTCTCAGGAAACTATTATCGACCTTAGTAGTTTATAAAAGAGCGTGCATGTGCTCAAGCAACCGGGAAGATTTTTGATCTCCGAGCTCAGTGTCTACAAACAAAAGGACAATTCGCTGTTTGTCAGACATGCCAATCCGGCTGATGACCGCTGCTTCTATGAGTTCGTAAGGGTTGGGTTCTTCTGATTCCACCATATCTTATACTTCGTCGGCCGTGTGTGGAGGAAGAAGTGCGACCACGTTGCGGAGTCTACTAATTCCCGTAGTTACATTGTGCAGAGCAAAAGTTGGTTCTAACTGCGCAAACCAAACCTTAGGAGTACTCTCCCCGAACGGTGCGAACGGATCGGCAAGTGAACTTAGCGTCAAAAAATCTAGGGTCGGTCATACTACAAATGGTAAAATAAATTGAATTGATTCAAAAAAGTGGAAAAAATCAGTGCGGTGAGAAGACTGCAAAAACTGGTTAAAAATGCAATTAGCACTGACTAAAATTGATAAAATGGTTTAGCGGTACTCGAGGATCTACAGAAAAAATTGGGGAAAACAAAAGGTTCACTAGTTTAGTACTCCGGATACCAGGTACTAACTAGATCTCGAGAAAGGTTAAGGAACGCGCAACATGTCAAAAGTTCCGACCGTTGCCAAAAGACGGTATAAGTCAGTGGAATAGGTTTGGGACAGTTTGTGTTGAAGCAATATCGATCACGTCTGCGTTTCAGAGCGACATCGGACACGATACCAGCTAAGGGAGTTAGAAGTTCAATCGTGCGCAAGCCGATTAGTCAAAAGTGGGGTTTCCAATTGGCAGAAACCAACTGTCCTTACAGCAAGCAGACAAACAGCGCCCAGCCCCATGGCATCGAACAACACATTAAACTGTTGAGAGCTAATTGCTAATTGGTTGTGTTTGTCTGTGGTAATATTTAGTCATGAATCTACACATTCAAACTCAGTCATCCGCAGGTCTCTACAACCGAAAAGAACGAGAGAGTGACTGAAGCAGATCGCACTATACAACCATCGGTCGCAGAGGAGCATTCACCGTCCAGAACTCGGAGAGGGCAAATGTGTTAGCTGGTATGCAGCTAGAAGCTTCTCAAAACGGAAAACATGCGTTGGATATGCTGTTGTTTTGCCACATCAATGACATAACCTGATCGGTCAGCAAGAGATCTTTTATTTCGCACATTAAAAATCGAGCAGTCTGACTGGAGCAAGGGGCTTTACGGGCCACCGAAGAATCAGCAATGATTGAGATTTCTTTGTTGCACCCTGCAACAAAATACTGATTGCTTTTCCCAAGGAAATGACTTTCACAAATTGCAGTTTACCTTTGCCTCGTTTTTCATTACTCGTTTGCGGCACAGCTTTCCTCTTTACTGATGACATCAAAATAGTATACTCCTTCCACCACAATGACCTATCTAAAACACTGTGCAACATATCTGGAGACTTGTCTGCTAACGAAGGTTGGTGCACTCCGTGATTCACGGAAATCACTTACTTCAAAAATGCACCGTACTGCCCGATCAAATTAACTTTGACGGCCTTTATATTTTCATGTGTCCAACCGTCAAAGACCTTGGTATAATCCACTCCTGTTCCTTGAACTTTTCGGAGTAGTCATAGTTCCAAGTCCCTAGGGATAGGCGAAACCTAGACGTGATCCACCGATGTTTCCTACTACCCGCCAGTCGTCTTTTCATGTATGTCTCACACATGTATCAACCACAAACCCATTATATGCGTTACACGACGAAGAGCACACTAATCGTTTTCCTTGATAGCGGTGAACGGATCTTACGATCTCACGTTTAAACGCGCGCAGTTATCAGTAATAATAGGAGGCGATACCCATACTAAATGCAGCACAACACCCAACGCCGTTGGGCTAACGTTGTGCTAAAATGACTCCTGACATATGACCTGAATGCTTTCACAGAAGTTCGTGAAACTTCATAAGAAATATAATATTAGGAGTATCACAATATTCGTTAATATATAAATCTGCGGTACAACAACAGCACATTTTGTTTTACTGAATGCCTTTGTGACCAGGCGATACCAAAATGGCTCGCATTATTTTCCGTTGGTGGGATGCACTGTTCGGTTCTTCCATGGTGAAAAATGGTTTATCACACATAGAGATAACTAATGCACATTTTTACAGCTCGTTTGAACATGAAAATTATAGTCATCTTTCTCCATATACATAATTCCATATATATATATATATATATATATATATATATATAATGCATAAATATGCATATACTTGCATACGTGCATATATATCCTTGGACATTGAGGTAGTCGTATTGTAGTGTCGATTTTCATGAAATTCATTTGATGTTGATTACTAACTGCTAGTTAACCTTGGTCACTCATCTCCAGATCCTGGGGTTCAGAATACTTTGTTATGCCTAAAAGGACAAAGTGAAAGAGGTGCTGGAAGCACAAGAAGGTCATCAGTGTGGAGAAGTGCCTCATTTATGGGGAGACGACATTACTAGAACACAGGCAACCGTGGCCCAAATCACAGTCAATAGGTATGCTAAGAAAACCCGAATGTATTTCTTTAATCTTAATTCATAATGAATACAGTTACTCCTGGTGTCCATACTGTTAAAGTAGAGCCACAAGAGTTTGGCCAGCAGCAGATTCGGGGTTTGTGGATTTTTAAGCAGCCATCTCTTCACCACCAGCAAGTCAGACGCGATCATTCGTGCAGGTTGGTAAATTTGTATGTTATTTTAATTTTTCCAGCCGGTCAAGAAATACAGGTTGGAAGAATGGGGTGTGCCGAAATCAATTTGGGCGTCGTTTCGCAGTCCTTGTCCGATGATTTTATAACCCCTATGGCAATCACGAGGCAACTTCATGATGTGCCGCAGGCTTTGAGCTATCAGTTATCAGGTATTTCGCGTTACCCAATGTAAGTGTCTCATATAGCACTGTAGCTGAACCGCTGTCCAGTGAATGAGTGAGTCGTAGAACACGAACCCGAAGCCCAAATCGAATAAGGCGAGTGGGTGATCTACGTGTACTTCAGAGAGCTATCATTGGAATTACAAGCAACATACCTCAATTTGTGGGTCAGTCCAGTCACAAAGATCCGGGAATATACTTCAGATCGTCGGAAGGATCTGTCGGGAATCGTATGCTGAGCAATACGGGACCGAGTCATTGGAATGGGGTGAAGTCCTTCTTTCACAGGAAGAACAATTGACCAATCAGGGAAAGAGTGGTAAGCGCACATGAGATGGAAGGACAGGTTAGACCATGAAATTGGATCAGACAAGGACCAGAAGAATCACACTCACGCTTGACCTAGACCCTCAAGCAGGTGCGGCATGATCTCCAGCATGGAAGGAAAGTACAAAGGTCATTCATTTGGTGCGAGTGAGAAAGCGAATAAAGAACGGATGCAAGCATGACACACAAGGTCGGGCACGTATGATGCACAAAACTTGAAGGTCGTAGGCCCCTGGACTGATGGCAATGGGAAATCGGTCTGCTGCAAAAGTACACTCATAAGAGGACAGTAGGTGAACCGAGGTAAGGTAACCGGGTTCAACATGTGAAAGGAAGGGAAGACGTGTAGGTTGAATAGGTTGGGAAGGGCCGGGTAACGAGCTGATCAGGGTCACGTGAGTGAGAAAAGAAATCTGCGTGGGAATTTCACACAATGTACTGATTTACCGTTACACCACGGTTGTGAGATGCAGCGATCGGTATTCTTGATGAATCGTATTTGGAAAAACTCACGTCGTTCACCAAGAGACCCACAAGACCAGTGGAATAATTATACCGAAGAATTCACGAAGTCAGCATCCTGTATTCCGAAATGAAGGTAATGTTGCACCGAATGATATATTAATTCCTATTTGTGCCACACACATTCATCCTATCCTCTGTATGCTTTTGCTCCGCTATGCAATCAGATAAAATTAACATCATCAACAAACGCCTTGGAAACATTGCAAATTGATCGACGATGCACCTCTTTTATTGTCTTAACTTTTTAGGCAATTTTTCACACGGTTTGCCTTCAAATCGTCTGTCCGTGGATGGCGTACTATTGGACACACTCAATGCACCCATTCACGCAATCACCTGTAAATGTTTACCGCTTTCCAATAACCCTTATGACTCCGCTGTTCTAGTTTTGCATACGCTCACGTAAATTTGTATTGTTCTACTCTACTTTCCTAGAATACATATTTGTTTTTGAGTGTGACTACAGACAGCCCCCATTAGGCACAGAGTGGCATTTGTCGGTTGCTGGTTTCGAAGTGCACTACGGAAAGCCGTTCAAAAACAGGCTCACTGTCGCCGTCAGCGGTAGGTCAATGATATATCTCTATCTGACAAAACCCCAGACACCGTTCATTCCATCCCAAGTTTCATAGGAGAACGGTTGTCTGTCAATGAAAGACAGAGCGTTGATTTATCGAAACTAGGAATGAAGGTCATGCGAAACGAGAAAGCTGGTATGTAAATGATTGCTTTCTTCGAAGTAAATCTCAAGCCGTTTTTTTCTTTTCGGATTTTTATATTCGTTTGATGAATGCAACGCCTCTTAAGGCATTCTGGTGATTGACAACCTATTGC
Source organism: Fasciola hepatica (assembly GCA_948099385.1). Taxonomy (NCBI): domain Eukaryota; kingdom Metazoa; phylum Platyhelminthes; class Trematoda; order Plagiorchiida; family Fasciolidae; genus Fasciola; species Fasciola hepatica. The sequence continues at coordinate 2,457,830 of CANUEZ040000180.1, read as the reverse complement.
AAATCACAACCCTAATTGTTCCTCAGATTTAGTTCACAGTTTACGAGTACTAGTAATTCGCAGTCCTTTGTTTGAGAAATAAACATGTGCATTTTCCTATCCACAGTTTCCCAATTTTTCTATATCTTCTCACATCATTGATTATAGTTGCTTCGGTACACAGATTATCAGATATTTCTACGTATTGCTGGATGTAGTTTTCCATCAAATTATTTTCCAAATCTGCATGCGAATATATTTTTGTTATCCGAAGTTTTTTAAGTGCTATTGTCTCACCTTTCTACATCTTGATATTTCAGATCCGGTGACCTCGTAACACAAGAAGGATGAATATCATCCGACAGTTCGGAGTAAAGTAGTCTCCGAAGTGCATATTTGTATAAATTTTCAGTAAAACATTTTATGATGAAGTAACTGATTTCAAAAAACTGTTTTTTAATACAAGGTAAATTATCGATTTCGATCGATCCCCATGACAAAACCCATTACCTGTTCCCTACAACGGTTGACAAGTTTATTGTTGCTATCCACATCCGCAACACAATCACCAAATATTATTTAATTACGAAACATTTTCTTCCACATAATTTCAATAGTAAGTGATTTCATTGGAGATTACCTGCTATCTTTATCAGCTCAACAGTTCGCCCACATATGGCCCTTACATTGCGACATCCTGATCTTACAAAGCACCACGTCCTGGTATAGGCTGTGGCAAGGCCGCGCGGGGTTCAAAATCTCGCTATTTGACGTTTGACGGATTTCCCATGACGGAATCTTTTGTCTTACTCAGGCTGAAAGGGTTGTCTCAAGGCTGAACGGTCTCCCACTGTCCAGGGTTCTATCTTCCATATCACCGACAATTCAAGACTCAAGGAGCAGTCAAGGCTATTGTCCTGAACCCTTTAGCATTGTCCAGTGGTCTATTTTCCAGTTTACCGGCAATACCAGATGCAAGACACTGTCAAGATTTATATTTTGAACCCTTTCTTTCTTCCCATTGTCCTTTTATCCAGAGAAATATCTTCCAGCTCACAGGTGACATTCAGATAACAAGATAATCATAAGACCCGGGAACATTTAGGCTTTAGCCTCGTACCCATGCACTACTTCAAGACTTCAAGACAAAGCCACACATAGGTGTAATTATTGAGTCAACTTCTTGCCTTGTCGTGATCACATGATCCACTTTTAAAGACGAACATCAATGAACGAACATTCACGTCTTTCTGCTTTATCCGTATTGAAACCTATTCTTCTTCGTTATTGCTGTCGCTACGCATCCCACATCTGTCTATCATTGACATAGCATGATACACGTTTACCCGTTTTTCTTCGGTAACTTCTTTCATCATCATTCTGGAAATCTTTCCCCAGTTTTTGTTCATTTGGTACACATCAATATTCACGCATCAGTTTTGCCATAGCACTTCACGACTGCTTTGTTTTATCTCAAATTCGATATACAATTCCTGTTTATCGTCCGATTTTCTGTTCAGATCACTTCTATTCATTGTAACCAGCCATCAAAACTTTACGTCTTTTTAGGTTAACACTTCCGTCGATCCTGTTTGGTTTTCTCATCTTTACAGTCATTTTTGAATGAATTGTATATATACCCCCCATTTTTGGCCAATTCCAATTCACTTATGTAGGCAAAAGTGGTGAAACAGAGCGTCTTCAACTGACGTTATTACCCAGTATTTCAGTTGCTGTAAGCTATCTGACTGTATAACGAGAGCAGAAAATGAGGTTGACGTAGTTCTTGGATACCCGGAAGTATTTAAGAATCGGTTGGCTTGGCCAGGTGACCTTGAGTTTGCCTTTACCGGGGGCTACTTTAATTGTCCTTCTAAAACTTTCTCATGCACTTTATTGCGTGCATACATTTCTCTTATATTCCTGTGAAAATCCAATATTGCCATCACTTGTACCATATGACCATGCATTGCATCAAGCCTCGGGTTCGCCCGGGATAAACTATTGTTATTATGTGAGACCACCCCTAGAGTACTGCCCGATCATCTCTGCCCACGGGCCGAGTTCCTCTATCACAGTCCTTGAGACTATACAGCATGCTTTCACCCGAGAGGCTCCTAGGTCTATTCACAGCTTTAACCTACAGCCAACGCTGTGCACTCCTACACACTGAGCCCCTGTAGATTCACTACTTGAGGTTCAACCCAGTCGTTCTCTTCAAATTATTCTGTAGTCAGGTTCACGCCACCAGCCACTTGCCATTTGTTGCCCCCTTCGATGCCGGGCCTTTACCCTCCCTGTGCCTCTGGCCAACCTCTTTCTAAGGTCCCCATTCTTCCTGTCCGACTTTTCCAAGATCTGTAGCAAGCTCCCCACCAGTAAGCGCAGCTTCTCTTCACTGTGTGCTTCTAAACATGTACTTCTGATCTACTTAACTATCATCAATGGTGTTTTGCTAGCCAATGAGTGCAACTACACCGATGTGGCCTTCGGAGGAGGCATTAACCTCTGGTCTTGCTGTACAACGGCCCGGAAAGGCAAACCTTTTGTGCAATGAAGAACGGATTTTCTCAACTATCAAACGCGGAAAAAACGTAATTCAACAAGTCCAATCCACTGCGAAACGGAATTTTCATAATAATTGATGCAGTATTTGAATTTTGAATAGTGGTGAATCAGAACTCTGCAAATCATACTTGACTGTGCTCGTTCCTAGGCTAATGTTAAGAGTGTAACAGAACCGATGTTTCGGAAGGGCCAGGAACCAAGACGTACGAATAGTTCGCAGACATCCAGTAAAACTGGAGCAGTTAAACAAAGAGTGTAGATTCAGAAGGAATAACCGCTCTCAATGGAAACTACCTGAATTCAGTGGGCTTTTCCCAGTGCTATCCGCTACGACACTTCAGCGGCCGTAACACCTGCAGCGTATCCGTTATCAGCCAATACCTAGGTACCATATCCTCTCTATCTTTATTATCATCGTTTCTCGCACTATGATCATTGACTTCTTTTTTGCCCCATGAACAAACCTTCCGCTTTCAGTGCGATAACCCTACCCGTCACTCATATTCATCTATACTGCACATCCTAAATCATTCAATGAGAGCTCCAATAAACTCCTTATTTTGCATTATTACCTTGATCCTGTCACAGTCACCCACGGTCTATACCCATGTTATCACTAAACACTTTTCCGCGTCAGAATATATCACATATCTCTGCTATTGTATGAGCCCTGACGTACTACTGTCTTTACCACTGCCAACTCTTTTTCCATTTTTCGCCATCTTTAATCATGTCTCTGTGCCAGCCTTTCCTATTTCCATGACTCATTCTTTGCCTTTCTTTAGGCTTACGCACTAAAAAGGTTATTAAACACATGATTCTACCACGGCGTGTCTTGGGTTGCCGCGCACTATTCCCTCTAGTTTTTCATCACTTCCGGTGTTACTCAAACATACCTACGTTTTATCACTCTCCATCTGGGTTTTCCTTCCTAGTTCCACGGTCTCATCCGCTTCTATACCCAATCCCCTGCCCGTTACTTATTGTTTCCATCTTTCACTTAGGTCATCATCCTTGCCCGGGATGGGGTCTCAACCGCATAGTTCATTCATTCTAACAGGTCGTAGCCGTTGGCACCTACTATTTTCCAACTTATTCCAGGGACTCACTGCAATAAAGTGTCCTTGTTTCGCTTTTCTTTCTCTCTGCTCACCATCGATCCCCAGCTATGGCACGGCCAGACTTGGTTTCCCTATTTGTTTTCCCATTGCGGTCCTCCGCCCATGAGCATATCAATCTCAATTATGTTCGACTGCATACGGTACTATGCCACACTTCCCTGACAGGTATATCTGGATAACTCTGCTATCCGACCAATCCCTATTCCTATTGACTCCGCCCTCCAAGGTCCCTCGGAACTTGGCCATCTGATCCTGGATTATCCACCCTCGTCGCTGATACTATGCCTCCATGTACAATCACCAACGATCAATCTTGCCAATTCCATCGGAGGAGGGCGCTGTCAAATCCACAGATTTGGCCGGCGCACATCATGCAGGCAAGCAGTCTGTAACGATGTGCGGGAGCACTTAGGTTGGTAGATCAAACCTTCTATGTTCACTTCATGACGTGACTTTCACACTGAGTTCCCAGCACATGGTCAGCCCCATCCACTAGCACCGGTGGCGGATAGCATGCCTGCGCAGTCTCAATTCTGCTACGGTAGGCTCATCTAACGATTCATTATTACTCTAATCACTTCTCGTTATCGTCGTTCTGTCACTGCATGCACACCAACCCATCTCATCCGTACTTCCTTCGATTCTCACCAAGATAGCTCTAGCAATATGATGTTATTACCGCCCTATTCACTTACTCCGATCGTGCCCGACAATATCCATTTTTCTTTCCTACTCGTTCCTCTCTTGCACACCCTTTATCTCTGGTCAGCAGATGTCACACTTTATTCATCACGTTAATGATCGCGTTCTTGTTTATTTACTACACATCCCCCTTGGCATATACCTCCTTGTCTTATCTTCGGATACCTTAAGGCCGTACCCGCCAGTCCCATCCGTAATCATGCCCAATCTCCACGTCAGAAATAATCTTTCCCACATTTTTGTATTTCATAAACACTTTTATTATGGATATGCATCTCCACTGCATATTCCTTGCTCACCTCTGCCAACCTCGCCGGAGTTTCTTATCAGCTAGTGTGTTTTCGGAGTCTCTCGGCTCGCCCCATCAGCCCAATTGCCTGAAACCATGAAGCTGTCCAACTTCGTTGTTCAGACTCCACTTCGCATGCATCATTCGTGTTTACTGTTCAACACAAGTTCACTTGTCCCGAAGCTTCCTCTACTTTTGGACCGTCGTCGTACGGTTCACTTACCGACAGACGATCTAACGGGTCAAATCTTACCAGTTTTCCCTCTTTTTCGATCACTCCTTTCGTCTTCTCGCCCTTATATGTTCATCACAGCCGCTATCGTCAGTGGGTTTTCTAAGTTGTTTTGTTACTCGAAAACAAAGTATAGTGAATTTCTTATGCAGTTATAAGCTGTACTTTACACCCTTGACCGTCTTCTCTGATCTTTCGTACACTCATTTTTTCTCAAATTATTCACCATTGCTACGGCCGTATTTTTGTGCCCCAGTTCGTCTTATTTTCCAGTTCACTTTTAAGCTGATTGTCCATGCTCCGTCGACTACTTTGAGACCATATTCGCTCAGCATCCCCCTGCAATCTTTGCCATCATCTTGTTGCCATTCTCACATATAACGTTCATTTCCTGTTGCCTCTCTCGGCTGTCATCACATGGTGCAACTGTACTGCGATATCTTAAGCTCGAGCCCTTCGATTGGCTGAGCTACTTTTTTGTCCAGCTCCTGACCATGTGGATTTATGGTTACCCTACTCAGTTATCCTGGTCAAACGAGGCTCGTATTCTGGACTGGAATTTTGGTATATTGAGAAAACAATGTTACATGTGCACCCGATGAACCTCCTTTGTCTGTGGCTACTATAGGGGAAAATTGGACTAAAAGGTGAAGCGTGCCGGTTGACAGGCCACCTTTAGCATTGTTACTCCATTCAGAATGACGGTGCCGTCAGTGATCAGTGGTAATGTCCTTTCTCTCTTCTCAAACACGTCGGATTCAACAAGCATCTTACGGAAACGAATTCTTGTTCATGAACGCCCAGTAAGTGTTCCAAAATCCTGGCTAGACGAGAATGTTGACGACTGTCTGATTCGCAAGGACGGATGGAAGATATCTTCAAAATCGGGTGCTGAAGAACAAAAAATATAATGATGGAATGGTGACATATGTCAGCTCAGCATGGAGAGGCAAGTGCACTGCTGTAGCCACGTTTAATTTGCTCATTTTTTAAAACATGAGTATCATTTACTTGAACTCTTGCTACCAAGCACGGTAGCCATATAACCGTTCCCCGTGCATGCTCTCACAATACACGCTCATCACTTCCTCTCGACTAACCGTGTTCTCCATCTCATGAGTTGCGTGAAGCTCCCCTCCTAGATAAAAATTAGCAAATGATCTTTAGTGATTTGATCATACTAATACTTATCCGCTTGTATCGTCCGGATTAACTGCTATCAGGAGAGAACCTTGTGCCGGACAAAGCCACTACTAATCACCTTTGTTTGTTTCTCTTAAACTGAAGGCCCTTATCTCTTCAATTGGCCATAGCTTGCGTCTTGAGACCAAAAATCTACTCACATACTGCGCCTAGATTATTCACTTCTTCAGGTCGGGTAATATTTCACCTTCGTAACCTTTCTCCTCATAACCTGTCCCTTGTTAATGTAGCCACTTGTGTTACCACTACATGGAATTCCTCTACGCCCGCAATCTTCCAAGCTGCAGCACCGTTTACCGAAACCCTATCTCCAATTCGTGTTATCCCATTGAGACACCGTTCACCTACGGTGGTGAATGGCCTCGCCAACACCCAAAGCTCTCAGAAAACAAAAGGAAAACACATACAAGTTTCGACGAAGTTCAGAAGTCGAAAGGCTTTCGCTGCTGATCAAGAGAGACATAGCATTTAGATTCCTGCTTGGCTAAAGAGTTTCTGAAATCCAAGAGTCCTAGGCTTCTTCGGTAAGGTATAGGACATTTATGTGGCAAGAAGACCAAACATACTAACGATTAGGTCGGTGTGAACTACCTTAATGCAGCATTTATACATCCCTCCACTGACAGGCATCCTTCATATCCCCCTTCTGTTTCTACAGATCTGGAATGATATTCTTAAAGTTCTTTTCAAATCCAAAGCTTCGTCGTCCGCCGGCTCTCAGGGCCTTCCTCCAGCGATTCTCAAGTATGGTGCTACTCAACTTGCTACACCGATCACTACTTCGATAAACGAATCTTTAGCCAGATATTCGATTCTTGATCTGTGGTGTCCAGTTATCATCATTCCAATCCCTAAAAGCTCCGACAACCCTGGCAGAGATAAACGGTTTTGCCCCATTGTCCCCACACCTGAGGCACTTAAATTCACTGAAAAGGCTGTTCTCACCCGTTTTCAGAAGCATTTCAGTGTGATACCCGAACATTTTCAGAGGGCTTATAAACCCAAAGGATCCACCCTTGATGCTGAAGCCTGCTTGGTTCACTCAGTGCCTAAATATTCAAAAACTCTAAGCGGTCTGTCGGCTACATACTCCTTGGTTATTGTTCAGCTTTTGATTCTGTGCCTCTATCTCATCTTCTCCAGGAGCTTGAGGTTTTCGACTGTCCGGCACAACTTCCTTCCTGGCTGTCCAACTGTTTTCGTAGCCGAGTTCAGCAAACTAAGGTCGGGTAAAACATCTCAAAAGCATTTTTTTAATAATTCCGGTGTAGTCCAGGGTGCAGAGCCATTCCCTTTTCTATTTCGACCTATATTGGAGATCCTACGCTCTCTTCTCAATGCAACATATTTAAATATTCTGATGACTTTGTTCTTCGTCAAACAACTTCTAAATACCCAGATTTCCAGAAATTCGATGAAAATCCATCCAGAATAGAATATCTCTCGTACTTTTTGGTTCAAAAACTGAATCCATCTCAATGCCTCGGAAGTGCTTTTAGTCTCTCTTGCTCACCTTTTCCTATTGATCCAGTCACTCTACCTACCCAGAATTAGTTCCGTCAAGTATCTGGGTAGTAGCCTAGACAAGAATTCACGATGGATAAATCGCATGCAGCAGTTTGTCGGTAAACTGCGAGGATTATCTTTTCAAACAAGAAAACTCACGCATTTTCATACACCACCAACAACTGTCTCCAATTTCGTTCTTCAATGTGTTCTTAGGGTCTTATTGTATGGTTCTCTGATAATTTTCCCCGCCTTTTGAAACAATATCTCACAGACATTTGCTGCTGATCAGTAATTTGCAGTCGTTTTTCATTCTTCTACTTCGACTTTCTTATAACTGAGCCAGACAATTACCATATTGAGTTTTGGGTGCCTCTAGTCCACAAGATACTTCTGGACCAGATACATCCATTAAATGCTGGCTTATCTCTTTGTCGTTCTCTTTCATTCACCAGATCTGAATTTCCACACCTTTCTCCCAGAATTAACCTGTGCAAACTCTCTTGCACCCTACCTGACACTAGTACCGACCAAAAAAGATAAGACTTAAAAATAATTACAAGGCTTTCGAGTGAATTGAATAGGCTGAACCCCGCGCGGAACTACTGAGAATTAGGAACTCTAAAAACGCATAGAACGTACTGTAGTGTTTCGTATGCTCGGAATCACGTACGGTACAAGTATGTATTATAACAGAGAGAATACTGTAACGCGAAACAGAAATAGTCAATCTTGAATATCATATCCTCCACACGCTGAACTGAAGTGCGGGTGTCTGTAATCTCTTCGTGGTAATGAACGAACTTTTTCAGATCTTCGGATACTTGGTTGTTCCACAGGATTCTCGAATTCAATTTTATCTAGATCAGAATTATCAGTTGGTGTACAACAGGTGAAAAGACATCAGACTAATCTCCATTGAACTGTACCTGGTCAACATGACGTCTTTGACCTAAAATTCAGGTTCACATTTTTACTCAGTAAATTCTGGTTGATGTCATTTGCATCTTGGATAAGCTGAAACAGTCGGACTTTGCTGAGATGATGAATAACAATCAATGCAAATCAAATCTATTGTTATCAGGAGTCGCCCCAACAACCGGGAAGCTGCTTCATATGAGGAAATGACACCTGTCTTCTCACCACGCGGTCACATTGTCGAATTCATGTTTCTTCTTCATTTTTTGTCTCACTCCTCATCATATCACGTATCAATTCCCTGCAAGTCGATAGAGCACATATTCTGATTCTTCAGTTGCACATGTATGCTGCATTAGGTACTTCATTGTCAATCGACAGCCACCTCAAGTCCGCGGTTTTTGCCCACCAGCCTTTAACGGAGTGACAATCGGTGTGGCCCGAGTAGACGACTCTACAGGGCTAGTGATTCCGCGCCCAGACATAGACTGCGGTGCTTGACGGAGAGGTTCTGTCAAACCAAAAGGGATTATTCCGCTCTTCGGAAAAACGGAATTTCTAGATATCTCTGATCTCAGTCCGTGCTCGTTGGATGTTCATTGCCGATGATTCCTAACAAGGACGAAACTTCCAGGGTTCTCTGTGGTTTGAACTTTCACACTGTATGATGAATCTCGTTATGCGAAATTTAATTCCAAAGTTAGATGTTGTCTATACGGTACTCCAGCCGTCTCATCCACTCCGCTGACTGCGTGGTCGTTAGTTTTGATCCTAAATTCTCATCTTTTCGTGGCAATGTGATCAGTAATCCGCACGTAGCTCCCTTTTGCTCCCAGAAGGAAATCAACCTGTTCGCTTACGCCTTCATACACGTTCTTAGTTCGTTACTGTCTGGCTGCTTGTGCATTGACGTCGGAGATTTTGACCACGCATCTAAGCACTCCTTGCTTGATTTTGGTTTAAGGCACTTCTTTCTTATCATGACTGGATGGAATGCTTGTTTAAACGGAATTATCGCCCAAAGTCCCGAATTTCCCCGTTCACAACTGAAAGCTCCCCTTTTCAGCGGGTGACCACGCTACCATTACTGTCAACTCAAAATATGATCACCTTCAAGCCCGTCTCTCGTCAGGATGGAACTAGTAAAGTTCACCTCTAAAAACTCACCAGTCTTCGACAGTACCCTTCTTCAAAGATCCCTTTCCACTTTTACGCCATTGCTCCCTTTGCCTGATAAACTTACTTGCGCAGACACTGAATGCAGTATGTGAACTGTGCTGTCCTATGGAGAATGTTTAAAAAAAGGCCCAATGTCTTCTTCTTTGCTGAATTCCCTGAGAAAGAGAAAACGTGCGTATGAACCACACGACCAGGCTCCTGTGAAACGTCACTCTATCCTGATCAAACAAGAAGTACAAAGGCCGAACACGTCATTTGCCCATCATTTTGTTTGTAACAACAATGGCAAACTTTGGCTCGGTATTCGGCTACCAGTTGGAAAACCGATCTGGTCAAAAGCTACAATGTAGGTGTCGACAGCCTGAACACCGAGTTTATCCATACCTCAACGGATGGCCTACCGTCATTCACTCTTTTGTTACCTCAGAAATAGTGCAATTTTATTTAGAAGCAGTCTTCAACTTACAAGTTTATCGAGCCCCTAAATGAAAAAAATCAGGTGTACTTCTGTGTGCCGAAATTGCTCTCAACCTTTTCACGACTTATAATACTGATGTGTACACTGCTCAGCCTATCCGAAGTGTTAAGTACGCCGATGATGCGGAAATTTATCTGTCCATCTCCAGTCAATCAGATTTTACATCTATTTCCTGGAACTAACATAATTCCCAGGTATTTTCGACTCGTCCTGACTCGTACCTTAACAAATCCAAATATATGACTGAAGTTTTTCTCTTTCGCTCTACTCTTACCCAAATCAGAAATCTGTCATCGACACCGTACTCGTTTTCAGAGCCGAGTCGGTTAACGAGTACAGATATGTAGATTGTACAGCTGTATCTGGAACACTTTTACGTGGCCAAAATTCGTAACTTACTAGTTAAATGCTTAATAATAGGCAAAATAGTTTATAACTCACAAAAGGAAGGAAGTCAGGTGCATGCGCAAGGCACTCGCCAGTAAAGGTGGCCATGATAAATGGAAGCCAGTGCGGCGTACTTATGAACTCAACCCATATGTCAACGAAAGTAAGGGCTCCAAGCTTTGTACCAAAGTCAAACGAAGACTGCGTAATTACTCGACTAAAAGTTATTTATACCTTGGAAACGTGTGGGTAGCTAGCCACGGTTAAGTGTGATAAAGCTAGCGGTCCTAGTGAGTTGCCACTAAGGGGGCCAATTGAATTTGTTCTCATTTCATCTTCAGTACTAACAAGTTCATTCAGTCCGCAAAATGTCGCGGATAATGGATCATTATGTTACCTGTTACATTCATGTTTAATAAAAGAACTTCGGAATTACGGCGCACGAGGTGCACATCAGTTGCCTTGGAGATATCGGAATGACTTCTTTGCTTTAAAATTCGTCTACAATAAGAACTCACGACTTTGGTCCGAAAGAACACGGTGACTGAAATAAACCACTAAATACCGTTTTATCTTTGACCCAGAACGCCATATTTTTACTTCATAATATGGACCTATCAGCGTTTGTTTTTCCACTTCGTAGCGCTTATTTCAGTAGTGTATCGCGGAAATAGCGCTGAATAGTTTAGTGGAAGGCGTTAACCCTCTACCCACTGGAAAGGCCATATAATCGCCAATATGGCAACCGTTTTCGGAACACATCATTCTCATGCGTTCGGTGCTATAAATCCCACGTAGAGGTGATCGTCTCTCAATAGTTACTCTCGTATTTTACTGTTGCAGAGGTTAACCAATATCAGCTGTTAGCAAACTATGCACCAAGAGCAGAAAATATGATGAGCTTGTAGCATTTTTGATGTTGTTTTACCCGCTTTTACTATTTTACTGTCATCATTTGGTTTTTCTTCTTGCTTTTCAGAAAAACTAAGATTTCGCAGGGCAGCAGGTATGAGCTGATTTGAGCCTACACTACTTCGTTCGGGCATTGGTTCACACACCGTTTAACCGGTGGATGTGTGCACGATTTTACTCAAGACTAGTGGAAAGAAGAAGGGTCACGTTTGATGGGTTTCCACAAATAGGAGTTTCTAGGACAGGTATTGCAATTTTCAGAGAAGGAGTATCAACTGTAGGTAACTAAATAGTTCGACTAGCTTTTTGGAGTGTGAATGGTTCATAGAAATAGGAAGAAACATGTAGGAGCTTTGGTTTAATAGAGCGCAAGAAGTTTAAGTAAGACTACCTTTTCTGTACACCAATTCCACCAAGTTTACATAAGTCGAACGAAGAGATCTGTTATTCCGATGACTGAAATCACTGATGTATCATTCATGTGCATTCGCTTTATAATTAACACTCGAAAGGACCCTTTCAACCAAAATTGATTGTGATAGATAACACATTTATTTAGTGCCCTAGAAGGAAGATAGGATGGTGTTTTCAGCATCAGCTAAAGGGCCACCTAGAACCACCTCGACATCTGCGTACAGAAATTCAGTCTGGTTCTATCTGACATTGCAGACAAAAATTACAACCTAAGGAAGTTGGAAATTTCCTTGAAAACACGACATCAGCGAGGCTGTAGTCCTCTTTTTTCCAGTCCATGGTGCCTTGTTTCCGTCAACCAATGACAGGCCCCGCATATTCTACATAGCTGTCTAGTCGTGACGCCCGTGCCCATGGACCAGTCTTTTCATCACGTCACTGTTACCATCGACCATTGAGTGACAATCTACTTCATACCTGCTACAAAACCCGGGAACCGGTCAGTCGTATGAAACACTGCGATCCGATTTAATCAGTCATATTTGCTGGACAATCAGTCATCATGCCGCAAGCCCCTATGCATTCACCACCTTATGCTATTTAAATTGTTGATTTTTGGTTACATTTGACTGCGTTTTCCGCACTTGGTCGTGGTTACCTCTTCTTTGAGATTAGACCAAAGAGGAATTATTCATCGGGGAAAATTCAGAGATTTGTGTGTTGGCACAACAAAAAACACAACTTGTAATTTTGGACATTTTATAAGGCACCTAGATGATTCTTTTCGGACCAGCATAATCCGTTTTTGGGAAGATATGTGATAAACTTTATGCGCCTCGTAGTTTTGTGTGATCCAGTGAATCCACTCATATACGTGCAAAACGAATAAACAAACAGTAACAGCGGTACACTGATTGAAAGGAAAATGGCATAGTTATTATTTGACGAGTTCCTTTCGTTTCCATCCAAAAGGCTGGACATCTCATATGGTCCATTCACCTCTACTGCGGAAGAAAAATCTGGACCTGAAAAAAGGATCCTAAGGGTAACGTCAGGAATGCCGGTATCGATATCACTTCATCCGGAATCCCAACAAGAATGATCTTCCTTATCATCATTGGTCTTGAGGAAAATCTTGTATAAATCCACCGGTTGGTTGATGTATTAACAAAAACAGTTTAGCTGGCCGCACGCTAGTGTAGTTACTCCCGTGTCAACAACTGTGACTCCTTGGGTGGTATCACTTGAGCCCCCATCAGAAGTAGAAGTAGAGTCATGTATTCGATTACTAAGGCGGGGGAAAGCGGCAGGTCCCGACGAACTTCCCCCAGTTCTTTTCAAACTGGGTGGTGAGGCATTGATAAAATCACTAACCGCCTTGCTCCGTGACATTTGGAAGGAGGATCGTATTCCGTTAATATGGAGCGAGTCATTGATTGTTCCCATCTTCAAGAAGGGAATACGCAATGACTGCAGTAATCATCGTGGGATTAGCTTAATTCCGATAGTCACCAAAGTATTAGCTTCGATTTTGCTGCACCGTCTTACACCGGCTCGCGAGAGGAATGTCCGCGAACAGCAGGCTGGATTCCGCCCAGGTCGAGGATGCACCGACCAGATTTTTACTCTTCGCCGACTACTTGAAACGCGTCACACGCACCGCCGACGGACAATAATGATTTTCTTAGACCTGAAAGGCGCCTTCGATTCAGTTGATCGAACATCGCTTTTCAGCACTCTTCATCGAAAAGGTATGCCCCAGAAGTTCGTGAACCTAATGAGATCATTGTATTCTCATACTTCTGGCCGCGTAAGGGTTTACGGCGAACTATCCGGTGGGTTCGAAACGACCAGTGGTGTTCGACAGGGATGCCCTTTGTCTCCATTCCTTTTTAACTTCGTCATGGACGAAATAATGGAGAGTGCGCTGCAAAATCTTCAGGATGTAGGGGTCGAACTAGGAGATAGTGAAAAGCTATGTGACTTAGATTACGCAGACGACGTTGTCTGCTTGTTCGAATCCACGGAACATGCTCAGCGTGCACTAGATAATCTCGCAAGAGCTGTAGCTTCATTCGGCATGCGCTTTGCACCTTCAAAGTGCAAGGTGATGTTACAAGACTGGACGTCAACGATTCCGAGCTTGATGCTCGATGGGGAGGTGCTGTCAGTTGTCGACCACTTCACCTACCTCGGTAGCTGCGTGACGACGGATGGGAGCACAGTAGTAGAGGTGAGTACGCGGATATCCAAAGCTCGAGCGGCGTACGCTGGACTGAAGCACTTGTGGCGCCGATCCGATATTTCACTGAAGTTGAAAGGTCGTGTATACTGTGCCACTGTGCGTTCAGTTTTGTTGTACGGTTGCGAAACTTGGAGTCTGCGTGCTGAAGATATTCGTCGTCTTGAGGTTTTCGACCATCGATGTTTACGTAGTATCGCTAGGATTGGGTGGAATAGCCGAGTAAGCAACGATGAGGTAAGAAAGCAAGTATTGGGTACTAATTCAGAGAACGTTTTGTCACAGCGTATCCAGCTTAGTAGACTTCGTTGGTTGGGACACGTGTTACGTATGGCAAACACACGTCTACCGTACCGCGTCCTATTCTCTGTTCCTCCCAGGGAGTGGAAGAGACCACGTGGAGGTCAACAGATGACGTGGCAGCGAGGAATGAGAAAATGTACAGCAGACTTAGGAAAAGTAGGTGCTTCACGTCTTCGTGGTTGGGGTCCAAAAGATCCGTCTACCAGTTGGCTGGAGACACTGAAGGATATGGCTGCGAACCGCGAACAGTGGAGATCGTGTTGTCACTTTCTATCGAATCAGAAGGTTTGATCGATGTACGTTTGTACAGTTAGACTGTGTATTCCGTGTGTTGGCTACTAGGGCATTCTTTTCTTTTCCCACCCATGTAGGTCCACTCCCTGTCCATCTTGTATATTCATACTTTTTAATTCAACGTGCAACATGATGAGAAAGGCAGTGGTCAGTAGGGCTTGCCCTACTGTTTAACGCTGTACGATGATGATGATGATGATAACAAAAACGCAAACGAGGCAGCATGGGCGCAGCCATTTCTCATTGGTAATCTGCCTACTTGGCAGTTTAACAGTAGACACTTTGACAATCCTATCCCCGGTTCGATATTTCCGTGGTTTTGAACGCACTGTTCATTGATTTCTCGATATTCAGGATTGCATTGAGAAAATACTTGGGCTTTCTTTTCAAATTCGCTTGCTGCATCAGTTTGGTGATGAGAATATTGTTGTCTTTCCTCTGGCTCACCAACGTATTCTCCCAATCGTATTCGATTGCTCTCCCGTAAATCTTTCCGGTACGCATAAGAACGAATTATCTTACGTAATTGCAGCTTGGCGGTTATCGATCGTATCTCCTTGATTCCCATTGGTTCTCTTATCTCCGAAGTATGCGATGCAATATTTTAGCTTATGAATTATTCGCCATCAAGATTCTTTCGGACCTCATGCATCCCTGTACCATGACTTATCTGCATGCCCTTCACATACCGCTACACGTCCCGCATCTAGACTTATTCCATCCCGTTTAAATATCTATCAAAGCTATGTGGTGTCTTGTTCAACACATGTTCCTGCTGACAAGGTGACTGTTCCAGATGAACTATGTAAGAACATCGGTTGGAGAAACGGCTTTTCTTTTCTGTTTTACTATTTTCTTGCTCGCTTCAAGGTGACAGTAATCACTTTTCTCCTTTTTGATTGAATTATGAATTTGGTAACTGTCTGGGGTCCTCATTACAGTACAATCCTGAAGTAATCATAGAAAACAAGGATGGTTCGTAATGTGCAGTTTATTATGGTCTGATAATTACGAATTACTAGGTATCATCAAACGGAAGCTGTCGTCTTTCACAACCCACTCTAGTACCACAACAGAAGTGTTCTTTATTACCATCACTGATAACGAAATTCTTGATTTTTTTTCGCTACACTAGAATATCGTCATGTCACAATTACCAAGCCGAAGAGTGCAAGGATTCGAAATCCTTAGTACCACATGGTCTTTGAAATTGTTTTCAAGGACTCTGTAAACTGGATTCAACTGATTCTAAAGACCACTTGGTAGATCCAGTGATTTCTGTGGGGCTATTTACACCAAATTAACTCATTTTTCTGGTTTACATGAAGCTGCCTCGCTGCGATGGTGGTGCTGTGTAGGAAGCAGTCTTGTAAACCTAAGGTAGGAGATTCGAATCTTACTGCGATTGATCCCGTTGGTGCTGGACAGTAAGTCGTCGCCATCAGACTCGATAATCACACGAGCTATCCCGTGGTTCACCAGTCCATTCTCTCCGAAGTGGTATCCGGTACTCATTCAAGGTGGTCATATGTGATCATGAAGTTAAACAAGTTCGTAATTCGACACAGGCAGACGACAAAGCACTTCCTAGATTCTCATCTTGGAACAGGCCACGCTCTCTCCATTAACTTGCTGCTAATGTGCTGGGATCCACAAAGGACAAAATCGTCGGTATTGACTCAGTTAAAATTCGCATTTAAAGCTACGGATTTAATAACGGATTCATGTCTCTTGTTGGAATTACCCTTTGTATCCACTGAATAAGACTTAACTCCCACCTACACTTCTAACTTGTCCCTCGGTTTACCCAACTAACTCTGGATGACAGCTTGAGAGACCGATAAGGGGAACCATCGTCTTATTTTTCTCAGTCATCTATGTTCCGGTCTCATGATTATTCTATCTCACAATCCACCTGTTGGACGAGAGTGAGCTGACACGGGGTTCTTACCTTCCTTTCCTCATCCTCTTGCTCCTTCACCCTTATCATTACCACCATCACCATCAGTATTAGCAGCAGCAGCCGTAACCACAACAACAACAACAACCAACGAATGCCAAACCTTCGCGCCTCCTTATTGTCCAGGTGGGTCGCTTGTATCAGATTCTAATGAGTTTCACCATCACTGTCAACAGCATCCACGTCAACAGCACAGAAGACAGAGAGAGAGAGAGAGAGAGAGAGAGAATACGATGACAATGTGCCTGATTACTCCCCAGTCAGCTTGCTTCACAGTTGTCTCAAAACACGCTTTGAGTTATCTAAAACTCGACATGATGATGGTTCGTTTGCTAATTGAATTCGACGGCAAAAGGGTTGACCATGAATGTGGCATGTGGGTGTTTGTTTCCTTGTTTGCTTGTTTGTGTGGATGTGAATTACCAGGCGATTGAAACTGTTCGGTTGACGCTTGTGGTACGGAGTGCTCTGCGTTAGGAATTTGACTCTGGTATTATCTGATCCATTATTTTAGCTGAACTGTGACCGATTGGGTTAGATGACAAACAAAGGTGTAGATTAGGACGAGCTGAGCACTGACGTCTATTCAACTTCAACTAGCCGAGCAACCGACCGTCTTTCCTCATCGTTTCACTCCGTTTACAGGAACTCTGGAAGGAACAGGAGATGATATTGTGTGTGTTTGTGTGTGTGTGTGTGCGTGTGTGTGTGTATTCCGCTAGATGTCATGACTACCAGGTGCGAAGTGGATCTCCCCATCCCGAGACAGTTGGTGACTTTCATGTTTGGGAAAATAAAACACTGCATTCAGCCTGAAACAAACAAAAGCGCTCAAAGCTTGGAATACGGTTTCTAGGCCTGACAATCAATGGTACGATGAATGATACAGTTTACATGCTCGCACAAGAAAATCCAATTATGCTGATTCCCTAAGTTCCATTACGCAATGGCTCATTCAACTCTATTTTGCTCTCTCAAAAACCGTCCTTGTTATCGTCGGATTAAAAACCACGTAAACTGGTGGTTTGCACACAATGTTCAGCTGTGCACATATACGGATTGAAAAAGTGGAATCGAGTGCGGAATGTTTGATTTGTCTCAATAACCTTACATAATTGACCTTTGACACTCACTTGCACAGCGACTAACATTTATTATGAATATCCTTTATTTAAGGCGTCTAAATGAAGGTGACGTATTACTGCGTATGTAACTCGCAGTCGTGTGCGCCTCGGGCGTTCGAGTTCATATCCGGACTCCATAGATAGACGTTGCACGGCATGACTGACGGTGTCGGTGATCAACAAGCCAGATGAAACGGCAGTGGATTTTCATGGTGATTTGAACGTGGATATTCTGCGTGTTCAACAATCCCAGCACACAAAACATTGGGGCCTATTGATCCAGTTTATCTAAACAAAGAGAAGACGTATACTGAGAGATGAAAGCAGAAGTGAGAAAAATTCATGACCCGAACCCTCTGCGCGAATGGTTACCCTGATAGGTTTACTGAAGTTAACAAAAGAGAAAGGCCCAAGAGCATACAAGCCAACACAGTCGAGAGAAAAAAGGAATACTTTATTAGTACTGTTTACCAGTAATTATCTGCTCAACCGGATTAACCGGAATCCTAAATTTGCACTAAAGCGCACCTTTTTTGGTTCCTGAATGACAGATTTTGCAAAGCTTCCAAAGGACTATACCTCCAAGCCCATTTAAACAGTGTCACGAACCCGAATGCCTCTAGCGTCATTTATCTGTTCAAAAGCAGCTGTGGTGATACCTACATAGGCAGAACGGATCGGTGCCTCAATCAAAGAATGTGGAAGCATGTACCGAAGTGGCTAGTGCAGCGGATGAGTTATCCTCCGCCCGGACAACAGACGACGACGAGAAACAAGGCTTCATCGAACGCGGAAAATCTTGTGACCTTCCGTCATAAGACTCATCCGGGTCAAGCTGCCCGAGTGATTGCATGGAATCGGAACCCAAAGCTCCTAGCCTTTGTGAGGTTTGTTGATGAGTAGACTTAAACCTCCACTGTTGGCTTAGAATCGGTTGACCCACAATGTGTTTTCTGTGGCGGTAGCCAATCTGATTCACTGGACCGTTTCTTAATTTGTTCGATACTGTCTGTTCCTACAGAGCTGCAATGTGCTCAATTCAAAAACGAATCCGCATATTTTACGTACTCGACTGAGAAGATAAACAGAACTGCTTGCAACTCGCGATTCATTTTATGTGTTATAATAAATTCTGGTATAGTAAACTTTAACTAATAAAACTGATCGACTATTTTCGCCACTTTTTGTTGATATGAAGCAAAAAGAAAGTTTTAAAGAGAACCCTAATTTGGCAGTAATTTTTTCTGTTACGTAATCAACACATACAAGTAGGTTTTGGTACTCTATACAGGTTGGCTGATTCAAAATGAATGCAATCAATCAAGGTCACAGAACACTCAGTGAATTAACTAATGAATGAAATTCCTCGAATGAGTTTTTTCACCACTTCCCGTACTTCTGATGATGAATATTGATGGGCAGCTGCTGTTCCACCCAGTAAAATTCAGGGTGGAAACAACTTTAGCTACGGAGTGCGTTTTGATGATCACTTTACTGTGTGGTAATGCTAAAATATTTGTAAAAAACCTACCACGTCTAACCAAAAGTTTTGCACTCAGCTACTCAGCAAATGACGGAAGATGGATTTAAACTATTTCCAATTCCATTGGTGCGTGTTCGCTCACGTCTGATGTTCTGGAAGTCTGTTGGCATTACTGTTTCTGGCTGAATGAAAACAAACCACTATACAGATCGTTAGTGTGGATTTGATTTGTGATAGAAAAACAAAATGAAATGGTCCCAGGATGTGATAATGCAAATTTTGATATTTAACTAGACTTGCAACGATTTCATCCATTATAAACTCACTCTGAGTAGGGTTACGAAAATTTAGCCTACCTCCGTGATATGGTTTACACTATGTGATAATATTGTTCATGTTTGTTGAACTGAGTTTCAGAGAGCCAGAAGTATGGCTCAGATGGTTTATGAGAAAAGATAATAAGTCAGTTAGTCGATCAAGAAATTGATAGGCCATTGCGTGTTTTATGTGTGTTGTGCACTCCGAACTGTTTTTTCCAATACACTCAAGAGCATTTGGATCAAATTTCAAATAACTATATTCCTTCCCGCGGGCGGTGGTCAAGCAACCAACACCATGGACTTTAGATCCTTCTCTCTCTGGTTTGAATAGTCCGACCGGCAGAAGTCTTAAACAGATTGCGACTCCCCTCCACAAGTATTGTGCCATTGTTACACAGAAAAAAGGAAGAGAAATAACCGAACAACTTTTACCCTTTTACTGCGCCCATAAAGAAGGCCAACTGTAAGGAAACCTTTGCAAGTCGTTCATTCCATTACTTGTGGATATGACGAGGTGCATCCCAGGCATGAATTGCCCAATGATCCTCTATTTCGGTACTAAAACTGTGAATTTCGGTTCTATTAGAATTTAAAAGAAATCCATCGACGAAATTATGATACACCTGACTCCGTGGGTGGTCCCAAAGAGCACATGTCCCATCGCCGAGGAGTAACTACTTCGTTGGAACCATGGACTTTGGCACTGTTTCACATACTCAGACACATGCACGAGACCACAAACACACACGCACACACACACATATCTGTTGGTGTATTCCACTGAGAATGAATAATAGAGTGCCATGTTATACTACGTTAGTTGCAATTTCTTTTTCCTGTTCTAATTTATTTCTTATTAGTTTCCAAGTTTCCCAGCTATTCTATTGTGCTTCGTTTTCAAATCTAATCAGCCCTTAGTGCCACATAAATTTGTCTTATTTATTTGTATTGTTTGTTGGCATGTCGAATCGATATTAAAGCATTGGAAGCATTTTCCGTTCAGTACCAAAATCTGTCCGAAAATCTTAGTAGTTCTGGAGCAAAACCACGGCTCGATTGATCGATTAGTTCACACAAATAGGCCAAGTGATCCTTTTGTTATTGCACGCTCGCTCATGAGTGAAGTGTTTTGTCCCATCCCACCAACTCTAGTGAGAACTCAGTTCTGCCTCAGAATCAGTTTCGTTTTATGGATACGGAATACATTGCTTATATAAGATATGCGCTCGTCATAACCAAAACCGTGCAAAAAAACTTATTGGCCTACAGATAGACCTAAACATCTCGTCTGGCTGATTTATTTGGCTGCTTCTGGATTGGTTGATTCGGCCCTGGCCGAATGGTAAATGCTGACTGATCCATTGATCGCCTCAAGGGTTCTGATCTTGTCGGCGATTCTGGTCAGCCGATCACGTGCGGTCTGCTACATTGAACCAGGTCGTAGTCTATTAGCAACATGCTGGGTGCATTCCCTCTCATGAAATGGAACGGGTACACCCCCTGATCTCAAAGACCCATTACATTCTCAGGTATGGCGCAACCAGACTTTGAAACTTGGAGTGGAGAACTACTTAAGGTTTCAATCGGTCAGGTGTGGTAACGACCCGGACGAAGTGACGCTCTTAACCACTGGACCACCAACGGATCTGTTGGTTCTATAATGCTGTGCTTTTATTTGCAACCATCAAACTCACACCGGCTTCATTTCCGGAAGCTAATTCAATGTATTACATGGTAGCGAATGAAGTAGTCTGAAGCATAAATGGCAATGAAAAACAGAGAAATCATATAGAAGCAATGAAAGTCTGAGTAGAAAGGCACCGTCGACCGTGGCATTTATTCGTACCAATTAGTTTCCTGTTTTGTATCAGAATGACGCTAGGAATACTTAGTGTTCTGGAAACAAACAAGCTGCAACTAAGAACTGGAATTCAATGGCGAAATACTACACGAAATAACGGAGCGGAATTCGAATTCTACTAAGCAGTCTATGAAAGTACAAGGAATAGGTAATACAGTTAAACAAACAAATTCCTTTACGATCATCACATGCCTCAAGCATTCATCAGACAGATCTTGTCAGCCCAATCTGAAACCATAATAAATACTACCCAGAAACCAGGTCAGTTGATTGGAACAGTCATAATTTTTCTCCGGGTCAAGAACCAGCCGCTTGTACCTAACCTTCATCTGCAACCTGACTCAGAGGAAAAGGCACAAAAAGATTTTTTCCTAGGTGTATGCCTAACATTAGTCCCAGCCATATTAAGCGCCTGGTCCAGGGACTGACTTCTACTCACCCTAGCAAGTGGAACCGTGCAATGAATTCCCTGTTCAGATACCGAAGAATGCTTTTCTGACAGAGGAAGCCTTAGTCCTTGCAGACGAGGTTTGTTAACTAGGCGGTTGCATTTCACCATGTGGTTTGATATCAGGTTAATTATCTTCACACAAACAAAAGGCTCTGTTGGCTTTTACAATTTGAATCGCCAAGGATCGAAGGAACACTGCAACAGTTGGGTAGGTCCCCTTGCACGATTCAAAAACAAGGCCCTTGCGGGTGGAAGATACTCGACTATCGACGTTTAATCATCAATGTCTTCGAAGCCTTTCTCAAATAAGGTGGAAAACGGAATCATTATTGCGGAGGTCAGACTTAGGGTTTTCTGAATGAGAATTCGGTACACCGAAGAAGCATTTAATCTGAGTAGGTTAGGACGACTAAGATGTGTTTGTCATGAAGTCAAAATAAATCTCCCACGAAACAATTCACCACCCAACTCGAGTATGCCAGGTAGGGTAGACTAGTCAACAGTTGATAAGTCGTTAGAACACCCAAGGCTTAACCCCCTTGGCCTGCCGAACTGTTGTCTGCAATTAGGTACAAATCGGGCATACAACCAATTGTTCAAACTGGCCTACTTGCAGTCAGTCCGTCCTGGTTTTAACTTAACTGCATGCCCAAGTTCGAGGATGTTCTGTTATCGCTTTAAATACTGTGTTACTAATCCATGAGAATACGCTGTCTTTTGGAATGCTGTACTGCCGTACTTTGACTTTCATTGCAGACTGGAGGGATCGGACTGTCCAACAAAAGTCCAAGGCACAAGCTGTACGTAGAAATTACGGAGAAAAGGAGAAGAGCTTCATAACAGTTTTAACCATGCGTACCATTAGACTTCGTTGGTTTACTTATTATCCAAGACAGGTCATGGTTAGACGGCTACTCGAAATGGTGCGCCCATGAACTAGCAAAAAAGCATGGGCTTGGTCAAACAGTACTTATTAGACTTTCCGGTTCGGGTAGACATGATCCGTTCACCGGATGTTTGGAGACAGTAGGTGACATGGCTGGGTGCCACGGCCAGTGACATAGTTTTATTCGAGCACTTTCCTCATCTTCGTGATGTTTTCAAAAAAAATCGGTTTTATTCTTTCTTATAGTTCGATTTGTTCTAATTCCGCCTCGGCGATGTTCCGAGGTGAAAACCGAAACTGAAACCAGCGCAGAGAAGCACGAGGTTGACGGGTGAAAGAAGTGAAGTGAACTGAACCTTCGGTGGAAGTGTTTTTGTGTCACAAAGTAAAGCTGATCAAATGAGCATATTGTGCTCTCATCCTCTGTCGGACGAGAGAATAGTATATGGACACCACTGACGACTGAGGAAGGCAGAAGACAAATGTGACTCCCTTATAAGTAGTGACAAGTTATCTGACCTTTGGGGGAAATTCGGCTGACTAGGTACTGAAGTCCAGATATGGGATGCTTTTTCTTCCAGTGGTTTAGCTTTGGACCAAACCAGTCCTGTAGCAGTATCTCGCATTTGAACACTGTGGAATACATTCTGAAAACATAGCTACCCCATTAATTGTGTTGTTGAAAAAAGTTTGCTTGCAGACTATTTCCACACAACACTAAATTGGCTTCACACACTGCGCTAATGATGAAATGACAAAGAAAATTTAAGACTGGCAACTCTGGTAAACAAAACACTCACTTAAACGAACAGATCAGGTGTGGACTGGGCTTCAGTCATTCAGTTTTAGAGTTCCACGTTTTATCGGCGCATTCTTCAACAGCGCCAAAAAAATGAGTTCCCGAACTACCTGAACCATAGGTCTCATTTCGTCCAGAATGACTTATTTCACACAGAACCATCGTCATTGACGGAGGGCTGGCATTCAAATCAAGTCTGTACGTATTATATCATTCAGTAAACGCCTCAGATGGTGCCTTTGAGTTCGAATGAGTGACCCTTTACCTTCCTGATCTTTTCGTTCATACTTGGAATTTATGGACCGGTATTTCGAGATCGGCAAAATATATTGCGACTGGAGCCGGTCGTTATAGCCCTCTCCATCTTTGTAGTTCATCACTTTTCACCTTCATTTTAAAAAAATCAATCCGTCCAGGAATTCGTGGAGTACTAGCTGTTGCGGGGTACGGTTGACTATGGTACTTATCCTACCAACAGAAAGATATAAAAGCACACGTGCGCGGACATGACCACAATCCAGAACGACAGACTTTATCTGGAATGAGCTGTAGTATTTAACTGATTCAAGCCACAGTCAACCGATTTAAGTCCAAAGATACGAAGGTGCAAGGAATGGTCAGGTCATTCGGTGTCGTTTTGTGCAAGAACTACGTGTTTCCAATGATTAGCATTCATTTGGGGGGATCGACTACCAAACATCAAGTAAATCATTGAACTTGTCAGAAAAATATGCAAAGCACATTAGACTAGTTTTTGATGGATTCCATTTTTATGAGGTGTGTTCACTGCAGTGCATTTGCCCAAAAGTTTAATCTGTTTAGCCACCTTTGCTTCCCACTCAGAACTTTTGATTCTTCTGATAATTATACGTGGCCGTCATGATCTGTTTTCCATCAGACTTATTCCATTACCGCCACGGGACAAAAAGGTGTTCCAACCCTCCCATTCCCAGCAGACAGCTGACAAGTATCAACAATGAATGAATGAATGTGTTACAGATGAACGAACACGGGGTGTTCGTTCTTTCTTTGAAAAGTGATGGTTTCTTACGTTATTCGACTTGTCCGATCTAAGATCCTTAGCTGGGTATGGTATACAAAGGTGCGACCAAAGGGGTTCAGCTCATCCGCTACCGTACAATACAATATGTCATTCAACTGACCGATAGTTCTGAATTGGATGCATTACCGTCTCATTGGCTGTACTCCCAGTTTCACACTGTGGACCAATCAGACCAGTGGGACACGAAACTTTAAAATACGAAGGTCAGGGTGGGGTAGAGGTATGTACACCTTTCGATGCTGTTCCGGAAACCGCAGTTGCTGAGGGCAGTTGGGTCGGAAGAAGAGAAGACACCGTAGGTACACGTGGCAATGTTCTGGTGTTGATTGCTGTCCAGAAAGAGCGAGATAGGGAGAAGGGGTGATAAAGGTGGACGACCGTAACCCGTTGGTCGACTAATTATATGAATTATATCCACTGTGCATTTGTGTAGTAGTGTTTGCTGTATGATGTGTGAGTGTCCGGTTAAGTGTGCCCGTTCAACTCTTATTGTGAAGAAGATATCTACCATGGGGTTGGGGTGGACTGTCGAATAGGAGTGCGACAAAACGGTGTGAGGGCGTGAAACCGGGACAGAATCGATGGAATAATTTGTTGCGTGAAAATCTTTTTGCCACATGAGCATTATAATGGGACTGAAATGTGGCGAGGGCAAACATTTTATTTTATCCAATTTCTCAGATTGCCCATACTATGCGTGCACCCCATCAGTCAGCCAATCAGTCAATCAGCTACCTACCCAGTGGATGAGTACACCTACTCCTTGACCTACAGAGTCACCTGTTTATCATTTTGTCTGTTCGATTCTACTGTCTCGCCGAGTGCGATTCTGTTCATTTCGTCCGCAATGCACTGTCGTGGATTATTTTTCGATTTGCTGCGGACAACAACTGCAGTGCTGGCTACATTTTACTCTTTGACGAAACTGAATGTGAAACTATCATTTTGCTTCTCGTGTCCTCTGGTTTTGTTCATAACGGCCAACAATTTACCACCGAAAGTGACCTACGTTGTCAAGGAGGAGGTTCGTATTCATACATTTATCGGAAATGTATTGCTTGACGTGCAATTTCCAGAAAATCAAATGACCAACCGCTCGCAGCTCCGCACCGACTCTCTCAGCCTGTATGAATTGAGCGTGAACGGAGCTAACTTGTTCGCACTGGACTCGGGCACGGCCGATTTGCACACAGCAGCGCGAATTGATCGTGAAGCAATATGCCCTCAGGCACGAGTGTGGCCACGTGCGGGACTGAATTCCCCGGCAAGTAGCGGAGAGCAAAAAACCACTGCAATGATAACTGGAATGATGAGGATGATGATGATGACTCCGACCAACACAGTGGATCAAGCGAGTGTTGAAAAGTGTAAACTAGAGTTTGCTATTGTGCGAAGATTACATGGGAGTGCTGAAGAACAGTGGGTCTCCTTAACCATAGAAATTGAAGATGTGGATGACAATGGACCGACTTTCGCGGAATTATCCCACCCCGATTGGAGTGGATCATACAATATTTGGATTGGAGAAGATGTGGCTGTTGGTTATCAGTATCCTTTACCGATAGCTTTTGATGCAGACACTGGTAAAAATGCGCTGATCGATTACTCGTTGGAATTAGAGTCTTTAAACTCAATGGAAAAACCCGTATTCGGTTTGCATCAGGAATCAACGAAAAATTCATTGGACAACGCTTCTCCCATCCTTTGTGTGCTTCAACCGTTGGATCACGAGATACGAAAAGAATACCTTCTCAGATTACTCGCCTGTCCAAATTCGGACAACAAAAGTTTGAATTGTACTCGATTACCCATTCGTGTACTAATTCGTGATGTGAATGATAATGCACCACGGCTAGTGTATCCTTCCAAATCTGTGCACGAAATGACCATATCCGAGTCAGTCTCTTTGGGTACAGTTCTACTAAAAGTCGAAGCATCTGACGCTGATGACGGAGAAGCTGGTCGCCTCAGTTTCACTTTACAACCCGCTGAAGTTCCTTTGAGTCCGGCAGTTAGTTTTAGGAATTTAACTCCATGGATCACCATTGATCCAAGTACGGGTGAATTACGTCTGGCACGTACTGTATCAGCTCACGAGACACCCACTTTGCGAGCACTGGTTATCGTCAGTGACAATGGTACACCAAGAAAATCAACTCAGTTTATGTTAGTGGTTCACATCTCGGATACAAACAATCATGCTCCACTCATTGTAGTGAAAAATGTGGGTTGTAATCACGAAGAAAACGAGACAAACGAACTGACTATTTATCGAACCATTGAATCGAAAAGTCATGTTGGCTTGGTGTTTGTATCAGATGCCGATCTCGATCAGAACGGCATGGTTGATTGTTGGGCCCAAGCTATGGATGATGCTATTCGTGAATTATTTGGAATTGAATTGAACCTAGTCGCAACCGGTAAGGTGCATGACCAATACGTGTACATGCTTCAGGCCGATCGCTTCAGTCAGCATACACCTGTCCAACCCGTTGCAATCAAAATGGATCGGCTAGGAATGGAGAAACCATTTACAACAATGCTGATCATTTGCGCTGATAAAGGTAAACCCTATCCGCTCACTTCGTCCGTTAAATTAACTGTGAATGTGGTTGATGAGAGTGAACAGGAACTGTGTTTTGAACAGAAATCGTACAATCTTCAACTGGTTGAAACAAATAGGGCTCATATGCAACTTCTGCGTATTCAACTGCAAGAGATTAATGTCAGAGCTCAGTTTTACTTACGACCCACGAGTCAAGAGAACAGGCGACCATGTAAACAATTCTATTTAGATCCATTTAACGGTACCTTGAGCATTCCTAATGGAATCGATCGTGAGGTGGCCGAAACTTTCGAATGTTTGATACTAGCCAAAGAAGAACAGACCGTAAAAAGTTCGGAAATAAACCAGGATGAGTTTAACGTGTCCATTGGTCACCGCGCTGCTCAAGCAAAATTGACTGTGAGTGTGGCTGATGTGAATGACAATGCTCCATCCATTATCCCTTCGCTCTCAGTTACTGGGTTTTCCGTGATTGAATGGGATTCGCATATGGCTGAAAATGTCCAGACTGTTGTTACCTACCCTTTCCTGATTGGAACCATAATCGCCAGGGATCCGGATGCCGGTGAAAATGGAACCGTTACTTATCAGTTACAGGAAGTTCTGGTTGAACAAATGGGTCAGCTAGCTCATAAAGATTTGGAAGTTCAATTACCCCGATTTGATGTTCATCCCCAGTCTGGTCAGGTGACTTTAGTACGAGATCAGCATATGCTCATTGATAGGGAACTGGTTCAAGTCTATCAGCTCCGGGTACTACTCAAAGATTGTGGTCACGTTTTAAAACGCAGTGTGATCGCAAACTTACCGATCTACGTGATCGATGTGAATGATAACGCACCCGAATGGATACCCCAATTGATCACGCCAGCTGACCTTAGGGGCCAGATTGACAAAATCGATTCTGGAGAAGCTGGGCTAGGAGGAGTAGACGCTGACCCATCAATGCGAACGCGAATATTTACGTCGCACGCTCCTAGTCTGTTGCAGATCGCCTGGCGTAAAGACCCTTCCATGGGAACGGGTAGCGAATGGTTGGCCGAACTTCGTGCAACCGATCGAGATCGTGGTGAGAACGCCCGTTTAACATTCTACAAACTGGATCCAAGTAAACTGGCTATCGGAGTTCGAGGTCACGTGAGGAACTTGCCAAATGAAGCGTTGGAAATATATTCAGATGGAACAATGAAGTTATTGAGTACCTTTCTAAATCCAAAATGGTTGTACATATCCGGAGTGTTGGTCCAAGATAACGGAAATTCTCGCAAACTGCAAGCTTTGGGCTACTTTTATGTAAATTTAAGTAACACCGATTGGATGACCGGAGAAAAACAGAACCCCTTGCTAAGGCCATCTCGGTTATCAAAGGTGAACACAGAACTTAATTCAGAACAGCAACCTAGTGCTACAGAGTCGACCAGTACAGTAGCTCCAATCTACGAGGTATTCACGGAAAAATTCAAACTGATCTTTACAATTTTAGTATGTTCCGGCTTTGTTGTTATTATTACTTGTGGCCTGATCTGTTACTTAATGACTCGTCGTCGCCCGAATGACCGGTCAATCGAAACGTCATCCGTGCAGGAAAACGCATTGCGACCGTCCTTGACAGTGGGCGGAACAAATGATTTCAGTGGACAATACCCGGTACTAAACACTCGGACTGAGGATTCCCATACAAAAGGGTACTTATCTGAAAAGACGGGCTATCACAGTTTGCCTTGTCGTGTACCTGATAAAATCTATAACAGCAACGAGAAGCAGCCTACGGCGTTTTACACATCTTCGTATCAAGCAGGGGTGGATCCATGTCTCTCTCTGACTGACAATGTTTCCGGTACACCAATCGGATATGAGCTGTCCTATCCATATTCATCAGGACATTTTGACTTGAACAACACAATAATCCGAATCTCAACAAACGATTAGACGAGTACTCACTCCTTGATGTCAAGACCGATTTGGTCACTCATTATTGTTTGTCGCTGCCACCGGGGACACATGTCCGCACAACGTGTAGCATAAGGCCCCAACAGCAGCCATGACAACAACAACAAATAGACTCAAAGATAATCAGGAATATCTTGGTTGATAATTGGTTAGCTGATCATTCGGTTGATTCGTGATACGTATTTCCTTCATCAGAGACACATTCACTTGAACTTATCGGTTTATTGACCAGTGCTTCGTAGAAAGACTACTGTTTGAAGATACTGGAACCATCTTTTTCTCTCAGAACCATGAGCTAATCTCACTTTATCTTCGCTCATTTATCGACTGTACAGAACTAATTCAGTTTGTGTTGTGCAGCTGTATCCCAGGAACCAAGAAAGGTATGTTATTGCAGCATAAAAATTTTCATTGATTACAGATATTTGCCATTATCGATTCTGAAACAATGAGAATTGCTATCGGAAATCTGTACCACAGCGGTAATTGCTGAACGATAATTTGACGAATAATCCTAAACCTTTTTGAGTGGTGGACAAAGAAAACTTTTTATAGAATAAAATTGCACAAAAAATCAAGTCTAAACTCACGAGAGATCCATGAATACATTACCCCATTAGGTTGGTTGAGAGTTATCTATAGAACTAGTGGTAGTATCATAGTAATACTGGTACAAATGACTGTAGTAGTAGTACTAGTTCTAGTATTAGTGGTGGTAGTAGTATAAGTATTGGTTAAATTAGTGGTAGCAGTAATAGCCGTAGTAGTACTAACAGTAGAACCATCGAATCCCCGAATGAGACTCGAACCTAGGGTACCAGATTATGAGCCATAAGCTGACAGCTAGGCTGACCGTGCTGCGTATCATCGGCTTCCTTAGAGCCAACACTAAAAGTTCTTTCGCTGCAACTCAACCATGTTGAGTTTGTTTACGTCGAGAATGCCCACAGACTGTGAGTTCCTGTTTTGCGCATGTGCATCAGAAGATTGATTTATGGGAAGCATGAGTCCTTCAGTAACCTTCCTGACTTTTGTTGATTATGACATGTAAACAAACGAAAGGTGTGCTCCTCTGCGGCATGACAAATAATTAGAAGAAGCTGGTTAGTGATCTCGATGACCACACTTATCCTTCTTTCAAGCTCAACGACCAGTTTGCGCTTAGAAAAGAGACCTTGTGAATCGGACGCAACTCGACAACTTTGAGGGGACACTTTGAGAACTCTGAGTAAATCTCATCCGGTGTTCAGCTGAATGCCTCGTGGGTCTCTCATTGCGTTTGTTTTATGTTACTTGCGTCATTTACAAGAAAATGTGCTCCAATGGGTTCAGAAACTACAGTCTGCATCCCAGTTAATAATGACTTTGTTGCGATTATTAGGTTTCCGAGGTGGTCATCTTACGACAGCTAATCACCCAGATGCGAGCTCTTGGTATTTAACAGATCAGAACAGCGGAACACAGCCAAGTATTGGCTTGTAAACCGAAAGAAGACAGCACCCGTCCGTCAAAAGCACTGGGAGGAACTACCTTGTCACTCGGACTGAAAACCAGTAACACAAGAATCCACAAGTCGGTTATTTGTACGATCTCTGCATTTTCGGTTGCGGGACTTACCCGTTCGGTTGTGTGAGTGGAAAAATATGACACGGTACACTGGTTCCGGAAAGAACAGTCTATCTTTTTGGTGACATAATTGAAGGCCGGAAAACACATGTAAATAATACTTTGAACTGGAAAAAGTCTTGATATTGGGGTCATTTTGAGAAGAAAAACCGAACCGAGGTAACCAAATCTGGTACCGGTCAGCCACTAGTAATTGTTCGTAGAGAGTATGGTCAGCAGGAAAAGGATGACTCCGTTTCGACTGGTCGCCGAGTGATTAGCTTGTGAGCAATTGTGGTGAGAACGAGGTAGGATCTAACTGCAAATTCTCCCAACATACCTAAGTCAAAATCCGCAAATCTATAACCGCTACCCACTATTGTTTGGCTACGACCCACCATTCTTTATCCTTGACGCACAACCTTTAGTCACGACCCGCAGTCCTTTAGCCTCGGAACACAACTTTTAGCCATGAGGCTACACTCTAGTCAGATCGAAAGTGTCGGAGTGATACGGCATCAAGAGATAGTCGAATAACTCATTGTTTGCGAAGACTGGTGTTGCAAAGCTGACCAAAAAAATGAGGAAGCATGACTATGGTATTCTGAGCAGCTGACGAAGGTGATGATATTAAATACTGCACCATAAATTGGTTGGAGAATGTTCAAACGATACGCGCTTATCGTCGAATCAAGTGGTTGTTGAGTTTTTAGTGAAGGTGATGGTGTCAAATGTTGCAACAAAATGATGACAGTGACGATGGTGTACTTAAGACTGCTGTGTGTATTATCCTCGGACGATCAGTGTATCCACTTATCTAAACGATTAGGGAAATAATCCTTCATTTTCTTGTTATATTGAGTTTGAAAGCACAACACAGTTACGTTTGTTACATGACGGATTTTTACTCACAGGACTACAAGTATGTGAAATTTTAACTTTTCATGGGGCGACAGGTTGTCGATTGGACTGCTGGTCGCGGCTGAAGGTTGTGCGTCAAGGCTAAAGAATGGTCGGTCGTGGATGAAGAATTGTGGGTCATGGCTAAAGAATTTCGGTTTCTGACTCAGGCTTGATGAGCAATGATGTAGACAGAGTCCTCTTATCTTACTGTTTTTATCCAATCAATCCGATCTGATGAACTGAAAATGCAAGTTTATACCTAGAAAGAGGTCTTAAAATGGCTTCGTCTAATTCTGGTCACAACGAAGAATCACTGAACATGCTTAACCTAGAAATTAGGCGGTAAATATTCTCTGGTGACACTGTTCTGGCTGTGAAATAGAGCAACTAGATCACTCCGTAAACTGGTAACCATCTTCCACACGGTTAAAAGCTGAACTCCCAATCGGGGATGAGGATTTTGATCAGAGATTTGGACTTATGCTTCGTTGTTTTTCTCCCTCACAAAAGCTGCAGTTCTTCGTTATCGCAGTTCTGAACTCTCTTTTGTACAGCCACCTCTGTGGTTTTGGGTGGAAGATAAACCACTTACGTGAAAACTGTTCCAATACCCGAGTTCGAGTTGATTAAAGCACAGGACAAACACTGTAAATGATTACAAAACACAAAAATTACACTTAGTCGAACTCACTTTTGTGAGGAAAAATCACTCATCACGAGGTGGCCGTACCTGGTCTAAAGAGTATTTTGTAGAAACGCATTTGGACTAGCGGAGGCAAAACCAGTTCGCGGAAACCTCCGATTTATTCAAATGTTGACCAGATCTGTATCGAAATCGGTTTTAATGTAGACAAAAAAGCCGGTACAAATGGTATAGCCAATGAAAAACTCCATTTTTCCGTTCAGTTTACTTCGGTCAACCAGAAACTGTGAATCTCAGTGTTATCAGTTTCTCACCCATCATCTGACATATAATCATGCGATTCGCCAGGCACGGATTCCGTTCGATACCCATGGATTTGATGAGTTCTATCTGTTGCCCAGGCCTCAAGCTTTGTTTGAAGTGTGTGGAAAATAAACCACATACCTTGATCACTTGTTCGTCACCGGCCTCTCTCTCAGTTCTTTGTTGAGTTGTTTCGAGCACACGAGATATTCCATGGCGATGTCTTCAACAGCTCGTGGATTCTTCGGAGTGGGCTGCTGCAAAATCAATACGATTACTGCCCTTTCGATCTACTCTTCTTTGAATTCTCCTACACTATCACTAGAGGTGCAGACCGAATGGTGTGTGTGTGTGTGTGTTTGTAAATCGTAAATTCACTCCTTTTGGGTATTTACTAGTTTAAGTTCAATGGGCCATTTGAAAAATGCCACAAAACTAGTCACTTGTCGGGTTAAAGTTCAAAACCAATGAACAATAGTGATAATATTGATAGTAATAATAACACTCTTTTACTTCCACTATTTATTTTATGAAAATGTACAGTACTTCTGGATGGCTGCCGATTGCTGAAGTGCCTGTCAGTGGTGGGAATCTTACCCAGGTCGTCACGGTTCAAATTCCACGATAACCCCCGCCCGGAGAGACGAGAGCTATGTATAAAGCAGTGTTTTAATCAGACAAGTCTCCGACTTGCGTAACTGATCGTCACACATCCCGGATCCCGATGGGACAAGATGAAACAGTACAGAATGCCAGTTTCACTTTAAACACGAATCGACTCACAAGGAGCGGACTAGTATGCTCAAAGGTTCGATTTGATGACATCAAGAGACAGCTTGGACCTGGAAAAAAACACTCATGGCGTAGTCAGTCTGTACTGGTGCTCAAAAGCAAGGTTAACCTGGGAGGGCCTACAACTGAATACCGTTAAAAGTCATCCCAGGGGTTCTTACCAAGGCTGGGGAGATTGGGATAGTTTGCGTTCCTTTCCGGTTAATACTCAAATTCAAAGTGAATTCGGTGGATGCGTATTCGCACAGTTGTTGGTAGTCAAACGAATGTACTATAAAACGGCATGCTTAAGGACTCCTTGGTCACAGCCACGAAACAGGTTCAAATGCATTTGAAGGGCAATGAACGCGTGCTGGCCGTGTCACATAGTGACATGCGGGTACGCACAATGACACTCGAATTTGGATATGCTTTTGTTTTTTGTTTGTGTGTTAACAGGTCTGCTCGACAGTTTGTCTCTCAATGAGTGATAGCAACAGGGGTAAATTGCCCGGAAAGACTTTCACCGATGCAAAAGCACTTAACATATCGCCTTTCAGCTGATTACGAAATTGAGACAGATTGAACCGACTAAAGAAGAAAAGACGATACACCAAGCTGACCGTTGTCTATCACCGAAAAAGTGTGACCAACCACGGCGAGCTCTTCCATGTGAACCGAAAATAAAAGACTTTTGACGTCAGTTAAATGCAACCTTCAGACACATCGGTCTGATCAGCAACGAGTATTCTCGAAGACTATGGAGGGTTGGCTTCAGTTTCACCACCGTTAACACAGGCTGAATTTTCGGCAAGCACTGCTATTCAGTGACAAGTACAGTCTGTCCAAAAAATTCGGAATCTCCTCAATTCGTTCGAATCCTGACATGGTCGAATTCCAGTTTACACTACAAAATTTCAAGCCAAAAATATACAATGGACATTACTGTTTAGCGATAGAAATCGTGTAGGATGCTGTCAATCAGAAGATCAGTGACAGCCTTGTTCACTTTTGTTTGATCGTACTGAAGCGATCCCGAATTTTCGGACAGACTGTACAGAGCAAGAGAGGAGAAAATTAAGGTTAAAGAAACGTCTGTGCAAGTCTGATCGCAATACTCCATACAGTGCACCAGACATGTGCTGCATGCATATGCGCCTTCCGCTACCGCGTGATCTGCAGTGAGAGTTAACAGAGAGACCGCTGAAGTAAGTCTCAAAGAGTGCACTTCTCGGTCTGTCTCAATGCACAGGCATTGAAAACACACGCATGTATGTTCACGTATATGTGCATATAATTATAAGGATCGCCATTTATTTTTGACATTTACCATTATCTGATACATCTTCAAGGAACTGAAAACAATGACCACGAATAAGGGGAAATATATTCAGAGTACGCTTTTAAAATACTGGTGGTATTAACTTGATACGCACTGTGGTAAAAGATGAGACAATTTGGGGATTAAAACTGAAAGTCGTGACAAAAGCCACCCTGAATGCGAGCAAGATAAAGCTGGTCTATGGAGATAGTTTTAGAGAACAATACCTTGCATTCTTGTGGTATAAAGTGAGATGTTGTATCCATCGTGTTGGAAGTGTTTGGTGTTGATCCAATTTGTTTGCAACTCAAAACGTACTTTAATACCTCAGTAAGTGAACTGAGCCAGGCCCAATCTTGACATTTCTATTCGTCAACGAATGTTTTATTGTGTGTAGACTAAACCAACCAGTGATCAACGGCAAACCAATACGTGCCACTGAACCACGCGATGAACAATCTTGAAACAAATATTTTACCTTTCCATACTGTTTCCGTGATGGGATTGTTTGATAGTCAAAAAAGATCTCGGTGTTTCCCACTGCTATTTTTCTCCAAGTTGGTCGTTTTAGTGTAATATGAATACTCATTCTTTGTGTGCAACTTTTGAGGATCAGTCAGAAGCTATGGTTCCCAGGGAGACACCGCGCAAATGGCTATTATATCCATCCAATTTTTCAATGACTAATTTCAAAGCAAAGCAATTAGAGTGACCAAATATGGCAAGCTGACTGGTCAGACCACTACTATACCGAGTTTACACGCGGATTTGAAGCTTGGATTAGATAGAACGAATCATCACGAAAAGGGGCCCTAGAGGTTACGAAATGCTACCTACCCACCCTCGAATGGATGCCAAAAGTCATCGAACTGGTTTGCAGCCGAAGCAGTCTTTGTCGGCCGTGACCCATTTCCGGTATTCCGAAATGCGGTTTTGAGCAATGTTCACTTTCCGCGGTTTATGAACAAAGTTTACTCAAGCTATACATTCTGATTAGAAGTGGAGACCTCTCATGTATCGAAGCAAGGAGAAGACCCGAGACGCAAGATAGTCTGAGCTGGAACAAGGAAATATACTCGCATGGAAAGACTCAGAGATAAGCACGCAACCGATTTCGAGGAAGGTTTGCCGATCACCAATAGTTACTGGTAAGATTTGAAGAATTCCAAGAATTGTCTTTAGGAGAAACGGTGGAATTCCAAGGAAAACTTCGGAGAAAACCGCGAAAAGCCTCTTGCACGTGCTTCACAGCAACTTGCGAGTCCAGCGAAGTTGTAGAAATCTTTCCATCTGAATGTGAGCTTTCAGCGTATACAGCCGGTACTACGTTCAACACCGCATCCACAGAACAGAAAGATGAGATCGATTCATTGGGTGACTTATCGTAATTTCAAAAATCAAGAAGGATGGGCCAGAAGTTACTTCATTTGGAACACTGAATAGGATAATATGATATTCATCAGTGAGAAAAAGCCTAATTTAGATGGTTCTATTGGAATTATGTACTACGAGCATGATTTCAGAAGAAGTGAGCTGGACCTCAGTAGTCAGGCCTTTGGTGTCGGTTCTGTGATGGTCTGGAGTGCGGTTTTTGAAGACGGAAAATGCCAGCTAGCAGTCTTAGAAGGGAGACAGACGACTGACTGGTATGTCAGAACACTGGATGCACCTCTCCCATTTAAGTTCACTATGACAGCAAGGACATACATACACGTAAGTATATACTGCTTACTATCAATATATATATATATATATATATATATATATATATACATTATATATGCAAATAGACCGTACTTTTCAGGTGACTCAGTCACCTACCTGAAAAATGGCCTCAGCGCTGTGCATCACAGACACAGTTCAGCCAGGAACTGCTAACACCCAGCCGCTCACCTGTACATTCTACCAACTATCTGTGGGATTTGTTCGGACAACCGTCAGCCTGGTTAACTGTTAAATTCTGCCTCACGGATGGGTCAGATGAATTGCAGTAGTGATAAAACCTATGCATGTTATGTACCTGTTCCTACTTATTTACTTGTTATTACGTAACAGTAGTATAATATCTCAGGAAGAGGGCCGTGGCCAATTAGGCGGCTGCCAATGGGGGAAGTGACCGGCAGCGGCACGAGAGTTCGAACCCCGGACCGAAGTGTCGGAATTTCACTGTGATGAGAGTTTGACCACCGCTGTTCGAGTAAGGTGAAACTTTCGGGTCATGTGAATTTGTCCATCGAGAGCATCAAGTCAGGTCACTTGATCTATCACAGTGTAAAACCCGTGGAGTCCACTTTAGTGATGATTTACTTTACTCACTGTTTTCTTGTTTTCCTAGTCTGTCACTGGTTGATTGATCATTCGACCAATCGGTTGGGGATAAGTAACTCATTCTTGAGCAAAAAACTGTGTGTGAGCTCCTAATTTCCTACGAAAGAAAAACCTTACTGGTACAGTTGTGAAGATGGGCCTGATTTAATGCCTTTGAGGGTCAATATGACAGCATTCTAGCTCCTTTTACTGAACAGTCGGTTTCACAACGAAGTTGACAAAATTGTTCATTGAATCGTTCATGAATCGTGTGTTGTTATTCAGTTAGGGAAACTATTGCAAAATGATTGATCAGCTCAAATTTATGAAGATAAATATCAGTACCATTTAAGCCGAAGAACTGCAGTAAATTCTGGATGAGATGAGAGTGATAAATGGTCAAACTATATTCGAATTGATTCCAATTCGAGAGGCATGAGTTGCAGGTCGTCTGTCTGAGATGGTGAATATTTATTGGTTGAAAAACCCTAAATCGATCGTGACACTGAATTTCAATTCTGATTGAACAAGAAAAGGAAACCACGTTTTGCAGCAATCCACGCCATCACAGACAAGCTGAAGTTCCGTATTCAGAGGGTTTGGCTCCAGTTGTGTTCATCGAAGTGCCAGTTGTGTGTGTATGTGGGTGGGTGTGTGGGTGTTTGTGTACCGATTTCCTATGTACAGTGACGCAGTTTACATTGCTTTACGCTGCTGTCCATGTCAGTCCAATCAAGTTTAAACGAACTTGAATAAGAGCGGAAAGTGTGGCCCACGTCTTAATACGAATGATGTTAATGATGTGTGACAGGCGATACAAATAATCCTATTGATTAGCGAATCAGTAATGCAGAGTGTGCGTGTTTGTTAGTTGCGTACTTTTGTACCTACTAAACTGTGGTTTCTCAAAACCGTCATGTTTATATGCATTCCATGCATTCTATGAAATTTCTTTGTGCTGTGCTTATGAAAATAGCTTTTGAAAGTCATTTGTTCATTAACTAGATGCTATCAGTAATGTACATCTCAGGCATGTGTCCAATGATCTTTGTTTTCAGTAACTGCTTACTGTGGATTTTGGTTACATTAGCAATTAGAAAAAAAAACGGTTCAGGAACGAACGAGTGAACCCAGTAAATTCATGATACGATGTCTATTTCTGTCCCTAAGTGCGGTCCTAAAAACCTTCACGAAACATCACTGACGCCTAGATGATTCATCTTGAAAATTAAAAGCTGATTATTTGTGATCCAGTGAGAGTGAGGAAGTAAAAGTCCAATGAGGTTTGTTATCGCACAGTGCAGCAATGTCACCAATACAGCCCTGGATATGTTTGAAATTATTGATACTGGACATATTATTTCTTATTCTCCTCTCCCCATTTTCCTTCCTAAAACCTACTACTTGCATTCACGAATGGATATAGAATACCTAATGGTTTTGTCAACAGTCACATTTTCAATTCAAGTGTATGCAAGAATAACCGAATTCGGAATGTCCACCAGAAAGAGCGAACTCTTTCCAAAGAACCTCACGCTCAGTGGTATTAGGCAAGCCACAGAGTTCCATCTCGTGATTGAGTTGGCCCGGGTAAGGTGTTCCTTATCGTTACGCACATTCCAACCGGAGTTTGCATGCTAAAGTAGTTTGCGATGTAAATCGGTTTCCCCTTGTAGCCGTCAGATATCCTCTCCCTCACGTCCTATTTTCCTTCGTCGACCCTACCAACTTTGCCTCGCACATCACTTACACTCATATCTCTTTCCTCTCAGATCTTGAACCCTAACTATCACAAATGGCTGACCAATTAATCTTCCTCGTGTACTGGAACTGGTGACTGATTAGGGTGAATTGTTTATTCGCTAGAAAGTTAACAACTGGCTGAGAGCATGTTACCTTGATGACCAAAATGAATTCAGCTCACTTTCTTGTTCAAGCTATTGTTCAAAAAATAGGTAGTATACTCAAAACTAGTTGGTCTCAAAAAACAAATCGGGGCATCAAGATTGATGGTGGGTATGCCTACTAAAAGAGTGCACGGGAGAATCACCACTATGATTAGCTGACTGTTCTATGGGGGTTGTGATTCTTCAGCGGACTGTTCTGAGTGGAGCATCCATTCTCACTCGCGATACACGAGTTAGATTTTTGTGAACGAACACACACGGAGCGTATAAGTATAAGGATAAATGGACAAAGGATTACCGGATACGCAAACCTGAGCGATATAAAAGGCAAAAGCAGTCGCGTGCCTCCGAGAATCTTCGTCTTCCATCCATAAATACTGCTTACATCGAACTTATTACCGCAGTTACTTAAAATTCTTAAGTCTCTTATCCCATCTTACAGGACAGAACTTCCATAAATATATTTTTTCGTGGACAAAGGGCGATTTTAGGAATTGGGCAATCAAGTAGGAAACAATTAACTGAGGCCACTCCAAAACCTAAGGGAAAACAATAAACAGAGTGCTTGTCCGGAATTGAGTCTTCAAAGGTTTGCTACGCGGAAGTGTCCGATTTCCGCGATCTTATCAATCAAGATTTATGCTTTGCTGAGCAAGATCGAACAAATTACCACCATCACTTCCACAAAAGGAACGTGAGCCTAATGACGTTCTCAAGCCGCAGGTGTTGCGGTGAAATAGAGTTGCCATAATAATAATAGTAATACCGATAATAATAACAGTAATAATATAAATAACAATAGTTCAGCTCTATACCTTCCATACCGATACGATCTTCTCATTAGATTACGAAATATCTGGGTAGTTGAAGTGAACTTACTGTTTACTGACGTACGAATAATGCTACCGGTTAGTTATTAAATTCTGCACTTTAAACGCTTAAACCTCCATCTCGTCAGTATCAACTAAATATGTGTGCATTTCAGTGAAAACGTGCTCTCCGAATCATAAAGGTGGAAGCATCCTTACCTAGCCACGGTGGATCGAACAACACGAATTGCTCGAACTGCGGAAAGTAATCAGATCAGTTCTCTCCCGTGCATTTTAGAACCTGTGCAGACACCGAATAGCGGGTTAGGACTAAGTTCTCTCAGTTAACTACAGGAAAAGCAACACTAAACGGAATACTTAACCGAGATACTTTGGTTTTCAGTAACCGTTTGTGAAGCCATTTCCTGGTCCCAAATAGAAACCCGTCTTTTGGTTCTTCGTGACACCGATCTTAACCCATAGACCAAATGCTAGAGTGAATAACTCAGCACATGATGCTCCCAGTCTTTGTGGTTCTTTTGCCAACCGTAAACGTGAAATTACTCCTCTTCCATATAGCTTGTGCTTTTGTTGAACTAATGAAAGTATGACAAAGAGACGACGGCTCCGGGCGGGGGATTTGGACGCATGCTCTACGTTGGTCAGACGGTCCTCAAGGTGCGCTTTCGACCTTTCAGTCAGGGTTCGAATCCCTGCACCGCCGCCCGTCAATTCCCAAATAGGCAACCTCTGACTGGTGGCGACCTCCTTCCCGAAATATTGTACTACTGTTGCGTAGTAAAAAGAAGTAAGCTGAACAGTAAAACTGTGAGCCCTACCAGGGCCTTGTACACGCAACCGGTTGAGACCTAAGAGATCCTACTAAGGATCAGCTGTGTGCTCCTTTTGTGAAGATGTCTGAAGTCCTAGGTGTGACGTCGTAGCTTTCCTGGTACAGCATACGTGTTCGGTACTAAAGCACGAAAGGCGTTAACGCTGGCATCCACATTCCAAATGGGGCCATCGTCTTTTAGTTGTCAGATCAGTCCAAGCCTTCTTAACCGTATTCGATAAAGACGAATGCTTAAATTCAGTTTATCACTTGAATGACCTGCACTAAATTATGCATTTAATTGACTGTGATTGAGAAAAGAATATTTAAAATTTTTGATATCTATAATTTGTAAGTGGCACGAGTAGACGGATCACATAGATTGCTCTCTGTAAATGGATTTTCAATTGCTTATCTAATCTGGCTTCTCGTATCTTTTATAAATTCTATACACATCAGTGTCTCCTTTGAATCTCGTACAGCACTGTGCTCTTTGTCCTATTGGGCAATGATGGACGAGGCCAGTCCACTGGTTGAAACCAGAACAATTACCACATTTCGCTTTATTAGTCTTCGCGCATTATTGCATATTTTCTTGCGTTATTCGTGCCGGATAGTCCGGACGGCGATAGCTCAACTGATAGAAGACGGTTTTAAGGTCGATTTGGACATTAAGGAACAAACGAATAAACTATTTAGACCAGTTCATGATCGTAATACATGATCAAGACAACTGTAATGAGCAGGCTGTCAACAGCCATATGGGAGTTCGATTATTATAAGTGTAGGATCTTGTTGATGCATTTACTGAGCCTTTGTGCTCGTGGAGTTTTCTGCTTTTCTGTATTTTGCAGGTCGAACATGAACAAGCCCCCACGGAAGACACTGATACTTGCGTACTACACGATAGTTTCATCTGACTCATTTTCAAATCACTTAGTGTATCGTTTTGTCCGGCACATCTCACACAGGACTCATGAGACTTTTACTACAAACATAGATGCTGGAGTGGAAATATTTGCCCAAATAATGGTGACTATCAGATATCCACTAGCATCATAACAGAAGTATCATCAAACATTTAAACGAGTAAGCTTCTCTATTACCGCAGCGCAAGTGCCGACCTTCCTTTAACTGTTTCTAAAAGGTCGATAACAACCTGAATTTTTGACCCCTAGTTGGAGTTTTTCCGCCTTCTGGTGCATCCCATTCGGCTGTAACTATTTTATATTCTTATAATAAATAAAAAGGAACTAAAATATTATTACTACTACTATTTTATTCATACCCCCCCCCCCTTCCTAGATAATAACAGGCCCATTGAAGGAACCGAGGCTTTTCTCCGATAAGTCCTGTTGCTGTTTTACTAAAATATTTCCCGTAGGTTAGGAGACAGATACAGCAGTTTGAGTCACGTTGTTATGGATTGAGTTATCAAATTCCTGCATTGTCAAGCCAGTTGAGCGCGTCATGCCCTGTATCATGTAGGATCAGATGTTTATAGCGAGGATCCGAATGCAAGCAAATGGAGCGGACTAGTTATTCAGAACAACATCAAACGCAGATAGAAAACAATACGAGAGTACAAACCCAGAGGTCCGTGTTGTCCAGAAATATCAAACACCATGGATCGGCTAACTGGTTTGCTGAGTATGCACCATGCTCACGGACTCGAGGAAGCCAGCCGAACCGGTCAAAAGCTATCGATAGCATGGACTAGGATATATACCAAGAGCTGGTAATGTCAGAGATGGACAGACATGTAGCAAGTGAGCTAAAGCCTTTACAGAGAATGCTGAAAAGTCGAGACGAATAAGTCACATGAACAGTCTGTTTAATCAAAGCGGGTCGTGGCAGTGCACGGTCTCTCCCCCCTCCCCTCTCGCTGAATACAAAGTGTGGATTTACGTAAACTCAAAAAATGAATGTAGGCAAGGAAGCGAACCTTTCGGGAGGTCAAAGTAGAATCCCAGCGGTAACTCACACGAAGTCAAGTTTACTCCAGTCCCTGTTTACTGGTATGCACGTTCTCATTGACCTCCGGAATAAAACTACTCAAAACTCAGGAGGAATTTAGATTTTCCAGTGTCAGTTTGCAATTTTTCTTAGGTGTGTGTCCTTCGTAGGCGATATATCCAGTAGTATTTTCTTTATCTTTGATCCGCTTTTAATTGGTGAGCTTATGATGAGCAGAAGGGGTCGATTTTTGCGTGCGCTGTCCTTCAAGACTCCCCTTGCACCTCAGGAGGTTAGTGAACTAAGTTACTGACGAAACCGTAGCTGGATAGGCTAGACGAAGAATGAAGATCTGGTAAAAGTGTCTACTTTGCAATTCATCTCTTTCGTTGAGATAGCTGCGTAAAACTTTGTAAGCATTTGCAGATCAAACACGAATTCAACGAAGGATTTCTCTATCGCTAAGTGAGAAACCGTTCAGTGGGTTCTCCAGGAAAAAATAATACATCCATCAGAATGAACATTGTAAGTAGTTTACTTCAATGCTCCGTTCATGCGTTCAACCACACTATTCGCAGAAGGGTTATGCGGAACAGTCTGTGTCATTTAGACAAATAAAGGTCTGAAATTCTGCGATCCTGGAATCGAACCTGTTGTCGGTTTTAATTTATTCCGGCAATCCGAACCCCGCAAATAGAAGTTTAGGCTTTTTAATAATATCCACCAAAATTATTTCACTATTTCACCTACAGAAAAAAACAAGAGCCGAACTAATCTCATCTGATTGTTGCAACGGTATGCGTGACAAAGCTTCATCCCCTCGGTGTTTTGAGCCGAGAAGATACGGCACTTCGAAATCATAATTATGAAGTTGGGCCTACCAGCGATTGCCACTCAGCGGTCGCCTAACATTTTTACACCGACTAAGAGGGATAGTGTGTATTGAGTTAGTTACGAATAGCTGGGGATGGAACATTTCTGCGGCTGCA
The DNA here is from genome assembly GCA_948099385.1 of Fasciola hepatica. Taxonomy (NCBI): domain Eukaryota; kingdom Metazoa; phylum Platyhelminthes; class Trematoda; order Plagiorchiida; family Fasciolidae; genus Fasciola; species Fasciola hepatica. The sequence continues at coordinate 2,414,294 of CANUEZ040000180.1, read as the reverse complement.
CGCATATAAATACTGCGATTTCAATGGTTGGGCACTCTCCGCTGATGATCACGAGGCAGAATACTTTTTTTTCCCATCGTGAATTTGGGACAACACCAACCCAGAGACGACGTCGGAAGCTTCCGTGAACAATCGTATGAAGGTTTTTGAAGAAAATGTCACTGTCCGTGCAAAAAACACTGTTAAAGGTGCACGAAAATGCGATTGCTTCGTGCAAAAGTGAACCATACTCAATTCATTAGATTATAGAAACGTGCTGTCCTATGGTAAGATCTCAAGAACTAAATGTTGACAACGGTCTGCTGCTTCGCTGTACGTCAGCATCTCTTTTAACATTTTCTTCCTCCTTGTAGTTCAATTTTCGGTCCAATCGACGGGAAGTTCACTGGATATAAAATCTTGACGAGTTTTATCAAAAGAGAAGGAAGGCGAAACGGAGGCCATTCAGAGAGAATGCAAGTATTTCTTCTATACAACAAGAACTTCGTCATTAAGTCATCTGCGATGGGGCAACAAGGTATAATTTTGTATTCTACATGGCAAGAATCTTAAACAATTGTGTACTACTCCTAAATAGCGGGAAGTAATAAGGTGAACGTGTGTGTGCTCATTCAACTCCATCAGCTGAACTGTGATACAGTCATGTGATCGAATCGACTAAGTATATCCCTTCTCGGTTTTAGAGAGCTCGAGGTGGATGATTCAGAGTAATGGCATCAATCAACCAGCATAGTTTTTCTCAAATTTTCTATTGTGCAATGCTTGTGGGAGTTGATGCACTGAGTTAAGCAAAGTACGATATGCGAAGCAGTCTAAACCACAAACTACCCAAGATCATTTCAAGTGGATAAATAGTCCATATGAGTTTATTAGAAAGGTAACACTCTGGCGCAAAAGCTTGCTTTCAGCGCTTAATCTACTGATCAAAACAGGACGTGTAGGGAGATAAGAATGTTGGTTGGTTATGTTATGGGGATAAGGTATTTAAGTAGGGGTAGGCTGGGGCGGGGAGAGTCCATGTGAATGTTCGTAAATTGACTGCGTGATTAGCGATAATTATCTACGATGTGTGCGCTCCAAAAGGCGCTTTAAGTGGGAGCAGCTCGAACAAGTGGCTGAGACAGGATAAAGGATCTTGTAAACTACTACTTCGTACATAAGGTTTTTCAGTCGGATAGTCATCAGTTTTGTTACAAGGACTAGTCTCGCCTTGAAGTCTGTAGAAGGGAGCTCGGTGATTTAATAGATCGGAGGAAGCGAACCCCGTATATCCTCCGTGTGGTTCGTTTCAACAGGGTGGATTGCAATCGCGCTGGCACTCGCCCCTATCGGTTTGATGTTAGAGATGGTGAGGATGGGCTGACTCACTGCTGATGGACAACCAAGTCACGTCATCAGTCAGCACTTGTGTGATACCGATCCCAATTCTTGAGACAACGGAATCTCGAGTGGCAAGACAGCCGATCGGTGGCGTGCATCAGTAGTATGAGTGATGAGTGTCATGGGTTGGTTACTCACACCAGTCGGACCAATACTCTGAATGCAGTGACTGTGTACATAAACCAGCATCCAATATATTCATTGTATTGTGCTAATTAAGGAAATGATTTGAGGGTAGAAATGTCTTCTCAATAGTGAGTGGGACGGATCAAAACAGAGACGATGCTGAACGAGTGTTGGCGTCTCTTTATATTTGATTGTCACAGCGAGACAATGGATCTCTGAAACTTCGCACTCATGGAAAGAATAAGTCAACGGGACAGTATAGAATCTACCATAGATTTGTCCCGATGTAGAGTAAACAAAGTTTAATTCGATGCTTCACTAATCGATTAGGAGGGCTTTGCTTTGTTGGTACCCTGGATAATGAAATAGCCAAGGTCGAGTAAATTCTCTTGGGAAACGGAAGCCATGAAAACCCTATTGATTGATATATAGGAGTCACCGAGAGAGGAGAAAAAACCCAAAAGTTAAAAAGAAAAAAGTACATTTTATAGTGACTTTCAACGGCAAAAATCCCTCGAGGACAATGAGGAGAAGTTTCAGATACACAGCTAATTTCTCAAAGGAATTGCTCGTTTTCTATTCTTCGAAACCAGCTCTCTCACTACAGATAAAGAACAGGCCACTGACGGAGGCGACCTCCTTTCCGTTTATCATTCTGCTTGCATCTGAGGCGCAAACTACGTCGGTCGTAACACCAGTAGCCTGGCTCTTTGGATCAGAAAACAGCGCCCAACTTGATCCATTCGGAGACCAATAAGGGGGAGCGCAATTGCGACTGCTATCCATCTGGATGTAACAAATCACTGGAATCCGGTTAAGAGATGTCAAGGCCAATCAATAGCACAGACTGTGGCAATTCCATTAGGAGAGATTCTCAGGAAATTGTAATAATCATTGAATTTGCCAATTTCCAAGAAAAGTGACATGTCCTCTTGAGAAAATCACAGGAATTATCTTGATAAGCGTCAAGTTAGTATTATTCTCCACAGATTATCCAGCATCCGTGAAGGGGGCAAGCTTTCGGGCTTACCTCGATCACGTATTTGCCTATCGTCAAATTTCAAAGCATAGACACACCTTCCACAGGCCAACAACCTCCTTCTTCTCATCTCTAAAATAGATTTTCGACTCAGTTTAACACACGGTTTTTTGATGCTGACTCTCACGAACGTATAGACCAGAGAAATTACTCCCTCTTATGTGGCTCGTTGTATGTGAACAGCTGAGGCTAAGTTCGCGCTCACTGTGATCTTTCATCGAAGTTCACCACGAGAAGTGATGTGCATTAGGGTAGCCATCTATCACATTTCCCTTGTAACTGAAGTGGTTCTGGAAATAGTTCTATCCTTGAGTGCCAATACCACGGTCGAAATTTGTTCAGACAGCAAACTCACTTATTCAGGAAAGGCAGGGGCTATTGTGCTTCTGAGTCAAAATTCAGGCAAGTTTCAAGCTTATCTAGGCGGCCTTAGCAACAGCGTAGCACCTTCGCAATGTGAAACACTACTACAGGATAGGTTTGGTCCTATACCACACATCGTTCTGATAGATGAAACCTTAGCTGAAGTAGATAAGATTTGTTCAGTGGGCAGTTGCATTACACAACGTGGTCGGATATCAGGTCAATTATCTTCGTGCACACAGAAAGCTCGGTCCCGTTTTTACCTATATGAACCGCATGCGGTGCTGGCTTGACTTCTGGTTATCCTCCAGTTGTCGAATGAACACTGAGACCTTTAGGTCGGTCCTCGTTTACAGCTGAAAAACACGGCCTTCTTGGGCGGAAAAATGCTATGTGTGCTTGAGCACCGATGTCTTCGTAGTATCTCTCGAATTTGGCAAGAAATCCGTATCTGCAATGCTGCGGTCGGGCATGGGGTGTTGGAAATCAAAGGCCAATCAACCGAATAAGATCTCTGTCTGTGATAGAAGTTACGCGAGCACACCAACAGACCTCCCCGGTGTACGTATTTATCCCCGGCAGGTCGAGGTTGGAGTGTGGCTCGAGGCGGTCAGTCCATGGGATAGCAAAACGAAGGGAAAACCTTGACCACTTTACTTGATCGACTGAAATTATTATTAGGTTTCCGAGTTGGGGTACACAAGATTCGCCCACCGGATGTATGGGGTCAAATTAAGTGACTTGTCAGAAGCTGCCGTCACTGGCGCAGTTCCATTCGAACCCTTAGTTCGTCTTGATGACTTCTACTTTTATTCTAATTTTCTGTTTGCCTGTTCTCTATGCTTCTATTCTTTTTGCGTCTGATTGGGCAGTGTGGCAAGGTAGCGAATAAAACCGCAGAACAGAATAATGAGTTTCACGATTGCAAGAACCGGACTGAGCTGGTATAGACCAATGCATCCTTTAGAAGCTATGCTACAATATTTTGAACAGCTGTGTACAGTCAGTCCCAGTAAGGTGTCAACTTCTTGAGATAAACATTTCCGTTTAGTTCTGTCCATTCTATTCCGCACCACTCCACGCCAATTTTGTTTATGTCCAATCTTATTTTCCATGAGTATAGTCCGTTATCTTTCCAACTTTTTGTTTGTTGTGCACATGCATACATATACACCTTTGACGGAGATGATGATGACGACGACGACTGCGACGCTGCTGCTGATGACTCTGATGAAAACCAGGATCGTTTCCTCCCAGAAAGTTGTCCCGTAGGGTACTTTTCGATCGGAGTGAGTGACACCTGCACATGACAAAATATTATCATCGTGCCCTCACATCTCTGTTTCATTCCGATCGAGTTGGTCCATTGCTTTGTTGGCCCATATCCCATTATGGCACACAATGTGCTATTCTCTCTCTCTCTCTCTCTCTCTCTCTCTCTCTCTCTCTCTCTCTCTCTCTCTCTCTCTAACACACTTGTGCCCTTACCTATTTATTGTATTTTTCAAACTGATGAGAAGTAGCAAAAAATGGTGCTATATTCTATCACTGGAAATCTATTGTCCATTTGTGAGTCTGGCTGCCTATCTGAGAGTTCACAAACAGTCGCACACACACGCACGCACGCACACACACACACAGAAAGAGGGAGAAACTGATCGACTGATGCACGGGTACGGCGTTTTCTTTTAAGTTCCACAGTTCAGATGGTGAAAACAAAGGAAGAGAATTCGTGAATTACGGGGCTCACTACCAGGACGGGGACTGATGCCCTGCTGTGCTGGGGGCTGACACACGCGAGAGAGCGGGAACTGGACCAGATGTTCTCAGTGTGCACCTCAGATGAACCGTACCAAAGTTCTCCGTGGCAGTGATGATCATCTTTAGTTAGACTCAACTATTCAGCTATTCGGACAATAAACCACGGGGTGGATGGAGCAGGGAAGGAGGAGCTAGTCGACTTGTCCTCGAGGGTATGGGTATCGTCATGGCCGTTCTTCACACATACATACACACACAATATGCATATACATATGCATATACATACAAATCTTGTTCTCATGGTGATGGGGCATATTGAAATGGTAAACGAGCCAAGGAGGGTTGGGGAGGGGTCAGTATGGTTGGAAGTGACCAGATAAATAGCAAATTGTCGTTTAGCCTCTTCAGACTCAAATTATAAAAAAATCATTTGGTCTCCAATGTTCACACAACTGGGAAACTGTCCCATGCTATAGAGAGACGCCTTGTGCATCCCAATAAAATAGCATATTGCTTCTGAATTCAAGCCGTCAGTGACTTGTAATTTGAGATGACAGTGAACTCCCAGAGACAATCCACACCCATGTGTTTCATAGGACACTTAACTCGGAGCATTATCCCATCCTTTATTGTAAAAAAAAACAATCCAAGTAAAGTAAAGTGTCTCCTTAACAATTGCCATACCGCAGCAAACCATATTCACACAGTTACCAGTTTTCAGTTTAGTCAGAAAGCCTTATTGAAGAAATTGATAAAAGTGTCACAGAGGTGCATAAAACAAAGGTGAATTAATTCAAATCGATAACCTCCAGTTCTGTAGAACAAAGCAAGACGAAAGCAGTCCATGTCCTCACAAAAAATCAAACAGTTTTTATACGAAGGCCCCGAGGACAATGAGCAGGGCTGAGGAGTATCGTCTGGTCCATTAATCTACATGCTTTTGAGATGACAAACTGGACGAACAGGTCTTGGTTAGGTTGAATGGTTTTCAAAGTACATGATACAACTACGCACTCTTGGAGATTGTTATGTTCACAATCACTAGCAGCAGAACACGTAATTGGTGTACTTCAGTTATATGTAAGAATGTGGATGCAACCCGACCGTAGCAGGCGAGTAAACTGCAAACCTACATGCAGGCAATTAAGTGAACGAACAAGCAATTAAAACGGCTGAGCTACATGCAATCTCGTGATTAAACAAGGTCAGTCAATACGTAGAAAGACTGATTAGTCAACACTGTTCGCACTGTTCGCATAGGAGTCGATCGCTGTGTGGGAAGCGGGTTGTTACCGTTCAAAGCCAGTGACGGAAGGGTGCTATATCATGTGGTGTAGATGTTCAACAAACTGTTGAGAGTCAGCCCGGATAGCCTTGCGGTTAAGGTGTTCGATTCATAATCGTTCACCCCGGGTTCGAGTCCCCGTGGGGGCTCGGTGGATGTGCACTGCTGATGATTCCCAACAAGGATGAAACAGCTGTACAGTGCTTCCATGGTTTTCAATGGTGAGTTGAGCGTTGAAGCTGCATGATGAATCATATTATATACAAATCTAATCTCCTACTACTCACTTGCAAATGACAAAAGAATAATACCAAGCAAGTGCATGTCCATGCACGAAAGGGATATTGATTGTTTGTCCGCGTACTATGTGTGAATTTATTCAGACACAACGATAACCAAAGAGCACTCATGAATAATTTCATTGTCCGCTGATAAGGGTAAGTCATTCGGAGCTTCATGGATTTTTGCACTCCTAATTTGGTCGATGCAAAATATTCTTCTTTCAGCTGGTTTGTAAAAACTACATGCGATAAAACTCATGCTCAACCAAAAAGCACTCAACCGATGCAAGCACAAAAATTGATATCATTTTCTGCGTTATAATAATTCTGTTTAGTTCAGTTCCGTATGGTCTACATTAAGGTCAAGAACTGAACCATTAGTCCGAGTTTTGTCTATGGGCCCTTGGTTAAGTTACAACTGCCAACTAACTGTGCGCTTTGGCCATTGTGAATGTGTGACTGTAAAGGTGTGATGATTCAGCAGCTGTCAACCGTGATACGATCAGGTACAGCCTCGTAGCTAAGCACGCGGATGAGCCTCAACCAATCAGGATCGCCGCGGACAGGTACGACAAAAGCTCACTGTGATCGACCATCTTCTAGTCTACCAACTATCTTCTCTGATTTAACATGTTTATACAAACCAATACTGCAATACAACTAACGTGCTATTTCCTTGCCTTGGTATTCTTGCTTCTTTCGTTCGCATAGTTCTGGATGGGGCTAGTTTTTATACGTTCTGTCAGTTCAGTTCATTGTGATTACTACAAAAGGTCAGACAGACAAATCGATATCTTCGACCCAATCCCGATCGATTGTCACTCCCATCTTCCAATTCCACCACATTCCTTGCAACTTTCATACTATGTACGTGGAACGTCAAAAATGCACAACGTAGTGATAGTCAGAATTGGACTTGATTTCCGATAGAAGTGTATCAAACCCTTGGGTGAGGTTACAGCGGCCTGCGCAAAAGTCATTACACACGGTGTGTCTGCATTGATCATAACGTGACCGCACTTTACAATCATTCGAATCACACCATATGTGATACATTTTCCACTGGATCAATTAGCTCTGTGCGCGCGGATCTCCCGTAACTACAAATGTAGAGAACAAACTAGTTCCACGCTAGCACCAATATGATCGACCGGTCGATCGATTCATTGATTAACAGACCCCACTCCAAACAAAAAACAGAATGGGTTATTTCAGCTGCAAAGAATTTCTGTAGATCTGCCTGAAGAAATTTGTTCTCGAAGTAGAACTTTTGGTTTGGAATGAAAGATGACAAAGTATTTTCCGTATTGCTTATCTGAAACAAATTTTTGCGCATACTATGGGCTTCTGTTGGGTTGCGATACCTTGAATACTATACAAACTTATTTGAGTGCCGTGTGATCATATCCGATTTGCACAGTTCTATTCTACTAGTAGTATTTCGTCACTGTGCCCAATTAATCCGTTTAATTTTTGACGAGGTTGGGTAAACCTTACCATGCTGTTTGTTTACAGCACGCGCTAACTAACGCTTTCTGCTATGCTTTGATCACTTGTCCGGTACTGTGATGCTCCGTGCTACGCCACCACAATTGCCAGAGCAGTATTTCCCACCACTTGTGGGAAGGAGAACACGGCCAGTGGGAAGAGAGTGGAGAGCTCGTGTTGTTACACCGTGCGTGCAACTTGCACGTGCATCGGTCAAGCGGCAACTGGGCTTGGAAGTAAGAGTTCACATAAACAGTAATGTGGTAAAAAAGGAACAAAGTCGAATCTCGCTGAAGCACGGTCTGATTGGGGGAACGTTCAGACCGTGTGCTACAATCGAGCAAAATCTCTCCATTACAATGATACGAAACAGGCCAACAAACCAACGACGGTGGCCGAGCGGTCATCGTAACGAACTGTAAAATTTGAGGTCCCGGATTCGAAACTTGCCCAGCCTTCGGTCACTTCTTCAGTCAGTCTTTGATTGGCCGTGACCGCATTACAGGGCTTCTACTGTATGACTAATGAGGAAACTATCTGATCCCTATGACATTTTAATAATACAAAGCAAACAGGCACACATGTGCGTACATATGGACATCCGTCTTCTAAACAAATTCTCTTAAAGCCCTTTTCGTGAACACTGTGAAGCGATATAAGTCTTCTTCGTGAATAATTGATCTTCGTTGACTTTCATTTCAGGACGTTCGTTTATCGGATCAAAATTGTTCCCAGTTACCTTTGGTGATTAGTTTATCCAAATTTGCCCTAAAACTGTTTAAAATTGTTTAGCCTTGGCTACAGAGAAATGAAGCTTTTGGAGACTTAGTCCCTGAATTTCACTGATGATAGAAGCCACCAATCCATCAGATGTGATTACCGTAGATGATAACCACTAACTAGTTACCAAGAAAATACGGAGGGGTTTGGTCGGCTATCCTTCGTAAACGACCAGTACACAGCGTGAGGCTTTGCGTGATGATCAACAACCATACTGGTTCCCTGTTCAGTAAATTCTGGGTGCTTTCAGTCCTTCTTCATTTCTTATGAATATTCTCAGCTGCGTGCCATCTTATTACAAGGAACGTATCTTCTCAGTGACAAAGAGGATAAAGTAGTTGAGCTTAGTACCTTACCTGTGTACCATGTAGATCCTCCTGCTTCACAACTAAAGCGGGGCCGCATGTGTCATCACATATTTCAACAGTCAAAGGAACAAACGGGTCAAGCCCGTATCACTGTATTCAACTGTATACATAAGTATTTCTGTTGAGGAATGTAAATTTACCACGTAATTAATTTTTGCTCGATTAAGCTAGCAGATGTATAGGCACTGCAACTATCTGCACTTAACGTAATGGTACTGCCGCAAAGTTTTCAAAAGTAGGCTTTTTGTAGAAAACGCTGATATTAAATGAAAAGACTGATCAAACTGACTTCATTGTACTTCCAGAGGCTGAAATCTCTATTTCGAGATAATCTTACCAGTTATCTTAATTTCTGCTTTGACTTTTGTTTCCGCCTCCAGACTTTTTACATTCGTCTTCTTCGTCCCTCATTCCCTCGCCTCAAACGACTTCGTCACCGAAAGGAATATACTTTTAAACGCAGGAATTACACAACGGTCAAGGGCTTAAAGAAATTAACCAAGATCAAGCTATTCAGACCAAATCACTTATATGCACGCAACCTCCTGGATCATAAAACCATCAAGAGACGCAGAGGCAACTGAAAGATCTATATGGAGATTCATCCGTACGAAATTCTGCCGCTGTGGATATAGAAGCTATCAATCTGTCATTCAACGGGGAGGTTAGGTCTCCTATTTCCATAGTTGCCTAAGACAACACTTCAAACGTGCATTCTTTTTGTGCTTCTGCCAAAGATGCTTACAAAAAACTGATTCTCCTAAATTCTAGAAAATCCTACGAACCGGATGTCCTCAGTTCAATTGTCTTTAAGGAGTGTGCTACCCTCACACCCCTTTTTCTCGGAATTGTTCAACCAGTGGGTTTATGATAGAAAAGTTTCCGACTACAGGTGGATAACAGCCGTCAACCTTGTTCTTAAGAAGAACTGTCCCAATTTCGTTCCATTTCCCCGCATTTCCGTGGATTTGAAAGTTTTGAAACTTTAGTACTCCTACATGTAAAGTTTGTCCTAAAAGTTTCTCACCCCCACCGGTCTGCTTATCGATCTTCACGGTCTACTCTTGATGCCCTTGTCACCCTGACACATTAGACTCTCTCGGCAATAGGTAAGAAGAATAAAACAGTTGGGGTATGCTTCATTGTATACAGTGACGCACTCAGTTTTGTCTACAGGAGCTAGTTGTCTTACTTTCTTTCCAATTCAGGTGTCGAGACTCCCCTTATTTCCGTGTTGAGTGATTATTCCCACAACAGTGAACAGTTCATTCATTACAAAGGTACTGGATCTTTTGTTTTTTCTGCCCTTGGTCTCTCCCAAGGTATCATATTATCAATATTTCTACTTCTGGTCCACGTATCTCCTATCCCTACCCATAACAATGACCTCTTTATCAAATACGCTGAAGTGCCGTCCTCAGATCGATATATTTCTGTAATTCCTCTAATTCGACCTTCCGAAATGGCATCGCAAAACTTTCTGAATGGTCCACTACACATTGTTTGGCCAATAATTCCCTCGAAAGCGGCGACATTCTAATCTCCCTTATGAGAGGCGAAAAGCACTCCCATTTTACCTAATCTTGTAATCTAGTATCAATTAAAATGGAACGACTGAGTCACCAAGGTCCATTAAAGTAACTTGGTGTGATACTGCTCCGAAACCCCGCCTGGCCACGGCTCATGAGTCGTATCTTTACAAAAATCAGACGTTTATATTTCATGTATAGCGTCTCCATTTCCACTCAGTACAGACACTCCTGGTGAAAAAGATCAGTTTTTCATGTGTTCTACCTCGATGGCTGTATGCCTCTCCAGGGGTTCTCCAGGTGTTTTGTCGAAAGACTTCGGAGTAATTTCTAGATCTCTTAAGTTGTTCTCCTTTTGTAGTGGTATACCCAGACACTATTTCTTTCAGTTCATCACTTCACCACACGATAAAACTTGCCACGAACTCCCCAGAAAAAACTCGTCGATTCTAGTCAATCCATTCGCGAACATCCTATTAAATGTGTTTCCTCTGCTACCAAAATTTCCAGTTATAAAAACCTTCATGTAAAGACCCGAGCTTACGGCTGCTCTACCGTTCCGCACCTTGCAAAGATTTTTGATCAACCCCGAAACTGTAATATAGGCCCTTAAAGAATAATTAAACCTGAAACTCATCACCACCCAGTACCTCTTTAAAAGGATGGAGTTGTTTTTTAAGTTTTTGAATGTGTTATTTGGTTATGTGGAAACTGAATACTTGCCCGAAAGAGGTGGCTCAGGGGGTGCATAAAGCATCTTCGTGTCCTGTATTGTCTTTCGTGAGTCAAACCATCTTTTCAAGTGATATCACTCCATCCGTGAAAGAAGTGACCTGGCCCCCCTCTATAATATTTTGTTCTCTAACGGTGAATCGGCTATCAACAACAAACTTCCCAGTGAGGGGAAAAAATACTTCGTTAAAAATAACCTGAACGCAATTATCATATTAGTGCGTAGTTTTACCACTCAATGCTCTTGTAATCACAAATTCGATAGTATTCGAACAGAATACGCCGTGTTGTCTAACCTGGTATTGTATATTATGATTTATCATGCAGTAAATTACCAAACCCAGATTTCATTCGGTAAAAGAGATTAAAGCTGATGTTATTTACTTCAGAATGAACTCACAAAGACGTTGCAGTAAAACTGCCTCAGCTGCCGAGGTTCTTTTTGAGTTCCACTGTGAATTTCACCTTGCTAACCAAAACAGGTGTCGAATAATGCCCTGAAGAGTAGCGATCGATACTCCTCTACACTGGAGAGGATGGGTCTAAGTGTCGGACGCATAGAGGGACCCGAATGACGTGCACATAGGTCATGGCCTGCTAGATGGGTGAGATACGCAAGAATCTTAATGGGGATTTTTTTCTGTGACATTTATGTGTAGATCATATACTGTGGTGATAGGAGGGCCTGTGGATATAGAAAAAGATTGATAATAGTCAAACGATGCTTTTAATATGGAGACCTCGACGGATCACGGGATAACAGTTTGGCACAATTGGGACAACATGCTGATGGATAGAAGGTGCATTACGAGCTAGTCGAGTACCAAACTGCCCTAGTCTGTGGAAATGAAAAAAAGAGGACGGAAAAGTATGCCTTGGGTTATTACCAAGGTAAAACAGATTGTGCCCAGCTCGCTGGTTGATGCATCTTGATAAGCATTGCTTCACTCAAAGCCAGTAACTTCTGCATTGAACAGTGTAACACTACACTCAAAGATTGGGTCAGGTCTGATTTGTGACCCGGTGCTATTGAGTTTCGTCCAATCGAAAAAAAAGAGTGGGTGTACGTCGTCATGTGCGGTCCCACTGGGCTGCTTCTTCGATTTTGACAACCACCTGGGTTGTATTCTGACGCTCGTTGAGTCAAGCAACGATCCTTTCCGCCAATGTAAACTTCACCGCAGTCGCAAGAGAACCGATAGATACCGTTAGATCTTGCTGAACTGTCGTTTAGTGTGACTAATAGTTCAAATGAGTCCTGTAGATAAAGTGGTGTGACATGTTTCCGAAATGGGACAGTGACGCCAACAAGCCAGTGCACAAATTTTTCGATAAACCGAGATTTGCGAGTATAATATCAGCCTCAAATAACTCCAAGCTTGCGTAATTTCGGTGATTCTCTCAAGTGAGGCTTCTTTGTTCCAAGGGTATTCAGCTCCTTGCCTTTGTTTTCAAAAATCAAACCACGCAGGAGCAGAATTGGGAGATCTCTTGATACCAGTTTCTCTGTCAACACTGTGCTATTTGATTGCACGACCCTTGATTGCATCAGGTCAAAAGGTTGATCTGATGCAATCTTTTAATGTAGTGTTGCACGATCCTTTACTGAAACCACTGGGATTTAGAGAAGCTGTGCTCACCAGGATGCACTAGCCAGCTCTCTTTGCACAAACACGTTTGACACAAAGAACTTGTTTACTTTATTACTAAACAGCAGACCTCTCCTTCTCTCTCTCTCTCTCGCTATAAGCCCTGTGACAGCCTTCATTCGTGCCTACTTTTCCGTGGCATCTCTCCCTACCATACTGCACATGCTGAGATTATTTTACTTTGGCTTTTGAAGAGAGTAAGATAAAAGTCTGCACCTCGCAACCTGTTATTATTCCGTTCTTACAAATCGAATAAAGGAAACCCAGTGCTTTAAATTTCTCGACCAACGGCCCTCCTGTAGTGTCACGTGAGACCTAAACCACTTCATAAAGCTAATTTGTAAAGCAAAAGCCGAAAATGTGCATATTGAATTTCTAACTGAGTTTATGCGATTGTGTCGTTTTTCGGTTCCGTGCACGAAACTTACAGAAAGTGGTTTCACCGAGGAAAACCGTCCATCTCGTTAGGAGCACAAATAATCACATTGAAGCAACGTGTATGACGTTAAGTTTCATCGCACCAAAGCAGCATTTTGTACCCGTCTGTAAGAGGCTTCTTCTGGTATGCCGAATCAATTTTGAGAACATTTTAAGGAAAATGATACGATGGACCAGGTTGAAAGCAATCAGAGTCTTGAAGGCAGAATGTGTGAACCGAAAATCTTCAATACTGGTAGTGCAATACTAAAATACAAGCTCATACTCCCACGCTCTTTCCGGCTGTCAGTTAACCCCGGCACCACGCGAGATTCTCTTACTGGGGCTAATTAATAAAGTGCCTCTAAAGCAATTGCATGAACCGCAAACGCGTTTTCGGTTCGAAAGCCTCTATGATCAATCTAAACACCTTGGACCCACATTATCCAGCCAAGGTGTCTAGTTCCAGGTCAAACTAGTTGATATTTCAGAATTGCACATCCTACAACTTACACGGAACCCCCATCCGCAGTTCGGACTGGGAGAGAGATCTTGGGGTAATAGTGGCATCAAATCTGAGGACAAAAGCCAACACCGACAAGGCATGTCCCTCTGGATAGAGTATGTACTGAGCAATAAGTCGGTCTTTTGGACAGCTATCTATACCTATCTATATCTATACCTCCTTCCCGCGACTGGAATATGGTAGACCTGCCACATTCCCCTGCAAGGCCATGAAAATCGCGAAGCTAGAAAGAGTACAGCAGGCTGCCACTCATTTCGTCGTTGAATTACGTGGGATCAACTATGAAGGTCGTCTCCAAGCCACCGGACTGTCCCCAGAAACATATCGTAGAATTCGCGGTGATCTCATCTACACCAGACGCTTCCTTCGTGGAGATTTAGGACCAGAGTTGATGACATACTTTCCCTTGCGGGCGCACAACCACACTGGAGGTCATCCGCTGATGCATATGAAACATTGGGTCTGCTGCTGGCACACTGCCTCTCTGAGAAAGTGACGGGTTTACGGAATGTTTTGCAAGCAGAATAGGCGGAAGAGAAAAATGACCCCATCTTCAAGCGATTTCTGGAGCTATTTTGAAGAGGTGGGGCACGAAAGGTACATCTAAGTTCATGCTCCAGCGTTAAGGTGACGCGGCTCATACGGAAGACTGCCCTACTACCCCTGATTCTGAAGACTGAAGACTGAAGATACCTCTTTGCTCTCATACGCCAACGGTGCAGCTTATCACAAGAACATCTTGTGGCAGCTAATTAAATCAGATAGATAATTTATTGCTTCCTCAATCAGATGAAGAATTGAGCGTGGTAATTGTGAGAGAGAAGAGAGAAAACCTAAAGGAGCTGGAATAAATACTTCCCGATGCCCAATGATTCTAAATCTATACTTATCCAGAGAACGATACACCGAAAAAGAAGCCGAGAAAAAGTAGTCAATAACGAAGGCCTTGTCTGTGGAGAAACTACTATTAGCCGAATTTTAAGTTACCCTGCCTAAACTAATTCGAGGCACTTTTCCAAACGAATGACTGGGGATTCCGTTAGAGGTCGACGGGTGTGTGTGTTAGTGTGTGTGAGTGTTAAATTGCTCATCAATTAGATTCATTGGTTTTTAATCATACCTGCTCCTAACATCTGAGTCAGTGGTGACGAGATCAAATGTCGATGCAACCTTTTGGTTGCTTATTCGTTAGTAACGTCAGTGCGCTCCTAACTCCGGGAATCTCTGCCCCTTTTACGGTTGAAGCATGCAGGGTGGGTGCTAGTTGCCGAAGCTTCGGCATACAAACGCCTAATGCATGCTTTCAACCCGCGCTGGAGGACTTTCGTGTTGTCGTAGTCTATGCTATGCCCCTCGGCTATGGCATGAAGAGCCATCGCCGAATTCCACTCTAGTTTCGCCGAGGCTCTCATTATATTTATTTTCCCTTATGTTCTGTTGTTCTGATTGTAAGTTGTCCGGAAGTTTGTCCAATATATTCAGCTGGACAATCCTTGCAAAGAATTTTGTTAATGCGGTAGTTTTGGTCTTGCAAGTTAACCGAATCCTTGGCTTTGGTGTGTTACCAATCCGAAAGAATGTGCGGATAATATAATGGTGAGAATTTTTCGGATCGCCTGACCTGCAACTGATTCCTCAGAATCCTCTGATTGAAAAACTGCATTGAGAAAGGTTACCCAGGGTAACTGAAAAGTCGGTTAACTATAATTTCTCCACAGACAGAGCCTTGTTATTGAAAATACATTCTCTCGTTTAACGTACCACGTGGCAAGGCGTTTTTTTCAATACACCCTGAACTTCGCTTTATCCAGACATACTATATGTCACAATAGACTCTAAATTTGTCAGAGGTTAAGTCTGTTATCGGCAAGAACTTTAACGGGTCTGAAACCGAATTCATTCTCACGCGTACTCCTTTTACTGGTACCGGATAATCGTCAAAGACTAAAGCCAGTGAATAATTTGCATGAGACGAAGACTTGTCACCTTTCTTGTGAATCGGTACAATTCCCTGGCAGTCTCTTAACTTCCTCAGATTAACCGGAGCAGTTTGTTAACTCCGATAATAAAACTTCGCCTCTATCTTTGTAAAAGGACGGAGACAAGCCATAGTCTCCGTTTAACATGGGGGAGTAATATCCACCAGCGTCGTTTTTTTACGGGTATTACCGAAAAGTTCAGTGTGGAAGTGTGCAAAGTAGACTGCTCCTCAAAACACTCTGGCCAGTGTTCCATCCGATTTTCCTTAGAGTGGATCAGTGAGCCATCGGATTCCTTGACTAACCCAATTACACCTGGATCCCGTGGGGTGATGCTTCTGACCAAATAGTAAAAGGTGCTACTATGGTCAATAGCCTCAGCCTTCTATATCTACTCACATTTCTGTCGTGATCATTTTTAAAATTCAAAGTGAGGTAATCTGTCACGGATTTGTGCAACTCAGTGAATGGGGTGGAGAGATGGGCTGGTATTAGAGCATCTAACAGAGCAACTGACGTCGCATACATTCACCGTCTGAGGCGTTAGCATGAACTGAAGTATTCTGCGGCAATGACTGACTTGATCTCAGTGATTTTGAAAACTGGTGTTCACTGTAGCTCAGGCTGGTAGTTTTCAACAGCTACTGGTCACGGAATTTCACGTTTAAATCGCAAAGGTTTCATCACCTGTTGGGGTGACTTCGTGCTGGTGACTTCATGTGCGTTCACAGGAAACTTTTCTTGATTTGAATCCGACCTCTGAGATGATCTCAATTTTAGAAGGGTACTAACAACAGAAACTTGATTTTTGATCCGTTGACACATACTTTTAAACTGAGTAAAGCAACCTCGTTGCCTTCCACAATATCTCGTAAATTTTGCAGCTGGACCTCTTGACCTCCAAATTGTTGCTTATTTTTTGTAGAGGCTTGGGCAGCTGAAGGTTTGAGGAGTTGGTTTGGTCGATGGATTTAAACGAAGAATTGGGTTTCATGGCTGTGGGTAAGTAGGATTCGATCGATTTTTGTTTTGCTCTTTTTGAATTGGTTGAACTTCCTGCTTATCATGAGGCCATAAATGAAATCCTATTCATTGTGTTTATAGAATAAACCTCTTCCAGAATGTCAGACTTTCGAGAATCTCGTGAGTATCTCGTGATCGCTTGGCCCAGAATGCAAGTGTCATCCAGTTTCAAACGGTGTTTTTGGTCCCCGTGGACGGATATTAGGGAGGAGAGTCGGGCCAAGTTGCTGTCAGTTTTGGTTCATGCGTTCACTAGGCTACTTTTCTCTTATTTTGGCTAACGTGCAACATTTTTCAGCCGTGAGAATACAAATGAGTACGAGACCTTCATGTGCAAACTGAGGATGTCATTTCGAATGTTGATGAAGCTTTTGCGACCTAGACTCCAAGCTCAGCTATCGGAAGTTTTTGAAAACTTCCTCGATCTGCTACCAGTGTTCCGTTGGCTCCTTAGTATGTGGTTGCACCGACAACCGCGTAAAATCTATGACTGCATAGCAGATCGTCATTTATCGTCTAGAAGCAGCGGCGCTGGATGGATGGCATTAGCGCCGGTGCAACCACAGACGAGACGTAAACAGAAGTGAGCATGCACCCAGGCGTAATCCGAATCCGCAATCGTAGGCCGAAATTAGTAACAATTTTTAACTGACCCACACCAGGGGTGACCAGTGACAGAAAGTCAATGTGAGTCTAAAGCTATGAAGACTTGGGAGGAAGCCTTTTTGATTCTACTCTGTTTTCTACGGCAGAAGTTCGTACTCGCTGCACTTGTCAGTCCGATCAGCTGTGATAGAAAATTAACCCGCTCTGTGCCTTTGGGAATCACCAAAACACCCCACATGGGTGTTATAATCCCCAGGATTGGCCAAACTGTTCAGTGAAAGCAAGCATCCAAGTGGTTGAGAGAATTCATGAAGAAATTCATCTTTTGCCTCAGGAGAATGTTAGCCGGTAGAGGAGTACACAGACACAACCAACTAGCATCAAATCTTCAGTCTTTTTCTGAGGACAAGCAGGGAACTGTCCAACTGATCTGTACAAAAAAGGCTGGTTACTGGGATGCAGTCTGTCAAGGCTTATTCGACTCTCGTGCCTAAAGTGATCCCGAAGCCAACCTGGCCATAACTGCTAGATACTTGTCCACTGGACACGCGAATGTTGAATAGAAAGACCGGAGTTGGGAAGGTGTAAAATGTGATCACAAAAGTGGGGTCTTGAATGCGCTATTCGGAGACAGTAAATATTTATTTTCTAGGTATCTTTAACCTATCTAAGGTAGCTTGCGAATATTGAAGATAGCTAAGCAAAATGAACACCTGAACTTGAGTAAAGTGTTAAGTTTTTGTCCCAGTTTTGAACTATTATACGAACCAAACATCTCAGCCTCCTTTTTCCATCGACTGGAAAGAGAGAGAGAATATCTGCTGGGCTCCTTACGGAAAGGAAACTGCAGGTTTCTGGACGAATTATGCTTGAAGGCTGACCCTACCACAGAAAGGTTTTTTTCTTTGAGAACCTTAACCGGAGCCTTAGACTCAATAGTCTGGTACACAATGCTGTGGGGAGTTAACCCATCACGGAAGCGCGAAAAAAGCTCAAGTGAAGGCTCCTCTTTCGGTCGATTACATGAGATCTGATTATTTTTTCTCTCCGGTTTCGTCTTCCCTGATGCTTTTCAGTGAAGTAAGCGGAAAGTGGCCGGGTCAGCACTCTCTGGAGTAGAGATTTCTGGCTTGGGGGGGGGGGGCAATCTAATATGATACTCCCTCTCACTTTCAAGAGAAACCCCAGTTGCTCCACCTCAACTTCCATCTAGTGGGAGTATTTTCACCGGTAGACTGATTTTCCCCCTATTTATTCGTAGGAGTGTTCTCTCTAGGGACCCCGTGGATGGTCGTAGGAAACCAGGTACTGCACACCAGCTGGTTCCGTGAAGATCAACTTCGTCTGATTCGTACCCACTGACCTGTTAATCATGATTGACTCTTCGGCCAAAAAACATGATTCTACCTAACTCTTTGGGTCGTGGAAGCAATTAAACTATCACACTGCATCGAAATGCAGCCTCGTAGTAATGGTGTAAAGCGACAGCGAGTGACGATCACGAAACGACGGAAACAATGGCTTTGACAAAGAAAGCGGTTCCACAAAAGGGCACAGAGACCTGCTGGGTCGTCGAAAGTGTGTTGAGTACAGCACTATTCCTTGGGGGTTGCACAAACATGATCTTTAGAGGCACAGAAAGGATGAAAGCCCGATGAGCCGAAGATCAGTAAGTTAGTAAACAGGCATCAACACTTCAGAGAACTTGGGAATGGTGATCTATTTCACTGCCTTTCACCGCCCTCCCTCCCCCACAGAAACAAACAGAAATAGGCTTTTGCTGAAAGTCAGTGGATAATCAGCCTCAGTGGCATGAATAAGAGCAGACAAGAGAAGCTTTAATTAGGCTAATAAACCTTATGGTATTTTCATGATAATAATTTCCCTATTTGAAAATATCATTTCGCTTTCCGTTATTACTTCTCACACACAGAACGTAACAATAATGCCTAAAGAAGCTAAACGAGGTCTATTAGAAGTAGCTGAAGGGAGAAGGTGGGGTAGGTTGAGTACTGGTAACCTGACGTGAAACCGGCGAAGGAGGGACTTTGGTGAAGGGATGACCGTGTTAGATTTTGAATCATAGGGGAAAACAGTAACACATTGAATAACTTTCCACTGTGAGGAAAATCAGTTCAGCCATGAGATGATCTAACCCGCTTCATCGCGGACCTTTCCGTTCAAATATTTTCCCCAAAGACCAGAATGGATTTTTGCAATTTAGGGGCTTTGGTTACTGAAGTGTCATTCATAACTTGTGCTCCGTGGCGATCGATCTGACGCCCACAGACTTGTGTATTAGTGTTTGTGTGTGTGCTTATGAATGATTTCCGTGGACAGGCAAGACTGATATCATCATCACTTCTGCTTCCAAGTTCATGCTGGAAATCAGGTAATTCTTTCAATCACAAAGTTAGCCACCGGAGCTAACACCGTGTTGCTTCTGTTTGTCCACTCCCTTCCAAATATGAGCAAACAAACAACGTTTGATGCAGGAATGAGTCAAAGACAGTGAGATAGCAAATGCGGAAATGTGTGCGTATGCGTGAGGTGGAGGGGAGGGGCAGTGTCTGACAAGTATTTTCGATTGATATTATCCGAAATTTGAACTCACAACCGCAAACAATGAGCGGCAGGTTAGGAGGGGGTGGGCTTAATTCAGACCTTTACCATCATCATCATGATCATCAATCTCCCCCTTCCCTTGCAGACCATCCTCAGTCATGGTGACTCGCGTTGCTTCAATCGGGACAGAAAAGAACGGAAGAGATTGCTCCTTTTATCACTGAACATCTAACAGTTTGTTTCCGGCCCACCAATATGAGCAGTACGGATGAAAGCACATGCACGCACACACGTACAAACACACAAGTCGATTGTGGTCACATTAGTACTGTCCCAGATGCTTGGAGAAAATAGGAACACACGTCAACTGACAGGTGCATTTGTACTGTATCGAGTCTGCAATCCATCTGGGTAATTAAAATGTGACAGTGTGCATAAATTGGATTGGATTGGATTGAATTGAGTGATGCATGAATTGACCATCCTGTCCGACCAGTTCACAATGAAACCTAGATGACTTGTCCAAAAAAGTGTTCCTACTCTGTTGTCTTCAAGACCAAAATTACGGTACTGCTATGATCGTCCAGATTAACAACCAGAAAGGACAACAAAACCGGCACAACGAATCTTCTCAAGACATTAGGAAAACAACTTTCAGTTGACAAGCCAGTAACATATTTTTCTCCCGTACTAAACGGGTAAAAGAAAGCTGACGGGTTGTATCATTGAATCAGTAGCAATCTAGAGATAATTGAGTTTGCTTGATAAATTCAGTATTTAAAATGAAGTAAGCTGAACCTACATTACTGATCTTCTCTTGGCTCTAGGTAATTTCCCTGTCGTTCGATGCGACAACACTGTGTTCGTTGTTTGCTTTCTTGCATTAAGGACAATAATTTTCTGTCAATTTGAAAACACTTTGGAAGGCTCTTTAACAGAACAAGTGAAAGTGTGGGTCCTTTACCTTACCTGGTGCTCGATTTCGCCCTAACAACAAAAAATGATTGACAGTGTGCAAGCTTTCAATATTAATTGCTGTTCACACTGTTTATCCCCATTTTTTAGATTTCATTCTAAGTCTTCTAGCAGCCCGTTATAAGTAGTACTGTATAGTATCTGGATGAGAGGAAAATTCTTACCCTCAATCATAAGACAGTTTCCGAGGTCGATGCCGCACATCAGGTATGCTTACGAGATACTCTTCTGTCTTGCCAACAGACGAGATAACTTAAGAATAATCAATTTATAGTTCTGAAAATAAACTCAGTTCATGCACGCTCCTCACGATCCAGATGATATTGCATCCTTCTGGCAACCGTTGGAGCTTTCCGCTAATTGCCCGTTTCATAGAACCTAGTTCGTATCTGGTGTGTATCTTAGTAACTTGGGACATTAAAAATCAATTCCACTATCAACAGAAAACCTGTCACACTTGATAGTGCTACGGGCAATGGTAACCGGCGGTTGCAAGGTTAAAACCTCTCACCTCCAACTTGATATTCAGCAACTTCTACTCCCCGAGTTGGCAGAGTAGAAATTGCCATATTTTTGCATATTATCAGCTGTCATAAGTTGAACGAACCAGTGGAAATATACGTTTTGAACCAGTTAGACTGAATGATGCGCAACTTGTGTGAAGTGAAGACAACCTCACTCGGACTTGTATACTAATTAGTTATATTAAAGTTTCCGAAATACCATTCACCTTTTTAACTGGAAAGCTATTTCATTTCGGAAAACCGACAAACCCGTGTCCACTTGTGCATTGAGGCACGAACCTGGCGAATTAGTCCAGTAAAGTCACGCTGTAAAATGACAGTGGAGAAGGCGAGTGTGTGCGATCATGTCGTTTTCCAAATCGATTCCTGAAACTTTTACTTGAAGAAAGTTTGGAAAAGAACAACGTTTATCTCATAAGAATTTGTTTGCACCTGTTTGAGCGTGGTATTCAGATCACTGATGTTTTGGATTTAAAATCTCCCTCCACACAGATCCGTTACTTGTCCTCGATAAACCAGGTGGTTTTCGAGTAGTTTAGGTTGTTTAATTATCAACTCTTAGTTCAGAGGTTCGAACTCCAGTCACCACCGGTCACTTCAGTGGTGGACAGTAATCCCCACCGTCGTCCGGCTTGTCACCACCCGTGATCTGCTGAGATCTTATGTGGTTCTCCACTCTAAGTTTCACGGTTTGGTGACTGGTCATCCCTAATAGCGCACTGGGCCTTTGTAGCTATGGGGTACATACCCCTTCCACTGCACCCATGCGCAAGCACGTAGTAAAAAGAATGGTCGTTGTTTACGTGAACCTACTGAATAAATAAAAATGGACACTTCTGATTAGTCAACCAGCCAACAGATGGCATTCGATTTTTGTTCGCTAATAATTATGGGGATGATCACGGTGATCGTGGTCATTTTGAAGTTGGTTTCACTCATGTTTTCGAACCCATTATTGAGGCAGGTTAACATACTGCGTCCTCCATTTGATTGCCTTTGTACACAGTTAATAACTATTTCGAACAGATACAGGCGACCAAGACCAAACATTTCATATACCCGTCAGTTCATCTAAAATAAGATTGAATTCACATAGGAGAAAAACAAGCATTTTCTGGCCAATTTATTGTTTACACGGGGGTTTTCAGTTTGCTTCATTTGGTTAACATCCAGTGTCAATAAAAGATAAGATAATTCAAGCGGTTAGTCTCAAAGTGGTCGTTTGTTTTCACTGATATTTTGGAAAAAGGTAATTGCGTGGAGAATAGCACTGTGAACTGAAGATGAACTAGCAAAAACGTTGAGCTCACATCTATATGTTAAGTACATGATGAGCCGTGATTGTTCTTGTCGATAACGATGATTCGAACGATGATGACTGTGATAATGATGCTGCTGATGATGAAGATATATGTCGTATCATTGATATTTTCCCAGATCAAAGGAAATTGATGAGCCAAAATATTACCAGCAGAGCATGAATCTATCGAGTGTACAGATGTCCAGAAATATTATCACTGATAATATTTACCAGCTGTTCGTATTATAGCATGGAAAACGCTTATGGATACTTAAAGGGACTAGCATCAGCACTTTCTGTCATTATGTACCTCACTGCCATACAATAGTTTGGTCATATTTCACCTTTTTCTAACTGGTATGAATCCCAGACAAAATACATAAAAGAAGCCTATCACACGATCATTTACTCTGTTTTTCTGATGTAGTACAACAAAGATATTCCTCATGGGTTATGGATAAGTGCGCAAATATTGCTTAAACCTGAGTGTTGTTCTATAGAGTTTATACGACTCTGAACCCTGGTCTCCAAACTTCAGTACGGCGAAGGTGCAGTATCCTCTTTCTACGAACGTTGAGAATAAAAACTCAACCACTTTCAAATCAGGGCTGTTATTGAGGAAACTAAAAACGTTTAATTGCAAAGCAATCCAAATACCCTCGCGATGGCAACAAATGACCACTGGTGGGCGCATAATGTCGGCTTCAGATCGGCCGGAAATTGTTACAACTCAGTTCTCTCCATCTATCTTCACAGTGCCATACGGGAATTCGTCGGAGTATGTCTTTTGATACATTCATCGCTCTTGAATGGTCTTTCTTTAGCTAAACACAGTATGCCATACCTTCGTCAAATTCGTGGTTTTTACCAACCGCATCCTGTTGTAGCACCCTGGTTTTAAAAGAATAACGCAAAGGATGTTTTGTAAATCACGACAGATTCCAAGCACAGTTTGTCACAGGAGCATGCATCTAAGAGGCTCGTAGTATATCAGCCCAATCACCCTAATAGAAGTAGTGGAACTTCACTTTTCAGTTAACTATTATCCAACCTAGTGAAAAAATAACTAATGTTTACCTACCACGCTCGTTAACGTTGATGTGAAGGTTACGCATTTGAAGTGCGTCCAATTTTATTCTCAGGTGATCCTATCAAGAACCCCAATTTTGCCGTCGAACCGCAAAATAATATAACAATCTCTAATGTGTTTGCACTGGTTTTGCTCTGTTCTGCTAGGCAGATGTAGATGGTGAGTGGGTTCTGATGGGGTCAGTGGTTTCTTTCATCAGCTTCCTGTGAATGTTACCGTCTTTGGTTAAAAAAATTAGCCCCATTTAAAATTTTCTTATTTCTACAGCTTCAAGCGTCAGGTGAAGTTATCATGGTAACCATGATCTCATCTTTTCTACTGGCCACTGATCACCACAGTGATCGCGTGAACAATATCGATTTCTATCAAAAGTTTTATTTTCACCCATTGTTTGATACTTTATAATGAATTCAGTGAAGGGAATTTCATTACAAAAGCGACGACCAATAACTTGAATTTCGACGAAACTTGGATTTTGTTTTATCTGTCAGGATTTCTGCCTATTGGTCCTACTAAACTAATAGCACAGAATGGAACCTAGACATTGACTCACCTGAGGAACTGTTCTCTGAGCTAGGAGACAAACAAACGTGGCTCCATCGAATCTGTTGCGACATCAGCAGGTCTGAGGGAGAATAAAAAATACCAGTTGAGTGCTACACTCTGTGCTCAATTACGAGACTTCGAGCGTAGTTAGTGAATCAGCCGTAGCAAATTCAATTTGGTTCACACATATCATCACGTTGCCGGTCTTAGCTGCTTCCACCGGTTCAACGTAACCCGCGATCAAATGCGTGCTGAGTGAACACGTTGTAAGTCTTGAAACATTAATTATTCAAATTGTTCTTTTTAGTGGAAAGCCTAAATCCTTTTGAGTCGCATGGAATTGGGCTTTATCGACAAATCCACCAATACTTTTCCACCCACAGGTTGCTAACGTAGAGCACTTTGAAGCCGAAAGTAAATTCGACAGGGTTCAACATTGCAAACAAGCGTCCCCATTGGAGTGAATTATTCAAGCTGCTTGTACCAAATCAAAATGTTTTATTTTGCGAACCGAAATTTCGTCTTCAATTAGTGGGAGTTTATGAATGGTACGTGCTGCTGTCGTGTGTGTGTGTGTTTATGTGTATGAAAACTATTTGCTGAGGCTGTCTTCAACACTAGAAACTAGAATTAATGAACAGAACTGAGTTTCGACTAGGATGTTTCCTGTTCCAAACAAATAAAATCTATATATTACAAATATTACCATTATTACGAAGTATGACTTGGCGGATTTAACCAATCTGGAATTGATCCAGTAAGTGGAAGTCAGTTATCGTGGCGGGATTGAACACTTTTCAAGTTTTACGAATCCTAATCAATAACAGAAAAAGCCCATATATTCAAAGGATGGACTCTGGTTGATTTATAAGGAAATCCTGATCCAGGCAGTCAAATTACAAGTTTATTTGTTGATAATTTATCTTTTCTTACTTATTTTCCTCTCGACTGGGCGAAATGACCGTCGGCGGGAGCGTGACTATACGAACCCGGGACAGAAGGATCAGAAGTTCACCACAGTGCCCCCTTGACCATCACGAGTCAGTGTGGTGAATGCCATGTGCTAGTGTAATTTGGAGAAGTACTCTACATTACGCCTATTAGTGTTGTAGTATTTCCTTTACTTTGGTATTTGCTGTTCCAAATTTGTGTGATCAGATTCATTTAAAAAGATTCATCGAGACTCGCAACTGGTTGCAACCGACTTCAGGGCACGATTTGAGAGATGAAATGGAGTTTCTAAAAGGTGATACTATATTGACCATTAGACGCATCTGAGTTGCGTATGAGACCCAACATCCGTAAGTGGATGAATGAATATATCGCGGCCTCAAGTGTGCAATCATACAAATCGTTATGCGGTCAGTTTGTGCTAGGGTAAAAGTACCTAATCTTCTACGCACTGAATAAATCAGTTTGATCGATCAAGTGCTCCGACCGATTTTCTGTGAGCCATTATGCATCCATCCCAAACAATGAATTGAATTTCTGCCCTGCTTTACCCATGCCAGATGCTTTGGAAGTGTTGTGCGGGTGAGTTTCAATGAACACGTTTATTGCCAATTTTAAAGCGGAATGAGCAGTTCTTCCACCTGATGGCCGTGTCGCAGGTATTTCTGACTACATAACAGTTGAGACTATGTCATTTTGGGATCAAACTGCTGCCAGAATCATTCTGATTAGGATTATTTTATCAGTTCCTCCTGGCGTATCTAAGATGATTTCTCGGACCCCCTTATGGACAGTTTGCATTATTTGATCGTAACAGCCATTTTGCTCAAGCTCTAGCTTAGGAACGTTTGATTGCACGTATGACAAAAGGTCACTCATGTTGTAATTTTGTTCACGTCTCTATCCTACGTCGAACGAAGCAGCAGCAAGCCGATTCAGTGACGGCATTCCGAATTGACTGAGAACTTTGTTCGCGATTTCAAAGCACAAATTTCCAATCATTATCAACTCTTCGTCGTAGACTTTTTGTGTGAAATCCATGTTCATGTTTAAATTTTCCTTGCTTAATCAACGGAAAATATTATCAGCCATGTGCGATTTATATTTTCCCCAAACCTCTGTTGGAGACGGAGAGCAGGTGATCAGTATGGTTGCAAACGAAGCATGAATTGGAGTTGGATGTGATGCTTTGCACTTGTCAGCAATGCATGCATCCCAATATCGGTCGTTCTCCAATAAATTCAGAGGTTGACATGAGCTGCGAAAAGTGGCATATGTAACGCCAGTAACAATTCCCGATTGCTGGGGAGACATGGACTGGGCACACTTACCAACAACATACGAAGTAAGAAGCATTCACCTTGATTGGGATGCGCGGTGTACAGTCTGCCTATCGTAGTTCCTTTAAACAGATCAGGTTGTCCGCTGACTCAAATGATTTTCTACGCGTATTCCATGTGTAGTACGTGAGCACTTCCGAATACAGCAATGTTTTCGCAAGCACGTCATTTTAATATCATGTGAAGAAAGCAGTTAACGTTGTAGTCAGCGGATTTGGAGCTGTTTGCTTCACGTTTGCAGTTGTGAAGCAAACGTGTTGTACATTTTCTAGATGAACTGCAAAGTGAACAACAGCTGGACTTCGTTCATGTATGGGAAATAAAAGCATTCACCATGCAGCTCCATTGCTGCATACGTATGGGAAGTGAAATCACTCAGCATACAGCTCCATTGCTGCAAACGTATCTCCCAACTTGATACTGTGCGATTTCATCGAGAGATATGGGGGCTTTCCTATCACTTCTTTCTGGTAAGACATCAAAAACTGCCTTATGGCTTACAAATCTATTTGATCGACCTAAACAAGCATGTTTTCACCTGTCATAGGTGTGACATCTATGTAATAGTAGGTATAGAGAAAAGCTGCCAAATTCGAATGCAGTGTTGTCTCGAAATTTCGAAACAATCGGTGAGGAAATTTTCGAGATTTGACTTTGAATCAAAAACATTCACATTTTTATTCATATAGATAGGGAATCCTTTTGCGTTTTCTGAATCCAAAATTCCACACCGCAGGTCAGAATCGAACCGACAGCATTCGCCGACCGGGCAATAGCCCTAACCGCTGAACTATCCAGGTGCGACCAATTGGACTCGAATAGTTTTCGTGCGAGAACGACGAGTTACCAGAATATTCTCGTTCAACGAACCACAAGCTGCATTAATTTTTCTACACATCCAATTTCCATTTCGGTCATGGTAGTCTGATTATCATTGCCAGTCGGATTACTCTGGTGAAAACATTTCCTCACAGAACCAGCCATAGTGCGTTGAACCAGTACTGTTCTCAGAATGAAATAGTTAGTGAATCTCTCAGTGTGAAAGCACCGGACAAAAGGGTTCTTTCCGTAAATGCTAGTTGAACTGTATCACGCAAATTTCTGGCAGAACCTACACAAGACTGTACAGTTAGCTAAGGCGCAATATGTTTAAAAATACGGAAAATCAATTCCTATCTAAATTATTGCCGTCTACTAAACATCTTGAATGAAGTCCAAGTTACCGTGGAACAGATGAGGCTACGCATTGAAATCTAGCCAATCATGACAACTACGCAAGTTTGAAAAACTGCTGATTCCGAAAACAGCTGGGAAGGAATCAAAAACAAAGTTACTCCAACGGCAGGCAAAAGACCCTGAGAGTCTCACAAAAACCTATTCTGGCACAGCCCCGACACGGTTGGAATTGCAACTGCTACAAAACTGTCTAAATTTTAATTCAAATAGAACGCACCTGATGACAAACTGGATCAAGCTTTGGAAAGAATTTCAAACGAAGTGGGTAACCTAGACTGAAATACGGGAAATCCTCAGCAATCAATAAAATCAATACTCCAAATATGAGAGAAGAAGAACGAAATGCTCTTACTGTCTTAAAGTGGAACCATTCTACTCAAAACACCAGGGCTGAAAAAGGTAATGTCACCGGAATTCTAAAAAAGCCGGGTTACTAATTAAACCTTCCGGAACATCCTCAATGTGTAGGTACCTGTACTTTTCCGACTTTTTCCAGGATTTTCAACGTCCTTTGGTGCAACACTCCTTTGTTGTACCGACGTCTCATTGTAAAACACACACACACCTTTTTGATCATCATCACCGAGCAATACAAAAAGACTGTCAATAAATCTTTCATTCTGGAACGGTCTCATCTTCTGGTTTGGAGTGTCTTCGAATTATAAAGGTCGGAACTAAATGTGAGGAACAAAACATTTTAGAAGATTCCACGGCGTCTCTTGGCACTTCGCTCAATACCATCCTGTTCTGTTCAACGGATGGCCGTCAGACCGAACTGAACTGTAGACATTGGCGGATATTGGCTCTTCGGCGCTCATTTCCTGATGACAAGAACACTGAACAACTGTGAGTTTGAGTCACACATTTTGTTTCATTTTA
Source organism: Fasciola hepatica (assembly GCA_948099385.1). Taxonomy (NCBI): domain Eukaryota; kingdom Metazoa; phylum Platyhelminthes; class Trematoda; order Plagiorchiida; family Fasciolidae; genus Fasciola; species Fasciola hepatica. The sequence goes on along the minus strand of CANUEZ040000180.1, from coordinate 2,385,556 downwards.
ATTCCTAATGTACATACCTTTTTGGCCTTTTTATCACCGCACGCTCCTCCGCCCATCTTAGTTTGCTAGTGTCGTCTTAGATATTGTTGACACTAATTTAGTGTACCACATAGACAAAGTAGTACGCCACAAAATTGGTGAGCCCAGATTGTTTTTCCATCCTTTGACATTAGCTTTCATTCTTTTGGTCCAACTTCCACACGATTCACCATGTCTGACAGCGAATCTATTGACATCCGCGCCGTTGCTCTTAAACTGCCCGTTTTTGCCCCGACCAACCCTCGAGTGTGGTTTCGACAAATAGAAGCCGTATTTACCACTGGACGTGTAGCCAGCGAGCGCGTGAAATACTCTCACGTTGTCCAAGCACTTCCCTTTGACATGTCCGTTGACGTGGAAGATTACCTCGATCCCATTCCACCAGAAGCTCCTTACACGAAGCTTAAGGAGGCAGTCATTCAGAGTACCGGAAAATCAGCCGGAAAAATGCTCCGGGAGTTGTTCACGTCGATGGAGCTCGGAGACCAAACCCCGTCCCAGCTTACGCTCCACATGCGGTCGCTACTGGCTGGACGTCAAATAGATGAAGCCATTTTCCGGGAGATATGGGTCGATAAACTATCTCTCCCGATGCAGCCGGTCCTGTCAACGCTGAAGCCCACTACTCCTCTTGACAAAGTTGCGCAACACGCTGATAGAATAACGGAATGCTACCGGGCTGGTAGACCCTGTGTTCACATGACATCACCTTTTGTTTCATTTTAATTCCCAATGTACATACCCTTTTGGCCTTTTTATCACAACTCGCTCCTCCGCCCATCTTAGTTTGCTAGTGTCGTCTTAGATATTGCTGACATTAATTTAGTGTACCACATGGACAGAGTAGTACGCTACAATGCGAACTTCACCAGAAGACTAAAAAAACGGCCTTCAACGGAACAGGAGCCACAAAAGCTTTACTTATCACTATGGTTCATTTTACCGGTAAAAACGAACTGGACTAGAATGTTTCATGGCTTAACGGGAATTCACAAACTCGACATACCCATTTGCCCCTTCGTGGGCTATGACCCCTTTAGTAGGAACAGGTTCACATGACCTCTCAGTGCTTTGTAGAAACTTTATAAAAAAATAATCGTAAGTCACAGTGATGATTCTTTCGAGTTTGCTCGTAATTGAAAGATGTTTGACCTACGGGATGATAAAGTTGCTGTCAGCTTCACTCTGCTCTGTCTATACACAAGTGCCTACTTTAAATCAGTCTAGAAAATTTAAATTCCATATCGATCTCCGACGATTCCTTAAAAAGCCAAAGTCTATCAACCTCACTAGAAATTATTGCTGATTTAGGACCCTGGCTCAATTTATTATACTCTACCTTCAAATAAGATTTCTAGATACAAACGAATGGTATTTTCTTGACAACTCCTGTTTCCTCAACGGTCGCCAAACTTTTTCCACATGCAGTGGAACGCAAAGTCCTTATCGTTTTCAAAACCCCTGAGTGTATATATATGTATGTGCATACAGAAACGTTGATAATACTAATGTTTGGTAAAACCAAACATATAGAAGAATTTCTCCAGTAACTTACCAAGTAATGTATCTTCACTGCTCGGAAAGTCTAGTCAACCGGATGGAGCGGATGAACACCATGTTGTTTTCTCCAATAACCACAAAAAGTTTTCCTGCTGACACGATCTGAAAAGCAGAAGTGTCAGAGTGTTCCAGAAAACTTACATAGACTTCATACTTACTTCGACAAATTCAACCCCCAAGACCCCTCTGTGGTTCATGAGCAATATACTAGTTACTTAAATTTCTACTACGATGTGTGGTGCCCGTTGCAGACCATATACAGCCGTAGGAAAGAAAGTGCTTACTAGGGTAGTATACAGGATTGTCGTCCCGTAATTGAGTGACTCACAGTTAAACGAACCCCGAGTCCCCAGGTAGAGAACACGGGCTCGCTTTACTACGTGTACTAAAAGACAATTTATCAGACAATTACAGTAACGTATCCCAAATTGTGGACAAACTGGCCACAGAATCATGACAGTCATAAAAGACTCCAAGAAGCCCAAGCAACAATAGACAGGAAACACTCGAGACGGCAATACAAGAGAGAGTCAAGTGATTTACAAAGAAATTCCTTATTTATGGTAAGCATTTTGACCAGTTAACCGTGAAAAAGAGAAGTAACTGTCTGAGGGGACAAATACACAAGAGTGGTGAAGAGCAAACGGTACAGCGTGACTATGACAAAATAACACGATCACAACGGGGTGGCCGAAGTTCAGTCATTCCCATGGATAAAGTTGATAGAGGCAGAAAGACAATTACGTCCAAACTTTTGTACTGTGCCAAGTAACCCAGACAATTATAATGTATTAAAAGAACCAGTAGCTCAGGGCCAAAGGATTCCAAAAAGAGGAAGGAAGATTACATAATTGATGTAATCAGTTTAGAATAAGAGTTTACTACCAACAGATAAGATCAACAAGTAGGCAAATGACGATTGAGGTCAATTGACACGTGTCATAGAAACAAAGCTAAAATCGCGGGATCCAATGGGACTGAACAAACAAATTATCATGCGGATGTTGAACTTACGGAATGGTGGTCGACATGGCAACTAGTGATTTAAGAGCAGGAAAAGCGAATGAACTGTTTGGCAAAGACAACAACTGCGATTGATAACATGGGATCCCGATATGGCAAGTTGAGTTTCCAATGTACGTGCCCAATTTCAATAAATATTTACACGTAAAAAGCAATAAACAGCAAAAGCTTTTTTGCTTTTTATTTCAGCAATCCGAGAGCTGTGTGACAATTTTTGTGCTCCTGACCAACACTGAATGCCGAAAATTCGGATACCCATCCAACAGTTCATTGTTAGCTCTTCACGGTACTCATCCCCAAAGGCAAATGTCGAAGATATGAATTGTAGCTCCAACAATCCGTCGCACCCTTCGTTGTTCAGCTGTGCGAACGTGCTACCTTATCCCAGTTTTCCCAGCTCCGTCCCTGACAATTTCCCCGTAAGCAGCTTACAATGGGCTGTCAAACCTCGAGTGCAACAAATAGCATGGACCTGATAAACTTCCCCCAATTGTACTTAAGCACCGGGCACAAATACTCACGCCTGTAATGAAAGCTATTTAATAAATATTTAGGCTGAAAAAGGTCCCTGACTTTTGGAGGTCAGCTTCCATCATCCCTATGCCCAAGTATGAAACAGTAAAATCCCGTCCAGCTGTCTGTACCTCCTTCGCATCAACGGTGTTTGAGGAGCTGTTGCTCTAGGGATTGTCAAATGATTTGACAATAGGCGATGTGAATCAGTTTGCCTACACTGCCCACGCTCTAGCTTGGATACCATTTCCTCTTTGACTCATAATGTCTTGCTTTCGCTGGACAGGAAGTCAAAGTTTGTGCATATCTCCTTTCTATATTACATTGATGCTTTTGACTGATGATAGTCGATAGCTTCCAGATTTCCCTTCAAATAACGGAACACAACCCTCAGTCATTTGACTATTATCTGATTACTTTTTCAATCGGCTATGGTCTATAAGATACGGAGGCGGAACTTCTGCCATCTTTGTTTTAACCAAATGCATCCTACAGGGCCCTGTCCTCTCAGCCTTTCTATTATCAGCCTACAGATCCCCCATACCTGTCAGTGACTGTTCTTTTATTATAAAGTACGTAAATAATGTTACTGTTGGGCTACCTAATCTTGATGCACCTGTTATGTTTGAAGTCCTCTCTAATCTCTTGAATCGTCGCCACTGATCCAGGGCCCACAGCCTAACCTTAAACTGTCACCTATACTTAGACTTTGTTTTCTCTCTTATCATAGGCTCCAATTATGTGAAAACTTGGACTCCTGTTCAGACATTTACTTAGGAACCATCCCTATCAGTCGTCCACTATCTTGGGGTTACGATCACCATAGTCCTTGTTGGACTGTGAATTATATTTTTTCCACAAAAGTGTGCAGACGAACCTACTACTTTTTGCGCCTGAAAGCAAATCTGTCCTCGTTTACCTCACTCGTCGTTTTACCCTTCATTGTATGCACATGACCATCTTGGTTGTGTTCTTCTTTTGTTTTCCCCTCTAGACTACAAACTAAAGACTTCACCCTAATAAGCAGATCTCTCAAGTACTTATACAAATGGTACACCTCGTCTTCATCATATCCCATCATCACAAAATATGCACAAGATTCGCCGAGAGAATATTGTGTGGCGTACATCAACCTCTTCCAAGGATCTCAGTAGGTGTGCTTTTTCTTTTTCCACCCGTAATGAGTATGAAATGATTTATGAACGAACGACTGACTACTGGTCCTCCGTTTTTCCCCACGTTGCTTGCTTCTTACGTAATCCTGCAAACCTCGGCACTCAACCTAGATGACGTCTACTGTCTTAGTTACAAAATTGTCCCTTAATATTGTATCCGGTCGTTTTTTAAAAGCTGTATTATTCTTGCGTAATTGCTTCTAGTATAGCTGTGTACTGCTGAATATTCATCCACCGGGGTGCATAATTCAAATATCCAACTTGAAGTTGGTAGTTGAGAAGAAGCCAGTGTACATCTGTCTGCCGTTTAAAAGTGACACGTTAGCACATGTTGCGCACAGAAGATTATCGGAAGTGATTAAAGAGATATTCTGTGCTTATAGACCACATGGGTTGCTCAAATCCAGGCCAGAGGCGTGTTTGTGGCTAAAAGACAGAGTGCTTGATTCTCCAGCTTTATTCTGTATATTCCTTCACTCGCTCCCGTGGAACAATTTATATCGACAGCACGACCCGGCGCTTGTCTGAAGGCATCCGCGATCATTACCCAGCGTTGTTAAAGACTTGGACAATTATATATAAAAAACACGAATAACGAACGAGCTCGTTTTCCGTAGCGTCATCCTCGTGGCTAATACACCTACTCTTGCAGGTTAGAAATGCGTGAATTTTGATCAATGTCTGTGCGTTAAAATGTGATTGGGTAGTCATCACAATTGGTGTTGCGTAGTTAGGAAAGAAAGGGGGAGAAATCTTGTTATTCAGTGGTTGGGAAAATGACCAGTGAAACAGTGATCATGGGTTTCGGAGATCATCCACTAACGGCTACAACCAAAAAACAACCTTTCCCCGTTACAAATTTGACTTCTGTTTTCAAATTTACAACCAAAATGTCAACCTCTGGGTCACACTAAGGTCCTAGGTCGGTTTTGCATCGCGGCCAGGAAAGTTTGAGTGCTCTACCAAAAAGCTTTTGAGAACAAAATGGCGGACTGAGCAATCTGATCGCTACAGCGTTTGCCTTGGTTAGATGTTGTTTTCGAGCGACTTTCGGCGCTTTCGTAGGAACTCGATGGACTGTTCTGAAAGTATCGTCGTTCACTTAATGTTCAGTTCCGCAAGATGAGCCACAGTTGTACTGGTAATGGATTTTCTGTTTCCCGTCCTCAGCCAAGCTGGTTTGTGCTCTTCGACCCTTTGCGATAGTTACCTTTTTGTTCTATCTACACGGCTTGCCGAACATGAGCAATTACTGGGGCAGTCTTTTCACACCTGGCCAAGATTAACCGTACGGTGAACATGGATCATTGTTTTCGCCCCTGTATAGGGTCTGATGTCGGTGGTCCGCATCGGTAAGAAATGGCTTCTTGGCCACAAAGGAAACAATCGGAATTCTCTTCCATCAACTCCCTTTACGCGATCAGAAGCATTTTGCACATCCACCGAGTCTACCCTGGCCCACTCACCACCCAACGGAAGGTGCTAGAAGGTCAGCTGGCTTACGCGCTCAGCGAGATCATCCGTTCACACTCAGCCTCCGAGTAAACTTGTGCCACAATAGGTGTGAACACGAATCCCAAACACTTCCTTCTTTGATTGCAGGTATCGCTTAGGCATCATTTCATATAGGTTGTGTTATGTTGGCAAGATTGAGAATTACTGAAAATAAGCTTTATTTTTGTAGGATAAAAGTCCACAATGCGGTCTGCAAATAGCAATACAAAAAATTTCCAACGAATAAATTTAGAGAACACACATTTTAAACAGAACGGACTCCAGTTTGAGTGTTCGCGTGTGTGTGTGTGTGTGAATGATTGAATCACAAGTCGAAACCGGTGTCTGTGATAGGTAATCTCTCTCGTATTCAACGTTTGTCGTGATGATACACTTAGATGGAGAGCATGTACACATTTTCAACCAGCACAAAATATGTAATGAAAAATTCGCTTTTATTGTTTTCGCATCCAGTAGTCCAGCGTCAATAGCCAGAATCAAACTGGCGTCCTTTGTCTTACCGTGCAGATGCATTGCCAGGCAAGATATGGTGTTATGATCAGCCGGCTTCAAATACTCATTTTATTTCATAGTTTTTGCTTATTTACTTGTCAAGTAGATTACACATTTTGAAGAAATCTTGATCTGTCGACGAAATAAGTTCAAGACGTAGAAGCAACTTAGTTTCCATTTGTTGGCCCAAACGTCAGCAAGCAGGCAAACGCATTCGCCAGCAGCAAACCAATATATGGCACGGTCACGGCCACAAGGCCGATTCGCATGCATCTAAATATCAGTGATCATGCGATAAGTTCGAGCACACGGTCACAAGCAGGCGAGCCCGGTCATGCGTGTGGATATGGTTAAGTGGGTGCTTGTTTGTCTATTGTTGGATAAAAGGTGTAAAACTGGTAATACGTGCTCCCAGTCACATAATTATAGAACAATAGTTATACTAGGGCTACTTATTTCTTGAGCTGATAAACTCATGGTCACACACAATTCGCCCTTGAAATTCCATAGAAATACTCCATGTGATACAGTTGCTACATCTATTTCTATTTGGAACTGCTAGCATCAACGTGTGCGACTTAACATCCTGCATATCACCAGATAACGGCCTCGGCTCGGATGATGATATTCATCAATCCAGAAGCAATAGCCGTACAATGTCGGTACCAACTTTCAATTAACAGTCAATCAAATAAGCGACCGGATGAATTCAGATGTTGTCCTGGTGACTTCACTGAGGTCATTGCCTTCTTTGATATTCCACTTATAGTTACACTTTCAAAAGTACACAAATTGTTCTTATCAATTTGGAAAAAACTCCTTCCACACCCACTCCTAAATACATTTGAGGCGTGAACCGGATACCATTGGGGATTATAATTTCCAGGAGTTATTTCCTATCCCCTTGGGAAGAAATTCTCCATTTTCCATTTTATTTTTGAGGTGATCCGCACGGAGAAAGTCTTTGAACTCGGTGAGATTCGAACCCACGCGTCGTTACCACCCTAGCTTTAGTACCACAAGCGTCCTGGTAGCTGAACTACGAGGCCTCGGCGAAGGGCGTTGGGCTTTACTTTGGAAATACTATGAAAGAATTTGAAACTATTGGAAAGAATTCGTAAGTGCCACATGGGTGAACCTTTGAGAAGGCGTTCTATTTAGCATTTAGCCCGGTGCACGGCTATACTAATCGGGATGCTCGGTCATATAGGACGACCAGAAACGGCCACAATATAGAGGTACGTTCACTGAAGAAATAGGAAAATCGAGGCTGTGAAGATGTACATTATGCTCACTGGGAATGCTTTAGTTCATATAAGTATGGTCCAGCATGCTAAATAATAAACTTATATCTCGCAGTTTATTGCATGTAGTGCATGGAATTGATGATAATCCCATGACCAACTGTCCTTTGACTTCACCTTCCATGCACTAACCTCAGGTCATCCGACAAACCATGCACTTGGAAGCACCAGACTCGAGTTTCTCTCTTGTTAGAGCTCATCATTGGTGCATATTCTCCACGGCATCCAGGGTTTGAACTTCGAGTCTTTTCACCTAGAAGGAGTGTGTGTGTGTGTGTGTGTGTGTGTGTGTGTGTGTGTGTGTGTGTGTGTTACCACTGTGCCACCTAGCTCCCGTTCAGGCTGATCCGAATAGCTGAGTTAAGTTTGTTCACAAGTCGTCCTTTATGACAGCCAGAAACGCCCGACAACTCCGAATGCAGATACGGTATCTGTCCCGTTAACTCCAAGCGAGTGCCTCCCATGAACAGCCAACAAAGTACCGTCAATCCCAAGCAAGTAATTGCGAGATGTATTTATACCAAATGCGAAACGGGTTTAAATGTGGGCACAATGGCCCATCCTCTGGAGAAGACCTCATTTGGTGGGAGGTATTCGCTTGGAGTTAACGGGACAGATACCGTATCTGCATTCGGAGTTGTCGGGCGTTTCTGGCTGTCATAAAGGACGACTTGTGAACAAACTTAACTCAGCTATTCGGATCAGCCTGAACGGGAGCTAGGTGGCACAGTGGTAACACACACACACACACACACACACACACACACACACACACTCCTTCTAGGTGAAAAGACTCGGAGTTCAAACCCTGGATGCCGTGGAGAATATGCACCAATGATGAGCTCTAACAAGAGAGAAACTCGAGTCTGGTGCTTCCAAGTGCATGGTTTGTCGGATGACCTGAGGTTAGTGCATTGAAGGTGAAGTCAAAGGAGAGTCAGCCTACAAAGTAATGGTATGTTACTGGTCGAGCAGTCGTAGCTGACTTCGGCTGCACTTGGACTGCTTTTGTCGGAAAAAAATCCATGGAGCACATTTGGAAAACAGGTTGGGGAAAAGCTCGCATTCAGGGATTCTCAATCATGTCGATGGAGCACAGCGTAAATGGCTTACTTCTGACTGACTGACGGTTATTACTGTTTGCGGCCCCAACGTTGTACCGGACAGTGTCACGTGAACTGCATATTGAATCACCGCAGTCAATCACCCTCACCCCGCACCGCGCGCTCGCTGTTTCTTCTTCTCGTCATAATGCGTATCAGTAATGAAGCATAGAGGCTCGACTTTATTATAATCAGAACTGAGGACCGCAGAAACTACCCCGTGGTTTAACTGGATGATCGAGCGGCGATCGATTTCAGGACCAATAAACGGAGGTAGGTCTCTTGGCAGGGTCTGATGTTGCAAGTGGGGCGAAGTGGGCCAAGTAAGAGAAGGTGCATTACTGACGCAGACTGACTGAGATGAGATATGACATCACCGAACCATACAAATGGTCAGCTGCAACTGGGATGGGTTTTCGAATGACAGCTAGGCCAAACTTCACACATCAAAGTATGCTGGATTCTATGTGTGAAAGTGACGGGTGTGATTTTCTGAAGTTTGTGTCACCTACAACACAATCACATATACACGGACGTCATGTTGCGGTTTTTCATTAACGTAAATGTGTGTTGCCTAATCGAGAAATTAATTTACGTCTATCATTCGCTTCACTCAGTAGGTCAGTTTGATGTGTGCCGTTCACTAACGGAGTCAGAAATTGAGACTAAACCGGTGATCCCATAATATCGCAGTTGGCTGTAGCTGCTTCCACTGCCTAATTTGGTCTTAGTTTGACCTGAAAATCACTCTAGAACCCACGATGTGGAAGCACATGCATCTCACGGTTTGTCACAGACAGCTGACGCGCAATGAAAACTACGTAGCCAACACCGCGGATGGCGCTCAGGCCGCCATGACCAGACATTCGTATCCTTTCCCACATTCGTGTAACTCTTGCGACTGATCCAGAGTCGGCCCGGGCTCTCGGTTAACTAAACGAAACCTCCAGCCTCTCTGACCGTACTACAAGTGAGTTACACCTGACTTTGTATAGAATTCTGACCCAGCGTGCAGCCCACATTCTGCACCCATCTGTTTGTGGGGATTGCGTGGAGGGGTCGTGGTAGAAGGTCGCATTCAGGTACGTAGGATGCAGCATTTGAGAATATAGGACGTAACGGATTTTCTTATCGGGATTCATAAAATCTGACTAGCCTCTGAACTTGGAGATTCCCAAAAGCAACCACCTTTGTGGTAATTTTACCCACAGGCTTATATCTTACGCTTCTGTTCTCATCCCACTGGACTAGGTTTCAAATGTAAAGTAGGTGCAATCATACTGATTAGTAACTAGGTTGAACCTGCACGTGAATCTATAAAAGTGGAGTCAGCTGTTCAATTCAGAGAAGCATCGCAAAATCACGCACCAAACAAACCCTAAGTGATTATCTTATTCCCACTATATCTGCACAATTTCCCCGATGATCTGAAGAGACCGCAGCTAACTATTTCTCCTTCACAGGTGACCGTTCGACACAACGAAACAAGTTGGCTAAAGCATGCAACTCTTTTTAAGCATATAGTTCGGAAATAAGGGACATAGGGAAATAATTACAGTCAAAAAGTTATGCTCAGTATTATCATGTGAATCTAGCCGAGGCACTCCGGGGTTCCTGTCCTTTCATCTTTCGCCTCTTATCGATGCTTGTCCCGACAATCGACCAGCCTTTCTCGCGCATTATTGACTACCAGCATCCGTAAAAATTATACAAAAGCGTCTAACTCAGCTAGACAATAATCGCAAATCTCGATCACTCATCTATCTCGGCTGGATGGACAGGAATGGCCTCAGAAAACAAGAATGCATAAATTCCAACTCACGTTCCGGTATGTATTTCCGACGAGCGTGCAGAATTTTCTATCGCGTGATCGGATAGGAATGACAAACGACTATTGAAAAGACAGGCAGACGGGCGGAGAGAAGGACAAACTTATTGTCTCAGTGATTTATGCGCGTAAAATTCGGGTTCATTCGTGCCTAAAAGAATATTGTGCTTATGCATGCCATTCCGAGCCGATGTTCAAATACTTTTGAAAGACCGAACGAATAAGTTGAAAAGACATTGACCATTATTTGACTGAAAGAAAGGATATGTGTGAATGTGTATATTATATACATTACATATATATATATATATACATATATACAAAATTTGTAACCCCATGGAATTTAACCCGACTTGGAGACTTTTCTCTCTACCCATGACTCAGTGCTGCTGAAGTTGGCTCCTCAGTAGGTTAGACTGATGCATCGGTGGCAGCATTTTTTAAACGCCAGCACTCACTTGTCACTAAGATAGCAACTGGCATTGAAGAGCTGGAGTATCGTGATACGGCTTTCTCGGTAACGAAGTGTATCTAATCTATTATGGGCTTGGTAGTGATATAAACCAGAAAAGTGAAGCTTCCACCAAAAGACTGAATTCACTGAACTGATCCAACGGTCATCAGGAGATATCCAGCACATCGAAGGTATACACACATCTCAAGTAATACCTTAGGACCACGTAAGTGATTCAGAAACGCAGACTTACAACACTCGATACCAAGCAACATACCTTTATCAGCTGAGGAGGTATGCTCATGCTGTCCTAGCTTATGATTTCAGATATGTACGTGTACGATGTTGTTTGCCCCGGTTATCCTTAAACCCTTCCTCACTTTCAAAATTTGTATGATCCAACTACAAGCCTTCCTCACATTCACAAGCCCTAATCTTTTTGGAACATGTCTGTATGCATGTGTTATGCACGTCGCCGAATAGGATTCCTCTTGCGCACTATAAGGGCTGGACCAGTAGTTGTTGGAAGATAAACAAGGATGCCAAACTCATAACACGGAAGAAAAATACGGAACTTTTAACCAGTGGACATGGCCATTAGGGCATATCTAGCTTCATGCGCGAGGTTCAAAAAAGGCGCCGAATCAAGGGTTAGAAAAACTGGAGGATAAGAGTGTCGTGACTAGTGAGGCTCATGTGTTCGCAAACTTTCTCTGTCAGATTCATACTACTATTTGTTGTGCTTTCCTTACGACTCGATTTTTGATAATTCCCAATTGAAATGTTTTGCTCAGAGGTAGCCATCAAAACTACCGCTCCCAGTGCATGGTCAATGGTTGTTCCGAAGGAACTGAGCTGGACATTGTTTGCTGTCTTTCCTTTCCAATGTACGGTATTCAATAACACAAAAGTTCTGCCATTCCGAATACCAGATGACGAACCCGTGCAAATAGCATACGACAGTCATCAGTAATGTACCGTCAAATGATTGTTTTCTAAGTGGTTGATGGTATGCAGCGCATCCAAATTGTATCCTCTTCTGAAAGCTTTCGCCTTTTGTTACGTCACTGATGTGCTCCTCTTCTCTCAGTGCGCAAATGTTGTTAATCCGTGTTCATGACGTCTTCTGCGAATCTCGGTTAACTAACATCTTGTTGTCCTATTATCTTCCGGCTAATACAACCATTCGAACGTCAACTAAATACTACTGAGATAGAAATTTCTTCTCTGTGGTCATCCGGCTGGTAGTTGTACAAGTTTATGCAGGCTTATCAGGATCACGAAGAATCCTATCTGCCCTTATGGACATTCCGAGATTGACGAAAATGGTGCACACGCACACACACGTGATTTGTCATTGTCAGTAGTTCTAACATGAGCATATGCACTGACCACCATCTGGCATGGTGATCCTGTTAGGCCTTGGACATCACTGATCCAACAGCGGAAACATGCAAGCATGCACTCACCCACAGCCACAAGTATGATTGTGCACACCTATTGGTGTCCTGGTGTTCCAACTTATCAAATGCCCAGTAACTCTGAGGTGCGCTTGAATCTATCTGTCTGGTGAATGTGATTATGCCATCCTCATGCTTACTGCAGCTGAGTTCGTGTACCAACGAACTACTGCTTTACCAAGATATATCTAACAAATTAATTCCACCTTTTGCAATTACTGTAAACGTAACAACTTTATCCGAGAAAAGCTTGAAATGGTCGTTTACTCGATATCCTCGTAAAAAGTATTTTACCATCAATCGACCGGAGTTCGATATCATGTTCAGATTTCAGTTCGGGCAGTATATCCGTTTTTTTCAAAAACAGTCTCATTCTGACACTGCGCTATCAACAGTTAGGGTGATTCGGTGACATCTGCTCTTGGATTGCTTTAGGTTCACTTCAATCACCAGAGTTGAGTTTGTATTGCGACAACGAATCTTAGTGGCTGGTTGTCTGCAATTGCTTTGGAGGTCCACTTACTACTGAGGCCAAAACGAATTTTGCCGTTATTTGGTTCGACTGCCCGTACTACGGACGGTTTGTTCCAATCAATCTGGCTTGCGCAATGAGCCAAAGCCGCTTGTAGATTAGTTACCGCTGAGCGACCCTGCCCGGCGGCATTTGATCACATGTACTGTTTACGCTTGCGCGTAAAGGATTTGCTTGCTTACTTGCTTGATCATGTCCCAATAAACGAATTTCTTGCGTTTTGTGTTCGCCCTTAATTCCGAACATAACACCCGTATCGCGACCAGCAGTGATTTTATATTCATACACATAATGATGCTGTCATCACACTTTTTTCGTACTGTCAAACTTTGAGTTTCCAGAGCAAGTTATTCTTGACAGTTGGCAAATTAGATTGACACAATTGATAGGTGACTCAAACCGTATTTAGTCCAGTAAATCAGAGTAATCGTGGTGCTAAAAATGAGCTCATTACAATGGCTGAGTCAAGATGAAAGCTCTCCTTTCCCAGGCAATCTCTTTTTATGAAAACACGTAATCCAAATTCATATTCAACGACATGTATGCATTTCTCTCGATCCTGTTTTTATATTACGTGTTTGCTCATGAGAGCGATGGAAGAGGGCCGACCACGTACTCTTGCAGACCTACTGCACAGTCAAGAGTAACCGCAAATCTCATCCTGAGACTTGGAGTAGAGGGCCATACGAAGTCTCCAAAGGTCAGTCTTTGTAAACACCTGGGTGACAGTGGTTTACTGTCTATTAGTAAAATGACCAGTGGTGATAGGATTCAAACCTCTGACCTCCGAGTTGGAAGGTATGCACTCTAAACCACTCGATCATTATCCGCCTTCATTTGGATCTAATGACAACGTACGACTGACGCATAGATCGAAGTTCCGGATAATAAATATATTCTTTTTAAATCGTCATAAACTAGACTGACTAGTGAAATTCCACCTAATCGCGTGTATAGTTTTTTACTCAGTATTAAAAGTCTATTCATTTGGCTCTACTTTGACTAAAGCCTATCTTTCACTCTCTTCTAGGGGGCATTTTTACCAAACTTATCATAGACTAATGTCGACTAGCTATGCAGTTTTATGGTGGATCACCTCGTCTCCGGTCACTGGAGGCGCCTTGGAATATAGAGTTGATGTTGATGGGATAATCCCGTTCGGATATTCTTCATACTGAGTAGTTTGTATATTAGTTTCCTCCATTTGAGTTTGCAAGTAGTATGTGAGCAAGCAGTATCATCCACGTGAGTGATGCGTGAGTGAATCTCCTCTTTGTCCAGTTGTTCATTGGCGTGACATATTTTGGTTTCGAGTGCAGAACTCGTGGCTATCTGCATCTCCATTTTCAGTATGAAAAGTCCTGATTGCCATTTTGGTATGCAGCATATGTTGTTCTCCCATTTCCTCTCTATACAGGCCATTTCGTTTCGCTTGGTTTATCGAACTTGATTACGTGAATGAAAAAAAAAATGAATGGGAATCGAGGGGACGAAATTTCCCCTGTCAATTTTCGTCATTGAAATCCCACGCCCGTCTTTCGAAATATGTTTTTTTGCAATCTATTTACCAGCCTTGATAATGATAATCACCTGCGAGATCGACAAGAAACAACAAGCATCCACTAGAGGTTAAAAACAAATATCACAGAAGCAACAATAAAACTCTGTTGTTTCTCATTTAAGTATGGGACGAAAAAAGACAAGACTTTGTCAGTAAACTGTCTTGTGAGTTAGGATGTGTGTGCGCGCGCGCATCGTTTCCCATTCGTGTTCTATCAGGTGTGAACTAAGGAAAATTGAAAACGTCATGCATATCGTTACGCCAGTCGTATTCCACTAACCGTCAACGTCACCTTGGCTGTTTCGCCTTTTCACATACGGGGAAAACAACCACAAATACCTTCGTCTTTTGGGAACTAATTCCTCACGGTTCTGCTCTATTGTCATCGGACAACGGCCAATTTAAGTGTATGATAAACAGGTTGACGGCAATGATGACGATGATTGCAATGGTGCCGCTTCATTGAACTAGGTAGAGTAACAGAAAAGATGAAAGCCGACAATCTTTACTTGCACAGTGTTGCTTCGTCACGATATATCGTCAGTCAACTTCCAATACCAAACAGTTACCTTGTGCCATATTTGCTGTGCACTTTATTGTTTTATCCGCGACGGAACATATCAGGAGTCATTCAGAATGTGAACAGATGGTCCTGTTGACCTTTGACCTCCGGTAAGCATTGTTCTGTGGTTCACCGACTGAACCATGCACTTCTTATTTGATTCAAATACACTAGAATCCTAGGTGTGGTTGTGTTCTGTGCCTCATCTGGGCTAGATTAGGAACTTTTCAGAGGCGACGGTGATGAACCTACGCGTTCATATCAAAACGCAATCATATCCATCCTAATGGATAATTTCCTGCAAATGATTTGAGCACAAAACAAACTCATTGAATCATTGGCAACAAAGATGGACCAATGTTCATCGCATCAAGCAACAAATGCAGGCCTTACAAGTGACAACCTCGCTAATTCCATCACAGAGTTCAGATTTGACCTAGAAGTAGAGATCACATTCGAATCTTGGTACGCAAGACTTGAGGACATATTCAACGTGGACTGTTCCTCATGGAAAATAATGCACAAAGTCAGGTTACTTATGCGCAAACTTAGCCCAATGGAACACCAGCTGTGCGCCAACTTCATCTTGCCTCAAAAACCAGTCGGCATAACATATCCGAAGAAAATCAATTGTATCACATGAATATTCTCTCCATGGTCGTCTCTTTTTCACACCCGATTTCAGTGTCTTCAAGTTAGAAAGATAGTCAGAAGATTTTTGGTATATGCAGGGAAAATCAACTTCGAAGTCGATCGGTTCGAGCTTAAGGACCTATCGATGGATCAATTCAAATGTTTATTGTTTTCAGTGGTTGATAATCGCAGTCTGATGCGGAGATACGAAATTGTGTACTCTCTCAGTTGGAAAACTCCCAGAACCTCAAACTTCAGACCATAACTGAGGATTGCCAAAGAATCACAAACATAAAAGTGGATTCAGAAATGATTGTTAAGGGACCAGCATACACAGACGTTAATCGACTGCAAGTCGTAACACATCAACGAAAAGCTTCTTGTTCGTCACAAAATCATCAACCAAAACCTCCTAATGCACGATGGAAATGTGGAGACTGGCTTTTTGTGAAATTTTGTCCATGTTTTGACCTAATCTGTAGTTTTGGTTGTAGGAAATGAAACAAATAAACATGTTGTTACCAGTACAAACAAACATACCCTGGACAGAACCGAACGTAGCCTAAAACTTCGGTGCGTCATGCAGAGCTATTCGATAGCTCTAGTGTTGTTTTGTCCACTATTACTGAACTTTCAACCAGAGCTAAGTTCGTGTATCTTACTGTCAACAATGTTCCCCTAGTTTTTTAGTTTAATTCGGGCTCTGATGTAATCATTTCGACTCAGTCTTCATGGATAGCTCTAGGTCGCCCGACTCTCCAACCAACATGCAGGGTAGCATACAATGCTTCAGGTAACCAAATACTTATCGCGGGAGTAGTGAATTGTGGATGTACTTTCCAGGGCAAAAGATTCTCCGCACCAGCATACATCGTTAGTGATTGTTCCCGTAATCTGACTGGTATACAATGGATTGACACAATGGAACTGTGGGACTCACCTATTAACAAGTTCTGTCATTCAAACGGCAACAATGTGAATAACATTTCATCAGCCTAAGAGCCGGAAATTCATTCTCTTGAAAGTAATGAGAATATGACTCAGTTTATTACAAAGTTAAAAATGAAGCATAACAACATCTTCTGTGATAGTTTGGGATTATGCACAAACCAAAAGCAACACTGTACCTGAAAAAGGAGACTAAACCTGTATTCAGACCAAAGAAATCTATTCCATACGCTGCCGATGACCAGATTAGCAAAAAAATTAACCCGCTTTCAGGAAGCTGGTGTTATTAGCCCAGTGAACTAATCAGAGGGGGCAGCACCGATTGTAGTTACGAAGAAACCAAACTGCATATTGCGCATATGCGCAGACTTTTCAACAGGTTTGAATGATTCTTCGGAGACACATCAGTATCCTCTACCTGTTCCCGAGGTCCTTTTCGCCAAATTAAACGGTGGAAGCATGTTTTCCAAGATCTCTTTTTCAAATGCTTATCTGCAAGTAGAATTTGACGAGGAATCAAAACAATTATTGACCATAAATACACCCGAGGGACTGTACAGATGTAACAGATTGCACTTCGAGGTTAAGTGTGCACCTGCCATATTTCAGCCAATTATGGACACCGTGCTTGTGGGGTTGCCTTTCGCTACAGCTTATATGGATGACATTATCGTTGTTGACACAAATATTCATGAGCATTCCCACCATCTGAACAAGTGATTACATGGCATACAAAAATTTGCTCTTTTGCATTCGCACAGAAAAATGTTCTTTCTACACCAACTGTTTCAAGTACTTAGGTTTTATTGGTGATTCAACTGGCAGATATCCGGACCCAGTAAAAGTTAAACCCATTTGTGATATGCCAGCACCCACCGACACCCATACACTCCAATCAGTTTTAGGCACGGTCAGTTATTATAATTAGTTTGTACCAGATACGCGCATACTTCGGGCTCCGTTAAGCAAACTATGTAGTGACCTCGATCGTTTTGAGAAAATGACTATTTTCTGGACACCATTTTGGATCTATTTTCTCCACGATCTTTTCTGACGTTTGACATTGACCTCAGTGTTCTCCGGTTGCCTACGTTTTACTGGACTGACTTTTCCGAGGTTTCCGTCGACCTCGTTTCAAATCACTTTCACTTTCGGTCGTTCGCTCGCGGTTCGCTCTCAGCATAGCCGTCGCGTTTCGTTCCGTTTTCCGTTCGGTGTATTTCTCGTATCGGTACTGTTTCGGTGCCACGATATATAGAATACACCTCGCATCTGTAAACCGACTTACGTCTTCTCTATTCGTCCGATAGAGGGGATATCGTTGGTATTCGCTGCTAGACCCGATAGGAGACACGTTCGCCAGCCGCTCCCGAACGTCTTCTGTAACTAATTCCCCCTTCTAGTCAGCGGGAAAGATTACATGACTGTCAAGGTGCTTTTAAATCAATCAAAAAGATTTTGTCGTCTCCTTTTTTGTTAACATATGAGGATTCATTACTTAACATTACTGTAGCAGCAGATGCTTCTTGTTACGGCACAAGAACAGTAATCCTGCACCAATTAGCCGATGCTTCTTAAAAAGCTATCGCACACGCTTCCAGATCGTTATCTTCTGCCGAAAGTCATTATAGTCAAATCGAGAAAGAGGCCTTGACCATTATCTTCGCAAAACACAAATTCCACAAAAGGATCGAAGCTCGGAAGTTCATCTTCCACACCGACCACAAACCGCTTCTAGCCGTTTTCAACAATAAGAATGGTATAGCGGTTCATATCACGCGCAGCCTACAAAGGAGGGTTACAATTTTGTTGGGTTACTACTTCCGAATTCAACATAAATCCTCTTCGGAGATGGGCATGCCTATGCATTATCTCGGTTAATATCGGCACAGAAAAAAAAAGGATGGCGAAATGGTTACCGCTCCCATCAACATTGAGAAAGAGGTCCAGCAGGTGCTGGTAAGTATCACTTCATGCCTAGCAACAACTGTCGACGCGATCAAGAATGCCACTGATAAGGACAAGGGCATCAATGGAATCAAAAATGTCCTGAAGCGCGAAAATCAAATAAAACCACTGAACCATCGATTCGTGAGTTCTTCTTATGACGCGATTCGCTATCGATCACAGATGACTGTTTTCTTTACGGAGAACGAATAGTTATCCTGAAATCGGTGAGGTTTGATATCTTGAGACAATTTCATGAGGCACATCAGGGGTTAAACGAAATGAAATCTTTGGCGAGCAGCCACTTTTATTGGCCTTTTAGGGACCAAGACATCCAACAGTTGATTAGAGAGCCAAGCTATTGTGTAACAGTTTTAAAATTACCACCCCAAGTTGAGCCAGAGTCATGGCAATCGACATCAATACCATGGAACCGCTTCCATATTGATTTTGCTGGACCTATTCGAGAGCTATACTTCCTACTTCTGGTGGATTCTAAATCGAAGTGACCAGAGGTCGGCATCATATAGCGATCCACTAGACAGTCAATGATTCGTTACCTGACAGACATATTCTGCAGATTAGGTTTCCCGGGGACACTCGTTTCAGATGATGATGCTCAATTTAAATCCGAGGAATTTCCCGGATTTTGTTTAGTGAATGGCATTGTACACATACGAACTCCACTATACCATCCACAATAAAACGGTCAAGTAGAACCATTTGTTAATGCACTAAAAAGATTCGAAAATATCCAAGTGAACATGGATTTGACAACGTCGTCAACCTGTTTTTACTTATAGAATTACTTCAGATCAGAACGTTCTAGGAAGTGTGTCATCTAGCAAATGCTTCATTGGGCGGAAATTGAGGACCAAGTACTAAGTGATGTTTCCTAAACCTCTAGCAGAGGATAAGCAGTTAGAGAAACCGGAAGTTCAATCGCAAGGGCATAAATGTGGATTCAGAGTAGGCGGTAGTGTTTATGTAAATGATTTCAGACACTGTCATCCTACATGGACTTCGGGTAGGGTAACAGGAAAGATAGGACAAGCTGTTTACTAGCTGCTAGTCGGAACAGAACAGTGGATCAGGCAACCCAGTTAGCTCCGAAAGAAATGCAGTCAAAATGGACTTGCTGAACGCGACACCGATTGTCGCTCACACGAGTGGTTAGACGATACCCCAACACAGACAGCACAAACACAAGCCATACAACCCCACAGGTTGGATTTGGTTGCTCCACACAACGATCGTTCCCCTCAAGCAGATATCCACATCACAATAGGTTCACACAACCATTGCAGATCAATCCACAATTCAGCAGCTTCGAATTTTAAACAATTAAGAAGGGAGATATTAAGAAGCCAGTCAGAATGTGAAAAGATGGTCCTGTTGACCGTTGACCTCCGGTACGCTTTGTCCTGCAGTTTAGGGATTGAAGCATGCACTTTTTATTTGATTCGAATTCACTAGGTTTCAATAGTTTTAAATATTTGTGTTGGTTGTAACTCAGGTTCTTGGTTGCCATGATGTTCTGATCGCTGAGCTAAGCGTTTAGATCGCAAACGTTTCATCACCAGTCGAGGTGATATCGTCAGTGCATGTGCGCTGTTGGCAGTGATATTTTATATTTATAGGTTTGTCATTAGTCCTGACCTTGAGCTTCGTAGACGACGTTGTGCCCAAGGCTCGACGTTTGTTTTACGGCTTCGCCTCGAAGAACTTGACATTTGACCTTTGACGGTGTAATGGCATTAGCTCTCTTAGGGCCAATATGTGAATATGACATTATCATTTCCATTGTTTGATCCATATGCTGTCTCTGTTCCATTACCTTTCAGGCCTATATGCCAACCAGTCCGGCCCACAAGAACCTTCCAACGAGACTGAACTCCAGTGAATCTCTTCTTACCTTTCGTGTTACGCCTGTCCCTGGGACTCCCGGCGTCCCGGATGTTAATACACTTTTTGCCTAATATACGCGTTCTGCTGGTGTCTGTGTTCTTCCTGCGTGTGAGCGGCCTGAGAACGGTGTGTTGGACGTCGGCCCAGTGTTTGTTTACCAAATACTAACACCGAGTCTATCTCGGATTCATTTTAGACCGATCGTCATCTCGCCTACTCACCCAGATCCGCCTTGCCCGTTACAATGGTTGACGTCCCGCTCGGTGAACTTGAATTCTTTTCGCTTTGTCCTGTTGTTTCCATTTTTTGATATTTGAATTCTCGGCGAGTCAGTTCCGAAGATGTGTGAGTGTAAAAACTCAGATTCAATAATACGGGTAGAGTGATTTTTGTTCACTAATTCCGCTTCTGACATTCATGATTAGTTCAACTGTCTGCTCTTCATCCGACTGTACACGTGATCCAATTCAATATGTCTATTGATTGAGTTGTTTGAAGAGCACCAGGCTTCCAAAAACTCCCTTGCGTGCCTCGTGGTTGATTGATCCAAAATTTTGACGTCGTCCAGATTGAACTTGTGTCCTTCTTGATCCTCGTGAACGGATATGAGAGAGAATGGGTCATGTCTCTTTGTGGCCAGTTTATGCTCGTGCATTCGAGTGGCAACTTTTCTCCCGGTTTGACCGATGTAGCATTTGCCGCAGTCCATACCCTTGACTTTGTATATAACGTTTCTTCTTTCTTCGGTTTTGACTTGTTCTTTTGGTTTTGATATGAGTTTTCTCATGGTTTTGGTTGGTCTGTGGGCAACTGTTTTGTCTTGGGATTGAAGCAGTCTTGCAGTTGTTTCAGAGACTTTTTTGATGTATGGTAGTGTGATCCTTCTGTTTGGTTGTGTCCTTTGGTTTATTTTCCTATCCATCCCATACACGGTTCTTCCTATGAATTTTCTTGGGTATCCGTTTCGCTGGAACATTCTGAAGAGGTAATTTTCTTCTTGCGTTCTCAGTTCAATTGTGCTGCAGTGTGTTATGGCTCTCGTGAACACGGTCCCAATGCATGACCTTTTATGGTGATTTGGGTGATTGCTGTGAAAGCTTAATGTATGATCCGTGTGTGTTAGTTTCCGATACACGGATGTCTCCAGTGTGCCGTCGGCATTTCTTTTCACGAGCACGTCCAAAAAGCCAATTCTGCATCGTTCTCTGATTCCATGGTGAACTTAATGTCGTTGAAAATGTTATTAATTGTTTTTTGTGTGTTTTTAATATCCGAGCTTTTTATGATGACGAAAGTGTCACCCACATATCTGACCCAAAGTTTCGGCCGGATCCTTGGTAATGCAATGTTTTCCAGGGCCTGCATTACAGCTTCAGCGAGAAATCCGGATACTGGTGAACCATTGGTGTTCCTTTGATTTGTTCGTACACGTCACCATCAAATTTGAAACAGGTGTATAGGCACATTTCCAGCAGTTCGTAAGTTGTTTGGGCTTCTGGTCGTTTGTCTGGGTAGTGGTCTTGAAGGAGTTCTTTGGTTATGTTCTTTGCCAAGTTCAAATCAATCAAAGTAAAAAGTGCAGTGACATCAAATGAAGTCATCACTTCGTCTTCTTCTATGGTCACGTTTTTTATTCGTTCCAAAAACTGCTGCGCTTTGGTTACGGAGTTATTTGATCCGCATATCAGTGGTTTCAAACGTCTCCATAGTTCTTTAGCCAAGTTATATGTTGGAGATCCAGGGAGGGAGACGATGTGTCTGAGTGGAATACCTTCTTTGTGTATCTTGGGTAATCCGTAGAATTGTGCGGTGTGCAGTGTGGTCGTGTTCTGTGAATTTCATCTGGGCCAGATTGGAAACTTATCAGAACATACACACCGGCCCAAAGAGGAACGACCGCACTGTAAGCGGAAGATTGTATTTTGACCATGACTAACTGCGATTAGTGCGGGTACATAATTAACAACAAAGGCGAAGGTCAACAGACCTTGGAGTAGGAAACAGCCAATGAGAAATTAGGTTAGCGTACACGCAACGTCTGGGTGATTGACGTACTCGATAAGAGACGACTGAGAGCACGTTGATCGAACGTGTACGTGTGACGTCCGAAAATTACTATTGTACACCAATCAAGCCGATTTCAAAGTAATGAATCACCAGATGAGGATTTTCTGTGGCCATGTTCATTTGAAATAGATATTTTCATAAGCAATGACTTTTTACTCGAGTCGCTTATTGAACCAATCAAACATTTATTCAGCTCTTGCCCGGACATATTATGCAGCTGACCTCAAAATTGATCATCGAACGACTAAGATCCCCACACCCTCGGTGAAACAACGTCCATCTCTGTACACCAAATCGAATCTGATTTACCTTTTTCAGTGTAGTTGCGAAGCAACCTACGTGGGTCGAACAGAGCTGCAGTTACGTAACCGAGTGATTGAACACAATCCAAATTGGGTACAACTTTTTGTGATGCAATCAGGGTCAGATCAAAAGCATAATGACAACGTCCGAAACCATAAGATTCTGTCGTCGGCCGTCGCTCGTCATCTTCTGATGACGCAACACCCAGCTGACCGAAGCACTGCGTTTCGGGTCATTTACTTGGCAAGAAAAACTAGGCTTTTGAAGTTTGCTGAAGCTATTGCCATACATCGATGGAAACCTATATTGTGTCAGCAGAAACAGCTCTTTGTTAATGTATCTTTACCATGGTGACTTAACTTGACTATTGTAATTTTCCCTATATTTGTCGAACATAATGGTTTTACATGAACTTATATAAACAGTATCGTTCTGCAGTATGCACCATGTTGAGATGCAGCGAAATCGTCCCGGACATAAATCGTGCTATATTGCAACTCTGGGTTTTCTTTTCAAGATTATTTCGGGAAAAGCATGTTTCAATTTATTCCATCAGTCGATTCACGACTCAACCAAAAACAAGGAAACAGTCGGGAAACATTGCAGTGTATTTGGCAGCTTCATACCATTTATTTCACAACGAAAGCTACAATACTTCTGACCGAAACAATAACTTATAGCTTATAATCCAAAAGCAAGAAAAATAGACAACAAATGGGTGAATGTATCTTATTTCTGTTCCATTTGACGACTAAAACTCACACATACAGTGACATTGCATGCAATAAAATTACATTTATATCATCAGACTTCTTGGAGCAGAACAGTACTTGTACTCTTCCAATGTGCATCCTCTACATGAGTATGGCAACACAGCTGCGTATATATGGTCAGCTGCTGAATAGACCAATTCTGAGAGATTGAATAGGGCCGCCACTCATATCAACTCTGGACTATGCGGAAGTGACTATGAATGACGTCTAAAAGCGACTGACTTGACGGTAGAGATCCATCGGTGGATGCGTGGCAATCTCATCCGGTTCCGACGCATCAGCGTTAGCGATCGAAGGCCTGACCCACAGGCAGACTTTCCACTCACGAGACTTTGTTCGGTGCGGGGGCAATCAAGTGCTTTGATGAGGATGCGTTCTGCTGGTTTGCCGTTAGCCTATCGCCTGTCCCGGAGGGGGAAAACCATTGGAATTCTCTACCTACTGATGTGATTGAACGACAAAGTATTCAGGAAGAAAATCGACCGGATATCGATGAAGCTATGGCCTTCTACCCAAGCTTCAGTTTATGCTAACGAGTGGTTCGCGACGAGACTTGTACGGAAGGATTCCCTCTTCTCCCATTGTGAATGCTGAAGTTCGCGTATCTAAGTGTGTTGTTTTATGAAATATGTCAAAAAACATTGGTATAAAAACAGGCTTAGAGATGACAGCACGAACAGTGACGGAAACAGCACAGATTTTACAAGAATCAGCACAGTTGGCTTGGAAGGAATATGTGCAATACGTAAACCCAGTACAGAAGAGGAGGATGAGTAACGGGACGAAACTCAACCTGTTCATTCAACGATGCACCTTCAGCATGCGTGCAACAAGCACACTCTGCGACGACAAAATAATTCATGGAATATGATGATGCTTTGAATGGGCTGAAATGAGTTCATGTGCTCCAGAATATGATGACAAAATCGCCCTCATAATCGTTGGATCGTAGTGTGGATTATCTTCACCCATTCAAGCAAGGCTGCGAACAAGTGCCCGAGGAACACTGTCGCGCCTAGGTTTGGAACTTGCAGCTACTTACTACTTGGTTTGACTAGACTGTCGATCGGTTTGCCGTGGTATGGAAGCTATTTAAAGTGGACCATTCCCAAAACCACAAATGGAGATTCAAATACATAGTGTGAAGATCAAAGACTAGAGGTGTACAGCTTTAGCGGGAGGTTGATAGAGAATCAGTAACGCTATTCACTTGTCAGTCCACGTGCCACCAGACCAGACAACCTGGAAAGTCTACCTTTCTTTCACATAGGAGACCAGTCGCCAAATTCTCAAAGATTTCTCTATTATTCCGGTCATCCACAGAGCTGTGAATAATAGGCTCATTGAAATAGTTAGTCATCATACACAGATAACAAAGCTCCGCTCAATAACATCACTCAAATGACTATGGATAAAACATGGAACGTTAAAACGTTAAAACCCCACTTCAAACTCAGCGAACAAGTACAGTGGCGCGAATTTTTGACAAATTCGAGGCAGCTATGTTGCCATCAATTTTAATTTGTGAAGTCATCGATCCACTGGATGAATAAATCTATTTGAACTCAGTCAACCCGTAATATCTTCTCACTCTAATTGCCACACGATACATAGTATCTGTCGTGAGGAAGGTGATAATACGTGGTATAACTGAACATGATGGGTTCGTAGACACTTGGAATAAGTGTGACAGTCATGCTGAGATACCGTCTTTTGGAAGGAAATCTACAAAACTTTTATTCTTCTTTTGACAATGCCCAAATGACAGCAAAAATTCAAGTGGTCGCAAGTGAGATTTCAAATGATGCTCCTTATATATCGACAAGTACTAAGGGATGTGTGCAAGGGTCTTGTCGAGGAACAAGACAGCAAAGCGTAATGTGTTCATTGAGAGCCAGCCCTGTGGCTAGGTGTTCTGCTCACAATCGTTCACCTCGGGTTCCAGTCCCCGTGGGGGCTCGGTGAATGTGAAGTACTAATGATCTCTGACAAGAATGAAACAATTGTACAGTGCTTCCATGCTTCTCAGTGGTGAGATGATCGTTAATACTGCACGACGAATCACATTCTATGAAGCATAGGTGTTTTCTTTGGTGCAGATGGTCCACTGGGCTCTGTCAAATGACACTTACCGGGGATGAGATAAAAGGTATTGTGGAAATTCAGTGAATGAATCATATTCTTCGCTGTGAATTCCTTGTTCCGGAGATTGTAATAGATTGTCGTAAAAAAGGGCTGAGATATGAAATTCTAAATAAATTATTATGGTTAGCTTTATTTATTTAGCAATCCGTGGGAACTGGGTATTGTATGATCTTGGTTACCATGATAAATTTTCCTGAAGCTAAGGTGCCCGAAACAAGCAAAGCGTCGAACATGAATAATCGATAAAATTATGAGGGCAATATACACCACAGGTAGTCAGCCTCATCATTAAATAAATTTTGATCCCTCTAAAGTGTCTCTCAGAGAGGAGCAAAAAGAACGTAAATACATTTGGAGATTGCTGTCTGATTTTGCGGCTCATTAGAAAATTCGCTGCTGGTGGTAGGCTCTAAGGAAAAAAAGTGTCAGTAGGTTTCAGATGCATGACCTTGACACTAGGGTCACGTGAGTGAGGTCCGTTTGTATATCTGTTTTGTTTTCCCGATGATAAAGCATGCGATGTAAACTAGAAAGGTCGCGTGTTTCTGTGGCACACGCTGCCCGGAATATTTCCGTAAATGAGAACACGTCTATTCGCATTATTCATGTAAACATGATGTTCCAACTATACGCGATGGGCTGTAAAAACAGCGCATTCGACTTGAATAATTGTTATCTCTGAATTGAGATAAAAAGAAGCACCCAAACAGCTTTGATTTAATACAATGAGAAGAACTACCGGTAAATTCCAATAAGTCATTGCGGAGAATGGTGAGGCTGCATTTGCTTACGGCCAGTCCTAAGCCGGTATTTAACACCCAGCAAAGGTGTTCACTTGTTGCAATCTCACATAAACCGAAACTGAAAGAAAAACCGTTCTGGCTGAAAATTTACTTTGTATGTTCTTTGGTGAGACTTGTAGAGCTCGCGAAAACGTGAGTTGGGCTAAAAAATGTCCCAGAGAAAATCAATTCCTTAGCCTCCAGGTAAAAAAGTCATTAGGTCGGTTTCGATAGAATACTTCAAGTCAAACTTGTCAACGTTTTCGGGTCAGTATTTCCAGTGATACTCTGAACAGCAAGGAAACCGTCAAACCCCAAAAAAAACCGAAGTTTCCATTCTGTAGGGCCAGCTTTTCTTCTGGGAAGATTCTGTTGCTGTAAGATAATCTTTTTACCTTTCCATTTACTCCTGTTACTATGCCATAATGGTACAATATTTTAGACTACCGCGTCATGTCATGTGCTAAAACACTTTGAAAACCTAAAAGCTGTGGACATACGCTTTCATTTGCTTCAAGCTTTTGTCGTATCAAGAACTACTGAACATTCTGAGGTTCTGTTTTTGAAATTGCCCCTTAGCAACCGTGATTTGGTCGTTTTGCAGAGTTTATTTTATTTTTTTAGAAATGAGCTATTATACATTTTTTATATTGAACTCTAGGGGTGAAAGTGATGCACGTAATTTGGTTTAGAAAGACTAGTGGCCCGATAACTATGTTGATAGACTCCAGGTCTAAAAGGCTCAAATGCATCATTCAGAATAAAGTGGACTAGCATACTATTATTGGACAAATACATGAAGTGGTCATTTCAGGTAACATAATCCGTTTATACTATGGCGCAATATTATATGTAGGCTATAAATTAATTTGAAAATCCGTGATGTTTGAAATTTTCGACGACAACTGTACACTACCAGTAGCCTGAGCACTTGAAATTAAGCAGGTGAGAACTTCAATTTTTCAAACTCCCACCTTCTTCACTGAAGCACCTCTGAAATGGATCGCACAGCAAGCACAGGTTGTGGACAGTGTCCGCATCGAAATTTTTAAGTGTTTGACAACCTCTTCAATTCTGCAAACTCATTTCTGCTTCCCTTACCAACCCCGTCTGTATATTGCACAGACGTATCCTGGGCGAATTTCCTCAGTGCTACTGAGAAGAATTTCTTCCCTAGATCAATTTTGGTGCAGCAGATATGCACAGACTGTCTCGAAATCACTGAATGTGAGAGCGTTCGAAATTTCCACATCTCACACTGCAAAATTGTTGACATCAACCGACTTCACACTCTCCCCATTTCGCTCAAATAACGATGTGGTCTCACGCATATACTTTTCCCGTCCTGTTTTCAGTTGAGGCAATTGTGGTGACTTGCCAGAAAACTTATGTGAAGAGCGAAATCTGTTGGAAAAAAAGCAGGTGTATCATCCATCATTTCGAAAGAGATTTATTCATTCATCGATTGGTACAATTCTGATGACAAAAATATGATTTTTACATAGCAATTATTATCTCAGTTTGCTTGTGTCACTTTTGCAATGCCACGCGCACCTCATAATTTGCGGTACATTAAGTACTTAAGTAGAGAATCATGGAGAGATATGCTAACTTTGAAGAATTGTCCCTAAAATGAATAGGGACAGCACCAAAGTGCATTAGATTCATCCAACCAACAACAGCAGTCACTTGGGCTGGAATCATGTAATTACGGAGACAATAAACAAAACAACATGATTCTGGTGAGAGTACCAAATGCAAAAACCTGCATTTGCTGAGAAAATGAAGGTCATTCGCGTTGATCATGGAAAGCATCGATTAGCTGGCGTAGATTGACCGTAGGAAATTAAAGAAAACTATTCTGCAGAAGGAATAATAAAGATGTACATGGGTGAGTACAGATGTCTTTTCGATACTTCTCATCAAACCGATAGGGAAGATGCAAAGTTTTAACGGCGCTTAAAAATATGGTCAACAATTTCAACATGCAAGCACTAAGTGGAATTTCAATCTACCACGATAGCTTTCGTAAACACAGACTGACGACCAGGTTCACCAGTCCTGTGTGTCTGTCCTACCATCTCGTTGACCTTTGACCACAGGAGCTCTAGCCCTTGACATTTTGTTCTTGTGAACACAGAATAGGTCTGCTTACCCTGAATGCATTCGCTTCGGCCGTAGAGAGAAGTCATTGTCTGACCCATTTAGAGCGGTTTCTTCACACACGGTCGATGACACGGAACTACGCAAATGCTTTGTATGGACCCGATGAGAAGTACCGAAGGGATAGATCTGTGTCTGTTATTAAACTAAGACTACGGGAATATGTCACGAAGGAATAATATTCGAAATGAAATTTGTGGAAGTGCTGTTAAGTCTATCGGAATACATTCTTATTTAGTGCTTTCAGATTATTGCAGTAATGAAGACTGACCATAAAGTCATGATGACGCATGTAGTTCTTTCTGAGATTTCCGGTACATTTTCCAATAAGAAATTGTTTCATCTACGCAAGCTGAACGCAGTGCCGCAAAAATGAACCCTGTCCCGTTGTCCAGTGACCTATCTTTCAGCTGATCCGCAATATTCAGATAAAAAGGGAAGTATAATGTCCAGGGATATATACGCGTCGATCTCGTACCCGCGAATTACTTCAAAACTCAATGTCAATAAAGGTGAACATAGAAACACTCTAATGAGCACCGTTGTGTAGGCACTAATCACGTCAAAATGTATTTCTCCGCTTCCAGTCTAACTTGGTAATCACCTTCCGCCTGCTGTTCTAAGAATCTTTTTCTCAGAACAGCACCCATGTCACGGTAAACCAGCAGATAAGCGGACCAAATTAGGTGGATAGTATCTATGAATTTCAAATCTTGGTAAGACAGTGTTTTGAACTAACCCACCATTTATGGGAAGGGCCATCTCAGTTTATTAGTGCAGAATATATAACTCATGTACGATACTAGGTCACTGTAACCAGTTATTACACCAAAATTCGGTAGTAAAACTGCCTGCGGATATCGTCTGTTTTGATTGGCTCCTGATATAACCAACCACCGATTGACAGGTTCCTTTCCCAACTTATTGAATCACACCATATATCTGCTGTCCTGTCGTTCCTGATTCCGTTTTCGCAAGCCTTGACCTCGACAGTGGATAGGCGATTCTTGCAAATCACATGATTCACTGTGATGGTGCTGGTTTGCTAGAAAAGACAGGCTACGTGTTGGCCATGAATCAACCAGTAACCTCACGTAACGTTCCTCATGCAACAATCCAGTGATCATGAAGCACGTGAGCCAATTTTCAACTATTCGAAGTATCACCTTGTTCCACGCAGCTTACGTCTGTTTGTGGACATACTGAAGGGAGAACCTCAGGAGTAAGTTAGTGTTTAGAACACAGAGCACATACATACCTGGTTTTAGACTCTCGTGCAGATTTCACCGTATATTTTTACCCACTGAGCATGGTGTTTAAGACTCCACTATCTGAGAACCTGTCAAGGAAAGAAGTTCTGAGTGCGTAGCTGAAGCACTTCAACTCAGCCAACCTCAAATCCAGCCTCAAAGGTCAGAAGCCATTGAGTAACCATCGAATATTAACAATGTGTTCCAGATGCCTCAGCTTAGTCGGGGGTGGGTGTCTTAGGCTCCGAGATAGCTGTTCTTCCTGAGCACTTCTCGAAATGCTCCCAAATGACCGCGCGTCTCAAATAGGTTCTGATGAGGAAGTACTGCACACTGACTTCTCACGGCGAAGGTGTTTCACCAAAGTGTGAGGACAAAAAAGGACTCCCGACGCCCTCCACCGGGTTGACTGATATTCACCATGCTTTCGAAAATTGATGTTGGTTGTAGCACAGGTGGGTGTTGTTGACTGATATTCAGTCTAGGGGAGATCGATTACCCCTGATTCCAACCCAACCATGGGCGGCGTATGAAGCATACAGCACCATGATCACCATCTGCGGCAGGATGATTGACCTCAACCGAAGGGTGTATGAACTGAGCAGTCACCTTTCCCCAGTGGGTTTCGGGCCCCGCGCTTCGTCCCGCTGCCTTGCGGGTGTAGCCTCGGATAGCTAAAGGAGCCGGTTGTGAACTCCCAAGAAAAGCACCCGCTTTGGCCTGCGCAAGTGATCAAGATTTCGAAAATGAATCTAGTAATGAAGGGCGAGCCCGGATGTGTCAGACTTCATGAAACTTACGATGAACAAAACAGGACCAGATAGTGTTCACTTCGAGAATCTGTCCTCCATGCACACATTCAATGTACTCCCGTTATTATCTCGTCGTGCACTCGGATTTCAGTGAGGAAACAAAAAAAGTGATCAGGTGGATCATTTACAATTATCCAAAATGATTCATTTGTCGTGGCTTATAACCAGCCTGACGAGCGCTTGAAAAAATGAACCTTCACTGGTTGCCATTGTTACCAAGCACTCTGATTTGAAATCCGCTAGCGTTTGTCAGCGCTGTTGGTGATCAGTGCCCTTACATTGGATTCCGTCATTACATCTATGATCATTTCACTTCTAAATGTCAGCTTTCAAACTGCCCATGAAAGTCCTGCGTGTTGTCGCATAAACGGGCATTCCGCCCTTCACATAACACTCATGTCCCAGAACAGAAGCAAAGCACCGCACAAAAAGCCCCTCGTGCCAATAATATTTGTCGTCTTCGTTGAGCTTGCGATGACCTGAAAGTCAGATTACTAATGAGAACAACCACCGTCTCATAGCCCTTTATTTGCTCCCATTTCCACTAGGATGAGGTGGGCACGCGCGTGTTGTGAACTAAGATTGGATTCCAAATTTTACTGTTGTAATTTTACGCATAAACCCTAAATGTGTGTGCTTGTGTATGTGTAACCAGCACGAAAAACTATCCCAAAGGCGTAGTGGAAAACGGCTGTATTTATTGTGCCCATCCCAGTTGCTTTGTTGAAAAGTTGCCTTAACTGTGAATCACTGTGTTCGGAGCTCTGGTTGAGGATTCCCATAAACCTCGACCGCTGCGCTGAGCGTTTAGGAGAAAAACGCCGTTCCAACGTTTGAGGTAATACCATAAGCCTACGATTCATAATCGATTCCGCCGTTTCCGAGCTGAGGTCTGACCCTCACTCATCCGGTGATCTTGAAGTATCGTGACTACTAATTATGGGAACTTCGTTTTTTGACATTAAAGCTGGTCACACAGCATATACGGATAACAATAAAGTCACAAACAAGCAGATTTCAGGTGATTAATAATTATGCCAATGCATCCCAATTTGTGACCATTGTCAAATCAGAGCAGGGCATTCGGTGGTGGGATGGGTCAAAAGAGGAGATCAGGGTTCATACACGTGATCCAGACCTATTCTTGGATCGGTATTGGTTGTAAATTATGTAATTAGTTTGAAAAATGAACCTCTGATATGTTCACGAGTAAGTTGGGACGAGGAAAGCCTGGTGCTAACATATGCTGATTTTGAGCGCTCAACACACAACCTCAGTGGTGGTCCAGTGGTTTAGAGCATTTGATTGCAACATTGGAGGCCCGAGGTTCAAATCCTCGCCATCTCCAGTCACTGATAGTAGACAGTATTCGACTGTCGTCCGGCTCATTACCACATCTGACCTATTGGGACCCTAACTGGTTCACCAGTCCAAGTCTCAGGGTTTGGCTGCCTTTTATTCCTAATAGTGCAGTGGGCCATCGTGGCTATAAGGTATATACCTCTGACTGCGCTCATACGCAAGCATGTTTTAGAAAAATAACTCGTGATCGCAGAGACGAACGTCTAACGCTTCAGCTGGGGAGAGGAAGAGGAACTCCACAAATGCTGATTGTTTCCTGTGTACTTTTTAAATCTGGTAGAAAAATTTGACCACATACATCGAGCAGTTTGATTCGCTCCCAATTACTTTCATTGCCCAGTTTCCAATCAAGCTGAATGATGTTCAAGGAGGCATTTATATACGCACTTCGTGCAACCAATGTATGCACAGACTGAGACCGAAGAATTTATTTTTGAAATATACCTCTTACGACATTCACCGAATGATTGTAACGTCGTCATATCTCAACTAGGCGGTGAATTGATTTTTAGGCATAACCATGTAAACAATACAAATAGGGATGCTTTAAGATCAAATGGTTCGGAAGATTTTTTCCGTCAAACTTCCGCAAGCCAAAGCGCTTATATTGCGGTCAGGGATGCCCTTGACGGGCTGCCAATCAACACCTCAAACGTAAAGCAATTGTTTCCTTATGGCCGCCGTATGCCGTTATACGCGATCAGAAAGACTTCTGCCCAAAAAGACTACCGAATTTTCCTAGTCAGGTCCAACTCTCTCTCTCTCTCTCTCTCTCTCTCTCTCTATATATATATATATATATATATATATATATATATATATATATATATGTATATATATATATATATAAATCCACCAATGTCAATCACACGACAACAGGTTATGTAAGCCAGGAGTACGATCTACCGGGATTATGCTGATATTACAGACAAAAAACCGAGTAAATGGTGTTTGCATGTAATCTATGCAGGAACACAAACTGATCCGAATTTTTGAAGTATTTTTACTTCATTCAGTTTTGTTTGTATTCTTCTTATCACAGACCAGAACTCATCCATTTTTCAAAGATCCGTTTATCGACCATTTGGTAGTTTACAGCTGTGAACAGGTTATACGATGAAAGCATTATTATTCGCCACCGAAAAGTTCGCGATGACAAATAGATACTTTGGCCAAAACCTGAGTGACTGCCATCCACATACGTTTGAACCGTACAATCCATGCATGCAAGACATGCAAAAGTGCGATGTAGCATATGCCTGACTTCGCTGAGATAGAAAATCCCTAAGCGAGCATACTGAAGTCTAACTGACGTAAGTCTTATCACTGCATTTGAGAAAAAAGAAAACGACCAATAACTAAACAATCGAAAGAACACTGTGCAACAGCTCATGCTATCCACTCTTGTATTGATCCGCTTGTCTACGACAGTTCACTCATACGCATCCATAGCTCACGGTGGATTACTTCGCACGAACAGCCTCGTTTAATTTCACTGACGGCAGGGTAGAACACACCACACACACACGCAGAGACGAACCAAGACCCGTGTTGACCCGACCAGGATTGAACTGCCCCAAAACTGACCGACTGGTAAAAAAGAGTGCGACCTCTAATGGTTAGTTTGGGTAACAACCGAACGGCTGAGTGTCTTCTTTTTGGAATGCTAGTCTTACCCTTAGCTTTTCAGGCTGAACTGAAATTGACTCGCTTGCTATCTCCATCTGAATTCCTTTTTTGTTTACCGGCGAAGGCATCTAATGTTAACGCGGCGTTTTGCCTGTTTGTCTTAGCATAACAAGCAACAACATGACAAGGATCATTACTTTATCCGACCTGGATTTCTCTATAAGAAACGACAAACAACGTAATGCAGGTCAGGATGGTGTATTCATTCCACGATGCCATCTACAGCCAGATTAGTATAGTTAAACTGGTGCATTCAGACATTTGATTGAATGGAAAAAACGGTTGGATAGTCGCGGGGGGCATCATTCAGATATCGCCGGGTACGTTTTTTCAACATCCATCAAGGAAAGTTTGTTCAGTATATTCGTCAACCGCTGTCAGGAGTTCGAAGCGCTGTAGACTGATAGGTTGGGGCAAATCCGATTGTTTTCCAATAGACGTTGCTTATCTTCTAGTATCCACTTAGACTATTGATAATATGTGAGTAGGCATGTACATTACATGCAAAACGAGCGGTTCAGTCGTCCACCACGGAAACTAACACCCCCGGATTAACGAAATGAGAGGATCTGTGCTATATTGATAATCCGAATAGAATGAAACTCATTTATCGTGCGATTTGAGAACTACTTCAGGTAGTTTTAGAACTCTTATGAAAAGCGTACATGTACATTCGGTTCATTGAAAGTCTGATGCACCCGAACAACAATATAATAACCTGCAAGGAGCTATGAGCAGTGGACCAAGTAGGCTTCAAGCATTCATTTAGGAGGATGAAATGAGACATGTACCACGAAGGATACTCTGTCATCGTCCACTCTGGATGTCCGAATCGTTTTTATCGACTGATGCAGATCCGAATTTAAGTCGTCAGGGTTCCAAAAATAAGACATTCAACGGAGTGGATGCCAGAGCGCTATCAGAAACGCTTTACCGCGTTGCCGTTGTTAATAAAAAATCAGCCCATGTGGATGTTTATCTATTGGTTGTCACTTGTAGTCAGATGCACTCGGGATACAGATTTCCGCTTACGGTGCGGTCGCTCTAAGTACTGTTTATTTGTGCATTCGACTACCGTTAAAGTAAATGGTACAAAACAGCACCGTCCATGTGTTTGAATGAAAGAATGGGTAACTGGCTCGAGACCCAGGTAAACGAGAAACGTGACCAACAGAACGAAACCAGAGGCAAATTCAGGATGTTTACGGATTTACTAACCATTGATATTCTTGTTAGGTTGTAAAATATACATCTATGTTAGCCATTTTCTTCACTTTAGAAACAGTCAACATGTCGCTGGTTTTCAAAGCTTTCAGACGCAGTAAATCTAAAAATGTATTCAGTATCAAGTTTTTTTTTAACAAAATTTCTCACGGCGGGAAGTTCACTGCGTCCACTATAATGCTATAAACGTGAGGAGGAAAATTTTACTACATGCATCCCTTAACAGCCATTCATCTAGCATCCCCGATACGCATCTTATATTGCAAATCAGTGGACCAACTGTTACTGCATTACGGTGATGTTTATCTCTGCTGCGTACCGTATTGCTTCTACGCATCAACCCTTGCGTAACTACGCGGACTAGCTGTCTGGAATGAGGTAATTTTACTCGAAAGTGCGTTGACACTTCGGTGGTATACGTGATTGTCATCTGTTGACCGGTAGATTAATGAGACGAAAACATTTGTAGATTTCTGAATCCGACACAGCAGCAAAGAGAGAACTGGCAACACAATTTTAAATGGCACCTGATTTATTCACGAAAATTAGGTTATTTCTGTGCAGTGAGCTGTATATTCTCGGGATGGCGAGGTGGAGGCTGATCTCATAAACAGTAAAATGAAACAGGAGAACAGGAGGATAGTTGTGCGAAAAACAGCAACGAAAAAACTAGCCGAAAACTGCTAATTGGGACGCCAGAAGAAGCATGCCTAACAGAAGTGTGTGGATGCTTGTTGATCGATTTGGTACAATAAGAAGCACCGAGTTTGTGTTCTGCTGTCAGACAGACGCAAAAAGTAGATGGGTTTAATCCATTCAAGAGAGAGGAAGAAATCACGAACTTGTACTGGCGCGAATACCTTGCGGATTCATCCTGGAAGGGAAAATACTGGAATGACTGACCTAGAACATGTGTATTACTACAAATAAATTGGATAACTGAATGGTCCAATCAAAATTCGTCTCCATAAAGGGCAAAACCATCGCTGACCGTAGATGCACATCGATTAATTGTTCTGTAATTCATGAATTACGAACAAATCTGATGCTCTAGATGCTCGGTCTTTATTACAAACAAAGCACTACCATTATCAGAAAACAGTTGCCAAGTCACCAGGTAGATTTAGTCATGGAGTTATGATATAAGGAAAGTCTAGTCTCTGGAAAACTGTGCCTGGGATCGTCTCGAGGTTGGATCTAAATCAAGAGATCATACTGTGTACACGTACAGACGTAACGGTTCCGTCTTCCTCGCTGTTGTGTGCGGGTAATACTGGCAAAACGCGGTACGCGGGAAATCTGCTTATCCGTATGTAAATAAGCGACCAAGTAAACAAATGAAACATCTCTTGTAAGGGTGCGCTGTACATGCAATTGCGTGCGGCCAAGTCGGGTCGTTCAGTGGACAACGAATCAACAGGTAACTACGACCCAAGGGAGAAGTTTGATCGATTGGAACAAACCGTTCATGGTACGGGCGAGTGCAAGGTGATGCGCGTACGTGGGTGTGTCAGTACAGTAGAAATAGCACGGCAGTCGCCTCTCATAAGGCAACACTAACTGGGGTTGCTGTAATTGTTTCGTGCTGAGATGTATTGCATTCAGGAAGGGAGATGGTCAAGAGGAAGTAGTCATTTTTACCGCACAGTTTGCTAAAAGTGTGTATTTCAACCATTCTACGAAGTGAATTTAACCAAAAGGACTTGATAACTTGACAACTCAGCATGATTCGTGAGCAAAATGCGTGGTGCTGCGATGCATCATCTCGAAGTTCATGAAAATCTGATGCAAAGACGGCTTGCGATCACCGGGATTACCCTTCATCCTATCATTGTGAGTCACACTGACTGGCTTACAATATTCGCGTCCTAGCATGAGACAGAAACCCACACACCTCCAAGCAAATAGTATCTAACATTATTGCTGATTGACTCGGATAAAATTCGGTTAACACGATTAGAACTCAACAAACTCGGTGGCCTAGTGATTCTAAATTATTACATGGCTGAGCATGAGTGCAGTGGAAGGGGCATAACCCATAGCCTCAAAGGAACACTGCGCTATTAGGGACAGTCAGCAACCAGATCCTGATATTTGGAGTGGAGAACCACCCTTGAGGCCAGGTGTGGTAGCGATCCAGATAACTGATACCATATCGTAACACAAAAGTGCATAATTAATTTTATTCGGAAAACGAAGCTCTTAAATATACTTGGTCCGAAAATAGGTCTTAATGGGACGGGGGAAATCCAATGAAAGTGTTTCTTGCTCTGTTCTGAGGGTTTGTTGTATGGTGGGAGGTCTTCCATAGAGAGAATTTACTCACACAGTAGCATTTCTTGCAATCTGGGGAGGGAATTACTGTATCGACTAACAGATTGAAAAGTATATCGGCCTGGAAGGAACGCAGTTAGAGGTTCGACCAATGGCAGGGCCGTACAACATCATTTCATTCCGCTAATTTAGCTGTTAGACGTGCAGGTGAGCGGAACACAACAATATATTAGTAGTATTGGCTGCAACGACAGTAAGGGTAGGTATAGTATTAGTGGTAGTAACGCCGACCGACAATAATGATTTTCTTAGACCTGAAGGGCACCTTCGATTCAGTTGATCGAACATCGCTTTTCAGTGTTCTTCATCGAAAAAGTATGCCCCAGAAGTTCGTGAACCTAATGAGATCATTGTATTCTCATACTTCTGGCAGCGTTAGGGTTTACGGTGAACTATCCGGTCGGTTCGAAACGACCAGTGGTGTTCGGCAGGGATGCCCTTTGTCTCCATTCATTTTCAACTTCGTCATGGACGAAATAATGGAGAGTGTGCTGCAAAATCTTCAGGATGTAGGCGTCGAACTAGGAAATAGTGAAAAGCTATGTGACCTAGATTACCCGGACGACGTTGTCTGCTTGTTCGAATCCACGGAACATGCTCAGCGTGCACTAGATAATCTCGCAAGAGCTGTAGCTCCATTCGGCATGCACTTTGCACCTTCAAAGTGCAAGGTGATGTTACAAGACTGGACGTCAACAATTCCGAGCTTGATGCTCAATGGGGAGGTGCTGGCAGTTGTCGACCACTTCACCTACCTCGGTAGCTGCGTGACGACGGATGGGAGCACAGTAGTAGAGGTGAACACGCACATATCCTAGGCTCGAGCGGCATCCGATGGACTGAAGCACTTGTGGCGCCGACCTCATATTTCACTGAAGTTGAAAGGTCGTGTATACTGTGCCACTGTGCGTTCAGTTTTGTTGTATGGTTGCGAAACTTGGAGTCTGCGTGCAGAAGATATTCGTCGTCTTGAGGTTTTCGACCATCGATGTTTACGCAGTATCGCTAGGATTGGGTGGAATAGCCGAGTAAGCAATGATGAGGTCAGAAATCGAGTATTGGGTTTTAATTCGGAAAACGTTCTGTCACAGCGTATCCGGCTTAGTAGACTTCGTTGGTTGGGACACGTGTTACGTATGGCAAACACACGTCTACCATACCGTGTCCTATTATCCGCCCCTCCTAGGGAGTGGAAGAAACCACGTGGAGGTCAACAATTGACGTGGCAGGGAGGAATGAGAAAATGTACATCATACTTAGGAAAAGTAGGTGCTTCACGTCTTCGTGGTTGAGGTCCAAAGAGCCATCTACCAGTTGGCTGGAGACACTGAAGGATATGTTAGCGAACCGTGAACAGCAGCGACCGTGTTGTCACTTTCTGTCTAATCAGAATGATTGATCAATGCGCGTTTGTACAGTTAGACTGTGTATTCCGTGTGTTGGCTACTAGGGCATTCTTTTCTTTTCCCACCCATGTAGGTCCACTCCCTGTCCATCTTGTATATTCATACTTTCTAATTAAACGTGCAACATGGTGAGAAAGGCAGTGGTCAGTGGGGCTTGCCCTACTGTTTAACGCTGTACGATGATGATGATGAGTAGTAATGCGCATACAAAAATGCAGGGAAGTATCCAAAAGCGGTGTAATGAAAGATACACACACACACATATGCGTGACTGTTTCAATCGAGTTTAATACTCGTCCTAATACTTACTTGCAGAAGCACGATCGGTTCGATTACAATACCATCTGAACAATCGGGTGAAAAATTATGTCCTAGCTGCTTGCTTATTCGCCGGAGGCCAGATAAGCTGGGTCGTTCGATACAAATCCTATTTGGTACCGACAGCGCTTGTTTATTGTTGCATGACACCGAAATAAATGGTCCGATACCTACTTGCTTTGAAGTGCACTCACGAAATGCAATGTTTGTACAGAATAGAATACAGAGTGTAACTAAAACGACGTCAGTGCAACCTCATTGAACAAACTTTCCGAGACGCCAGGCAACAATAAACTGGGAGTTGTTTGTTCAAACGAACCATTACCGACAACTAAACGTGATCAACTCAGACAAACCGAATTTCTCAATCAGCCGTTGGCGACTAAGAGCCTAGCTGACGCTTTCCACTTATTCACGCATCCTTATCCTAGATGCTTTACCATCCTGTCGCCAAACCACATTGCATACATACACACATTAAACACTGCGGCCAACTCTTTTTTTACTACATGCTTGCGTACGAGTGCAGTGGAAGGGGTAAATATTCCACGGTCACAAAGGCCAACTGCACTATTAGGGATAACCGGCAACCAAACCCTGAGACTTGGAGTGGAGAACCAGTTAGGACAACCAATAGGTCATGTGGTAATGAGCCGCATGACAGTGGATTACTGTCTGCCACCACAGAACCTGGTGATGGCGGGGATTTGAACCTCGGACCTCCGAGGTGACAATCAAACGCTCTGGACTATCACCGGCGACGTACGACAGAACCACGATCATGTTTTATTAACAAATCATGCAATATCAACGCTTAATTCACCACGGTACAGTTTGCCAGAAAAGTCGGGATCACCTCAAGTCGGTTGAACAAGTGCAAACAATGCTGTCGCTGATCCCCTAACTGGCAGCATCCAACACGATTTCCATCGGTGAACAATAATGTCTATTGTATATTTGGTTTGAAATTGGGTGGTATAAACTGGAATTCGACCAAACTGAGGTGATTCCGAATTTTTCGGACAGAACGTACAGTTGTTTCATCTTTGTGAGAACTCATCAGCAGTGTATATCCAACGGAAATGGAACCCGAGGTAGATGACTAGCAGTAACACACGAGACCACTAGACTATTCGGGATGGATCCCAACGGTTCGATTCGTGCCAATACTACATGGTATAGTGCAACCCATTACACACTGATCTCGTGCGTCAACAATTGATCCACACACCGATCCACTGGTATGATGGATAAACGCTTATACTCCTGGAAACCGAAAACAGTACAGAATCGTCTGGGCGCATTAGAATGGGTATATCCCATAGCCTCAAAAGCCTGCCGCATAATTAGGAACAACCAGCTACCTGACACTACTCTTAGACTTGGAGTGGAGAACGATATAAGATCACAGTAGATAGAGTGTGGCAACGAGCGGGCGACAGTGGATTAGAATCTACCACCAAACTGACCGGCGACAGCGCCACTCAAACATTTGACCCCCGAGGTGGTAAGCGGACGTTCTTAAAAACCACTCGATCACCACCAGTTACAATTTCTTTAAGATAAGAGTCGTGGCCGATGCTAAAACTGAGGGGGATAAACAAACGGAAAAATGAGAGAATTTATTGTGTTCTGTAAACGCACCACAAGCGCACTATCTCGTTTGCTTTCGACTTTTGATCCAACGATAAATTTGCCAATACCGAGTCCGACAGCACTACCATACGAAAGGGCAGGAACAAAAATGGGGACAACACGAACACAGACAATAGATGCCATGGTGAGAGCGATACTGATAAGCGTCGTATTGCGTAGATATTGGCAACAAAAATAGCAATGAAGTACACTAAATCATCTTGAGATCAAGCATAGCGCCAAAGCAATGAAAATTACGAATAAATGGAGTAAATTGCAATGAAGCATAAGAAACAGCCATTGGGTTAGTTGTTTCTTCCATGGTTGAATGCGCTATGGGCTGTTATTATACCCCGTCGCCCACTCCAGAGTAAGTCTCTTTGAGTGAAGATGCACCTCTAGCCTTTGCGTAGGCAAGCGCGCCCTACAAAGCAGCAGCGTTGGTTCGGATAAGCCGGTGGCCAACTGTATGGTTCATTCGCCTCACCTAGGAAACCTTATCGGGCAACTTGAACACGACATTAAGCTATGGCCTTAATAAGTGGCAGGCCACGCTCGCCACGTCACAGTGCTGTCAGCAGATTTATGGAGTTTTGGGGTGGAGAACGATAGCCAAGCGGAAATCCTCTAGCGTACTAACATCCTCTAGCACTGCTACTGATCGTCCACGACCGCTTATTTGGTGAGTGCACAGTTCACCGTTGGCCGCGGCAGCAGCCGTTCCCACACCCACAACCTGTGAACGCGCTCGGGGGCATACAGATCTGCTCTGTTCAGACTGGACTGCCGGGACAGTAAAATGCACACAGAACGAAATGCAATAAGACTGATACAAAACTCTTACGACAAGCAGACTGATAGCAAATCTGATCAGCTTGAATGGAAATCGACAGAGGTATCATAGTCTACTAGGTGAGGGAAAACTGTGCAACTTTGTTCATTGATTGATCAACATTATGCAAACAACGTACGTCTGAAACACTAAACAATAGTCTCTACATATCAGCAAGCATTTCCCCGATTCATTATCATTATTGTACTCACAACGAGCCTGTACCTTGACGTGGTGTGATGGTTTGCATGCCACTATGACCCAAAGAACTACACAAAATTGTTTTCTTAGGCCGAAGATGCAATTATGTCCCACAGATTAATGGGTAGGGGCCAGAGGAAGTCCAGCCTCTCAACCAGTGGTTGGGCAAAATAGGGTTTTAGCCACCATACCTTTGAAGAGGACACTCCAACGAATAAACACGCATTGAAGCTGTTTACCGGCGAAAAACCTCCACTAGATGGGATTTCATTCGAAGGTGGGAGACGTTTGTGCACTTCATTGTGCAGCTATCGCCCGCCTGAGTTGAGCAGCCCCCTGGCCCAAAGGAGGTTGCCTTGTTCACGTCCCGCTTGCTCTATTGGGTGCATGAGGCTAAGGAGTGAGTAGGAAAGCAGGATCGATAACAAAGCACCAGTGAAGACATAGCAAAATATGTACAACAATCAAGTCTCAGGTGACCAGAAGAAGGTCTTTCACGAGTGCTTCGGTCCCCTTTCCATGCTGGGTTGACACCTTACTACCTTGAGGGTCAGAATTTTGAGTCAAAGGCTCCGGTTAGGGTTCCCGAAGGAAACCGTTTCCGTATTGTAGGTAGCCCCGAAGTATGACTTACCCGGAAGCCTCCCGCATCCTTCCTGCAAAGAGCCTAACTAACTTCTGTCCTTTATGATCAATCCAACACACCACGCGTTATTGTGGCTCTGAAGAAAGCAATAGCTCAAGAGCAGAACACAAATCGAACACATTTTTTAAGTTCAAACGTTTACTTCATTTGACTGTATTCAATGTCCACACACTGAGTCAGATAGGTGAACAGACTGCCTCGACAGAACTTTTGAAACATTCAAAACAAACGCTGCATCTCCGAAACGAAATTAAAATACCCCACTTCTGGGATCACTCTTTGCACCCCGGTCTTTCGCTTCAATCTTCGCGTGTCAGGTGATCCGGCGTTTAGTGCTGATGGTCGGGCTGGCGTTTGGATTGCTTTGAGCACAAGAGCTGACCGTGCACTGCTAGGCTTGATTCCAGCCAGTAGTCGTTTCTATGCAGTTTGGTTGGGTGGTTCTGTTCGTATCAACAGTACCAGGCTGAAGCATCGACGCTTGTTCGTCGTGTCTGTGTTTGTGTCCATTGACTGCAGTCCATCTGAGACCAAGGATGATTTTTACTCGGATTTGTCTTACCTGCTTCGAAGCGCGGTGGTCAGCCCTGGGGATCTCACCGCGAAGTTGTCTGCTTGGGGGATTCTGAAAGATACGTAGAAGGGCCGTTTGCGGTCCCAGCCGGTTGCACTGACGATGGCGATCGTCTGATTCAGCTTTGCTCTAATGACTGATTCCTTCTGGCGGGTACGAACTTTTGCAATTAGAAACGCTGGACTTAGACTGACTATATTGTTGAGGACCATCGACTTTGTGGGTCAGATGAACATTGTTCATTTTGTACTAGGCCTGTGGAAACAGGCCACGCCTTGGTACTTCCTCCCTCCAGTTTACGTCGGAGGATTCTGTGTCTGGTGCTCGTGTTCAGGCGGGAGTTAGGATTGCTTTGAGCATGAAGGCTGAGTTTGTACTGCTAGACTGGATCCCAGTCAGCAGTCCTCTGTGTGCAGTTTGCTCGGACGGTTCCGTTCCTGTCAACAACAACAAACTGAAGCGCCGATGCTTATTCATCGTGTCCGTGTATGCGCCCACTGAATGCAGTTTCTCTGAGACCAAGGACGAATTCTACCGGGATATGTCCCAGCTGCTTCGAAATGCACGTTCAACGGACGTGGTAGTCCTTTTGGGACATTCTGAAAGGCAGATCGGA
This sequence comes from Fasciola hepatica, assembly GCA_948099385.1. Taxonomy (NCBI): domain Eukaryota; kingdom Metazoa; phylum Platyhelminthes; class Trematoda; order Plagiorchiida; family Fasciolidae; genus Fasciola; species Fasciola hepatica. The sequence continues at coordinate 2,341,867 of CANUEZ040000180.1, read as the reverse complement.
GGCTCATTTGCTATTCCAGCTGATCGTACCTATAACGGCGACCTTCTCATCGAGCTGTGTTCTGACCACAGATTGTTTCTGGCAAGTACGAACTTCTGCCATAAAAAGCGGTATGGACTCATATGGCGTCCTCCTTCGTCTTTACAACGTTGGAGTCAGATTGGCCATATTGTGATGGGTCACTGCTGGCGTGGATTAATTGGAGATTGTCTTTCATTTTGCTCTATGCCTGTGGACTCAGATCACGCCTTGGTACTTGCTCGCTTCAGTTTACGTCTCGTTCGTGACCGTAAGAAAGTGAATGTCACGCGTCCCGCGCAGTTGCTTTTAGACGAAAACCAGCGATAAAAAATTTTCTGACGGAGCTGTCTTCGCAGTTATCCATGCAGCCGGATGTTCAGGACCCAAATGAACGTTGGCAACAGATCAAGGAAGTTTTGTATGCAGCCTCGAATGCCAACCAAGACTCTGGTTCAAGTCGGTCTCACAAACAATGGATATCTTCGACATCAGTTGCTTCGTTGGGTGCTCACAGATCCATCGCTCCGAAATGCCACATTCGATGGAGTGCGTAGATCGCTGAGACGCCGACTGACAAGAAACCTGAGAGGCTACCATGGGCAGTAGTGGATTGCGAAATCTAAGGGAATGGAAAAGGCTGCATCTATTGGCAGAACTCGCAACCTTTACTGTCTGATTAGAAGTACCGGTCCATGGAAGCCCGGTGTGAGTGAGTTAATTAAGGAATCCGATGACTCACTGATTCATTCTTACGGACGTCGTCTGGATCGTTTGGCGGAGCACTTTAAGGAGCAGTTCAGTTGGCCCACTTCTGCAGTAGACCTTCCGAATATCCATGCAACAAAAACGATGCACGTAGATATCACTCCTCCATCAGAGATACAGATTATGAGGGAGATAGGTTACTTGAAAAGGTACAAGCCGCTGGACCAGATGTGTTGCCTCCATCCTTTCTCAAAGATGAAAGCGAAGCTTTGGTTTTGGAGTTAACAAAAATCATCCGGGATAGTGAACCGGTTCCCAGGGAATGGCGAGAACGAAAGATTGTGTTGAATTACGAGATGACAGATCCTCTAGTGGAAACCACAGAGTAATCAGCTTGGCGAGTATCGCATCCAAACTGCTCGCCGGTCTTATTCTTCATCGGTTATCCAGCGTCCGTGAAATGACTAGGCGTAAGAATCAAGCTGGTTTCAGACCCGGTTGGGGTTGTATCGACCACACCCTTAGTCTTCGACAATCTTAAAACACAGGCATACCTTCCGTAGGCCCGTAATCTCTATCTTCCTTGATCTGAAAGTGGTGTTCGACTCAGACGACCGCACAAGTCTCTGGCACTGCCCCTCAATGAAGGGTGTGCCAGAGAAGTTTATTTCTCTTTTCCAATGCTTGTATGCAAACAGCCGAAGCTAAGTTCGTGCTTAAGGCGATTTCCAACCCGAGTTTCTCATGAGAAGTGGTGTTCATTAGGGTTCCGTTCTTTCACCTATCCTCTTCAGTTTTGTCGTTGATTTGATTCTTGAGATAACCCTATCCTCGTGCGAGAATAGCGGCGCTGATCTGTGCTCGGACAGTAACCTGTCTGACTTGGAATACGCGGACCCATCATGCTACAGCACGGTGGTTGGTAGGACTCTTGGAGCCAGTCCGACAAAGGCTTGTCAAGCACACGCTGCGTGACAGCTTCCAGTTCGTTGAAGCCATCAAAGATGTGAACGTTCAGCGGAAGCAAATGTTTTCATCAGACGTGAAATCTCTGTTCACCAATGTACCCCTCGTAGAAACAGTGAACTTCATTTGCGCGTTCATTGAACGAGAAGGTATATCGATACAAATTCCGACGGTAACCTTAAAGAATTGTTGCTTAGGTGCACACTTAATGTACAATTCCTATTCAATGGCGCATACTACCGACAAAAAGATGGTGTCGCAATGGGATCCCCTTTGGGTCCACTTCTGGCCGATATCTTCATGGCCAAATTGGAAGCCAATGAACTGAATGCAACTATAGATGGCTTAACTCAATATTACCGTTATGTAGACGACATATTTTGTGTTGGTGAGCGGAATTTGAACGTGGGAGAAGTGATAAGACTATTCAACGCTGCACACCCAGCCATAAAGTTTTCGGTTGAGACAGAAGTTGATAATCATCTCCCATTTTTGGACGTCGATCTAACAAGACGCGCGGACGGCTCTATCCAAAGGGGAATCCACAGGAAAACAACATGGACTGGGCAATATACAAACTTCCACAGCTTTGTTCCAATCGGCCAGAAGCGAAACCTAATAAGATGCTTAGTATCCCGAGCTACACGTATTTGCTCGGATGATACACTAGAGGCGGAGCTAAGAATGATTCGTCGGATCCTGTCGGAAAACGGCTACCCCGACAGATTCATTGAACGTAATATAAAATACCGAACAGAACCAGAAAGGATATCACAGGTGGAAAAGAAAACCTTGTTCCTCAAACTCCCTTACAAGGGGGATGCGGCTGCCGAGAGAGTAAGCAGGGTTTTATCTGCCACATGCAAAGCCACTTTCAACGCTGCCAAGCTTAGGTGCTTTTTCTCGACATCGACCATCATAAAATGCGAGAACAAGGATAAGTTGCCTTTGTTGACCTCTTCAATGATTATCTATCAATTCAAGTGCACCTGTGGTGCCACTTATGTGGGTCGAACGACGAGGCATTTATCCAAACGCATTAAAGAGCGTCAACCACGTTGGCTTCAACATGGAGGAAGAGGGGCTGTATCGAGTTCCATTCTCGCCCATCTGTTAGACACAGGCCACAAGGCTGATCTGGCTACATCATTCAGTGTCCTATACAGGGTTCAACCGAACGAGTCAAAATCAGTCAGATATAGGACACTAGCGACGGCTGAGGCAATCAGCATCCGGCTATTGCGGCCCAAGCTTTGTTCACAAAAGAAGCTGGTCCAAGCACTTGAACTTCCGTGGCCGAAGGTCAATGACGTCATGCTCGAATGTGATGCCGACCCAAGCCTCTGACGACGACACGCGATTTCACCATGTCCCCTGTTCATCTATCGATGAGTCGGCTAACCAATCGAGTGACTGACGGACTGATTGACTAACAGATTAAATTTGTCCTTTTCCTTCCCTTAATTTGGTTCATATAAATGTGATTGTAATTGGCTTGAGAATGAAATCACCGAAAACATATGTTCGCCTACGCCTTGTTTTCTGATGCTGATCAAGGGCTTTTTCCATTTACTCAAGAATATATGATAACATTGACTAGTGGACGTCGTCAAGTAGAATGTGTCGAACTTCCGGGTCCACGAGACCCGCGTATCAGGTGACCGGACACACTGAATGAGATAACTAGGTGCCGCGGCAAACGGCGCAGTTGCATTCGGTCACGTTCTTTCTCTTTGTGATTCCCACTTATGGTATTATTTTCGGCCGTTTTTCATCATCATATACTATTATTCGTTCTGTCCACTATTCGACGATGCTGGGAAGTTGCAACCAAAACCAGAGCACAGAAGTGCAAGGTTCGGTAAAATGTGATACCTTCTTCTTAAGACACTATTATTAGATCATCAACCTCATTCAAATCGGGGCTGTTAAGGAAATATTCTAAGAGTGGAGCCGTGAAATCATCCAGTGGTTTGTCTACAGTAAAGACTGAGCAAATGGATGAACGTGTCCATAGCTATAAGATGTACAGCCTCATGTGAGACATGACTGGGCACATTGTTCTACTGTCAGTCAGTTTTCATAGAATTATTTCCGGTCTGACAGACACCGAACTTTCAATTTTTTGAGCCCAATGAATTCCACGTTGCTGAGGGTATCTTTCAAAACGCTCCACCAACAAAGCTGATGGTGGTTTATTGCAGTCCATATCAACCACCGCGGTGTGCTTTGCAAACAGAAAGTCACTGAAACCAGTTTCTTCCAAAATTTATTCTCATAACTGCTGTAAGTCTCACTGCAGTCTGTTCAAGGCGAATCGATAGCGAAAACGAGCTACCATGCGATCCGAGCATCTTCGCGGTTGCAACACCAAACCACCTTCGTTGTTAGTATAACAACGGCTGAAGGCCAAAGTAACGTATTTTTCGCCGCCCCTGTTTGCCATGGTGTCATTCACAAGAAGAGTGGGATGTACGTTTTTTAGAGGAACAAGTGTTCGACAGGTCTGCCTGATGTCATCCTTCCCCTCTTTAATAAATAGTGGAAATTCTCGATTTTTAGTGAAATTTTCTCCAACGCAGCGAACACAGAATGGATATTTAACGGACCGCGCTAATATGACTTTGAAGTACAGGTCACTCATTCCAAATAAACGAAAAGTCTTCTTCCGGTAAGGCTATTGTTCACCGTAAGTTGGCCGCTGAGCTGTTAGACAAAATAGTATCCTCCAAATACTTCCGCTTCGTTTTTACTTTTTTCTGTTAGACAGACGCACAATGAATAATTCAGAATTCTGAACTTCGGACTAATTTATCATAATGACCAGGGCCACATAGTTTCAACTGCCAACAGATCGGAGAAGAATCATTGTAACTGATATCACGTCCTATAGTATTTCTTATTTGAGTCTTATGATAAACAGCGAAAAATCCAGGAAGAAAGTTCGTCTAGTGAATTTCGACAAAAAATGTATTACCAAAAAAAAAAATATTTAAAAAAACACGTTCAAAGCAAACAGCCGGATACTATCTCAGCTACTAGAAACGAAGCAAAGTTGTATTTTACAGAAAACCCTTCCAGTACGGAACCCATGATGAGAGAGTCTTCCCGCAATACAATGAAGTCAGTAGCAAAATTTCTTCTGGAAACCCATTAGGTATGCGAAAAAAGGACAAAAGTCGATCACGGATTTGTGGTCAGGCATATCTGCATGTATGCAAGATGCGAGACCAAAACTGAAACTATGACGATGTCTTCAGTGACGAAAAAGAGGATTGAACCGGAAAAACCACGCTTCCAATCGTGACTGTGCGTGGAAGTAAACGGAAAAAGTTGATATTTATCTCATTTGTGTATTAGGAGTGTGAGTGGATGCTCCTTGTAGAATCAACTAGCGAATTAAGACTGCGATTACGAGAAACCGTTTCCATCCAACGATATTCTACTTACTTCCGAAAGAAAAACATTTTTATCGACAACAGCTACCAACAAGCGCGATTATCTAGGTGGTCAGCAGTAATAGCCAATCAGGCTGTTGTTGTTGTTGGCAGCCATATTCTCATGTAGGGTAATTGAATGGAAAACGGTTCATCGTCAATCGAAGTAACGCAACCAGTAAAGCGTAAAATGACAAGAGATGGCGCGTCCCCGCTTGCGTACACGGGTAAAAAAATGAGGCAACATCGTTGGGCCTCTGTAAATTTGATTCGCATTTCAAGCGTCAAAAGCTGCCCAAGGCCTTAAGGGTCCAAGGTGCTGAAGAAAAATGTCTCACCGTAGGTACAAAAAAATCGCACTAATGGTATTGTGCACAGAATATGTAAGAATTTGTGGCCGACTAAATGTCGCAGCATAGAGTCAGTCGCTCACCTTCTTCTCCTCGAGAACTTTCCGAAGAAAAATAAACTTTGGCCAACGGTACAAGGTTTGCCTGAGATTTGAGGAAGAATGATTAAAAAAGAATTTAGAATCAACTTGAGATTGTCGAGACTGCAACTACCAACAAAATGGTATCACATTCGTTGAAAATTTGATATTATTGAAGGACCTATTAAGTTCAATTCTAACAATCACTAACGTCGCAGTTTCCGCCTCGCAGCATAGTCGAGGCGACAGCAAAAAAAAGGTGAAAAGAGCGAGCAAACATATAGGGAACATGCAAAATATAACCGTGAAAACCAAAAGAGAACCCAGATGCAAATAGACCATCGAATGCCGCACCTAGCCGAGTCACTTAATGTTTGCAACCATTCGGTGGTCACCGATACGCAGCGTTTTCGATGATGACAGAACAGATGGTGCTAAAAACATGAAACTTACTACTATAATACTTTTAAGTAGGAAAATTATTAATCAAAAAACACTTGGTGTGAGAAGACGGGCGATGAGTGCAATGTGCATGCGCTCCCTTTGATCAGAAAGGCGACCGCATGTGGTACCACGACAATCGGATAATTACAGATTCAAGCCACCTTCGAGCGGTTTTGCAAACCGACTAGTTTTTCGTATTTAATTTTAAGGTACGAGTGCGGCGAAAGGGTAAACGAACATAAATACCGCGCTGCAATTTAGATCTTGAGAACGAGGGTTGACAGAACAAACTGGACTCCCGGTATGCCAAAAATGATACAAATAACTGTAATTCATGACGTTTGAAATGAATGTCATATTGGTGGATGATATGCAAATTTTCATGTATATCGGAGATTATTCGAGGTTGACACCCGTGAGTAGCCAACCAATGCACTTCTGATGGTTTTAAAAACGACTTCGGGTGTCGTAACTGCATTTGTAGTACTCAGTGACTCCAAGAAAGATTAGTTCAGTTCGGTTCAAGGATTCATGAGACAGGATGGGCCGCACTTCAGTGTTCGTTAATGAATCTGTTACGGTTGCTGATAACCAGGTGCATTCGAACGACTAGTTAATCAAACTGAAAGTTCAATGATCCAACGGCGTTCCATTAAAAGCCATCAGTTGTAGAGCCCACGAACGCGCCTTTGATGCCCAATTTAAGCATTCACCACAACCCCGCCTGCTTCAAACACGCCATCATTTTAATTCGGATAAAATAGTGCACCAAAATGCCAGACAGTTTTTCTTTGTTTTCATTTTCGCCAACGTTGTCTACAGCAGTATCACTCGAAAAATGGATCGTACTCCTTGAATGGTGGGTTCGAGACTCACCACGGTGGTTGATCCGGTGAAATCACCCATGCTTTACCGATTCAAAGTCCCCAATAAACACTGCTCAACTTCTAAGTAGCGTCCAGGTTTACCTCTTCCATGGTAGGTGAGAAAGTGAACCTCTTTTCAGACAAAAAATTCAGAAATGGTACTCATCTAATTGTAATATCAACTAAACGATAATTATGGGGCTTACTTACAATAAACCAGGTCATTTTTTCGTGATTAAAACACTAAACATCAAGATTGGAAGGAGACTTTGATAACATGCGTAAAGAGCAGTTCGGCTTCAGAAAATAGAAACTGCCGAGGCGATTATCATGTTTCTCGAAGTCAGAGCCATGTGCAACAAAAACTGGTTTACCCACAGCAAACTCCCTGGCCCAAAGCCGTCGGACATAATCCACTTCCCATTTGCCACATGCAAGTGTAAGTACCAGTTGTTCTCATATTGTTTGAAAGAGACCGTTTTAAAACTTATTATTCATCACGGAATGATTCATCATGCCATATCAACGCTCGACTAAGCTTCAGTTTCAGTTCAGTTTATTCAGCCATTAGCCACGCACTTCCGTGCTCTGGTTTCGGTTGCTACCTTCCAGCATCATCCAGTAAAGGGCGAAATGAACAGAAATATGGTGATGAAGATCCAAAAAAAGTCAAGGTATCAAGCGGAAATCAAGAGGACAAGGAAAGAGTCCGAATGCAACTACGCCACTGGACGACGAGACTGCACCTTGACGAGGTGTGATGGTTTGCGCGCCTCTATGACCCAAAGAGCTATACAGGAAGGCTTCTTGAAGCCGCAGATGCAATCATACCTGACAGGTCAATGGGTACAGGCCAGACAAAGTCCAGTCTCCTGGTCTTGAGGTTGGGGGTCGATCTGAGTTGGCAACTCAGTTGGTAAAATCAGTGGAAGAATAATTGATCCAAGAAAATGAGCTGCCACCAAGCGATCCCGCTGCCTTGCGGACAGGTTCTTGTCAAAACTAAAGGCTTCGGATAAGGACCCTAACCGTTCTCCTGCCTTGTAACTGCACACCCTAGCAGTTAGTACCCGTTCGACATCGATATTCTAAGCCAGATTGATCATATCACAGTAAGCTATAGGTGTTGCAGTTCTGTTCACAACTGCAGATCTTACTGATTCACGTACGTAGAGTCGGACCATGCATTAGTTTTAATGCGATTATCTCTCCAGCTCCATGATCATCGTCGCAAACCGCAAACCCGGTTAGCTGTGCGACGTATGTGTGATCCAGAGGTATGCATCCGTTATGAACAGAAGTTAGCACATGATCTAGGATCTACGACGAACAGTACTGTAGATGAGCATTGGGCTCATATCAAACAAGCGATGCACGTACCAGCAGCTTTCGCCTGTGGTCCTCGATTCAGTGTCCATTGAAGACAGTGGATCTCACAAGAGTCGCTGAGTATAATGGAGCAAGAGCGTCACCTCTCGAACGGTAAGATGAATAAGATACGAAGATATCTGCTGAAGAAAGTTACGAAATGCCTTAGGAATGCTCGCGAAAATTGGTGGGTTAGGGTAGCCGAAAAAAAGGAAATAGAAGCTGCTTCAGGTAACAGTCAAAGACTGTTCAAACTTATTCGTGACACTGGTGGACGGCGAACCACTGTCAGTGAAACGATTTGCGGTAGAAATGGAAAACCCTTTCATGGCAAAGAGCAAAGGCTCGACCGTTGGGCCGAATACTTCAAGGAGCAGTTTATCTGGCCGCACGCTAGTGTAGTTACTCCTGTGTCAACAACTGCGACTCCCTGAGTGGTGTCACTTGAGCCCCCATCGGAAGTAGAAGTCAAGTCATGCATTCGATTACTAAGGCGGGGGAAAGCTGCCGGTCCTGACGAACTTCCCCAAGTTCTTTTCAAACTGGGTGGTGGGGCGTTGACAAAATCACTTACCACCTTGCGCCGAGACATTTGGAAGAAGAAACGTATTCCGTAATTATAGGGCGTGTCGTTGATTGTTCCCATCTTCAAGAAGGGAAGACCCAATCACTGTAGTAACCATCGTGGGATTAGCTTAATTCTGATAGTCACCAAAGTATTAGCTTCGATTTTGCTGCACCGTCTTACACCCGCTAGCGAGAGGAACATCCGCGAACAACCGGCTGGATTCCGCCCAGGTCGAGGATGCATCCACCAGATTTTTACTCTTCGCCGACCACGCACCGCCGACCGACAATGATGGTTTTCTTGGACTTGAAAGACCCCTTCGATTCAGTTGATCGAACAGCGCTTTTCAGTACTCTTCATCGAAAAGGTATGCCCCAGCAGTTTGTGAACCTACTGATATCATTGTATTCTCATCCTTCTGGCCGCGTTGGAGTTTATGGTGAACTATGAAGTCGGTTCGAAACGACCAGTGGTGTTTACCTTCCTCACGGACGAAATAATGGAGAATGCGTTGCAAACTCTTCAGGATGTGGGCGTCGAACTAGGAAATCGTGAGAAGCTGTGTGACCCAGATTACCCGGACGACGTTGTCTGCTTGTTCGAATCCACTGAACATGCACAACAACCACAAGATAGACTAGGGAGAGCTATAGCTCCATTCGGCATGCACTTTGCACCTTAAAATTGTAAAGTGATGTTACAAGACTGGACGTCAACGATTCCGAGCTTGATGCTCAATGGGGAGAAGCTGTCAGGTGTCGACAGCTTCAGGAGCAGCTTGGCGGGGGATGGGTGCACAGAAGTAGAGGTGAACACGCACATATCCTAGGCTCGAGCGGCATCCGATGGACTGAAGCACTTGTGGCGCCGACCTCATATTTCACTGAAGTTGAAAGGTCGTGTATACTGTGCCACTGTGCGTTCAGTTTTGTTGTATGGTTGCGAAACTTGGAGTCTGTGTGCAGAAGATATTCATCGTCTTGAGGTTTTCGACCACCAATGTTTGAGTAGTATCGCTAAGATTAGGTGGAATGGCCGAGTTAGCAATGATGAGGTCAGAAATCGAGTATTGGGTTTTAATTCGGAGAATGTTTTGTCACAGCGTATCCAGATTAGTAGACTTCGTTGGTTGGGGCATGTGTTTCGTATGTCAAACACACGTCTACCATACCGCGCCCTATTCTCCGTTCCTCCTAGGGAGTGGAAAATACCATGTGGAGGTCAACAATTGACGTGGCAGAGAGGAATGAGAAAATGTACAGCAAACTTAGGAAAAGTAGGTGCTTCACGTCTTCTTGGTTGAGGTCCAAAAGATCCATCTACCAGTTGGCTGGAGACACTGAAGGATGTGTTAGCGAACCGTGAACAGCAGTGACCGTGTTGTCACTTTCTGTCTAATCAGAATGATTGATCAATGCGCGTTTGTACAGTTAGACTGTGTATTCCGTGTGTTGGCTACTAGGGCACTCTTTCCTTTTCCCACCCGTGTAGGTCCGCTTCCTATTCACCTTGTATATCCATATTTTCTAAATCTACGTGCAACATGGTGAGAAAGACAGTGATCAGTGGGGCTTGGCCTACTGTTCAAAGCTGCACGATGATGATGACTGAACGCGAAACAAAGCCATATCACTTATTGTCTTCAACCATTTGATAAACGGGTCGCGTGGTCCTCAACCTGGAAGTCTAATACGTCCCACGTGGCCAAGTCCATTGGTCATGGTTTTCATACCTTTTTGCCATGTCATGGACTGACAATCTCGACTTAGTCTCCAATCACTACCGACCTCAAAGAACAGCGTAGGCCGAGCAAGTCTATCAAAGGGCATACGTAACACATATCCCAACCGCCCAACCGCTTTAAAGTTGTCGAAGAGTAAGGATGTGGTCGATACAACCCCAACCGGGTCTGAAACCAGCTCGATTCTTACGCCTATTCATTTCACGGACGCTGGATAACCGATGAAGAATAAGACCGGCGAGCAGTTTGGATGCGATACTCGCCAAGCTGATTACTCTGTGGTTTCCACTAGAGGATCTGTCATCTCGTAAATCAAGCAACTGCGCGGGACGCGTGACATTCACTTTGGTACGGTCACGGACGAGACGTAAACTGAAGCGAGCAAGTACCAAGGCGTGATCTGAGTCCACAGGCATAGAGCAAAATGAAAGACAATCTCCAATTAATCCACGCCAGCAGTGACCCATCACAATATGGCCAATCTGACTCCAACGTTGTAAAGACGAAAGAGGACGCCATGTGAGTCCATACCGCTTTTTATGGCAAAAGTTCGTACTTGCCAGAAACAATCTGTGGTCAGAACACAGCTCGATGAGAAGGTCGCCGTTATAGGCACGATCAGCTGGAATAGCAAATGAGCCTCCGATCTGCCTTTCAGAATGTCCCAAAAGGACTACCACGTCCGTTGAACGTGCATTTCGAAGCAGCTGGGACATATCCCGGTAGAATTCGTCCTTGGTCTCAGAGAAACTGCATTCAGTGGGCGCATACACGGACACGATGAATAAGCATCGGCGCTTCAGTTTGTCCGTCCGAGCAAACTGCACACAGAGGACTGCTGACTGGGACCCAGTCTAGCAGTACAAGCTCAGCCTTCATGCTCAAAGCAATCCTAACTCCCGCCTGAACACGAGCACCAGACACAGAATCCTCCGACAAGCGGAAGGTAAAGCGAGAGACTGAGGTTGTTACCGGGATGCGGAGAGTTATCACAGAAGTGGGGTCTTGTACGCGTGTTCCGGGGACAGCATACGTCTATTTCGAAACTGTTAAGAGTTCTAGCGAGTGCAACTCGTTTCCCTATCTGACATAGTGTGTGGACATTAAAGGCCGCCAAGTGAAGTGAGCATTTAGGCTCAAAAAGTGCATTCGATTTAGACCCAGCTCTCAACCTACTGCTTTTATCACAGCCGCAATTACCCGTGGCGTTTTGCATCGACCTTGAATTGCAAGAGGAAAATTGGTAAGGCCCTTTACGGGGAACATAATGGAGGTTTCTGGGTATGTCATACTTCGCGGCTACCCACACTGCAGAAGGCGTTCTTCTTTGGGAACCCTAACTGGAGCCCTTGGCTCAAAACTCTGACCCACAAGCCAGTGGGGTGTTAACCCAGCACGGGAACGTGACCGAAGCACCCACGAAGGAACTTCTTCTGGTCTGTTAGGTTAAGTCTGATTGTCTATCCTATCACATTTCGTTTTCTCTGATGCTTTGTTATTGATCCACTTTTCGGATTCAGTCCTTAGCCTCACGTACCCAATGGAGTAAGCGGAACGTAAACGAGGCACCATCCTCTGAGCTGGGGGCTGCTCAACACAGGTGGATGATAGTTGTCCAATGAAGTGCGATCGCCTAACCCACCGTTGAGAGAAACCCCAGGCATTCCACTCCTATGTCCACCTGGTGGAGGTTTTAAGACCGGTAGACTGCTTTCCTCCGTGTCTATTCACCGGAGTATCCTCTTAAGGGGCATAGTGAATAGAACCAGATGTTGTCCATCAACTGGTTCTGACATTGGACTTCGTCAGGCCTCTACCTACTGACCTGTCAGACATGATTGCATCTCCAGCTGAAGGAGGACATCCTGCATAGCTGTTTGGATCAAGGAGGCACGCAAACCATCACGCCACGCCAAGGTGCAATTTTGTCATGGTCGCTCGACTCCCCCTTGCTTTCCCATCATTTTGTTCCCATCTAAATGTGTCGGCGTTGGATTGAAAAAAAGCATCGAAAAAAAGGTACGCTTGTGACTTGACTTCAGATTAAAATAACAAACCTATTTTCAGATCTGAAGGAACCCATCATCCAGTTGCAAAGAATTACGTGGGACTAAAGTTTGTTCGGACAGTTAGTGGCTCAACGTAAGGATGAATAGACCCCCTAAATATTATGTGCGGTGGCCATCTGATGATCATAAATCGAGGCAAACAGATCGAATAATTTATAAATCTACGCGTTTTGTTTACGTTAGGGAGAACCCGCTGACAAGTAGGCGAACCTCAACAGGTCCAGGTTGGGAGGTGTGGGTTGAGTCGTCATGTGGGACAAAAAACGAACACGGTGCACATGAGCACAAGCTTGATGACCACAGTAACGTGTCTGAAAAGGAGCCAAAATGCGCAGATAGCCAGAGGATGGATCCCGGTGAAACGCGCATGCGAAAATGAACTTTTTAAACGGTTGCAACTATATCATTTTGACATAATAACCCTTGATTGCAAAATAGCAAGCCTTAAGAAAACAGGTCACAACGCCAAGCATGGAGGTCAATACGTAACGCACCAATATGCCAGTGAGAGAAGTAAACAATCTCACCGACCAGTAAGCGCGTTAGGACAAACAACCCCAGGGTGATTAGCATTCCAACAGAGAAGCTACATGAGCTATGGCTCAGATGTGCGCTGAACTTTCGATATCAGCTGGCAGGCAAATCATACTAACATAAAGATGACTGGAACACCAGTGCGGAAGAGACCGTTTTTCGTTCGCTTATTACATGCATGCGCACGAGGGCAGTGGGCAGGGTATATACCCCACAGCCACAAAGGCCCCTTGAACTACTGGAGATAACCGGTAACCAGACCCCGAGACTTGGAGTGGTGAAGAACCACATACGGTACCAGGAGCTCAGGTATGCTAACGAACTAGACGACAGTGGGTTACTGTCTGCCACCAAACTAACTGGTGATGGTAGGGATTCAAACCTCTGACCTCCGAGGTGGCAAGCAAACGCTCTAAACCACTCGATTACCACCAGCGTGTGTCGATTATAATTCAAAAGACAGACTCTAAATGGGGATGCTCCTCCGAACTGCGATCTTATTGCCCGTTTTACCCTCCCGTGTGCTGAGTGGTCAGTCAACTTGAACTCAGTCGATTTTTCCTCGAACCACTATGTGGCTTTGACGCTTGATCCCAGGGGATGTAGCTGTCATTGTTGTTTTCTCATTTTTCTGCTTTCCATGATATATTGCATTGATATAACTATTTCGCTATTGCAGCACTATGTTTTAACCGAGAGCTTTGACTGTCTCATATCGTTTCACTGACCTACAGTGCATTTGTTGGAACGAAATTAAATTTGGATTACAAACCGTTGATCTATCGTCTGCACTGATTTCAAGATAACGAAGAAAGATGGTTTAACGTTCTACCAAATGTCATTAGACAACAACCAAATGTTCTATTGACAGGAAATTCATTTTAAACAAACACTGCAAGATAGTAGCTAAGAAGCGATGTCTAGGAAACAAATGAAAGCATTGTTTGAAAGAAACAAGTAAACTGACCAGTTTAAATGTGACAAAAAAACTCAGAACGAGTCAAACAAACTTGCATCAAACGATGAAAGATATGCACGTAGAGTGAAGCACAACCTGGACACAATTCGCACAAACTCACTTCAATTAAACTGATCGAGGACTGCTTTAAAGTGACCTTTGGAGGAGTAGTATCTAGGTGTGCAGGACAAACAGAAGAAACGTATACACACAAAAGAAACACTGGGGCACAATAATGTTTCATCAAGTAACGCTTAAGTGAGACTTCTTATATATATATATATATATATATATATATATATATATATATATATATATATATATATATATATATATATATATATATATATATATCGAGAGAGGCCAAAAATATTGATTTGTGCAACGTAAACAGGGTCATTTAGCTGCATCTTCACAAAGTGCATTGTGCAGTCACGTCAATTGCTTATCCAGTCAAGAAAAACAAAAATTAGGAGAAAACATTGCGAACAACTAGCGACTGTTTACTACCAAGACAAAGCTAAAGAGATGAACCATTAACGCTACTTACACAAATGGGAGTTTTGCTTTCGAGTGACCAGTGCTTCTGCGTAATTTAGCTATCGTCGGTCGTTGCTAGGGTATATGGCCTCAAATGCACCGTGTGGACTGATACAAAGCATGTTCTCCCAAAGATGTAGCGTGCTCGACGATCTGGGATATTTTCGTTCCCTTGGTGACGTCACTGTCATAATGTTGTTACCCATTACCTTTCGCAACCATACCGGATATGTTCGCGATTCTATGAGATAGCTGCCTACGTAGACAACCAAGCATCCACACTTGAAACGAAAACTACAATTCGATTTGGTGCAGTAGGACAGTAGCTCTGTAGTCTCCGGTGTAGGCATTCGGGTGGCTCCGAAAACAATTATCGGTTCGGCCGCGTAGTAGGTGCGTCTAACGGCAGAGTTCAGGCCGAACGGTGTGCGTTTGCTCAGGTCGTGCTAAATCGTTTCGCTTGGTCGAGACACGCACGTGCTCGGCCATATCAGGGAGGCTTCTGTTCAGGCAGTGGATGCATCGATCAAATATTCATCCTCCAGAGGATCCTGAAACACAGAAACCAATTCCAATGTCCTATCGCCGCATGTTCCAGACTTTCGCGTCGCTTCTGACTCAACAGATCGTGTGTCAGTGTGGAAGATAATGCATGCAGAAGGCGTCCTATTCAAACTGGTCAATCTGCTAAAGTCTTATTATGCTGGAAGAAAAGCACGTGTTCGAGCTCACAGCGAAGAGTTTTGTCTATTCGAATGAAAGCTAGGAGTGCGACAAGCGTGCCCGTTATTTCTTGTGTTGTTCAGCTGTGCTGTAGATTGGGTAGCGAAATGCACAAAGGATGATTATCAGGGCGTTCGAATTTCCAGACTGCAGTATTAAGGACCTTGGATTTTCAGACGAAGTGGTGCTCGGGGAGGATCTTACCACCCTGTGTGCGACCCTTGATCGGGCTGAGAGATATGCCTCGGAAACTGGTCCTAAGATAAGTACCATGAAACTAAAATGTTCGTAATACCCATTAGTCATGCAAACCGTGCCTTATAACTGAATGGCCAAGAGACAGAAATTGTTTCGGATTCAAGGAATCTCAGCTCCACCATTCTGTCAAACAGACAAGCCGCAGATGATGTCAAGCGGCGTACGGACGCGGCCCGAACGGCGTTTCTACAGTGCCGAAACACCCTCTGACGATGGAGTCTCAAAACTACGCCCGGGGTGTTTAATACAGCGGTCCGACCAGCCCTACGGTACGGTCGCCACTAGGAGCTAAGGACATCAGGCGACTAGTTTTTAATCGCAGGTGTCCTAGGTCTATTTTAAAAGTAAGATGGCGCGACAGAAGCTCCGATGAAAACATCGGAAATCGCTGGTACACCGTCCGTCCTTCAATGCGCATACAACTCCGCCGACTGCAGTGGTTTAGGCACGCCCTAACCAGCATCGTTCTGGCACCATTTCCATGCCCAGACTGACGTCCATGATGAGGAGAATAATTAAAGTCCACCTGGACACAGTTTTCGAAGACATTAACAAACTTGAACTTCGTACGGAGTACGGCACTCGTCAATGGAAATTGAACCGGATCTACATCTGAAAGGACCTTGCTGTCAACCGCCCAGCATAGGCAGCAGCGATCAGTTTAGTTTATTCAACCATTAGCCACGCACTTCCGTGCTCTGGTTTCGGTTGCTACCTTCCAGCATCATCCAGTAAAGGGCGAAATGAACAGAAATATGGTGATGAAGATCCAAAAAAGTCAAGGTATCAAGCGGAAATCAAGAGGACAAGGAAAGAGTCCGAATGCAACCACGCCACTGGACGCGACACAGAGCTATATCACTTATTATCTCCAACCATTTGGTAGACGGGTCGCGTAGACCCCAACCTGGAAGTCTAACAAGTCGTAAGTGGCCAAGTTTTCAGGTTTTCATACTTCTTGCCACATCAAACCTACCTTCTAGTCACTAACTGCCTCAGAGAATAGCGTAAGCCGAGGAAGCCTATCGGTAGGCATAACGCATGTCGCAGACACCGGAACCAGTGAATGGTTGGTTGAACCGAACTGAACATGATTACAATTGCGGCTTAAGAAATCCAACTCGTCGCAGCGCAGTTTCATCCCAATGGTTGCATGGATATTTCATACACCAGCGAACAGATAGTCATCAGTGAGTATAAACCTACAGCTAAGAGAAGCGTCTGGAGGAAGGCGGCCGACAGGCGAGGCACAATATGATAGCCATTCGTCTAGTTAAACGACTGCGACGACTGTTTGGTCGATCCGTTGGGGCTGCTTGCCTGTTTTTTGCACAAACAAATTGAAATTCAAATCCGATTCGCGGCACGCGTTTTGTGCAGAGTTGAAAATCCCTAATTCGCGAATGATACCTGATTTCACATTCCAGCGTAATGCTTTGTTGTCACAATAATTAAAGACTTTAAAAATCAAGAGAAGTAAGGGATCACAAAATAAAACTCCTGTTTGACTACTGTTATTAACATTTACTCCCACGATTCCCGTGTCTCCATTTGTTTCGAACTTCAACCAGAAACCTAACATATTACACGTTCTTTGACCACGTACTGGACTCTTTTATTGTAACTTTTGTTAACATTTTTTTTAGTGTAAAAGACCACGAATCGGGCGTCTCAAGCCCTGCACTAGCTGAAGAAAAAGAGGAACAGTCTGAAAACAACCAAAAGAATGGAACAATGTGAAACAAAGGTGTAAGAGAAACTCACAGAGGGAGAACTTCATCGATTGCTGCCGTAACAACTGTTTCACAAAGTCAAACAGTGCAGACACTGTAAAATAATAAGATTTGAAAACCTGAAAATTAGCTGATTAAACATACTATGCGGTAGTCAGAATACTTCGTTTGGATACAAACACGTTTTTTGTGTTAATCCCAACTTAGTTTGAAAGTAATCACGAAAGTTCGACCGTCGTCCACATATCCTTCAGTAAAGAGCTTACGAAAATAAGTCTCCTAATATAACAATTCCTTGCTTCGATTTAGTTATCCGGGTGGTACCTAGCCTAGATGCTCTAAACACAATATATCCTCGAAGCTCGCAGGAGCTAGCCGAACAAAGTTAAACTGCATAAACCACAGCGGTTCAAGCCTCACGTGGCCCCACTTCGTAATCCATACTGGGTCGCTAGTGGAGAAAAATGTCATATATCTCCAAGTCATCTTCCTTTGCGGATAAGCAAAAAATAAGATTGCATCCGAATTAGCTTCCGGAGAGGCCGGATGACCTCAGGCTTGTACAGTGTGTTCTTTGAAAACGAGTACAGCCCTAGAGCTTCGAATTTCTAGTATTACTGCTGAAAACAGTAGCAGTAGTTAGATTTCGACTTCCTCTGGATTCTCGCGAGAAAAATTGCGTGGCTTTGTCCGCTTGAGAAGTCGGTGAACCACGCCGGAATTTGTAAATTATACATTCGAAGGTGCTTTTTAACCGCAAAGTGACCGGATACAGCTGTTTAAGCAAATCGAGTGGACTGCTAGTAGTATATATGGCAACGTGAACTCCATTGTGAATGAACGGGCCATGTTGGTCAATTTAGTAGCACCTTACGTAGAAAACTTGAGTGGAATGACAACTTATGTAGTAGCAAATACTAGTTTCATTACAGTGTGCCGGGTACTGGACAAAAACAATAACCAAGTCCAACAATTAGTCCGATTGGTGAGTTCGACATTACTGAGTAAACATATACCACTTCGTAAAAACTACATCGGCTTCGATAGGGTAAGTACCGTTAAGTGGGCAGTTCGTAAGATGGGTGAAAGATATTGAGAGCCACACCATTGCACAGGAATCTTTTTGTGTATTGGGCTTCCACGAGATTCACATAACTAGTGGTTATAGGAAGGCAGGAAGATGCGACTTCACATCATGACAAGTGATGAATCTTATCTCTCAGTTCGGTTGCTGCTGAGAAGTAGCAACCAGAACAGCCACAACTCAATAACCCTCAATGGTTATTCCAACTAAATTAGACCCATTGAAGTCTTTCGCATTCAGGAGACAAAGGTGGATGTACGACGTTGAACCGCAAACGGGTTAGTGATAACTATACTAAAGGATGGTGCCGCTGATCAGATACTACATAAGTTGCTATTCCACTCGGGTTTTCTACGTAAGGTACTACTAAATTGACCAACATG
Organism: Fasciola hepatica; assembly: GCA_948099385.1. Taxonomy (NCBI): domain Eukaryota; kingdom Metazoa; phylum Platyhelminthes; class Trematoda; order Plagiorchiida; family Fasciolidae; genus Fasciola; species Fasciola hepatica. The sequence goes on along the minus strand of CANUEZ040000180.1, from coordinate 2,323,039 downwards.
GCCCGTTCATTCACAATGGAGTTCACGTTGCTTCATATACGACTAACAGTCAACCCGATTTGCGTAGACATGTGTATTCGATCACTTTGTGGTTAAAAAGCACCTTCGAATGTATGATATGCAAATTCCGGTGTGGTTCACCGACTTCTCAAGCGGACAAAGCCACGCAATTTTTATCGCGAGAATTCAGAAAAAGTCAAAATCTGACTACTGCTACTGTTTTCAGTAGCAATACTAGAAATTCGAAGCTCTAGGGCTGTACTCGTTCCCAAAGAACACTGTACGTGGAATCATTTTCCGAGATTTTATACACAGTGAACCGGATGTCTTGACGTTTTTCCTACACGTCCGCACAAACACAGCGAGGTGTACAATCGCTCGTCAGCTGAACGCGTCACGGCTGACTGACTGTTCTTTGTGTTCCCTGACAGAGTGCCCCCGCATAAATGCCATTCAAAGGCACCAATTGCCGACTGATTATTTCAGTAATGATTGAACTGGTCACAAATGAATGCGATTACTGACGTACACACTTTGCGGAGTATTACCCTGGCTTCCGCGTCTATCTGGCTGCGTTCCGTGGCCCGATTGTGGTACAGTCCGTTTAATGGAGTTCGTGATTTTGGACACTGATAGTTCCTATTCCAAGGGCAACTAATTCTCAATACAAATATGCCGATCTGATGCCTAAAGTCCAGCAATATTTCGAATTTCAGTCTCTTCAGTGTGATTAGTCGCAAAAATGCATTAATGACGCTTTAACTATCCATGACGTCTAAAGAAATACCATATCATACATTACCGGTCGTTAAAGTAACTTTGAAAAACTCACGTTTCTCTCCGGGTGCAAAACAAGCCTGCACCACAATGCCATCGGACCAGTGGATCTGAACCACAGCACGCTTGTACTTCCGGTACATTTTCAACCTGGCCTCAGTTCGCATGGCCGCAGTTTTTAGTGGCTCATCTGCGTTCCTGGGACAAGAAATTGAATGTGTCGCCAGAAAAAGGAGAGAGAGGATAACAAACGTGATTATTGCTGTCTGACTGACGGACACCGACTGTGTATGTAGCTGAACTACTGGGGAGTACACAATTGCACGTGAGGATGGTAACCGGTGGGGAAATACACTAATGCTTGTGTTAATAGAGCTATGCAACGATTACTCACCGCCTTATTATTCATTTTATCGCTCATCAAACTAAATAAAACGGTCTTTTCCCTATAAGAATCTGAAAGGAGATCAAAGATGAGTAATTTTGCATAACTGATATCCTAATCAGTTTCGCCGAATCTCGTGAGAGACATATTACAGTTAACATGTTATGAGGAAAAAAGGATAAAATTATCGTTGTTGATCTGTTGGTACTGAGAGTGCCCATATCTCTAACAGTGTGTACCAAATGACAAATAACTGTTTTCTACTTGCATAGTTCAAGCTTCCGCGGTCTGACAGTAACTTCTTTTGCAGACTGGAGCGGTCGAGTGTTTTTCGCGACAATTTTTTTAAAAAGATACGGTCACGTTAATTCGATATTCAATCTCCAGCAACCGGGCGGTAATCGATGATGCCGGCGTCTGACGTTGGAGTGACGTTTGGCCCTGACTGTTCGACTCTGATTCGTCCACTAGTTTGTTGACCAGCAAGCGGATGTGTTCGGCCATTCCCAGTCCAACTTGCCCAAGCAGCACTCATAGACGAACTGATGCAATTCATGTGATTTGGTATAATGTATAAGCGGTTATTACTGTTTAAAATGTGTGACTTGGGCGAACGTTTCTGAATATGAAAAGTTGCTCTTTGACAGGTTAGCGATAACTGAATTGTATGTTTATTACAATCATGGAATTACTTCTAGATAGTTTCCAGAAATAAACTAAATTGTCTTATTTACTACCAGTAGGGTCCCCTCCGTCAACTAGCTGAACGAAACTGTTTTCATGAGAGGAAACAATATTAATGGTCCCTGATGAAACATTGTTCCTTATCAGTTAGATTTCGATGTACGACAGAATTTTTAACAAAGTAAAAATGTGAACGTGAATGTCATTGAAGGGCACTTATCCGGATGCTTTCTGCAGTTCTGCTTGTGACATTTCGCTTTCCTTAAGTCTACGGATGATACAACATAGCAAACACTCATGTGTAGAGTCTAAGGAATACATTTTTTTTCAATATTGTGTCGGGAAAGAGAGCATCATTTCGCACGTACTTTGCGGAACATTGTCCGTCAAAGTGCTCTTTGGAGGAACGAAACTCATGCAAGTGCTAGAGAATGGCGAATATATCCACGATGGTACGAAAAAATGCTCTCGGAATGGACTGCTGTTGACTGAGTGTGGAAAGTTTGCAGAATTGGCCCATTCAACCAAAAAACTAGGGTGAAGCAGACCAATCTGAACTAATATTTAACTATCATGGTACAATATTCAAAATTTAACGCCTTACTGCCCGTTAGCAACATGCAACCGAATATAAATAATGACTACATCATGCAGTTGCCCCTGTGGATATAAAAGGAAGTAGAAGCATATACCCAAATATAATACTGCCTCATTTAAAACAGTACTCGTAACTCAGATCATGTGATAGGCCGGTGAACTTCAAGCTGCCCAGACTAATTGTTTCGTGACAATATGGAGTGATACAAAAACGGCGCAATCTGACCGGGTTTAAACAGCACCGTTGGTGTTCTCCAGTTCCACGGGCTTTAAGCAAACAAATTCATTTACTGAAACAACCGCAGTAGGACTACTTCTCAGTGGTAAATTCCTCCGTTGTTGTTCATCGTAGGAATGATGTTTTCTTCCTATCGTTTCGTTGTTGTTGTTATTATTAGTATTGTTATTGTGGTTCTTGTGCACTTACCACACATTCCGACAGGCCTGGATCAGACTACGGATATCTGCCTCGGTATGTTCGAAGAACTCATCAGGAAGGTCTTCCAAGAAGGCTAGTCAGATAAGATGAGGGAAAAGGAAACGTGAAAGAGAATTGGCAATCAACGACCATATGCTTCAGCAGGTAGATATTGTAAAAATCAGTAAAAGTGGTCTGTCACGGAATCGATCGTAAATTTATTTCTAAATGATCCTCCGTTACAGTGTTGACTGGCGCGTAGCCATTTCATTTGACCAACCTTGAGTTGAATCTGCTGGACAAACTGGTGATAGACATATTCTAACCAGTCTGTTATGAACGCATGCGTTCTTATTTCCAACTTGTGTTTGAAACTTCCTACGTCAGGATAATTTTGTACACATTGATCATGTGCCGTCACACGCATCTCGGCTATCTACAAGAAGTATACCATTATTGACAATGAATCTTTAAAGATGAATCCAAGTTACAAATAACGACAGTTCTTTGCCCGAGATCGCAAAGAAAAGCGTCTTTCTCCTACTCGATTTGCTTCAAATTCATTGATTACGTGTCCCTGAAATAAAAGTTACCGTCACACCCGATTATTAGCAGTTAGCGAACAACCCTCTTGCCTCTAAATCATTCCTTACGCGACAAATATACAGGTGTTATCGGAATTCGCCACACGAATAATTTATTGCATACACAATGAATTTCTCTTTTCTAAATTTACTGTAGCTCATCATAAGAAAGAGTTGAAATATTAGCATTACCGATGTTACTTCTGTAGTGATCCGTGGTTAGTTGCACACATATGATACCCTGGCTAACAATCAATAAGCCTGAAGTTAGGGTCTTCAGGATGGGCAAATTGTCGAGCGGGGTTTTCGTCACCGATATGTAAATGCCTATTCCGCTAGAATAAGTTTTTTTTTACTGAAATGCTAACCACATGCGTGGTTTGTAGAAAGACAAAACCAGTGCACACACATTCGGAGAACGCTGCATTATCCCGCAGCGAAATTGCGAAATTCTCTGTTGATGGTGAGCTTTAGGGGGAAAAATTCTGTTTATTTCAGATAAATAGTCTAGATTTCAGAGTTGCGTCATCTACACACTCTGTTATCAATGCTATGGTGTCAACCAGCATGCCCAACACAGGCAGTTGCAATCAGAAACATACATGAAGCCGGCTTGTCTCCTTCAAGGGATCAGCCGCAGTAGAGTAAAATCAGTATATCAAAGTCCCAGTAGCGTATTCCGTTAAGCGATTGTGTTTTCGCGCCAATTCAGTCAATAAGAAGAGATACAAATCTGAATGCCCACCGCGCACGGGATTTGTGAGTGAGTGTGCTCGGGATGTTTCGTAAATGACACTGTTTATTGACATTATGAAAAACATGGTGTCACACCAAGCCGCAGTAAGCCAAAAAAAAATTCACGCATTCAACTTGAATGATAATTTGATATGCATTGTGATAAAAAAGAACATACAAGGAACTATAATTTAATCCAATGAGATTTTCCATTAACCTGCTAAACGTTATTGCGAAAAACAGTGAAATAAAGCAAGCTGAAACATCTATCGGCCGATCGAGAGTCGGCATCAAGTGCCCAATAAACGTATTCACTGGTTGCGATCTCAAAGGAATTCAAATCGGTTTGGTTATGGATTTATATTTTATATAATCTGTGGTGATATTTAGAGGGTACACAAAAACGTGAACCATTCTACGAAATTCCCGGAGAAAGTCACTCAAATAAATCCGAGGTTACGAAACGCATTGCGCCGGTTAATATGGGCTGCATTAAATCATGGTCAGTATTGTCGGAAGAGATTACCAACGACACCTGAAAAATGCAGAATTCATCGGACCCTTAAAATGAGTTTCAAGCCTGTCATATCAGGAGTGCTTCTGGGAAGGCTACACTGCTTCAGGGAAATGCGCCATGCATACGTATATGTTTATATATACTGGTAATAAGTAGTGTGTAAATGGTTGGACAAAATTTCCCCGGAAGGACACGACTGGTTTCGCGGTTGCCTCCCACTGATCAGGTATGCGTATCCGGTACTGCTCTGCTTACTTATCTCTACACTTGTACACTCCGCTGTTACACTACCACAAGGATGTAATCCGAGGCGTCAGGGGTGTGAATGGATACTTATCATCGAAGAGTCCACAAATGAATCACAACTGTGATTTCTGTCAGTTATTCGTGTTTAGGACACAGCCAACCCAACGAACAACGCTTGTACATGCAGCCTCGTTGTTTGATATCTGAACATCAGTAAAGGTTTCACCAACTGACTGCAGCTTGTTTTATTGATTTTCGAGCTGCCTTTGACTTAGCTGACAGAGAATCATTATGGACCATACAACAAGCGGATGGAATGCCTAAGAAGCTCGTCAGCCTCATGAAGTGGTACTACGCAGATATGCATGCGAAAATATACATCTACGGAGAGGAGTCCAAAAACTTCTTCAATTTCGGCGTTAGGAAAAACTGTGCCCTGTCGTCAGTAGAGTTCAAATACACCATCAGTTGGATAATGCATCAGGTGCTCACCGATTACCCTGGTATTCAGCTGAGCACCGGTGCTTTCCCGCCGATTTGGAATACTCAGACGACATCGTCATCCTTAAAGACAATTCGACTACCATACAGCCGGTTCTGAAACTTGTAGAATCCTTTGCAGAATCCATTGGACTAGAGCTCAATATGTCGAAGACAAATACTTTAACATGAGCTACACAGTCCATTTCCCTCATATACATTAACGACGAACAAATTGAGCACGCCCAGGTGTTCAAATATTTGGGCTTCACGATCCTTCCGACAAATTCAAGTTGCGCATTGACAGTGCCACAATTGCGTTTATCCAGCTTCGCAATGAATTCTTCTACCTTGTTACATGCTTGCGCATGAGTACAGTGGAAGGGCTACATACCCCATAGCCACAAAGGCCTCCTGAACTACTGGAGATAACCGGTAACCGGAACCCGAGACTCGGAGTGGTGAAGAACCACATGCGGTACCAGGAGCTCAGGTATGCTGACGAACTGGACGACAGTGGGTTATTGTCTACCCAAACTAACTAGTGATGGTAAGGATTCAAACCTCTGACCTCCGAGGTGGCAAGAAAACGCTCCAAACCACTCGAACATCACTGCGCAAAAAAGTTGATCCCAGGACCAAAGTCCACATCGTCCGGGCTGCTATCTGTCCAACACTGACTTACAGTTGCGAGACGTGGTCACTACACGTCTAGGATATCAGAAAGTTGGAAGTGATTGACCATTGGTCTGAAACGGATCTTGTTAATGGCTTGGCACGACATGCTTTCAAACGACAATAAGACAACAGTGCTTCGATATCGAAAACCTGTCCGTGTTCGTACAACGCCCACGACTGCAGTGGTTTGGACATGTCTTACGGTGTTCAGACACAGAGATCTCAAAACAGTCACTCTCTTCTGTTCCATGTCTGGGATGGCGCTTTCGCCTTAGAGGATAGCTGAAAACCTGGGTCAATACAAACGTTGAATGATGAGGAATCCAGTGTTTCTACGTCGTTTGCGAATGGAAGTAGAAATGAATTTCGCTGTGCTTAGGTCTCGCATCTGATCGTTGCTCATGAGCAGGTTCCATTCGGGACATGCACGCAGCTGACCCATCCTCTCGCAGGAGCTAGTGTACGTAAGTGTGTACTGATTTTTCTCAATGCAACAGGCAGGGAGTCAGGAAAACGGTATTTACAACCCTTTGGAAAACCGTGCAGCTAAAAGAACTCAACGGTGAGTTCAGCGTTGAAGCTGCTTGATGAATCATATTATACAAATCCAATCTCCCAATACTCAATTGCATATAGTAACCAAGCTCTGTAGGCTGTTAGTAACGGAATGCCATCGTTGCACTTAGGCCCCCACAGAGAAGTCATCCGTCATAAGAGTCGATTGCTGTGCGGTGAGAGCGTTGTTACCGTGCAAAGCCAGTGACGGAAGGGGGCTATTTCAAGAAGGGTAGATGTTCAATAGACTGTTGACAGCCAGCCCAGATAGCCTTGTGGTTAAGGTGTTCGATTCGCAATCGTTAACCCCGGGTTCGAGTCCCCGTAGGGGCTCGGTACGTGATTCCCAACAGAAATTAAACAGCTGTACAGTGTTCCCATGGTTTTCAATGGCGAGCTGAGCATTGCAGCTACTTGATGAATCATTTCATACGAGTCTAATCTCCTACTACTCAATAACATAAAAGAACTCTGTTGAACGATTCTGACCAATACTGAGCGATCGCCTCGGAGTAAACAAGACTATAACTTGACACGAAAGGGTGGCTTGCGTGCCTGAACGAACAACGAGCTGAATAGGTTGGTTTCCCTCGAGCCAATGATTTATTCATACCGGGAAGGTCAATGGGAAGAGGACTGACGAACCAGTCACCCGGTTCTCTATGCTGAGGGCCGATCTGAGTTGGAAACTCAAACAGTGAAATCAGTGGAAAAATGACTGATCCAAGGAAATGGGTTTCCACTCAGCCACCCAGCTACCTTGCGAACAGGTTCTCGTTAGAACTAAAAGCTTTAGTTGAGAACCCTAATCGTTCTCCTGCTTTGAGACTGAACACCCTAGAAGTTAGTACCCGTTCGACATCTTCCGTGGACTGCACGAATAGAAAGAATTCCACACTGCATCGGTCATCGAGCTAGATAAGCAGGACCGCGCTGCCCACTGCACCGAGGGGATTAGGTAGTCACAAGTGGGCTACTGCTCAGAGTTCCCTCTCTTTTATTCAACCTTTGTCTTCTGTCCCCAACCCCCTCTCCTTTTCTTCTCTATCCACCCACAATGCTCCCACTGATAATACGGTCGATATTCGCAGCGGTTCATTGTCAAGTAGTGTCGTAAATAATCCACAGTCACACAACTCACATATCCTCATGCTTCGTCAACCTCTGAATCTGGGCTCCTCAAACGTGCGTACTCTCATGTAGGCCGGTCAGCAGGCGTGCCTAGCCCTCACAATAGATTCTCTAAAGATTGATGTCTGCTGCGTAAGTGAAACGCGTATCCAGGATTCGAACAGTGTGATTCAACTAACTATTCCTGGTATCTTATCAAGGTATATACTGTGCACTTCAAGAGACGAAATGGCTAGACCCGTGGGTCAACGTGGTGTAGGAAAAGTCTTGAGTGACAAGGCTGAGGCTGCCCTCTTAGACCGGATTACGATTACTAGTCGTTTATGTGCTCTTAGACTCCAGGAGTCAGTTGGGGTTCGAAAGGATAATTGTGTTAAACACAACTTGTTTGTTATCTCGACATACGCTTCAACAGACTGCAGATCTGACTTACAGAAGGATGAGTCCTATGATGAGCTCACCACTCTCGTTCGTGGCAGTAAAGGTTCTGAAATTGTGGTGCTAGCTAGTGGTCTTAATGCACAAGTTGGCAAACTCAGTGCTTCAAAAGCTTGTTGAGGTAGGTGTTGCGCTTTACCAGCTCAGCGCACAGATAACGGGGATAGGCTTCTCCAGCTTTTGTGCAAGACAATCGGTTATCCTTGTCCAGTACAAATTTCCTACACAGATAGAATCGCACAGCGACATGGCGCAAACCGAAAACCCGGTTAGCCGTACATCTGTCTGATCCACAAGTTCACATCAGTTATGAACAGAAATTACCGTATGACCCAGGATCTGCGACAACGGTGATGTAAATGAGTGTTGGGCCCATATCAAACCAGCGATGCACGTGGCAGTAGGCTTCCCCTGTGGTCCTAAATACGATGTCCATCAAAGACACTGGATTTCTCCAGAGTCACTCAGTCTAATGGAGCAAAACCATCAGCTCCAGATCTGTGGGGGATGAATGAGATGCCAAGATATCTACAAAAACAAATCACAAAAACCGTTCAACAGGATCACGAAAATTGGTGGATCAAGGTAGCCGAAGACGTCGAAGTAACAGCTACTTCATGTAACAGTCAGACATTCAAAGACCGTTCAGATTTATTCGCGAAACCGATGGGCGGCGAATCCCAGTCAGTGAAACGATATGCGATAGAAACGCAGAGTCTATTCATGGCAAACAGCAAAGGCTTGACCATGAGGCCGTGTACTTCAAGGTGCAGTTTATCAGGCCGCATGCTAATGTAGTTACTCCCGTGTCAACAACTGCGATTCCTTGAAGAGTATCACTTGAGCTCCCAGGGAAAGTGGAAGTACAGTCGATCATTCGATTATTGATGTGTGGAAAAGCGGCCTGTCCTGATTGACTCCCTCCAATTCCTTTAAACTGGGTGGTGATGCACTGATAAAATCATTTACCACCTTGATCCGTGATATTGATGTTGCAAGACTGGACGTCAAAGTTTCCCAGCTCGATGCTCAATGGGGAGGAACTAACAACTGTTGACCGCTTTAGTTACCTCGGCAGCAGCATGACGACGGATGGGAGTACAGTAGTAAAGGTGAGCACGCGGATATCCAAAGCTTGAGCGGCGTACGATGGGCTGAAGCACTTGTGGCGCCGACCTCATATTTCACTGAAGTTGAAAGGTCGTGTATACTGTGCCACTGTGCGTTCAGTTTTGTTGTATGGTTGCGAAACTTGGAGTCTGTGTGCAGAAGATATCCATGGTCTTCAGATTTTCGACCACCGATGTTTGAGTAGTATCACTAAGATTGGGTGGAATGGCCGAGTGAGCTATGATGAGGTCAGAAATCGAGTATTGGGTTTTGATTCGGAGAATGTTTTGTCACAGCGTATCCAGATTAGTAGACTTCGTTGGTTGGGGCATGTGTTACGTATGTCAAACACACGTCTACCATACCGCGCCCTATTCTTCGTTCCTCCTAGGGAGTGGAAAAAACCATGTGGGGGTCAACAGATGACGTGGCAGAGAGGAATGAGAAAATGTACAGCAAACTTAGGAAAAGTAGGTGCTTCATGTCTTCGTGGTTGGGTTCCAAAAGATCCGTCTACCAGTTGGCTGGAGACACTGAAGGATATGGCTGCGAACCGCGAACAGTGGTGATCGTGTTGTCACTTTCTGTCTAATCGGAATGATTGACCGATGTGTGTTTGTACAGTCAGACTGTATTTTCCGTGTGTTGGCTACTAGAGCATTCTTTCCTTTCCCCACCTGTGTAGGTCCACTCCCAGTCCATGTTGTATATTCATTCCTTCTATTTCGATGTACAACATGATGAGAAAAGAAGTGGTCAGTGGGGCTTGCCCTGCTGTTTAACGCTGTGCGATTATGATGGGTCAAAACGAAGAAACATGAAATGGTCGAACAGGTTCAAACTTGAGATGGTCCGCACTGGACGTCTGCCTATTGATCCGAGGGGTGAAACCATTGCAGCCACATTCGTTGGTCCATATTCCTTCCCATTCTGAGTGGATCTCAAAGGAACGTTATTCATCAGCATCACCAGTCTACCTGATAAAATGGGAACATATGTGATTCTCCACTTAATCTGAAGCATTACGCACGTCGTCTTCTGCTATTGCTTGATAGTGCATTAAACACTCCTGATTATGGGTGCGGTATTACCAACACCTATTCCGTATAAACACACATAAACATGAAATAAAATGAAACTCAAATGCATGTAAGATTCGTTAGCAACTAGGACGACCGGTGAAATCGGTAAAATAGGGGGGCAGATTTGGCCTGGATACATACATTGCGGTACTGCGGTGTCTGATGCTCGCTTGAACACGACCATTTCACGATTGACCACCGTGTCCAGAGACGAGTCGCTCGGGTTTACCTCATTCCTGGAGGAGAAAAAATGTCCAATTATATACATTTCATTATATTTATGGATATAGTTGTGTCTACAATATATATATATATATATATATATATATATATATATATATATATATATACGCACGCACACACACACGAACTTCTGCACTTACATTTGAATCCGCGAGTACTCGCACCTACTTTTGCATCCTCGCACAATGTGTTTTGCGTTTATACCCGACCTAGTCCTGCTTCAGTTCAAAACATACAAAGTGAAAACGGAAAGCATACGATTCAAAGAGACCGAACTTCTGATACAGCGACCAGTTGGGTCATTTTTCCGTGTTAACGTGTCATACGCCGTTGACTGCAAGAACCAGTTCAATTCAATTTATTCAACATCAACCTCGTCGCACTTCTGTGCTCTAGTTTCGGTTGTTATCCCCTGGCATCGTCAGTTAAAGGGTAAAAAGAATAGGAGCAAAAAGTGAAAAAGATCCCGGAAAATCTAAATAATAAGCGGAAATCACGAAGATAGAGAAAAAGTCCGAACGAAGCTACGCCACTAACCGCGACACCTGATCATATCACTTAACGTCATTAACCATTTGGTAGACGGGTCGCGTGGACTCCAAACTCGGAAGCCTGATACGCCCTACTTGGCCAAGTCCACTGGTCAAGATTTTCATACCTTTTTGCCATGCCATGGAGTGACCACCTCGACCTACCTTCCAACCATTACCTGCCTCGGAAGACAGCGTAAGCCGAGGAAGCCTATCGGTGGGCGTGCGTAACACGTCCCGGCCACCTCAGTCTCTTTAGATTCAGTGTTTGGTCCAGAGACTGACATCTGGGTCTCAAGACTGCAAAACCGGACAGCCTAATAGCGGCAATCAAGGCTCCCAATGTGTCAGCTTTGTTGTGAGTTTATCGGCGTGCGGATAGATAACAGAATGACTCAAGTGTAACCTGTTGATTGCCTATCAGTTCACGTTTACGTATAGGCACGGACCGTGCATCTGACACAGCCACATTATCTAGTCACATTTCGCCACGCACCAGACGGCCTTGCTTAGGCGGGTCGATTGCATGTACAGCCTGCGTTTGGTCAGTTTGCGGAACTTGCACACTGGTGTGTGAATGAACAGATTTCAACTGTACTTTGTTCTCAATAATCACGATTACAGCAGAGGCACTCCGAGTACTTAGTTTGAGCGTCAGTTGGGATTGAAGGGATTTACATTGCAGCTTATAACAGCCTTATTGTGATGCTTCCATGTATTTTCAATGCTGAGTTAAGCGTTGAACGTGTGCGGTGAACTATTCAATAAAAAAATCCAGATCTCATACTACTGAATCCAAAAGAATAAAACAGGCTGGATAACCAAAAATACTAGAGGGAATAAAATGTCTCACCGATCACGTTGAGTATCCTTGGGTTCACTGGTAGACGGAAACTAAATTTGTGGCCGAGGTGGATTCAAATATAGAGCGGGCGAAGAGAAACCGTAAAAACAACTGGTAGTTATAAAAAGCAGAACGAGTTATGTAAATCAGAAAGCGTTTTTCGCGCGTCATGATAATTCCCGGTTCACATGTCTTAAGGACTAGCTGCAGAATTAGTATGACACTATACACGTAACCCGGGCTAGGCATCTCTTTCACTGCAATGGTCTTCTATCACAAAAAAATCAGCACGGTGAGCCAATCAAATTTCAGTAGACGATGATTTACTGCCACCTGAATTGTTACTGTCTGATCTTCCGTGGTTCTTCACTCCATATCCCCGAGTCGTTGTCACGGTTCCTACGACAGTGTAGTGGGCTAAAACTGCACTCCGGCCGATGTATAAAATAAAAATAAAAGCTTCATACAAAAGGAAACAAGTTTATCGATGTGAAAATACTATGGATGTATTGATCGCATAGAGGTTCAGCACGATCACACATCCATGAGTAGAATAATGAAGTGGCAAGAAAGGTTCTCTTTCGCAGCTAAATAGCTCAGTTTGATAAGTTGGTTTTGCCTACAAGACTGTTGAACTACAGAAGTGTCATCTTGTTCTCGTGTAACGTGAAACTCGCCGTTAAGTCCGGAGTGTAGGGGTATCCCAGTGTCATGCCACTGAATCCAAAAGATCAACCAGTGACATGAGGAGAGCGAATCGATTGGCTCGAGCGTAGTGTCGAGTAATCAAAGATCATGGACCGTGTTTGTTTGGTCAAGTGTTGGCAACGCATTTGACGGCAAAAGTTGTGTCTACATGACAATGTAATATATATATATATATATATATATATATATATATATATATATATATATATATATATATATATATATATATATACGATGCATACGGGTGTCCGATAAGCACATTTTGTGCTCATACATGACAGCATTACCGCAGAACTATTTAATTTTATATGTTCCATAACTACCTAGTAGTGGCGAGGTTTTAGGGCAGTAACTCGTGTGGTCTGATTGCCTGTGGTGAACAAATATGCTCAAAATGTAGACAAAACCATATTTTGTTTATACCAATCGGCCTCAATTATTACGGAATACGAGCCCTTGAGAGAAAATGGAACATATTTTACACTGAAATAACCCAAACATTATCAGGGGCACAATGTTCATACAGAATATTAAACAACTGGCCCGTCTTCCTTCTTCCGGGTTTTTTTATAATCTCATCGGCATAGAGCCCAACATGTTGGTGATGGAATAATTCTTTATCTTATGCATCATTACGTATTGCACTTTTGATTGCCGTGGCCAGTGTGTAGGTAGACCTTTGACTACTTTCTTTAGAACAGAAATCTTTACGACTACGTTTAAACCTGCGCCATCAGAGGGTAATCGTATGGACTGGACCTTGAAGTTGCGCATATATATATATATATATATATATATATATATATATATATATATATATATATATATATATATATATATATATATATATATATAATGTTTTATCGTACCATTGGAACTTACGGCGAAGTTTCGAAAAGCAAACGGCGTTTCTGACACACTTGATAGCGGACCGCGACCCGGAGTCAGATCGATACCGAGAAGTGAACCCAATGTTTGAGGCTCCTGAAAAGCAAAAAGTATCCGCGGGTTGCGACCAATCATACGTTTTTCGTTTAGATCTACTAGACAGCCAAAATGGTATAAAATGAAACTAGACTTATCGGGGAAGAAACGCCTCATGGAACTTAGACAACGAATAAGAGCGTAATATATTTCTCATCAGAGGGTTCCTACTGTTTTAAATATCATTGCTTCATTCACAGGAACACAATGCAATCTTTGGTAAACAAAGCTGGATGTTGATTTCTGGTAAGCTTATTATTACAAATGGACTAATTCCAGGGTAGAAGAACACACATAAGGACCGCAGACTGGCTCGCACATGTGGTCGAACACACATCGAGTAGACAGACGCAAACGAACACACACAGAGGGAATAGTTATTGCGGTGAAAGGCTATTTCCTCCCATATTGCATGATTATCAAGTACTTTTGTGATTTGCGGATTAATTTTACGTGCCAAGGACGCGGATTAATCATACTTTGCCTGTCATTCATCGTTCTATTTCCTTCACACCAAGTAATGATGCCGTTTGCATCCGACCCAGAAAGATTACATACAAGATAGATCACTGGTTCATCATTCTTTTTTCCCGACGCCTTACACGATTTCAAGAATATAAAGTTGTCCAATATTCTCTTGTTCTTACTTAAGCTAGTGGGCAACCCAACTTTGGATGTTGGTGTTTGTGTTGAACAGCGTTCGGCCCAGGCTAAAATGCTGTGCGATTACAAATCCTGGCATACGACAAAGTAGTTCATTCGACTCATGTGGGTTTGCGCAGTGTATTTCTACTGCTTGCCCAACCTGTGCTCTGCGCGTCTCAAGGTGTCCGATCCATGAGTGAAATATCAGTGTATTCACATATCTGTGTTCTTCTGGAATTCACAAAACCAGGGGCATCATGATGAATGACAAATTCGCTCTTCCAAGAGGCATCAAGTCCATCGAGACGATCCAATGCCTCACCGAACTGCAGGAAATCTCGCTACCTTACAGATTGAACCTGGATGTGCAAAAGACTACAAAAAAACTGGTAGAAGTTTCGTCAGTTACCTCACACCTACGGCACGGGGAACCGGACAGTAAAACAGCGCACAGCATCCAAGAAAATGATCCGCACAAAATTTGTCCTGTTCATAATCGCTGTGTAGCACTCCCATAATGCCCGTATCCAGACCAGCACTCTCGCAGCTTCAGAGTTACCTCTACTACAGAACAGTGCTGTTCTTCTTCATACAGGCGCTGGCCCAACTACTACCGCCGAAAGGTAGGAAACGGCCGTGACGGTTTTATATTTCATGTAAAACTCACCTCAGGCACACTTCTTTGGATTTCCTCAGGTTTCTGACCAAATATAGATACCTGTCGTGGTGTTGCAAATACGCTCCAAACAGGATCAAAATCGGAATCTGTCATGGCTGTTTCTGAAAAAATGAGTAGTACCAAAGAAAAGCAAGACAATTTACGCAGCCACCTACAAGCACGTGACGCTTCTCTGAGGCGCCATAGCAATGGGTTGATTAACAGCGAACCATTCAGACCACAAACATTACTGGTCAGTTCACAACAAAAATTTAGACAAAACTAGTGTTGATTATCTTCAGTTTTCCGGTCAGAACAATCCTGTTTTTGTCGTCTATTACTCCTGGCTTATCTACGGTGCCTGCTGGCTCATTGAAGCATTTTCATAGTCTTGTGCTTGAAACTTGCTGACAATCGGTACCACCGTTTGTTTCTCTAGCCTTTCCAGTAGTACACATATTGTCTGACTTAGAACGCATCCAGGCAAATTGCAATTTCCTCCAAATTGTCTGAACAAAGGTGTAGCAAATTTTAGAATGCAATTTCCACCCTCAAATGTTGCTACCGAACTGAGTTGGTCTTACACCAAACCCTGTCCTAGAAGAGGAAACCTCGGTCGAAGTAAAATATGCATGCAAGCACCGCCAACACCATTCATTGTGCACTGTATTGACCTCAACGGTCTAAAGTAGGGTGAGTTTAATATCCACCGAGAGGTATATTCTGCATCGTAATGAAACAGTTCTCCCGTCACCCTAAGAAAGACCGTATCGTGTACAATTTGGTATAGTCGACAGCTACTGGGTGAACGGAAAAAGGTGCCCACAAGTTAAATTCAATTGGTTATCGCAGCCTGTTAGTACAGCAGCGTAGAATAAAAAACAGAAAAGCGATCCCTATCACATCGTACTGCTATCCAGTTCGGAAATGCAAAGCACTTGCCTAATGGATTCCAAGACTTGTGCGTCGCGCTTATTTACTCAAACTGGTGGAGGATTTCATCGATATTCTTCCTACCGTACATTTACGAGAAACAACGATTTGGTCACTGATGTGAAAGTTCAGCGGGGACCGATATTTAGAAGTCTCATAGGCTGTCAGCAGCTTAGAAAGAATTACAAAACCCTACGTAAACTCTTCGTAGGTAGATAGGCAGATGCATATGAAGAAGCGCCGCTTGAAGGTCAAGCTGGGGCAACCTAGGGATGACGTGTGAGACACTGGAGACCCGTAGAGATAAATGGTTAGATATGGAAATCATCCATTGTCCCCTAAACGCATTACACAACCGTGTAGCTCGCTAGAATCTGTTAGCAATGAAATATGTATGCGTTTGGTGTTCGGTACCATAGCTTTGTTGGGAATGATGACAATCAATCGACGTTTCGGTTATTGCGCGTAACCTATCTCAAGCCCGGTTTACCGGTTACCGAAAATCCAACACTTACATACAACACGTCACATGATGCATCGTTTTTCGATACCCCCGAACCAAACTCGGGTCCCATATATGAAAATAGCTATTCTTCGCTACTCATAAGAGCTGACTACCCCCGACCACCAGGTTTGATGAACAATGGCACGCTGTTACTGAATATCTAACGCTTACAGATAACATCACAAGGCGCACTGTGTTTTCGATGCACTGCGAACCGAATTCCGCTCCGATAAGTAATGCAATAAACCAAAGTTCTTATGTAACGCACGTTGGCCTAGTCAGCCCCTGTTTCACTGTGGAATCTTTTCGTTTCTCGGGAAAAGCAGATCCCTTGAAACGGTTTATAGTTTGCTTCATACAACATTTTGTTATTCACCAGTGAGAACTTTTGAGTGTCATACGGAGAAAGGAAAAAGAGTATACCCGTGTTCATTGGCTTTGTCTCGGTAATTTGATGAACAGCGGTGAGATCTTGATTTTCCCGATTGATCTCTGAAGAATGCGACCTCGGCTCCGGGAACGTGCAAGCTCCAGTTCGGGGTCGCTTAGGCTCGTGTTCGGCCACCCCGAGAACAGTTGAGTCAGTTGAAATGGGTGGTGTGGAAGCCAAAGAAACTGGTATGTTTTGTTGCTCCTGTTCTTTCTGCTGGTAGTCTTCGGTGGACGAACGACGGAGTAACTGGAGGAGCACCGACCCGCTGGAAATTCCCAAATCGCGTAGACGCGTGGACTGTATTTTGGCCTCGCCAATTATCTGAGATTAGAAGCAATAAAACTGGAATGGTTGACGAGTGAAGGCATTGTAAGTATAACGGTGTCTCGGTTTCTATCGCGTATTCATGCAACACAGAGCAGAAAATTTGGTCGTACATATGTTCTTGGAGTGAAACACCGTGGAGGGCGGAAATGCCCCAATTGGACATAATATTTAGCTTTGTACGAAGACCAAACAGAGAACATTTGGTTAAGGGCGAATCACCCTATGCAGGTTAGATTAGTCAGTTGTTTATCTGGACATGACAGTTAAAGCCACACTGTTGATGACAAGAACGTGGTAATGCAACTGCAGTCGGAAACATGGCTGTACGAATGATTAATACTTCTCTCGGACAGAGTTACGCCGATCATCAACGGTCGGCACTAGGCTCACAGTATAAAACTGCAGCACTCCATTCGGGTTCCTTTATTTATTATCCGTTTTCTCCCATCCCGTTGTGCCTTACCTTTTCCGTTTTTGTGGTGTTTCTGCAAACGTTCTTGTGTTCGCACCAAGCTTGACGCATCTACCGACCATTCGATACAGTTCAAGACAATTTACACTGATATCGCGAAACGCA
Source organism: Fasciola hepatica (assembly GCA_948099385.1). NCBI lineage: Eukaryota > Metazoa > Platyhelminthes > Trematoda > Plagiorchiida > Fasciolidae > Fasciola > Fasciola hepatica. The sequence goes on along the minus strand of CANUEZ040000180.1, from coordinate 2,305,235 downwards.
CATCAGAGCAGTCTGTCAGTCAGATTCAGTAAGTTGCTTTTTTAAGCTTTCAATAACTCCACCGGTCACTGTCCATATGAAACATTCACATTATTAGGCGAATACAAGCCACTTAAAATCAAATCAGTTTGAAAACTCACCTTCTCTCCAAGATAGGTTACCACGGGGACACCACCATCGTCTGACTGGAGAAATTGTTCAAATCTGTGGTCGTATAAAGAAAAGACCGGGGGAATGTACGGAATGCGTGAGCAAGTCTGTGAAGATGATCTGACAGTCGAATAATAAACTGTAACACTGTTCCCATGCGCAATTCGGTCCAAATTTACCGGACCGTACAATGTAACGGAAGGATTTGATGGCTTTTAGGATGTACAGTGACAACCATAACTAGATGAGCGGTGGCAAGGTTGGAACCACGACACAATTTTACTAGACCGGCCATTCGCTTACCAATAATCTAACACTACTGATCATGAGACTTGATGAGGTTTCAACAGGTCGAGCGTATAGTAAGGAACGAGGTAACAGCGGTTGCTGCCTATCGCCAAAGTTGACTGGTGGAGCTGGCGCAACCTGTGCGTCAGACTCGATAGTCTGTGAATTATACAACCACCAAATGATATACAATCCGAGTGACTATGATTATATAGTAATAGTAAGAATAGTAAGAATAATTGTTTTGTTTTCTTTTTATTAAACAGTAATAGTACACTATCTCAAGAACGGGGTCACGCCCAATTAGAGCTACCCAGCAAGTGGAGTTTATTCTGACTTCAACCAGCAGCCCTAGTTTAATAACCCAGAGGTTCGTTTACACGGAAAGCACGAATTAGAACAACACCAAAACAATTCAACCATTACGAGCCGCTCATTTGCATCAACGATATTCAGCATACTTTGAGCCGACTCTTAGTCGGTCGGAGAATACAATCACCTGGCTCGCATGTCTTGCTTTACTTCACAGCGTTCAGTCCATGTTGTCATCACTTCGTGGTCGATGATTATTTTCGAGCGGATAGTTACTTACTACTTCGATGAGCATTATGTGTACTCCACTACTAGTGCTGACTGCGAGTTTTTTTACGACATGCACGTGCATGAGTGCAGTGGAAGGGGTATATACTTAATAGCCACAAAGGGCCACTGCACTAGTAGGGATAACCGGCAACCAGACCCCGAGACTTAAAGTTGAGAACCACATAAGGTACCAGTAGGTCAGGTGTGGTGACGATCCAGACGACAGTGGATTACTGTCTGCCACCAAACTAACTGGTGATGACGAGGATTCGAACCGCTGACCCCCAAGATGATAATCCGACGCTCTAAACCACTCGACCACCAACGGTCAAGTACAAATACTACAGACTAAAAATTGTGCACGTATATAAATTCATTCATCCTGCTTAGCCTATTTTCTGAAATATCATTCAGTGAAAATCATCCTGAAACCGTGTGCTCGTGTAGCCAAGACCAGGTGGATCCTCAGTAAAAACGCAATCAAACCAGTGAGCATAAGGAGTCACAAAGAACACCATATAATCTTACATTATTATATTTCGTACTCGCCTGATTTCGGGGTGTGTGCCAAAAAAACAGTAAAACGGAGGAAGAAGGGGTACATGGTGTGAGAACCCATGATTTGTTTGTGGGCGCAATACTGCTAGGTTGCCCAGGCCAAAGCAGGTGGTTTTCTTAGGGATCCACAACCGGAGCCTTTAGCTATCCAAAGCTTAACACGCAAGACAGCAGGACGAAACGTGGGGTCCGTAACCCACTGAGGGTCCGTGACTGATTGCTCGGTTCATACGCCCCTAGGATGGGGTCAAACATCCTGGGTGTGCAGCGCACCCTTCCGCCACGGATGCCGGTGAGCGCAGTGCTTTGTGCTTCATATGCCGTCCGTGGTTCGTTCAGCCATCTCTCCTAGACCGACTATCAGTCAGCCAACCCAGTGGAGAGCACCGAGCATTCGGTTTCGTCCTTTCACTTTAGTGAGAGCACGAGAAGGCAGTCAGTAGGATTCCCTCAGCAGAGATTATTTGAGACGCAGGGTCATCTGGGAGCATTTCGAGGTGTTCAGGACGAGTAGCCATCTCGGAACCTGAGACACCCACCCTTGACCATACTGAGGCATCTGGAGGCATGCCATTATCATGCCACATAATGATACTACATTAAATTTCGGAGGGTACTAAATTCATCTTCATAAGTTCTCGATTATTGAGATAGGGTAGATAGGGCAGAGAGTTCTGCTGTGGAACAGCTCATCGTCATGCCTGATCTATTGAGGCCTTGTGTGGTTACTACTTTAGGTCTCAGGTTCACGACTGCCGGCTTCTTTCACATTATGAATAATGACAATACACAATCACACACGTACTCGCTCTCTTGCTCGCTCGGTCCACTCGGAAAACAAGCATGAACTCATCATCTTTACTAAAATTCGCGGGCTGAACCATGGTATCGATTCTGCACATCAATTTCTCCAATCTTATTCTCCTCTTCCTCTACTCTTGACCGAAACTCATCAGACACCACCCACCTCCAATTCTCCAACTATACCTTTCACTTCTCTTTTCCACCCACCAGTCAGTCGCCACATCCAGACTGCAAAATCTTGACCTTCCCAGTCGTGAATTCTAGCTGATGTGGCTGAGGCTTTGACTTCCTTAATTTATTCACTACTTTTGCGTTGTTCACCGTTCACCCAGCAATAGCGACTCATTGACCTTTGACTTCTTATGTCAGATCCCAACGGCCATATCACCATCTTGGGAGACTTTATTTCTCATAGCTAAAATAGGATGTTTCACTCATCACACACTTGGGCTCTGGGACGCGAAGCCGAACATTTCGCCGTGGTCACCAACCTGTGCCAACTTGTTGACCTCCCCACACGTATCCCCGATCGCGCTGGCGATCGTGCCGAACATTGCCAAAGTAGTGTCCCGCAACATATGCCCTTCTAATTTCCCTCCAATTTGTAATTCCTCCGGTGATCTTAGTTGTGAACCATACGAGAAGACTGAGGTCTTCGCTACCCAGTTCGCTTTTCACTCCACGTTACCCTCATATCACACTCCTCTGGTTTCTTCTCCCTCATCCGTCTCCCATTTTCTACCTCAGATCAGCATTAGGAAGGTCCGCCAAGCGCTGCGTTCTCTGGACGTATTCAAACCACCCGGTCCGGAAGGTAAACCACCCATGGTCCTTAAAATGTGTGCTCCTGAAATGGTCTTTCCTTTACGTCGTCGTTTCTGTCTTTCTCTCTTCAAGTTTCTACTTTTCCGATCCTCTGGAAACACGCCGTGATTGTTCCTATTCCCAAGTGACCCGAATAAATATCATCCTATTCCCCTCATACCAATAATTTCGAAAGTATTCGAAACGGTCGTCTCCGACCAGTTACGTACATTCCTCGAACGCAAGGGACTATTGAGTGATCGCCAATACGGATTCTGACCTCGCCATTCCACTAGTGATATCTTGGCTCTCGTCTCACACTCCTGGTCGGCTGTCCTTGACAATCATGGACAAACAAATATGGTATCGCTCCATATCACTAAGGCTCTTGACCGAGTTTGGCGTAAAGATCTTCTGGCGATACTGCCCTCGATCAGGTTCTCCTCCGCTCTCGTATCGTGGACATCAAGTTTCCTCAGTAAGCGAACCATCTCCATCCGAGTTAATGGGATTCTGTCCTAGTCATTCGCTGTGAATGCTGGCGTTCTCCAAGGTTCAGTACTTGTGTCCAACCTCTTTCTTTTACTCATTAATGATCCTCTATTCAATACTTCAAGCCCAATTCACTCCTTTGCCGATGATGCCATCGTTCATTCTTCCCTTTCTTACCGTTATCCCGGCACGTCAACACCAAAATCGATCGCGACCGCAGTGCAATCAGTGTGTCTTCACAGTCCGACTTCGAAGCCATCTCCTGGAGGTCCCATAATCACGTTGCATTTAATGCTGCCAAAATCTATTTCCCCACAATTCCTTGGAAACCTCATTAATTCTCCCTTCATTTATCCTTTGATTCAACTGTGTTGTCTGCCACAGATTCTATTTTTCTTCTTGGTTTACCTATAATTTCTTCTCTGTGTTGGTCTGCTTTCATATCTCAGTTCACCTCTCGTGCTGCGCGCAAAGCTGGCTTTCTGTTATGCGCCAGACGCTTCTTCACAACAGTTCATCTTCTTCTGCTATACAAAGCTCAAATCCGTCCCGCACTTGAATGATGCAGTCACATGTGGAATGGAGCTTCGTCTACCTCTCATTCTCTTCTTGATGGGGTTCAATAAAAGGCCATTCGGCTTATCGACGACCCTTCCTTAACGATCATCATCATCATCATCATCTTCATCGTACAGCGTTAGAGAGGCAAGTTCCACTCACCACTGCCTATCTAACCATGTTGCACGTTGAATCAGAAAGTATGGAAATACAAGATGAATAGGAAGCGGACCTACATAGGTGGGGAAAGGAAAGAATGCTCTAGTAGCCAACACACGGAAAATACAGTCTGACTGTACAAACACACATCGATCAATCATTCCGATTAGATAGAAAGTGACAACACGATCGCCACTGCTCACGGTTCGCTAACATATCCTTCAGTGTCTCCAGCCAACTGATAGATGGATCTTTTGGAACCCAACCACGAAGACATGAAGCACCTACTTTTCCTAAGTTTGCTGTACATTTTCTCATTCCTCTCTGCCACGTCATCTGTTGACCCCCACATGGTTTTTTCCACTCCCTAGGAGAAACGAAGAATAGGGCACGGTATGGTAGACGTGTGTTTGACATACGAAACACACGCCCCAACCAACGAAGTCTACTAATCTGGATACGCTGTGATAAAACATTCTCCGAATTAAAACCCAATACTCGATTTCTGACCCCATCATTGCTTACTCGGCTATTCCACCCAATCCTAGCGATACTATTCAAACATTGGTGGTCGAAAACCTCAAGACCACGAATATCTTCTGCACACAGACTCCAAGTTTCGCAACCATACAACAAAACTGAACGCACAGTGGCACAGTATACACGACCTTTCAACTTCAGTGAAATACGAGGTCGGCGCCACAAGTGCTTCAGTCCATCGTTTGCCGCTCAAGCCTTCGATATCCACGTGCTCACCTTTACTACTGTACTCCTATCCGTCGTCATGCTGCTGCCGAGGTAACTAAAGCGGTCAACAGTTGTTAGTTCCCCCCCCCCCATTGAGCATCAAGCTGGGAAACTTTGACGTCTAGTCTCGTAACATCACTTTACAATTTTAAGGTGCAAAGTGCATGCCGAATGGAGCTACAGTCGTAGTGAGTCTATCTTGTGCATGTTGAGCGTGTTCAGTGGATTCGAACAAGCAGACAACGTAGTCTGCGTACTCTAGGTTACACAGTTTCTCACTATTTCCCAGTTCGATGCCCATATCCAAGGCATTTTCCATTATCTCGTCCATGACAAAGTTGAACAGGAATGAAGACATGGGACATCCTCTCCGAATAGCGCTGGTCGTTTCGAACTGACTGGATAGTTCACCAAAAACCATCACGCGGGCAGAAGTATGAGAGTACAATGACCTCAGTAGATTCACGAACTTCTAGGGCATACCTTTCAGGTGAACAGCATTGAATAGCGCCGTCCGGTCAACTGAATCGAAGGCGTCTTTCAAGTCGAGGAAAACCATTATTTTCGGTCGACGGTGTGTGACACACATCAAGTATTTGACGAAGAGTAAAAATCTCGTCGATGCATCCTCAACCTAGGCGGAATCCAGCCTGTTGTTCGCGGATGTTCCTCTCACGAGCCGGTGTAAGACGGTGCAGCAAAATCGAGGCTAACACCTTCGTGACTATCGGAATTAAGCTAATCCCACGATGATTACTACAGTCATTGTGTATTCCCTTCTTGAAGATGGGTACAACCAATAACTCACCCCATAATAGCGGGATACGTTTTTCCTTCCAAATGTCCCCGAGCAATGTGGTAAGTGATTTAATCGAAGCCTCTTCACTCAGTTTGAAAAGAACTGGGGGAGGTTCGTCGGGACCGGCCGCTTTCCCACGCTTTAGTAATCGAATGCATGACTCTACTTCTACTTCCGATGGGGGCTCAAGTGACACCACCCAAGGATTCGCAGTTGTTGACACAGGAGTAACTACACTAGCGTGCGGCCAGATAAACTGCTCCTTGAAGTATTCGGCCCAACGGTCGAGCCTTTGCTCTTTGCCCCAATTCTCGCGATCATTTTTAAGGATTTTCGTAACTTGCCTTTGTAGTTTTCTACGTATCTCATTCATCTTACCGTTCGAGAGCTGACGCTTTTGCTGTACCAGCCTAATCGATTCTTGCGAAATCCAGTGTCTTTGATGGACATCGGATCTACGACCATAGGCGAAACAAGCTGCCACGTACATCGCCGGCTGGATATGGGGCCAAATGCTCATCTACATTATCGTTCGTCGTAGATCCTAGCTCATAAGCTAACTTCTGTTCATAACGGGTGCAAACTTCTGCATCAGACAAACGCTGCACGGCTAACCAGATTTTCGGTTTGCATCGATGACCATGGAGCTGGAGTGCTAATAGTATGGAAACTAATGCATAGTCCGACTCTACATATGTGAACCAGTAAAATCTACAGTTCTGAACAGAACTGCGATATGATCAATCTGACTAAAAAATACCTGTAGTGTTAGAGCGACATGCTGCCGTGTTGCGAGCTGTGTCGGAAATTTGTACTGGACAGGAATAACCGATTGTCTTGCACAAAAGCTGGAGAAGCCTATCCCCGTTATCTGTGCGCTGAGCTGGTAAAGCGCAACACCTACCTCAACAAGCTTTTGAAGCACTGAGTTTGCCAACTTGTGCATTAAGACCACTAGCTAGCACCACAATTTCAGAACCTTTACTGCCACGAACGAGAGTGGTGAGCTCATCATAGGACTCATCCTTCTGTAAGTCAGATCTGCAGTCTGTTGAAGCGTATGTCGAGATAACAAACAAGTTGTGTTTAACACAATTATCCTTTCGAACCCCAACTGACTCCTGGAGTCTAAGAGCACATAAACGACTAGTAATCGTAATCCGGTCTAAGAGGGCAGCCTCAGCCTTGTCACTCAAGACTTTTCCTACACCACGTTGACCCACGGGTCTAGCCATTTCGTCTCTTGAAGTGCACAGTATATACCTTGATAAGATACCAGGAATAGTTAGTTGAATCACACTGTTCGAATCCTGGATACGCGTTTCACTTACGCAGCAGACATCAATCTTTAGAGAATCTATTGTGAGCGCTAGGCACGCCTGCTGACCGGCCTACATGAGAGTACGCACGTTTGAGGAGCCCAGATTCAGAGGCTGACGAAGCATGAGAATATGTGAGTTGTGCGACTGTGGATTATTTACGACACCACTTGAAAATGAACCGCTGCGAGTATCGACCGTGTTATCAGTGGGAGCATTGTGGGTGGATAGAGAAGAAAAGGAGAGGGGGTTGGGGACAGAAGACAAAGGTTGAATAAAAGAGAGGGAACTCTGTACAATAGCCCACTTGTGACTACCTGTTCTGCTCGATGCAGTGGGCAGCGCGGTCCTGCTTATCTAGCTCGATGACCGATGCAGTATGGAATCCTTTCTATTCGTGCAGTTCATGGAAGATGTTGGGCCGGTGCTCCTAGGGTGTCCAGCCACAAAGCAGGAGAACGATTAGAGTTCTCAACTAAAGCTTTTAGTTCTAACGAGAACCTGTCCGCAAGGCAGCGGGGTAGCTGAGTGGAAGCCCATTGGCTTCTTCAACCTCGAGTCTGCAGTCACTAATCCATCGTCGGGCGATTGCTTCGTTGTCCATCTGTGGGCATTATTTTAGATACTGTTCTCCTGAGCTTGCCTCGGCAATTCGTCTTCCCAAAACTTTTTCCCGATCATCGCACGCCCAGGCAACTACCCATCCTTGTCAAATTTCTGTCACTAGATGTTGTACTTCTATCTTTCGAACTTCTTTTTTCTCCAATCCGTAAAATTATGGAACACTCTCTCTTCTTCTGTCTTCGCACCTACTTATAACCTTTCTCTCTTCAAAAGCAAGATCAATAAACTGGTTCTAACGTGAATGTTCCACCACAACCTACTTTTACAGTGTGTCTTCTGACTATGGAGTTTATATCTTATGCTGTAATTCGCTTTAGGCGCTAAATATATATATATATATATATATATATATATATATATATATATATATATATATGGTCTACTTAATTCAGAGCACAACGAAAAGTTTCATATCAACTGCCCCAAAACAACAGCTGGACTGATAGCCGCAGATATACTAGTTGATAAGCCCATAAAATGTTGGACCTATTGTATGAGGATGCATGTGGTTAAGGAGGTATACCCCATGGCCTCGAGGGCCAAATGCACTATTGGGGATGACCGGAAACCTGAACCTGAAACTTGGAATGAAGAACCACATAAAACCACAGTAGATCAGGCGTGGTAACGAGCCCGGCGACAGTGGATTGTTGTCTACCAAGGGACTCAAATCTCTGACCTCCGAGATGGAAAGTAAATGCCCTAAACCACTCGATCATCACTGGCCACGGGCTCATGAGCAACGGTTACTCAACACATTTTATGGAAATGTTTACGAAAGAATGAATAAAATCGTATTCTAAGCCACTTCCGCTTTTATTTTGGCTCAATTATTGTCTTTTTCATCGAATAAATCTCAGATCACCTCATGATCTTTCTGAATACAATGAGGGATTTACGTCCCAATTTTTGATACTGCCAACTGCCTCAATGTTATTAAATGTACACGAATGTCACGAGCTGTCACTGACAGCAAGGCCGATATGAGCAAAATGCTCTTCATGCTCACGTTATAATATTTAAAAAGTATTTTTACTTCCTTTTGTATTTACTACTCAACAATGTACAATTCGGAAAGGCGGCCGCAACCAATGGAAGGATGTCACGTGGGAAAGTGATCGGCAGTAGCGGGAATCGAACCCGGATCGATAATCCCCGAAGCCCGCGATGATAACCGTCTGACCATCGCCGGTTATTTGGAGTTTTCTTACTTAGGCAACACTTAAATTTTTGTCACCATATTTACCGTGCGGCGAGAAACGAGGTACGATTCATCGACTTCTGTTTCACTCACCCAAGATATAGGCGATAAGTAAATGTGTTAGGTTAAATAAGTGTGAATATGTACAGTGGAAAAGACGATCTGAAACGCGGCAATAGCTGTCACCCTTTTATAGCTTTTTCCTAAGCTGATTTTGGGTAAAAGCAGAAACGTCTGATTAAAATAGTGATACTCAACTCACTGTTGATTGGTGGAACTAGTTTCCTTTAAAATACACCACAACGGGCAATTGGGATCACCCTGCCAAATCGCCCGTTCACCACTTTCCAGCCGTAGGCAAACGCGAACTTGGTTGGAAGATTCGTTCGCGCGACGGTTATCGTCATCCGTGAGTGGAACAAGATCAAACGTGACCCGATTGACGAATCCAGAGAGACGAAATGTGACTGACAGATCAACCGGACGTCGATTGTGTCTGAGATGTGTGTTCAAAAAATGCATCTTACCGGTTAAATTGAATGTTACGACGCATTTGTGGTAGTATTGTTTAACCACCGAGATTATAAGGGCCCAAATGATCTGTAGTTCACGACATGACACTCGTTTGTCTCATCCTCATACATGTCATCCATTACCGTCGATATAATAAATGCTGATTATTGTTGCTAATTGGCAATATTATTCTTACTTTACTTACTTTTACTTTTACGCGACTATCTCCTACTAGAGCATGAGTCGGCTCCATGAATACCTCGTATCATGGCTGACCATGCGCGACGTTTGGAAGTGAGTTCCGTGCAGATCGCGATCCAGTTTTTCTTCCACTGGCGGGCACCATAAACTGAAAGTAAGCCCACGCGCTCTACATCCTTCCCAACAGTGTTGATCCAAGTTTTGAGCTGGCCACCAAGGTGACAGCGCCATCCTGAGCAGGGTTCAGGACGGAGTGTTTGTTTAGTTAGTTCCGTCTCGGGACGCAGCAAGATATGACCCAGTCACCGCAATCGACGACCCTGGAGGAAGTCGGAGAGTTGGTCAATTTCGCAGCACCGTTTCCTAACTTCATCGAAGGATACTCTGCCGCGCCAATTTGTCTTCGAAATAAGTCGCAGGCACCAGTGATCAAACACCTCCAACTTCCTAGTATCCTCGGCTCTCAATGGCCAAGTTTCCCAGCTACATCTGGGTACGGGGCGTATAGGGCGCAGCTAATACGCACCTTGGTCCGGAGGCTGATTGCACTGCGGGTCCACAGCGCCCGTCGTAGCTGGAGAAACGCTCTCTTGGCGTTGTCTATCCAGAGTATTACTTCATCCGTCGCCTGACTGTTCGAAAGCAGTGTAGAACCTAGATACTTGAATGATGGAACACATTAGATCAGTTGATCATTGATGGACAGCTGTTGAGCTGTTGGCCCTGGGCAAGTTGACATACTTTTGGTTTTTGTAGCGTTTATTTCTAGCCCGACGGACTTCGAGAAGAAATCGATTCAGTCAAGGACTGGTTGAAGCGCGAACTCTAGGTCCGAGATGTACATCTCCTGATTCAGTTGGATACCGGGATAGTCAGTCAGTGCCTGTCTCATTGTCTAGTCGATCGCGTAGTTGAACAGCACTGGTGAAAGAGGGCAGCCCTGTCAGACAACAGTAGTGAGTGTGAACTTGGATGACTCTTCACCATACATACGGACCAACACCCTAGTGGACGAACATTATCCTCTCAGAAGCCTTGCGAGTTTATCGGACAATCCGTCGGATTCCATTATTACCCAGAGACAATCCCGGCTAACTGAAGCGAAAGCGACCCGAAAGTCGATAAAACGGGCTACTGTTGGCTTCTGGAACTTGTAGCGGTGCTCCAGTATCCAACGTAGTGCGAAAATCCGGTCCACGCAGCCTCTGAGCGGAAACCCTCTTCGTTTGGTCGGGTGCGGCGGTCTCTCGCAAATGAGAGGCGGTTGAGCAGCAGCACACAGAAAATATTCGCAGCCACGTCGATCAGGCTGATCCCCCTATAGTCATCACACACGGATTTGTACCCTTCCTTTGAGATAGGCAGCAAAACGGATGTGCCCCAATCAGTCGGAAAGACTTCTTCTCGCGATATGAAGCCAAATAGGATGTGTAATCTGTCAATCAATGACGACAGACAGCACCTGGAGACTTCAGGTGGAATGCCATCTTCTCCAGCAGCTTCATTGTTCTTCAGTTGATTGATGACTGGCGATTTCAGTTGTGCTCAGTGGATCGCCACTGACATCGTACGGCTCCGCAAGAACTGGGGGTTCTAGGGCCGTGGTGTGAACTGATGGTCGGTTGGGCAATCGATCAAAGTGTTCTACCAGTCGCTCTTTTTTTTCTCTTCTGCCCGGGTATGAGCACACTGGTTGTCGCATAAGAGCGACTCCTGCTTGCATCGCCTGCTCGACGCGTTGCGAATGAGGCGGAAGAGCTTGCCAAAGTCACCGATCCCTGCTGCGATCTCCATTTTTCAGCTACTTCTATCCAGTACCACTTACAATTAGCTCTAGCGGAGCGCAAAGCCTTATGTTGCAATCTGTGGTGTTCGTCATTTCCTGATATTCGGGCTTCGTGTGCTTTAGTCGACAGTTGAAATGTGCCCTCAGAGATCCAGTCTCTTAGACGCCTTTCAATTTTCCCTAGTTCTTTTAGGGCAGCTTCTTTAACCGTCAATTTAATTACCATCCACTGTTCTACTGGAGTTGAATCCGGTGAAACGTTGGTTACTGTGGGTAATCGGGTGGCGATCGCGCCTAACAGCGCTCGGCATTTCTCTGGCATTTCCAGGGTTGCGACGTTTATGCGGGTCGGTGGGAAGGCCTTAGGGCGTACGGACAGATGGATTCTGAGGCGCGCACGGACAAGAACGTGATCTGCGTCGTTTGCGTTTCCCGTCACTGCGCCGCGGTACGCTTGACCGTCTTCTACAGACGAAGCCCAACGAGATCTCGCTATATATATATATATATATATATATATATATATATATATATATATATATATATATATATATATATATATATATATATACGGTCGATTTGATGCGAAGTGCGACCGTCGTTGGAGTACCATGTCAGTAAGTGCTTTTTAGAGTGCTGGGAACGCGTGCTGCAAACGACCATTCTGTTAGAGTCGGGCAGACTGACCAGGCGGTCACGAATCTCATAACGTTGACCAAGGCCAAATTTTCCCAAGAAGTGCCGTGTTGACGAATCCGATGGACCTGTGCTAGCATTCCAGTCTCCGGCGATGAACGGAATGTCACTTCTCTGAACCCGACTGATTACCTCTTGAAGGCTACTATAGAATTCCTGTTTTGTCTCTCTGTCCCTCGCGTTGGTCGGAGCATAGACGGCAACCACTGTTAAGTTCTGCGGAGAGCCTTTGAAACGTGGCAAAGCAAGTCTTGCTGAAATCGGCTCCCAAGCGATCATTGCGCTGTTGGATTTATTGTTATTGGCGAAAGCCTTGTCATGGTGTCCGGAGTTGTCTGTCGGGCCGCAATATTATTCAGTCGTAAGCAACACAAAACAAGAAGAGTACACAGAAATGCACAGATGGGCAGACAGAGTCCGAATGCGAATCCGCCAAACACCGAGACACTCATTTACGTTGGCTCCGTCTCCCTCGCAGACGGATATCTTGGACGCCCTCGACCCAGTACGTGCTACTCGACTAAGATCGCTGGTCAAAGTCGTACGTACGGCACATTATATATATATATATATATATATATATATATATATATATATATATATATATATATATATATATATATATATATATATATATATATATATATATATATATAATACAGCGGCTTACATGAAATCCGCTCGCCAAGTCGTGCAGCCAACTTACACCGATCAATGTTTCCTCTGTTTCCTTTGAGGTTTGGCGTGAGGATTTTTTGCGAAAACTGTCCTTGCTTGAACCATAATTCGTATCGTAAACATCGTCCTTTTAATAACCCAACCACTTCCCATGAGTACATAGGCTGCTGTGGCTTTTGCGTAGAGTTCGCCGACAGGCGAAAAACATGCCACGCCCTCTTGCAACACCGTGTTGCTTTTGCCTGGTTACTCACCCTTTGCCTGTCCGATATGAATGACACTGAAGGAGCGCTTCGCGCTGCAATCGGAACAGCCCTTGGGGTAATCGGAAGACGCAAACTCGATCACCACGATAGGGCAGCAACATCGAACAGGTCTCGTGAACTCCAATCCGGAAATCTCACACGTCCTGCTTGACCTAGCCCAATGATCAAGGTTTTCGTACCTTTCTGCAATGACCTGGGCTGACCAAATCGACATACTTTCCAGCATGAGTGTTCGGATTCCTCGACACTCAGTTGTGATATTTGTATTCAAATCTTCAGGCCTGTTCAGTTTTGGGTGGTAAAGATGACTCTTCAAATAACCCCAAAGAAAAAAAATCCAGGGGAGTTCAGTTCGACGAAAGTGTTGGCCATGATATTGTCCCTCTCCGTTCGATCTACTGCAGAGGGAGATCGGCGTCCAGCCAGTTGGCCAGTGGTGGCGCTCTATTCTGCTGGAACAGGACTCTTGACAGAATTGGTAGAGGGAGGCTATCGAGGTAATCACCAAGTGTCTCCTTTAACATATTCAAGTAGACCACTGAATTAATCTTGTCAGGTAAGAGCACGGGACCTATCAGGCGGTAGTCGTGAAGCCCACACCGAACGTTAACCCTCGTGTCCACCATGCTGGAGGCCGACTAGTGTAATGTGGTGCGGAGAGTGGAGGCCTGTTTCGCTCAGGGTGGGGGTGTCTTTGAACATCTTCAATAGCTGGTCGGGGCGGTGGCTGTTAGATAACGTTAAACTGGCCTTATTCAGGGCCACAACAATTTGATTAACTGTTTACACGTCGACTCGGTTGTTGCTTATAAAGTTATCGGAGAGGATAGGACCACCCAATCATGCGTTGATAGACTTGCATAAATGAACTGATTTCATCTCTGTTTAAAGTCTATGGGAATTTGGTTCATTACCGGGAAGTTAGATATATTTCGTGCGGCACCGAATTCGTCTTCGTTCTTCACTGGATTCCCTTTACTCCTGTGCGTAACTCATCTAGCTGGATACGGAAGCTACACACCCATTTGGTGACTTGAGTGAAATTAATGTCAAGAGGCTGACTATTATTATTAATATGCCAGTATTAGCTTTATCACAGTATGCCACTTATTAGATGGGACTAAATATTACCAAAAAACAATTTTGGGGTTTAAATGTGAAGTTGTGCATGTACCGTGACCTAACATTGACGGAAACAACTGCCCCGTGAAGGGTGAACGGTGCACGGCTAATATTGGAAAGGTGAGTTGAGGGATTTATCGTTTTTGAGAAGTACCGACATGGACTGACAAAATAAAGTGATGATTACGGGAGAGGTTGGAAAAACCGTGAGATCCACTCGTATCTAACTGAGGATGGCGGTATGCTGTAACACTGCTAAGGAATTGGGGCGGTTATGATTGGAGGACGATAAATGAATGACATTGTCCGAAGGAGTTATGATAAACACATAAGTAGAGCTTGTGATGACCCCCTAGAAGTAGGTACAAGTGCATAAATAGGTACCGATGAACCAGCTGGTTATTTCATTGACGATGCTAATTACATCTGATGACCATATCTCATCAACCGATCGTGATTCCCAGTCATTCCACCGTTGAAGCAATTTTGCTTCTGGCGGATTTTTTTATTAAATGCTTGCGCATGAGTGCAGTGGAAGGGGTATATACTCAATAGCCACAAAGGGCCACTGCACTAGTAGGGATAACCGGCAACCAGATCCCGAGACTTAAAGTTGAGAACCACATAAGGTACCAGTAGGTCAGCTGTGGTAACCATCCGGACGACAGTGGATTACTGTCTGCCACCAAAACTAACTGGTGATGGCGAGAATTCGAACCTCTGACCTCCGGGGTGGCAATCCAAAGCTCTACCAACCCGACCGCCACCGGTCGTTGAACGGTGCTTTTGTACAGTGTATAAGTATAAATACAAATCTCTGCCAGGCCTATATTGAGATGAATGAGTGTGAGCAGCAGCTTACTTGGCAATTCTATTTCATTATTATGGTCAAAATTAATGGGATACAGACTAATGTTGTCAATCAGAAATCTCAGCGACTACATGGCCCAACAGAACCTTGATTTTATCACAATTCATTTCATTTCAGTTTTTCGAAGTGAAGCTAAGTAGAATTTATCAACATGTCCGACATTCTCCCAAATTTCTTTAACTGATACCTAACCGTAACTATTGGAAACTTTTTCATTCACCGGGCAATACGAATTACATCAAAATTTGGAACAGGCACAGATGACAGTGCACACAACAATAGCAGTTACAGTACATTCTGACACAACTATCCAACGTGGTTATCATACCCAATTGATGGCCTAAGTGAAATTAATGCCAGAACGCTGATAACCGTTAATAATATGCAAATATTAGTTTCAATACGGTATCCTGGGCATTGGGCGAAATACAATAAAGAGGTTCAACTCGTATTCAGATCAGTGATATCAACCTTACTAAGTAAACATATCAAAATCTACATCAGCCTTGATATGGTAAGCGCCGTTAGGTGGACAGTTCATAAGATGGATGACAGATATTGAGCCAGACCATTGCACTTATATATTTTTGGTGTGTCGAGCTTCCACGAGATCCATACAACCGGTGGTCATAGGCAGGAAGATACGACTACGTATCATGACAAATGAGGACCTTGTCTTCACGCAACATAATCATTATAATGCTATCATTATTTTTACTTCCCTTCCGACTTTGCCGTACTTGGATTTCTTATTTAGGTTGCTGGTGAGAAGCAGTTAACAAAACAGCCGCAGTTCGTGAACTGGTAATGGTTATTCAAAGTGAACTAGATTCATTAATGCCTGTGACATTCAAAAAACCGAAGTGAATAACAGAGTATTCTGCAAACAGATTATCGGATAAAGGCTAATCAGATACTATATGAGTTGCTTTTCAACTCGGGCGTTTTATACAAGGCGCTGCTAAACTGGACAAGACCAGTTCATTAACAATGAACGAGACCATGTTGATTTATATACCACTAACAGTTCACTCGATTTACGTGAGTAGTTTTATCCGATCACTGTAGTTAAATATAGTACATTTTAATGTTTAATTTGCCAATTTCAGTGTCGCTCACCGTTATCTCAAGCGGACAGCGCAGCGTAATTTTTCTCGCGAAAAATCAGACAAAGTCAAAACCTAACAGCTACTACTGTTTTAGTAGTAGTATGGTAGAAATGCGAAGCTCTAGGGATGCAGCCACTCCCGAACACCTTGTACAGGACGCAATGAATCAACCCAAATTCCAAGCGTTGACTGCGACACGCAGATTCACTTCGTTTATCGTTCGCCGGTTGATAGCAGGCACAAGGTCACTCCAGACAATGCGTTCTCCGATTCATCCTACGTCACCATGATCCATACCGCCTAAGAATACTAGAGGTGTTATCGATCAGCTAGCTTAGTTCTACACTGTGCGTTCAAAAACGTTTGAATTTTACTCTTAACTTATCATGGCTCTAGCCAATCATGTACGACCACACAGACTCCGACTCTCACACACAAACAAACAAACAAACACACTTGTGTTAACTAATGCCACACGTTGGATCAACTCATTTCCTATTTGCTGTGTAATATTATATGTTTGTCACCGATGAGAGTATGCAAAAGGAATTCTTTCCGCAGCATGTCTACTGTCTTGTTTGCTTAAAATCTTCGACTGATTCATGACAGCAATGATGGTAGAAGTTTGTACTCACCAGAAACGACCTGTGGTCAGAGCGCAAATGGATGAGGCTATCGCAGTTGTCAAGAGGATCGGCCAGGACAGCGAACGCGCCTCCTATGTGCCTTTCGGAATCCTCAAAGCAGCTAACATGGGAAGTGAAATCCCCAGCAATGACTACCACATCCGTTGAACATATGCTTCAGAGGACTGGGACAAGTCCATACAGTTCATCCTTGAACTCACGGGAACTGCAGTCAGTGGATGCATACACAGATACGACGAACAAGCATTGACGTTCCAGTCCGTTGCAACCACCCTACCGAACTGCATACGAACGACTGTTGTCTGGAATTAAGTTTAACAGTGCACGCTCAGCTCTTGTGCGCAAAGCAATCCCAAAGCCGGTCTGACTAGGAGCACTAGATACCGGACCACCCTACACTTGAAGAAAGAAGCGAGAGTCTGCGGTTGTACTTCAGGTGCGAAGAGTGACGACAGAGGAGGCTTTGAGTGCGCGTTTCGGAGATACAGCAATTACTTTGAAAGAGCCTTACCGACGGCAGTCTGACGTAGTGTGCGAACGGTGAAGGCAGCCAACTGAAGTGAACGTTTAGGCTTAAAAAGTGCTTGATTTACGTTCTGCTCTTGAACTACCGCTTTCTTCAGAGACTCAATATGCCGTGGTATTTGATCAAAATTAAACAAAGGCAGAGATAGAGGCTAGCAGGGCCTTCACGGGGATGTTGGAGGTTTCTAGGCGAATCACACGTTGCGACTGCTCGCATTGCAGAAGGGATTTTTCTTTGCGAAACGTAACTGGAGCCCTTGGCTCAAAACTCTGACCCACAAGCCAGTGGGGTGTTAACCCAGTACGGGAACGTGACCGAAACACCCACGAAGGAACTTCTTCTGATCTGTTAGGTTAAGTCTGATTGTCGATCCTATCACACTTTGTTTTCTCTGGTGCTTTGTTATCGATCCACTTTTCGGATTCAGTCCTTAGCCCCATGCACCCAATGGAGAAAGCGGAACGTGGACGCGGCACCATCCTTTGGTGGGCGATAGCTTCCCAATGAAGTGCGATCACTTCTCCTACCGTCGAGAGAAACCCCAGGCATTCCACTCCTACGTCCATCTAGTGGAGGTTTCTAGACCGGTAAACTGCTTTCCTCCGTGTTTATTCACTGCAGTGTCCTCTCCAAGGGCATTGTGGTTAGAACCAGATGTTGTCCATCAACTGGCTCAGAGATTAGATTTTGTCTGACTTCTACCCATTGACCTGTCACGCATGACTGCATCTCCGGCTTAAGGAAGCCATCCTGTATAGCTCTTTGGGTCATGGAGGCACCTAAGCCATCACACCACGTCAACGTGCAGTCTCGTCGTGATGTTAACCCGAAATGAGGTGTGACGATACAATTCCTTGAGGATTGACACACTTCTTAGGTACTACTCTCCTTAACAAACAATTCCATACTGCAGCCCTATCGACAGAGTCGGAGGCCACGCAAATGTCCAAGAACACGATGAGTATTGACCTTTTGAAAGTATGACGATGCTCTTACAGTTGTCGGAGAGTGGAAATTTGATCATCCTGTGATTAATGACAAAGTGCGTTACCGTGAACTGAGCGCGGATAGTCAAACCCTGATTGGAGTCATTACTCTATACTGTCTGCGATGGTTTGGACACGCTGTGCGTATGCCTGTCTACCGTCTACCACTCGGCCTTTTGTTATCACGTGCTGGACAAGGCTGGAAGATGCCTCGCGGCAGCCAGGCCATGAATTAGCAAAGAGGTTTGAAGAAGCTATCATTAGCATTGGTTTCGGTTGATGCTTCCCACCTTTCCGGTTGGGGTCCATGGGATGACGATTAGCATTGGCTAGAAACGCTGAAGGACATGGATCAGAATAGAGGTCAATGTTGCGACTGTTGTTGGACCCGTGTGTCCGATAAACATAAAATATCACTCAAACAAAGAAAACTAATACACGACATCAAAAGTGCACAATGAAAAGGCCAAAACAGTCACATCGTTTTTACTGATTACTTATACTTTGTTGCCCTCTCCTCTCTTCATTTTGATAATTGTCGATGTTGCGTTGGCACCATGCTATATATATATATATATATATATATATATATATATATATATATATATATATATAGAACCAGTCTTCTGCGAGTTCATACAAAAATGAACTCGGAGTTCGTAGTCATTGTCGACCAGAAAAAACCCAAAAAGCAGTGCAGTAAAGCCAGCGTTGGGGACAGAACTGTGCAATGTGCTTAGAAAGGTGAAGAAGTAATATGCTATCCAAACACTCGAAGTAAATATCAAAACGTGCAGATATGCAGCTGCAAATGAAGGAAAATGCGGTGAACCGCACTGCTTACAAAAGACATACAGAGGCAGCGTTACCACACGAAAAAGTTAAAGATTTCTAAATGAAATCACTCTGGTTACCTCGCGTTAACTTTTTCTAACACTACGGGAAACTGAATCGGTTTGATAGCATTGACGGTGACCTATTTAGGTGAACTGACGCTCTATGTACTGACTGGCTGAGAATTATCTCACACGACTGAGAAATGATGCAACATAAACGGTTAAGTAATAGTGCAACAAGGTTGAGGTTTGACGTCGCCGCAAAGATTTTCTGCGTACTGCTACTCATCCGTTCCTCAGTTGCGAGAGACGCCCGCAGTCGACCGAACCAAGGGGGTTTCCGCCGCGGCAGAGGTTCTGCGGACCAAATCTCTACACTGCGTCGAGTACTGGAACACCGCTACAAGTTCCAGCAGCCAACAGTAGCCTGACTCACTGATTTCCGGGGTGCCTTTGACTTGGCTAATAGTGAGTGCTTTTGGGGTATACGAGAATCTGAGGATATTTCGGTCAAACTCTCAAGGATTCTGAGGGCCTACTATGCCTCCACTAGCGCATGTGTCCGATTGTATGGTGAAAAATCTTCGACGTTCGCAATCAATTCCGGAGCTAGACAGGGATGCCCTCTCTTACCAGTGTTGTTCAACTATTCAGTCGACTGGACAATGAATAAAGCCTTGGCTGATTAGCCCGGTGTCCTGTTGAGTCCGACGGTGCACATTTCCGACCTGGAGTTTGCAGACGACGTTGTCGTGCTAGGAGATTCTCTCGCCACGCTTCAGCTAGTTCTGGACCGACTCGATTCTTTATCGAAGATTATTGGTCTGGAAGTCAATTCAGCGAAAACAAAGGCGCCGTCGACTTGCCCCGGGCCGTCAGCTCAGCAGCTGTCCATCAATGGTCAGCCGATCGAGTACGTACCATTGTTCAAACATCTGGGGGTCAACTTTTCTTCCGAATGGTCAGGCGAAGGATGAAGAACCGTCAAGGATTGACAATGCATGGATTGCGTTTTTTCAGCTCCGGTTATGATGCTATGGTGTCAGAGCGAAATTAGCCTTCGAACGAAGATTCACGCCCTCTGTGCCGCTTTACGTCATGTGCTCACATACGGGCGCGAAACCTGGCCACTACGAGCTGAAGACACTCGGAGGCTGGTGTTTTACCACTGGTATCTGCACCGAATCGTTAGCAAAAACTGGCAGAAAATGCTATCAAACGACGAAATAAAGAGGCGATGCCGTGACATTGACCAACTCTCCGTCCCTTTTCAACGCCGCCGCCTGTAGTGGTTCGGTCATATACTCCGGCGACCCGACACAGAACTGTCCAGACAAACGATCCATCCTGTGCCATGTACGGGATGGCACCGTCGCCTCGTGGCCAACTGAAAACGTGGTTGAGCACCGTCGAGAAAGACGTGGAGTGCCTTGGATAACATACGATTAACGGCCTGCGATGCTGGAAGAAAAACTGGGTGACGATTTGCGCTGAGCTCGCAGTTAACCGCCGCGCATGGTCGGCGATGATCCGCGACATCTATGGAGCCGACTTATCCCCTGGAGGAGATAGTCGTGTAAAAGTAAGTAAGTTGAACAACAACGAGAAGATTTGTGTATTGAATAGAGTGTTAACCAAACCAATATTTCTGCGATTCTCACAGAAATTGTCACCTTGCAAACCACAACAACTTCAGAATTCGATTGATCTTTTTCTCCGAATGTACTGAAACTGTCAAGTTGGATGCAAAGGTTTTGGTAGTCTTTTAAAAAGAGGTGAACAATCAAACACTTTTGGCAGCTGTGAATAGTTTAAGCGGTCTGTTCAGAGAGTAAACTCCAACTTTGGCGGAGGACCGGTACACATGATCTGCGCCGAACTCACTTTCAACTACCGCACTCGGTCAGCTATGACACAATTTCACGGAGCCGACTTATACTCCAGCGACATATAGCCCCCTGAAAATACCGGTATGCATCAAATGCCCATAGAACATTTTATCCCGTATGTACCAAACGGTCTAAAGTACAAGCAGTTTGATTAACACTTATTTAGTACGTTTTGAAATCAAAAAGTGTGTTGAATAATGGAAAGCCGTGATACAAAGACGGAGGAACTGAAACCGGTATACCGCAACTTTCGTGCCTTTGAGGAATGAAAGACTAATGAGCGAACGTCATGTGAAAATTGATGTTCTAAATCTCAGAACTGAAAAAACTATTCGGAAATGTGAAAATGATTTACCAAACTCACGTCAATGAGTACTGGGAACAATCTAAATCACGTTTTTCACAAGCCATCTCTAGAACCTAAAATGCTGCGTTAGTAACAGTGATAAGTTAGCTCACTTTCCGAAACGTAGTGTTGGGCTGTACTTCAATATTTGCACGGTGCCCAGTGGGGTACTGGATAATTATGAATGGCATACTGATCCTGGGAATGGAAAGAGAATATTCTATATGTACCTGAGGAAGATGGGAGACCAACAAAATAATTTCATAGAAACTATCCAGTTGGTTCGAAACGACCAGCGGTGTTCGACAGGGATGTCCTTGGTCTCCATTCCTGTTCAACTTTGTCATGGACGAATTAATGGAGAGTGCCTTGGGTGATCTCCAGGATATGGGGATCGAACTGGGAAATAGTGAGAAACTGTGTGACCTAGACTGCGCAGACGACGTTGTCTGCTTGTTCGAATCCAATGAGCATGTTCAACGTGCACTATATAGACTCGCAAGGGCTGTAGTTCCATTCGGCATGCACTTTGCACCTTCAAAGTGTAAAGTGATGTTGCAAGACTGGACGTCAAGGATTCCCAGCTTGATGCTCAAGTGGGAGTTGCTAACAACTCTCGACTGCTTCACGTACCTCGGAAGCAGCTTGACGACGGATGGGAGCATAAAAGTAGATGTGGAGACACTTACATCCAAGGCTCGAACGGCGTACGCTGGACTGAAGCACTTGTGGCGCCGACCTGACATTTCGCTGAAATTGAAAGGTCATGTGTACTGTGCCGCGGTGCGTTCAGTTTTGTTGTATAGTTGCGAGACATGGAGTCTGCATGCGGAAGATATCCGTCGCCTTGAGGCTTCCGACCATCGGTGTTTGTGTAGTACCGTAGTGAGAAGGCTGTTGGCAGCCATGTTGGTGTTCGACTGATGTAAGTGTAGGATCCCCGTGATGCACTAAATGGTCCTTTGCGCTCACGAAGTTTTCTATTTTTGCTGTTTCAGATCGAACAAAGGAACTCCTTGCGGAGGAACACTGATCCTTGCATACTACAGTATCGCTAAAATTGGATGGAATGACCGGGTGAGAAGTGCTAAGGTCAGAAATCGAGTATTGGGCACTAGCTCAGAGAAAGTTCTATCACAGCGCATCGACTGGTAGACTTCGTTGGTTGGGGCACGTGTTACGTATGGCAAACACAACTGCCGCACCGTGCCCTATTCTCCGTTCCCGCTAAGGAGTGGAAGAAGCCATGTGGAGGTCAACAGATGACATGGTAGCGGGAAATGAGAAAATGTACAGCGAACTTGGGAAAAGTAGGTGCTTCACGTCTTCCTGGTTGGGGTCCAAAAGATATGTCAACCAGTTGGTCGGCGACACTGAAGGGTATGGCAGCGAACAGTGGCGATCGTTTAGTCACTTTCTGTTGAATCAGAATGACTGGTTAATGTATGTTTGTTCAGTTAGACTGGGTATTCCGTGTGTTGGCTACTAGGGCGTTCATTCCTTTCCCCGCCTCTGTAGGTCCACTCACTGTCCACCTTGTGAATTCAATCTTTCTATTTCTACGTGAAACATGTTGAGAAATACAGTGGTTAGTGGGGCTCGCCCGCTGTTTAACGGTGTACGATGATGATGATCTACAGACGCAAGCTCGGCTCCTCGTTCCACTCTTCGCATTTTACACGATCTGGTGTCTAGTACTCGTGGTATGGCTGGCGTTGGTGTGGCTCTGAGCGTGAGGATTGAGCGTGCACTGCTCGACTGAATCCAAAACAGCAGTCGCCTATGTGCGATTCAGTTGAATGGTTCTGTGCCTGTCAATGGCAATAGACTGAAGCGTCGATACCTTTTTGTACTTTCTGTGTGGGCTCCGAATGACTGCAGCTCTCCTGAGGCTAAAAACGAATCTTACTGAAATTTATCTCGACTGCTCCGCGGCATGTGATCTACGGACATCATGGTTGTTGCTAGTGATTTCAATGCTCAAGTTAGCAGCCTCCGTTTCAGTTGCAGCTTATACAACCACTAATTTCGCACTTCTGTGCCCTGGTTCCGATTGCTACCTTCCACAATCGTCCAGTAAAGCGAAAAAGAATGTAGGCATAAAATGATGAAGATCCAAAAATAAAAGTAATAAGTTGAAATCAGGGGGACGAAGAAAGAGTTCGAATACAACCAAACCCTTGGCAGTGACACCTGGTCCCATCACTTAATGTTTCCAACCATGTGGTAGGCGAATCAAGTGGACCTCAACCTAGAAATCTCACGCGTCCTACGAGGCCAATTCCACCGGTCAAGGTTTTCATACCTTTTCCCATGTCATGGACTGACCACCTCCTACCTTTCAATCACTACCTGCCTCGGATAACAGTGTACACCGAGGAAGTCTATCGAAGGGCATGCGTAACACGTCCCAGCCACCTTAAACTGTTTGGATTCAGCATGATCCACAGTCTGACCTCTGCTTCCCGACACATTACGTCTAACCTCAACATTGCTGATACGGTGTTCTCACCACATTTGGACAATGCTACGCAAACATCGATGCTCGAACACCGACAGTCTTTGTTTATCTTCTACCCCTGATGGCCATGTTTTGAGCCGGACCTAATCGCCGCATCATACACTCGACCCTTGACAGACAACCCAATGTTAAGCCAACGCCAAAAATCGTTGACGTTAGCAAAAACCAAACACACCTTCTGTAAACGTGATGATACTTCATCCGATATCTGCCCACCTAACGAAATGTAACTGCCCAGGTAACAAAACTTAGCTACTTCAGCTGGAGCTTCCCGGCCAAGACACGACTTGGTGTTGAGCCAACCTAGTCCTGCAGCAGTATTTTACACTCTGAAGGTGCAAAACGCATCCCAAACATTGCTATACTTTTGTTTAGGCTACATTGATGAGACAAACAGGGAAATGGGAGGCCTCGCTGCCGTCACAGACGGTCGAACAGATAGCGATGACCGACTCACCCAACTATGTTCCGTAAACCACAAGCTATCCCAAGCCGGTAAACATTCCCCGAACAAAAAGAGATACCGACCAACCCGACGTCCTCCTGCACCTTCACAGTGTTGGACTCAGATCGACCACATTGCTATCGGTAACCACTGGAGCAGATCAACTCAAGACTGTCGATCATTTTGGTTCGTGTTTGTAGACAATGGTCACGCTCTTGTCCGCGCGCGCTTCAGCTTGCGCCTCGTTGATGACCGAAGCAACTTCAATGCCAACCGTCTCCCGCAGCTGCTACTGGATGATAACCGACGATCTGCTTTCCAAGCAGAATTATCCACCACAGTAACGATGCAGTCGATAGCCCAGGATCCAGAAGAGCGATGGACAGAGATCAAGCAGGCCCTATTTTAGGCTGCTGATGCGGTCCAAGATCCACCAGCAAGACACACAGAAACGATGGATATCTGCATCCTCAGTTGCACTGTTAGATGTGGACAAATCGATTCCCCCGTATTCCAGATACGATGAGGCACGGAGATGCCTTAAACACCAACTGATTAAAAGCCTGAGAAATGACCGTGAGCAGTGGTGGACTGCGAAGTGTAGGGAGATGGAAAAAGCTGCGGCGATCCGTAACAGCCACAACCTTTTTCGTCTAATTAGAAACACCGGTCCATGAAAGCCATGCGTTAGCGGACCGACCAAAAAGGCGAACGGCTCACTGATTCAGACTCAGACTAGTTCGTTGGTCGGAGCATTCAGAGAAACAGTTTAACTGGCCTCAATCCGCAACAGTTTTGCTAACTAGCACGATGGTAACACCCTTTGTTGTAGATATCAATCCTCCGTCGTAAGTGAAGGTTCTCCGTGAGATAAGCTATCTTAAGCGACATAAGGCTGCGGATCGGATGAATCGACTACATTTAATTTCAAAGACGGTGGCTCAGCATTGTTACTGGAGTTGACAAAACTCCTCATTTTGATATGGGAGAAGGAACAAGTTCTAAAGAGTTGGTGTGAATCGGTGATCGTAGCGAAAACCATAGGGGAATAAATCGGGTTAGCGTTGCAACTAATTTGTCCGCTGGTTTCACTAACCACTGCTTGTCTAGCGCTCGCGAACAGTGCCCGCGTGCGAACCAAACTGGGTTGGCATGTGACTGAGGTTGTGTTGATCGCATCTTTGCTCTTCGACAAACTTAAGAACAAAGGCACACCTCCCGTAGGCCCGCTACCTTCGTTTTTCTTGATCTTAAAGCGGCTTTTGACTCGATCGACTGTATGGTTCTCTGGTGCTGCCTTCTAAGCAGCATGTCCAGATGGGGTCAATCTGGACCCCGAGTGGGCAAACGCTGGACATATGATGGGCAGTTCCATTGAAAACGATGGACACCGCTTCTGGGGCCCCAGATAGACTCAGGCCATCATCCGATTTTTTCTACAAATGGGTGTCCCTTTCTTACTTTTCACTTCCTCGATTCCCGTTTTATGGTTTCTTACTTTATTCCAGATTACTACAAATATATTTGTAATAGCCTGAAAATTTCATGAAAGTCCACTGTAGGTTTTTGCAATAAATACAACAAAGTGTCCTATCCAGCGCTAGCCCATTACAGCCCAGCGTTTGCCCAGAACTAGCCCATTTTGCCCAGCATTGGCCCATTACACCCCAGCCTTTGTCTATTTTGTCCAGCTTTATTCCAGGGTAGCGCTGGGAAATGTGCTACTTGGGTTGGCAACTGGAGTCTGATAGGAACAAGTCCTCAATGCCAGAAGACAACAAAT
The DNA here is from genome assembly GCA_948099385.1 of Fasciola hepatica. NCBI lineage: Eukaryota > Metazoa > Platyhelminthes > Trematoda > Plagiorchiida > Fasciolidae > Fasciola > Fasciola hepatica. Next base: position 2,278,929 of record CANUEZ040000180.1, on the reverse strand, counting down.
CAAAAACTGAGTGATCGCTACTGCAAGGAGAGCGATAAACGGTACGAAAGTAGTAGCTAAAAGAAGGGAATCGGAGCTTCAGCCGCACCATCTGGAACTCGCGGCTGGCAAAGCCGATCTGGATCTAAGTGTGTGATACAGGAGACAGCGACTTACTGATGGATGTACCTAAGTAGCATATCGCCCAGCGTTACGATGGGCAAACACTGGGCTGTAATGGGCTAACAATGGGTGCGCTGAGTTTGTGTTGGGCAGAATACTTTGTTGTACTTAATGGGAAAAACTATATAAGCTTTCATGAAATTTCTTCATTACCACCCTTGCAGCATCCAGCCCGCTCGTAACATCGGTTTCCGATCACTTTTCGGCCGCTTTGTTTAGTAGCCATTTTACACGGATCAACATTGAATTTATATGAAGGAAATTGACAACGGAAGTAATGTGCAATGCTTAGTTGGCGTTTTATTTAAATGTATTGGTTTAATTCATCGAAATGTCCTGAAAACCTCGGTATAGATCGCTCTATTTTATTCCCTCGAAATGGGTAGAATAAGGACAATTATCGGAAAATCATAAATTAGGAGATAGAAATGAGCATCGTAATACGTAATTTGGGTTAGTGAAAGAAATTAACGAAGCGTATCATGTATTTCAATTGATTGCCAGAAACCGCTCAGAAACCAGCCAAAAACCGCTCCGAAACCGACCGGTTTTCGAACGGTTTTTAACTGGCTTCTGACCGCTTTCCTGGACGGTTTTTGAGCGGTTTGCTGTGGTCGTTTGAAATACATGATATGCTTCGTTAATTTCTTTCACTAACCCAAATTACGTATTACGATGCTCATTTCTATCTTCTAATTTATGATTTTCCGATAATTGTCCTTATTCTACCCATTTCGAGGGAATAAAATAGAGCGATCTATACCGAGGTTTTCAGGACATTTCGATGAATTAAACCAATACATTTAAATAAAACGCCAACTAAGCATTGCACATTACTTCCGTTGTCAATTTCCTTCATATAAATTCAATGTTGATCCGTGTAAAATGGCTACTAGACAAACCGACCGAAAACCGATGGGCACAATAGTAAAGACCGATCGAAAACTGGCCGAAAACCGATCAAGTTCGGAGCGGTTCTGCACTGGTTTTGCTACAAGGGCACAAATAATACATTTCCCACCAGCATAAGTTAAGTTAAAACTGATAAATCACCAATGTTCCCAATAAATCTAGCATTTGTTTTTATTGGTGGACTATGTTCACACTTATCGTTAGTAGAGTACTGGGTCAATTTAAATAAGGGTGGTGGTACTCGAATAGAGTAAATCATAAAACGGCCGTCTTATAGTCCACCTTTTCTTGCCCCCGGGGGTTGGGTAAACTGAAATCAAAGAAGGGCACCCATTCGAAGAAAATCGGGCGATGGACTCAGCTCATCTGGGCCCCGGTAGCGGGGTCTGTCGTTTTCAATGGAAATGCCTGGGCATTGCCCAGCGTTTGCCCCTCTATGCCCCTTCTGGACGTGCTGCTTGGGTGGTAACAGACGCTGGTTTCTGATTAAAATGGGAAATGGGAGAAGTAGGTCAGAAACTGCAGACGGGTGGCATCCGACGTGAGAGAGATTTGAGTCTCGGTCAATAATAAGGCAAGGGGATAAGATTGAAGAAAACGAAGCACAGAATGAACATCGCGGTTCAAACCGCGAACACCGGTGAGGGCTAGGCTTTTCTGTGATTGCTGATCACATATGAGCGATGATTTACGTGAACTGTCAACTCCACGACATTGTGAAACCAACGCTCCAAAACACTTAACTGACCTCCAGAGGCGTATGCGCACACCGGCTGATCAGTTCCGGTTGGTTGTCTTGAAGTCTTGAAGTACTACACGGGTTCGAGGCTTTGAGCCCAATTGTCCCGATTCTTGAGGAAATCTTTGATCTTCTGTCGGATTCACCGAGCTGAAAAGAGACTAAAAGGAAGCGGAGGGGGGGGGGGCGGGGGTGGCAGCGAAAACACGATACACATAACTTCATGCAGTGTCACACTGTGGACAGTGCCTTAAGCTTAGTAGGTGTGCGACATTCACGAACATATATGCGATAAAAGACATGTATTTTATTATTTTTTTGACAATGACTTGTTGGGAGAGACCCAGGTAGAGGTCTAGCTTTTTCTTGAAGATAGTTTTCTTCTGCGAGAGAACAATATCTTCCGGGAGTGCATTCCACAGAGTAATAACCCTACAGCTAAAAAGTTAATCCTTAGTGAAGTGCATGGCCTCGGTTTGAAAACTCTTCTGCTGTGACCACGGAGAGACGAGGCTGGACAGACGGAGAAGAAGCAATCGCTTTGACCTGTTTCAAACAGGTGGAACATCAAAAACAAATCGCCTCTTACGCGTCTTACGTCAAGGGGATAAAGGTTGAGGAGTGAGAGGCGGACGGGATAAGGTAGGTGGGATAGACCCTTTTCGGCTTTCGTGGAGGCCCGCTGAACTCTCTCTAGGATCTCGAGATCTCGGACAAGACCAGAGTGCACTATCTGACTACCGTACTCCAGCAGAGGTCGGATATACGTGCCGAAAATTATGGGGGAATCATCCTTAGATATGCGCGGAAGGACCTTCGAATCATATTTAGGACCCGAAAGGCAGACTTGCTCGCAAGTTGGTGATGATGAGAGAAGGATAAGTTACAATCTAACCAGAAACCGAGCACCTTGTGTCGGTCAACCCTTGGCAGTGTGGTTGCTCCGTTAATGGAGAAAGTGTGACCAGTCTCTCTGCCGAAATACATGCTCACGCATTTGTCATCATTAACTGGGAGGTTCCAATCCTCGGACCAGCGTTTCGTCTCATAAACTGCAATTTGCAGGTCTTCAGCGCTTGAACTCCAGAGGGTTACATCGTCTGCGTACATGGCAATGTTCGCAGGAAGGGCTGTCGTTTACATAGATCAAGAAAAGAAGAGGACCTAAGACCGACCCTTGGTGGAACCCAGTTGTTACTGGGGAGGGTTGAGACAAAACGTTCCCCACTTTAATCACAAAGGTGCGGTCGGTAAGGAAGCTACGTAGGATGGCCAACATGGAGCCTGTGATCCCGTACGTCTGCAGCTTATAAAGAAGAGGGGCGTGGGGGACCTTATCGAAGGCCTTAGCAAAATCGATGAATACAGCGTGTGAGAGCTGGCCATCATCATAGGCTTTCGTTAGACTATCCATGACAGTAAGCATATTGGTGATGCATGATCTGCCAGGAAGAAACCCATGTTGGGACGGGGAAGTCTTGAAGTCTAGTCTTGAAGTACTACACGGGTTCGAGGCTTTAAGCCCAATTGTCCCGGTTCTTTAGGAAATCTTTGATCTTCTGTCGGATTCACCGAGCTGAAACGAGAGTAAAAAGAAGCGGGGGGGGGGGCGGGGGTGGCAGCGAAAACAAGATACATATAACCTCATTCAGTGTCACACTGTGGACAGTGCCTTAAGCTGAGTGGGGGTGCGGCATTCATGAACATATATGCGATAAAAGACAACTATTTTGTTTGTTTTTTTGACAAAGGGAATTATTGGGAGAGACCCAGGTAGAGGTCTAGCTTTTTCTTGAAGATAGTTTTGTCCTGCGACAGAACAATATCTTTCGGAAGTGCATTCCACATGGTAATAACCCTATAGCTAAAAAAGTTAATCCTTAGTGAAGTGCGTGGCCTCGGTTTGAAAACTTTCCTGCTGTGACCACGGAGAGAGGAGGCTGGACAGACGGAGAAGAAGTAATCGCTTTGACCTGTTTCAAAAAGGTGAAACATCAAAAACAGATCACCTCTTACGCGTCTTACGTCAAGGGGATAGAGGTTGAGGAGTGAGAGGCGGACGGGATAAGGTAGATGGGATAGACCACTTACTGCCTTGGTGGAGGCCCGCTGAACCCTTTCTAGGATCTCACGGTCTCGGACAAGACCAGAGTGCACTATCTGACTACCGTACTCCAGCAGAGGTCGGATATAAGTGCCGAAAATTATGGGGAAATCATCCTTAAATATGCGCGGAAGGACCTTCGAATCATGTTTAGAACTCGAAAGGCAGACTTGCTCGCAAGTTGGTGATGATGAGAGAAGGATAAGTTACAATCTAACCAGAAACCGAGCACCTTGTGTCGGTCAACCCTTGGCAGAGTGGCTGCTCCATTAATGGAAAACGTGTGACCAGTCTCTCTGCCGAAAGACATGCTCACGCATTTGTCATCATTAACTGGGAGGTTCCAATCCTCGGACCAGCGTTTTGTTTCATAAACTGCAATTTGCAGGTCTTCAACGCTTGAACTCCAGAGGGTTACATCATCTGCGTACATGGCAATGTTCGCAGGAAGGGCTGTCGGTAGATCGTTTATATAGATCAGGAAAAGAAGAGGACCTAAGACCGACCCTTGGGGGACCCCAGTTGTTACTGGGGAGGGTTGAGACAAAACATTCCCGACTTTAACCACAAAGGTGCGGTCGGTAAGGAAGCTACGTAGGATGCCCAACATGGAGCCTGTGATCCCGTATGTCCGCAGCTTATAAAGAAGAGGGGCGTGGGGGACCTTATCGAAGGCCTTAGCAAAATCGATGAATACAGCGTGTGAGAGCTGGCCATCATCATAGGCTTTCGTTAGACTATCCATGACAGTAAGCATATTGGTGATGCATGACCTGCCAGGAAGAAACCCATGTTGGGACGGGGAGAGGATCTTATTTCTATGAAGATGGGAAAGAACCTCACTCTTAAGAATTCCCTCAAAAATTTTGCTAGGGATGCTAGTGAGGCTTATGGGTCTGTAACTAGAAGCAAGGTGTCTACTTCCCTTCCTATAGATGGGTGCGATCACTGCTTTTTTCCAGTTACGGGGGAAAACCACATCGTCAACACATCGCTGAAAAAGCGAGGCATAAGGAGCAGCTAATGTATCCGCGGCTTCCTTGAGAATACGGGGATGGATTAGGTCAGGACCCATGGAGCAATATTGGTTGAGCCGTCGGAAACCTTTTGCGACTGCACCAATGGGAATAGTTACGCGGTTAAGGGTAGTGGTCAGAGATAACGGGTGCATAGTAGGGTGGGATGATATGGGAAAGGAGCTAAAATTTGTACGGAAGTAGGAGCTGAATGCCTCGGCTACTTGGCTAGGGGAAGTGATTGGAGATCCGGCACTATCTTTGAGAGCTAATTGCGTCGGAGCTGTGCCCCTTAGACGGCGCATGTACTGAAAGAAAAATGCCTTATTGGTCCGTGCTCGATCAAGTACAGATCGCTGGACTGCATTCTGATAGGACCTAATCTTGTCTTTGCATATGTTCCTTATGATCCTGAAGTCTTCTGCATCACGGGCAAGGCCTGTGGCTTTATATTTAGCAAAGAGGCGTGCGCGTTCGTCTAGAATGCGCCTAATGGGGCGAGGGAGTGGTCGCTTAGCGGTCTGTGGGCGACGAATTCTGGGGACAAAAAGCATATCAGCTAAGGAGATTAACTCTCTGAGATTCTCTGCCATTTCATCCGCAGAGTTACCTGGGTCAGTTAAATTTAGCTGGGAGCGAAGAAATGCACAGACTTGGTCAAAGTTGGTCCTTTTGAAGGATCTCAAAATCTTAGTTTCTGACGGAAGAGGAGGCCATTTCACGATATAATCGAATCCAATGAGAATGTGATCACTTTTGCCGAGGGGCGGCAAGTAATGCACCACATCTATTAGGAACCGATCATTGGTGATGACCAGGTCTAGTAGGGACGGGGCGTGGCCTGTGCGATATCTAGTCGGATCTCTTACGTTCTGCACCCATGAGTTTTTCAGTACGAGATCAAGGAGGGGTTTACCGAAAGTGATATCCGGGGCATCAGCTCTTTGCCAGTTTGTACTGGGAGAGTTGAAGTCACCAGTGACTAACAGATGGGTGAAGTCTGTATAGCTTTTCAGGGAGCCTAATAAGTCTATGAGACCTATGCTGTCCGTTGAATTGCATGCGGGAGGACGGTAGACAACACCGAGCAATAGGGTATCTGTCCTAGAGAGGTTAAACACAACCCACAGACAATCAATACATGAAAAGGTTGGTGTTGTCAGTAAGGTGGGAGGAGGGATCGAATTATCGTAGTATATGATTACCCCGCCGGCACGACCTCTACTGGAGTCCCGCCTTACTGTGAAGTATCCCGGAATGGATATTTCGGCATCAAGTATGTCAGGGGTGAGCCAGGTTTCTGTGAGGGCTATGATCTGAGGCTCCTTATCCACTGCAAGCTGCCGAAGCTCCGGGATCTTATTCAACACACTCAGGCAATTGCTGTAAAAACACTTGAGCACATGCTCAGGAGTTGTTGCAGAATCGCCAGAGGCAGCTGGTTTTGGGTTTGAGGAGGGGGAAAGAGGGGGATTTGAGGATGGAAAGGTCCTGGGAGAGTCGGGGGCTGAAGATATTGGGGGGCTAGAGGGTAAGCAGACTTCTGGGGGGACCGGTAGGTTTTGATGTCTAGTAACCTGGGGGGTATCAATCCAGGTGGACGGCCTACATCCTTCGGTCTCCGAAAAGGGTGGGCTGCCTTTCGTGGTTTGCCCTTCTGCGCACTGCTTGATGCCCTATTCTGAGTTCTCTTGTTGAAGAGCTTATTTTTCATGACAGCACCAGATATATTATCTGGTGCTTTAACCTCCTCACTGCTTCTTTCAGTAGAAACAGATTGCAGGTTCATGTCTAGGCTCAAGGATGAGTGAGTCTCGTCCGTTGAAACAGTCTTGTTGGCTATGATGGGGCCTGGGATGCTTTTCGTAGGCGACAGATGTTTAGTGGCACTAGGCCTACTACTGGGAGTACTTCCGGCGATGGGAAATGGTGTCAGTAGGGAAGCGAGGGATGGTGGGCATGCAACTCGGTCCTCAAGGCGAGTTACCTGGACAACTGGCAGCACTCTGAGCTTAGGATCAGCTTTTTGTGGGATTTTTGGCTTAGCCTTCTCACTGCGGAGCCTCAGATGAAGTGGCTTATCAATGGATACGCCCTTGAGCCCTTTAATTTCTTCCTTGAGCTTTGCGGCCAAGGAAACAATTTGTTTGGCTGCATCTGTGGAACCCATTACAATGAGAATACCGTGAACCCGGTTGGTGCGTTTGGTTACCAACCAAGTGGACCGACCTTTAAGTGGGAAAGGGAGCTTAAGGCGGTTAAACACCTGGGCGTAGGTGTCATGAGGGTGATCTGAACTGAGGAAGCGGCCCCAAAGGATGACTCGCTTGGAGCAATTCTCGGTATCTTGTAAAATCTTGGCGGCGTCAAGAATTTGCTGCTCAGAAACTCTACAAACCTGATCGGCTGCCTGGGACACCGGGAGGGATTTGATTACCAAACTCCTCAGGCTGGACAGCTCATCCTTAAGGGTGTGGACGGTGGCCCTTAACTCGGCTATCTCTGCAGCCTGACTTTGGACTGCACATTTTAGTGCATCCGTTGCCAGCGCATTATGAAGGACCGTTTCGTCCGGATTGAGGAGTGAGGCATTGGCCACGGAGGGGGAATCGCACTGCCTCATGGGGAAAGTAGCCTCATCTGAGCAAGCGGTTATATCAATGGTGTGGGGCATTGACATTATTCAGGATCCAGTCAGCACAGATAAAGATAAACTTAAATGGAGGAGGACGAGCTGTGTGTTCTAAAAATTTCAAAAACAGCTACACTCACCGATGGAGACGACCGCACCGCTGGTGTACCGCAGTTCAAGTCTTATTTCTATGAAGATGGGAAAGAACCTCACTCTGAAGAATTCCCTCAAAAATTTTGCTGGGGATGCTAGTGAGGCTTATGGGTCCGTAACTAGAAGCAAGGTGTCTACTACCCTTCTTATAGATGGGTGCGATCACTGCTTTTTTTCAGCTACGGGGGAAAACTCCATCGTCAACACATCGCTGAAAAAGCGAGGCATAAGGAGCAGCTAATGTATCCGCGGCTTCCTTGAGAATACGGGGGTGGATTAGCTCAGGACCCATGGAGCAATATTGGTTGAGCCGTCGGAAACCTTGAGTGACTGCACCAATGGGAATAGTGACGCGGTTAAGGGTAGTGGTCATAGATAACGGGTGCATGGTAGGGTGGGATGATATGGGTATGGAGCTAAAAATTGTACGGAAGTAGGAGCTGAATGCCTCGGCTACTTGGCTGGGGGAAGTGATTGGAGATCCGGCACTGTCTTTGAGAGCTAATGGCGTCGGAGCTGTACCCCTAAGACGGTGCATGTACTGAAGGAAAAATGCCCACTGGTCCGTGCTCGATCAAGTACAGATGATTGGACTGCATTCTGATAGGACCTAATCTTGTCTTTGCACAGGACAGGTAATGGCCACTGCCAATCGAGCGTCCATAATTCCTTCGATGGTATGCACACTAGTTATCCACCCACCACTGCCGAGTGTGTTTCGTCAAATCCTCGCCAAAAATAAGATGGAAACGGAAAACCTCACCGCACATCAACTGCGGGAGAGATTATGCATCGCGAGTGTTCACTAAAACAGAATGCAGTGAGTGAAAAAGTCGGCTAAACATGCTCCAGAAGGACCACAGTGCTACTAGTCATCCATCTAGTTGACATACTCAAGGCTCACTACGAGGAAAGGTCTCGTACCACTTGCTACCTAGGGCAACTTTGAAGGATTGGACGGTCTGCAGATCTATCATTCCGCCAGGTAGACCGTTCCAACTGTTCACAACCCAGTGGCTGAAGAAGTGGGATCTAGCCATCAGCCTAGCTCGGGCTTTTATCCGCTTCTTTTCATGTCCCCTTGTTCTGGAATCTACGGCCACTTGGAATAGACTATCTGGTCTAAGGCCAGAAAAGCTCTTCATTACCTTGAACGTTTCTATGAGATCCCCCCGACTTCTCCTCCCTTCCATCGAAAAGAGATTCAGGTCACGGATTCTCTGCTCGTAAGTCTTACTCCTCTGCCCTTCAACCATTCACGTGACGAGACGTTGGCAGGCGGCGTCCTTTTTGTAGAACGGCGACCAAGCCAGCACGCTACCTTCTCAGTGAGGTCATACTATAGCCGTGTAAATAGGTACGAATACCTCCGGCTTCCAACAAGACAAAGCTGATCGCAGTCTAAAGAGCTCCCCACGAGCCCTTTGCGAAGCAGCGTCGTACTGCTCCGGCCATTTGAAGCCACTGTTCATGATGACCTCAAGGTCTTTAATCTTACTGACTGCCTCTATGGTGAACAGCCCTTGATTATGAGCGACAGTTAGGCTTTCTTTTGACCTTGGCAACAAGTGGCTTCTTCCAGCGCTCCGAGGTAAGTCCCATTTGTATGCCCAGTTCAGGACGGCACTTATTTCCATGCCCAAGTCCGCCCTACCCTCAGATCCGACAATCTTCACACCATCCGAAAAAGTAAAGCTGGGCGACTGAAAAGCGGATGCCGGGTCATTATTAAATGACAAGTATAGGACCGGGCCTAGGACGGGTCCCTGAGGTACACCACTGGTGACGTTCACCAAGCTGGAGCACATGTCCCCCACTTCGACGCAAAACTTCCTATGGGAGAGGAAGTCCTCCAGCCACCTAAATACTAGCCCACCTATGCCGGACGTCTCCGTCTTGCATATCAAAAGATGATTAATGTAGTTGAACGCCTTGCTAAGGTCCAGGTAGCATACCTCAACTTGCTTACCTTCCTCCAGTCGTCGAGTTGCTTCATCTGAGGGGCACAAGAAATTGGTCAGACGATCCATTTGTCAGAAATCCATACTGCGCCGGAATTAACATGGATTGCTCCAGTAAGTGCTGGCAGATGTGGGCACGGATGATCTTCTCAAGGACTTTACATAGGATGCTAGTTCGACTTACCGGCCTGTAGTTCTGCACAGCTGACTTTGGCCCACTCTTATGGATTGCCAAGACTGACGCCACTTTCCAGTCCTGAAGCAGCTTACCCTGGTCCAACGTGGACCTGTGCAGCCTACATACCGATGGAGCTATAAAATCCGCCAATGGCTTGATGATAACTGGATGAATGCCATCTTGGCCAGCTGACTTGTGGCTGTTCAGCTCCTGTAGGTACTCACGCACGCATTCCTCTGAGAGATCTAGCTCGTTTAACTGAGAAGAAGGATGCGTCAGAGTCAGATCTACTCGTACCCTACTATCCATTCAATGTACACTACCAAAGTATCCCCCCAGGGCGTCTGCTTTGCCCTGGTCATCAGTGACAATACCATAGTCTCTAGTGAATAGCGGACCTACGGCAATTCTAGTTGAGTCTTCAGACTGTACATAGCTGAAGAATTTTTTTGGCTGTTGTCTTACAGACTGGGCCAATTTAAGCTCAAATTCCCGCTTCGAAGTTCTCAGAAGGCCTACAGTCTCGTTTTTCAGCTTGGTATAGCGGTTCCAGGCTAGCTGACTGCCGGAAGCTTTGTACTGGTTCTAGGTGCGGTTTCTACGTCTGATGGCCTTGGCTACTGCAGCCTTCCACCACATGGGTTTGCCCTTCCCACTCCTACGTTTCAAGGGTGCGAACTCTTCTTGTAGGGCATCCAGGGATCCCTTCATGGCCTGCCAGCGCTCCACGACATTAGCCCCCTCTTTCGTGTCCCCAGGTCAAACCCATCGCCCTGTTAGGAAGCTGCCTACATCCATACTACCGAAGTCCGTCATTCAGGGTCTGCATCGTCTTCGTGGATCGCTATCCTCTCAGCATGCACCGACTTTCCCTAGAATACTTACAATTTTTTTCTTCTTTTTCCTTATCTTCTTGTTCAAAATTTACTCCGTCTGCAGAACCTCAGTGGGCCTCCGTTTCCCCAGCGTGCATCATTCTCGTTTATAATGCGTCCTTGACACTGCGCTAACGGTTTTTCGATATCTCCACCGCCCAGTCCGGATTCGAAACCGGTTTGAAACTGCCGCGCAAACAATTAATAAAATGATCCATTCAAACTGTTGCTGGTTATGTCTACCTATCGCTGATACTCTCGACTTTCATGCTTTAAATTTGTGAATATTCTACCTTATTGAGCAACGTGTCACACCATGATCATGCGCTAGCGCGTGCGTCTCGACCATGGCCGAGAAATATACTATTACCATTACCAAATGTCTGACGAGCCTTGAAGGTACCTTGGGTTGCCGCATGCACAGGACCATTTTGACGCACACGTGGTCACCCTTGCCCAGCGGTGCATAACAATGCAGTCCAGACACGTCGTTGGGGAGGTTTGTTATTTCTAGGTCCAACAAGGATGGAACTCATCCAGTCCTATATCTGGTATTTTCCCTAATATAGTGATGCAACGCATTGGCATGCAACCATTCTAAGTGGGTTTGCTCGTATTCATCAAGAGGTTGAGAATATCTCAACAAGACTCTCGATTCTGGATGACAATATCGCCAAGCTTGCTCCGCTACTGTGCCTGATGGACCCCGCGGCAAGCTATACGCAACAGCAGCTTAAATCAGCCACGGACTTCCTTGACTCTGTTTCTACCGAGATCTTCAAGCGCATCTCAAATAGCAAAAATGCGATAGCCTTCAATCTCCCGGACAAGGCCCCAGTATCACAACTGTAATCCACCCTGCTCAGGGCAGCTGGCATGGAACACCATCCATGAACGTGCACAAGGTTACACAAACGTTCACCACGCCACACATGTCCTATCCTTTTCCAATTCCCTTCCGATCAAATAGCAAGAGAATTTATCAAAAGGCAATCGTCGCTTGCCCTGAACACAGCTTATAAATCGGTCAGGATTACAGCAGACAAGACTCCTCTCCAAAGAGAGGCGTCAAGGACAGCAGTAACTCCCACTAGTACCTCACAAACCGGCCCTCGGCTGAGGCTAGCCTCAGCCGTGCGATCACCTCCCCTCAACCCGGCACGCTCCGTACCAATTCAGGCGCCGGTCGACCTTGACAGCTCACCCTTGTCGGACCCACAGGTAACATCCAGTGGACGACAGGTACTTCTAAATGCAGATTCGACCCCTACCCGCAGCGTATCTACATCACCTGCCCCTAACAACGGCACGGTTGATCGGGCATTAGGGGCCTCTCCATCACCGGCCATCCCTCCACCAAGTAAGCGGGTTCGTAGGATGCAGGCTATCTCTACTCCCACTACTCCATCCGGTTGGGCCCATCCGCCTGTCCTTCCTGCCCTTACTAGATCTCTCAATTCCTCCACGAACCTTTCCGGACCAACAAAACTCGCAAGCGTGAGGCCCATTCCGGCCCATCATCACTCACAAACAGATAGAGTGGGGCCTCACTGCCAGGGCCATCCTACCATGCAATCCGAAGTAAAACCGGAAAGCAGTTGTCAAATATTTGTGGGCTCTCGGAGGCGACCGCGCCGATCCACCCACAAACCTGAACCTAACCGTGCAGACTCTAGGCCTACAGAGGGCACTAGCTCAAAGATAAAAGCATCCAGCCCATTCGAGCTGCGCTCGAATTGTCAGACAACTCACAATAGGGTCCGACCCACGCACAATCCCACTCAATATAAAGCCTTCCCAGAGACCCAGTGGCCGGCTCTCGACCCGTGTTCAACACCATCACGTATGCCTCCACGGATAATACAGTTTGCCCCGATACCAAATATGATGCCGGGCGGACCTTTCTTTCCACCACTGGCCCAACATGCCTTCGCTTCCGTGCCCTATACCTCTCGAAACGGGGTATTCGATTCTACCACTCCGGGGGTCCTCCAAGACCCATATCACCACCAGGTTCAACCCTCCCTGTCGAATATTCCTATACTCCCATTTCCTCCTTCAGTGGACTACCTCAATGCAGTCCGCAACCTTGGCACAAGCTTCAACTTCCACCCCGCCCCCGGACCGCTCCCGTTTTTTCGTCCTTATTCCTCACTCAACCACAATCCACGTATAGCATCAAGCCCCGGGCTAATGCACCAAATGTCCATGAGTCCTTACCACCTCTATCCCCCCCTAGCTCCTTCCGCGCCTCATTTACCCCCTCCAGGATTCGGCCGTTTCAATTAGAACCCCCTAACCGCTCTTCAAATTACGCTCAATTTGAAGGCCCAGCGGCGCATTTAGTCACAGGCACAAACTCCCCATCTGAAACGCGGTTAAAATGGGTCGAGCTTCGACTGCCCATCGTAAGCCACGCCTTATTTGACGATCCTTCATCACCTCACTATTTAACGTCCGCTCTCTCCTCCCAAAATTGCCCCTGCTTAGAGAGCTTGCATTAGACCTACACCCTGACATCTTACTAGTTACCGAGACGTGGCTGACGGATCACACCCCATTAAACCACGTATCCATACCCGGCTATCAGGCCACTGCCAACAGTAGATCTGACCAAAGAGGAGGCGGCTGCATCATTTACACCAGACACATATTCACGGCGAGTAGGTTCCATCATCCTATTCTAGACAACATTCCAGACTCGGTCTGGCTCACTATCAAAGAAGATCAACAACTACTTCTCGTAGGATGTATCTACCGTCCTCCAAACCAGGGCAGGCACGAGTTGACAGCAATAATAGACGCATTCAACTATGTCTCTAACCTCCCCGTAACTGCTAAAATTCTAGCTGGTGATTTCAACGTGCCTGAAATATGCTGGCATTCCATGACATCACCCCCAAAACTCCATGATTTCCTTTTGTGTATCCATGTGGGTAATTGGGTACAGCATGTTTTATCCCCCACTCGAGGGAGAAATACATTAGACCTTATCTTCTCTATTGGTATCAAGAATTTAGATACCCAAATCTTAAGTCACTTCACCGGTAGTGACCATAAGATGGTATCCTGTGTTTTTACTGCACCTTGGCCTCACACTGATAAGTCAGCAGAAACACACCTTCCGACCACCAATAAGCAATACCATAAAGCTTGCTGGAATAGTCTACCCTCTTTTATCCGTTCCTTAAACTGGGACGAATCGTTTTTATCTAATGACCTAGAGATAGCAGCTGCCCAACTGTATACTAATCTTCACTACTGCCTCGACAGAATCAATCCAGCCTCAGGGCCTATCATACGCAAACAGCGGAACTCTCTAGATCGTCTTAACGGTAACCTAGCCAAACTCCAACGAAGATTCACTAAGACGAGGGACTTCTCGTCGTATCTTCAAATAATACGTATATCCCGTACGATTAAATTGTGTTTGGATTCTTCTAAGAAGAAACAGGAACTAGATGCCTTAAGCCACCCAAACAAGGTGGAAGCACTGGCCAGGCTAATGAAGGTCAGAAACAAGCAACCTAACCAAGACATCCCATATTTGAACTATAATAATAAATGCTTGCGTGACCCTCTTTTGATTACGGAGGCTTTCAGCACCTATTTTGCCTCCTCTTTAACGACGGATGACGCCACATCCGTCCCCGTTCTAGATCCGGTGACATCAGTAACTTTCTCGACGGTAGTGTTCTACCCCGATGAGGTTTCAGTCCATGTTGCAAGAACAAGACCGTCCTGCAGGCCAGGTCCAGATGCATTACCACCGGCCATTTTTAGTCGAGGTGGCGAAGATGTTCCAATGTTGCTGACAAACATATTCAATTTGTCACTCAGGTGCAGTGTTTTCCCTTCCCAATGGAAAACTTCAACTATCATACCGATGCACAAAAAAGGATCACGTCTAGATCAAGTTAACTATCGGCCGGTGAACCACACCCCGGTCGTGTCCAGGATCATGGAGAGAATGACCAAGGAAAGGCTGACACGTCACCTTCTTGACAATAATCTAATCAACGCTGGTCAGCATGGTTTTCTGAAAAACAGATCATGGGCGACATGCATGACCGATTTCCTCAATCTGGTCACAGAGGCTGTCAATATTGGTAAATCGGCAATCGTGATCTTTTTGGACATGACCAAGGCGTTTGACCGGGTATCCCACGTCCGGTTACTACAGAAGATCAAAACTTATGGAATCGCGGACCCAATGCTCGCTTGGTTTGCGTCCTATTTAACATCCCGAGACCAGGTTGTAAGTATAGGTGGAAATTTGTCCGAACCCCGTCCCGTAACCAGTGGGGTGATACAAGGTAGTGTACTGGGCCCATTACTGTTCCTAATGTACGTTAACGACATATTTACCATTTTCCAACGTGGAGTTCCCTTTCTGTTTGCAGATGATATCAAAATCGTGTACACTTTTGAGCCCGCGGCGTTAGCCTCTACCGTAGATGACATTACAAGGGAACTGCTCGCTCTCAGCTCCTGGAGTAATGATTGGAAAATGAGTTTTTCCGCCGAAAAAAGTAATATTATTACGTATAAATGTCACGTCCCCACTGGAAGATTTAGTATAAACGGCAAATTCATCCCCAATAACTCTCAGGTACGTGACTTGGGTCTACACTACTCATGTACATTTGGCTTTTCGGAACACGCAGCCATCCAGGTGGCTAAAGCACGCCGTACGATCGGGCTAATACATCAAACATTTATTTTGCCAGAAAGTAAACTAAACATTTTTAAGTCCCATGTTAGACCTCTTCTGGAATATGGCTGAATCATTTGTTCCAACATGCGACAAAGGGACCGCATAGCGTTTGAGAACGTACAACGGGCATTCACGAAACAGCTCATAGGTTTTTCTTCGCCCTCTAATTACATGGAACGTTGTGAGCGGCTGAAAATCGAGCCCTTATGGCTACGCCGCATAAGAAATAATCTGCTATTCTTTCACAATATCTTGAAGAATAGATCATGTAGTTCAGCACCGCAGGTAAGAACCCTTTCTACTTATCCCTTACGTAACAATGAGTTCTTGGTGTCTGTCCCTTTACCGAAGCTTGCTCTTCGGTCAAACTTCTTCATTAACAAGTACGCTTCATTGTGGAATAAGCTACCACAACGAATTCGGGCGTTATCACCGACATCGGTGGCTTTCAAACAGGAAATAAGCATAGCCCTAACGGTGGACACGCTGACTAGGTTATACAATCCGTATATTTCAAGGGCTCAGGCCTTTGAGGTAGGTATAGGGTACTAATAAGTCGAATAATCGCTCTGAGCAACCTAGGTTCAATTAGACCCGCATAGGGTTGGCCCCACCGCTGCAGCAATTACGGAACTCAGCGGTTCATTCATACGATCTAGGACAGCAAAACAATCCCAACTTTTACCATCAACTTCTTCCTCCTGAAATATGCAACTCTGTGGAATAAACTCTCAGCTGAAGTCCGTTCCGTAGATTCCCTAATTATGTTTAAGTCCGGACTACACGTAGCTCTGGACATCCAAAAACTGATCGCTCTTACGAATCCTTATATGTCTTTTGATAGAGCTTATGAAGAAAACGCTGGATACTAACCTGAACCCTTGATAATCTAGGATGTGCCACACCATACGCCGCAGATGCCATCACCTAAGCGTAAACCTAACAGTTTATAATGCCCAAACAGAATAATTACCTCTAATCTAAAACCACTGTCACCCCAATAGTTCCTTCTACTTGGACTCCTCAGAAACTACTCAGTATAGAACAACCACTATACCGAAAGAGACAGTACCAGCGCAGCGCCACGCAAACAGTATGATAGTCCTGCTCGCTCTGTCTGTTATTTCAAACCTATCTTATCGCCTCGTGCCAAACTGCGTTCTGCGTAAGCAAACGGTATTGAAGGTTATCATTACTAACCACGGGCAAATCATAAATCCTTGAAATGCATACAGCTACCAAGCCTGTGTACGCAACTTCATCAGCCTGCAGCAGCATAGCTCAAATCCATTGCGAGCCTATTTTACCCATGCCCCACTCACATAGACCTAACCAATCCATTGTTTATTGTCTTCATATATTATCATAACCCACAGCTGGAACCACGTCCAGACTGCAATCTCCCTTTATTTCAGGTCGTTGTCTCCCACTATCTCAGTCGCAAAATTGGCTAACCAAGGAGGCCGCTTTGACTCGTACGGACAGAGACTCAAGTGGAGCCTACCATGGCAACTGGGACCGAAATCCAACCACACAACAGGAGATACCCTCAATTGCTTATCAGATCGTTCAGCATTTTCTAACGCGACCAACACGAATTCCAGCTCACGCGCATGCCGCTAACATACAGCCACACTCGGCTGATTGACTGACACATACTTTGCCCTGCCAGATGAAACTTACGCATTCGATGTAGTACGTTACCAGAATAACACTGAAGGCAAATGCGTCATCACATACATATATATTTGTCATTGAAGCAGCATAACGCTGAAGTCCATGCGAAGATTTTCCCACTTTATTATCCGTTAACACAGGTTATCTTTTCTCCGAACCGTAGCCGGCTGGAATTTGACTCTCCATTTCTCGAAGACCCTCCAGTTGCGCCTTCTTATTTCTGAATAGAACATGTTACTGTCCCTGAATCCAAACTCACCTTTTTATGGACTGCTGTTTCTCCCACATACACCGGCGTTCACTTTCACGAAACTGGCCTCATGTCCCCCTGCTTCAAATGTCATTCCGTTTACAGAACTCCGGTAAATCCGTCATTCAGGGTCTGCATTGTCTTCATGGATCGGTATCCTCTTCGCATGCGTCGATTTTCCACCATTTTTCTTCTTGATCAAAATTTATTCCATCTGCAGAACCTTAGTTGGCCTCTGGTTTCCTGGGCTTGCATCATTCTTGGTAATAATGCCTCCTTAGCACTGCGCTAACGATTTTCTCGATATCTCCACCGCGCACCACTGCCTGATTCGGATTCGAAACCGGTTTAAAACTGCCGCGCAAACCATTATCAGAATGGTCCATTCAAACTTTTCCTGTCATTGTTTTTTCATCTCTAATACTCTCGAATTTCATACTTAGGATATGTGAACATTTCATCTTATTGAGTAACGTGTACACCATGATCATGCTTTAGCGCGTGCGTCTCCACCATGGCCGAGAAATATACCAATATTTATTTATTTATCTATTTTTCAGGAATCCATACGGCGCCGGAATTAACATGGATTGCTCCAGTAAGTGCTGGCAGATGTGGGCACGGATGATCTTCTCAAGGACTTTACATAGGATGCTAGTTCGACTTACCGGCCTGTAGTTCTGCACAGCTGACTTTGGCCCACTCTTATGGATTGCCAAGACTGACGCCACTTTCCAGTCCTGAAGCAGCTTACCCTGGTCCAACGTGGACCTGTGCAGCCTACATACCGATGGAGCTATAAAATCCGCCAATGGCTTGATGATAACTGGATGAATGCCATCTTGGCCAGCTGACTTGTGGCTGTTCAGCTCCTGTAGGTACTCACGCACGCATTCCTCTGAGAGATCTAGCTCGTTTAACTGAGAAGAAGGATGCGTCAGAGTCAGATCTACTCGTACCCTACTATCCATTCAATGTACACTACCAAAGTATCCCCCCAGGGCGTCTGCTTTGCCCTGGTCATCAGTGACAATACCATAGTCTCTAGTGAATAGCGGACCTACGGCAATTCTAGTTGAGTCTTCAGACTGTACATAGCTGAAGAATTTTTTTGGCTGTTGTCTTACAGACTGGGCCAATTTAAGCTCAAATTCCCGCTTCGAAGTTCTCAGAAGGCCTACAGTCTCGTTTTTCAGCTTGGTATAGCGGTTCCAGGCTAGCTGACTGCCGGAAGCTTTGTACTGGTTCTAGGTGCGGTTTCTACGTCTGATGGCCTTGGCTACTGCAGCCTTCCACCACATGGGTTTGCCCTTCCCACTCCTACGTTTCAAGGGTGCGAACTCTTCTTGTAGGGCATCCAGGGATCCCTTCATGGCCTGCCAGCGCTCCACGACATTAGCCCCCTCTTTCGTGTCCCCAGGTCAAACCCATCGCCCTGTTAGGAAGCTGTCTACATCCATACTACCGAAGTCCGTCATTCAGGGTCTGCATCGTCTTCGTGGATCGCTATCCTCTCAGCATGCACCGACTTTCCCTAGAATACTTACAATTTTTTTCTTCTTTTTCCTTATCTTCTTGTTCAAAATTTACTCCGTCTGCAGAACCTCAGTGGGCCTCCGTTTCCCCAGCGTGCATCATTCTCGTTTATAATGCGTCCTTGACACTGCGCTAACGGTTTTTCGATATCTCCACCGCCCAGTCCGGATTCGAAACCGGTTTGAAACTGCCGCGCAAACAATTAATAAAATGATCCATTCAAACTGTTGCTGGTTATGTCTACCTATCGCTGATACTCTCGACTTTCATGCTTTAAATTTGTGAATATTCTACCTTATTGAGCAACGTGTCACACCATGATCATGCGCTAGCGCGTGCGTCTCGACCATGGCCGAGAAATATACTATTACCATTACCAAATGTCTGACGAGCCTTGAAGGTACCTTGGGTTGCCGCATGCACAGGACCATTTTGACGCACACGTGGTCACCCTTGCCCAGCGGTGCATAATAATGCAGTCCAGACACGTCGTTGGGGAGGTTCGTTATTTCTAGGTCCAACAAGGATGGAACTCATCCAGTCCTATATCTGGTATTTTCCCTAATATAGTGATGCAACGCATTGGCATGCAACCATTCTAAGTGGGTTTGCTCTTCAGATCCCGGCACGCAGACCTCAGCCACCCATTCGATGTGCGGAAGATTGAAGTTACCCACTATGACGGTCTGTTGTGCGTCCTCAACTAGTTCAGTATAAGTCCGCAGTAAACAAATGTCCTATTCGTGGTTAGAGTTTGTGTCCTGTAGACACAGACAACGTTGACCTTTCTGCCTGGAAGGACGATCGTAACGGCGCATAACTGGATATTGCGAGTGCATATCTCGGTCTGAGACTCGAGGTGGTTTGTACCTGACCTAACGAGGATGGCCACTCCACCACCAAGGCGATCCTGCCTATAGACTGCAAAACCGTTGCCTAATAGGCCTGGCACATGGTCTTCTTCAGAAAGCCACGTTTCCGTGACGGCAACTGTTGACGCTTTCTGTTCGTCGGCGGTTTTGGCGAGTTCCGCCCATTTGTTTCTAATACTACACGCGTTAGTATATAACACCACCGCGTTTGCTCCGTCGCCTAGGTGTCTCTTGTTATTAACTCCTCTCTGCAACTCAGGCGCAAAGCCTGATATGATGACACGTTTTTGCTTCGGCTCTCTCCACTGGTGTGCATGAAGCCGGCTAACGATCCAGAACTTCCGACGACTGCCAATCCATCTCTACAGGAGTTGCCACAACTTCCAAACTGGCAGGGTCGCACGGTCATCTGTCTTCGGACAGTACTGCCAAATTTCGTCTTCCAGCGGGTCTTCAATTACAACTATTTGCGACCCCTCCCTTGGCTTTTCTACTACTGTTGGGGTCGGGGCCTGAGAGCCGAGTACGGTCACCTCACAGGACTTGCAAAGTTAGCCGGTAAACATCCAGTTTCCTGCACTGCGAGTCCGGGGAGTTCCCGCCGTGCTGCTACTTACGGGTATCCAATACAATTTGGTATTCGTAGTAGCTAGGGGGAAGGAAAGTAAACAGGCTCGCCCCCGGGAGCAGAAACCTCACTCTAACATAGGTTCGGCGCCTCAAGTCACCGCTGTCCCCATGTGAGACATACCCCGAGTTCTCGAATGTCATAGAGATGTACATGGAATGTTGATGAGTAGGGTGATATGAGGGCTGTGATGGAGATAGGTGCATATATGAAATACAAGAGTGATGAGATTATAGAAGACTTTCGGGAGCTGCTGGTGAACGTGTCTCCTATTGGGTCTAACAGCGAAATACCAACGTTATCCCCTCTATACGACGAATAGAGAAGACTCAAGTCGGTTTATAGATGCAAGGTGTATTCTATATATCGTGACACCGAAAAAGTATCGATACGAGAGATACAACGAACGGAAAACTAAACGCAAAGGCTGTGCAGAAAGCGAACCGCGAGCGTGCACAATCGGCGAACGACCGAAAGCGAAAGTGATTCAGAACGAGATCGGCGGGAACCTCGGAAAAGTCAGTCCAGTATAACGCATGCAACCGGACAACACTGTGAGGTCGATGTCAAGCGTCGGAAAAGATTGTAGAGAGTGCAACGTTGTGGCGACGAGCCAGTAAAGCACTGTCGGTAGTATTGATTTCTTTATATAACTTACAGCTTTCTATCAGGTCCCCCTTTGCCTACGAAGATCAAGGGAGAAGAGACTTAGGACTTTAGGTCTTTCCTGGCAAGACTTACCTTGCATCCCATTTATCGTCCGAGTAAACCTTTTTGAACGTCCTCTAACATCTCTTCATCCTTCACTAGGCTCGGTACCCATGCTTGGACAAGTCTCCATGTGATGCCTTACGGTCACCTTGTATACAGTTGGTGTTACTCCAGTCTCTCTGGACACCAACTTTCGTCTTAAGTTGAAAAGCGCCCTGTTTGCCCAGACCGCTGCTTACGTGCGCTGCTCGGCGGGCTTTAAGCTCCCATGCACAAGCAAACCTAGGTCTCTTACCACAGCAGCGTACTTAGTCCTGGCTGGAACGGAAAGCCCTACGTACCTGCATTCATAGCTCTCCCTGCCTGCCAGCTAGCGTTCGCGTTTGAATTCATTCAGTGACAGCTCCCACTTTCCAGCCCGCGCACTAATCTTCTTTAAGTCGGTTTGTAGTTGCCTTAACGTGGGTTTACCCACTATTTTGATATCATCTGCGAACAGGATCCCCGGCACTCTAGTGTGTTTACCAGATCATTCACGTATACCAGAAACAACAGTGGTGCCAGAACGGAACCTTGCTGCACACCACTGCATCCCTGGACCAGTGTAGACCTGGTGCCCTCGACCTGTGCAAAGTAGGCTCTGTTACTCGAGTAATCTTCGATCCACCTCACGACCTGCGGGGCCACTCCAAGTGCATTCAGTTGGCCCAGCAAGAAGCTGTGGTTTACTGAATCGAAAGCTTTTTGGAAGTTCAGGTGGCACACCACTACTTGTTCCCCTTGGTCTAATCCGCGAGTTACCTCATCAGAAAACGATAGCAGGCTAGTGAGGCAGGGCCCTCCCTTAGCAATCCCGTGTTGCTGGTTAGCAATCAGCTGGTGAGTGCGCCGGTGTCCTGTTAGTCGTTCTCTGACCCGTCCCTCCAGTACCTTGAGGGCTACTGGTAGTAAGCTTACGGGACGGTAGTTTGTGGCCTCCTCCCGTTTACCTCCTTTGTGAGTGGGGAAAACTTGCGCCAGCCTTCAATCGTCCGGTGACCCTCCGTTGTCTAAAGATACGTTGAACAACTGTGCTAGCGATTCAGCTAGTACGCTGGCTAGGGCTCCTGGAATGGCAGGATGAACACAGTCCGGCGCCGCAGCCTCGAGCTATTCAGACTGCTCAACACCAGCTCAAACTCATATACACTAGTGACTTCACCCATGAGGATGGTCTGCTGGGTTACCGTTGTCTCATGCCGTCTCCCGTCGTGTAAACTTTGCACAATTTCAAAGAAGTTCTTCAGAGCATGCGCTTTCTCGTAAGCGATAGTTGACTGTGTAACGGTTATTCCGACTTTGAGCAACGTGTAGCCAATTCAGAACTTATCCCAAAACAAGAACAAGATTGGTTCATAGTTCCTACGGTACTGGATTAACAAGTTATACGCATAAAAGTATGCACAAACCCAGCTGTACGGCCACAACGTCTAACAACGAGGACCAGAGTTCAACAATGAGAGTCCAATTTCGGATCAGGAGTATGACACTTCACGTGAGCAAAATATTAACAAACGTTGAAATGTAGTGATTGATGCGTGTTGTGCTTGTTCCAGGGTCAATAAAATAAGGAGCATAGTCTCAACAATACAAGTACGTTACACCGCCCAGCAAATCCTCCCATGAAACGGTCAACATCCATGGAGTAGATAGGAGTACTGATTCGCCCTAACCTACCTAGGCCCTAAGTCAGCGCATACGCAGGTCACCATGGACTTCGTCTATCGCTGGTCAGCCGCAGACATGGTCTTAGCTTGATCTGTAGCCTCAACCTCGCCCCCGCCATTGTCTCCTTCAAGCAGACATATCTTACGGATATCTCGCAATACGTCTCCTTTTTTCGTTCTCACCACCACCGTGCATACGAGGCCATCAATTTCTGTACGGCAGTCCTTGATCACTCCAACCGGCCAATCGTCTTTATGTGAGTGGCTCTCCACGAGGAGGACCACATTGCCACGTCTGAACGACCTCTGTTTGGAGATCCACTTTTGCCGAAGCTGCAGTGTCGGTAAGTAATCTCCCGCCCATCGTTTCCAAAAAACATGTGCCAGGTGGTTCACTTGTTTCTATCCAACGATGTACGCCCCACGCAGGGATTCCGGTGTGGTTGCTCCTGCTTTTGACCGAAGTATTAAGAGGTCGTTGGGGGTGAGTGCCGGTTCGCCTTTCGGGTCTGGGACGATCGGCACCAGGGGTCTGTTGTTCAATATGCGTTCTATTTCTGTTAGTAAAGTAGTCAGCGTCTCGTCATCGAGGGTTTGTTGTGAGGTCAGAGCTGTGAGTATTTTCCTAGTCGATCGTGTCAGCCTTTCCCAAACGCCACCACGATGACTGGCATGAGGTGGGTTGGAGTGCCATTCTATCCCGTTTGTTACTGTGTTATTTTGTATTTTGGTGTGGTCCAGGCGGTTCCACCATTTCTCTAACTCCTTATGAGCCCCAACGAAGTTCGAGCCGTTGTCTGAGTATACGTTTTTGGGAACGCCCGCCTAGCGGTGAACCTTTGAAAGGCCATTAGAAATGAATCGGTGGTCATATTATGCACTGCTTCAAGATGGACTGCTCTGGATTGTAAACGTGTTATCAGACAGCCATACCTCTTTCGCGTGTTCCTTTGCAGTCACACAAGTAACATGTCAAAACAGTCGACGCCAAGTTCCACGAAAGGGCACCATCCCGGTTGAACTCTTACGGCTCGAAGGGGGGCCACCATTTGTTGGCCCGCTACCGCTCTCCGGCGACGACAAGTGATGCAGTTGCCTATGACTCGCTTGATTGTCTCCGGTCCTGTTGTCACCCAAAATCGCCGACGTATATTGTTTAATAAGCGATTCAAACCTGCGTGTCCCCCTTTTCGATGTACATGGTCTATCAGGCATCTCGTTATGTAGTGGTCACCAGGGATTATTATGGGGTGTTTTGTTTCGTACTCTAGATTTGAATTCGTCAGCCGCCCTCCAACTCTCAATAGTCCGTTGGCTCGCATGGGGTTTAGTCTTCGGATACTACTGTGCAACAGCCTGCTTCCTTTGGCGTTATCATCTATCCTGGCTAGCTCACGGGCCTTGAACGGGAAAGCGTCTAGTTGCAGTAGGCGTAGAACGTCGAGTTCGGCTTGATTCAGTTCGCCCGGTAGCATCGTCCCTACATTCAATGTGTTTTGTGGTCTTGCGCCTTTTATAATCAATAAGAGTACATTGTATACTGTCCACCAGACTACGGCTCTGAACATTTTTGTCCAGTTAGGAAATTGGCACAGTTTTTCTACTAGGCTTACGCTTCCCGTGCAGTTTGTAGCCAGTATCAGTCTTTTGGTCCCGATATCGCCATCATCAGCCTCAGGTATTAATAGCGTTAGCCACATTTCTTTAGCTGCAGTTAGGAAGTCCGGTCCCATTGTCCACATCCGCAACCTCTCTAGTGTTTTCAGGCCCCTTGAGCAGAAGTCGGCCGGGTTACTGGCGGATTGTACACAGTGCCATTGATCGGTTTTAGTCGACTCGTGGGTTATAGTGAGTCTGTTGGCCACGAAGGTGGTAAAGCGGATGGTAATGTTGCTTATGTAGTGTAGCATCGTGGCTGAGTGCGTCCAAAAGTTTGGTTCCCAGTTTATCCGATCGAAGCATCTCCTAATCAGCGCCGCGGCTTTCAGGGCCAGTGCTGCTGCCGTCAGTTCCAGCCTTGGAATGGACGCCGTTTTCAGTGGAGCCACTCTCGCCTTTGCGAGTAGTATCTGGCTGTGCTGTCCACCATTTGCGTCCACCCAGCATCAGCAAGCAACTATCCCGTAGCCTATTTCTGATGCATCGGAAAATAAGTGGAGTTGGGCGCCGTTTGTGCATTTGATTCTTGTTAAGCATCTTTGTATTTTGATCTCACCAAGTTGCTCCAGGCTGTGCAGCCAGTCGCGCCATCGATTATCGTCGCCATCCTGGAGATGTTCGTCCCAACCCATCCCTCTCTGGCACAGCGATTGCAGCAAGCACCTTCCCGGTAACAACCATGGGGAAACGAAACCTAGGGGATCATAGAGGCTTGAGACAGATGACAGGATTCCTCTCCGTGTGGCTGGTCGTTTGGATAGGTCCAGAGTGAATATGAATTCATCACCTCCGGGTTTACACTGAAGTCCAAGCGTGTGCTTCATTCGTGAAAAGGATCCCGGAAGCCCTCTCGTACACTCCATTTTCTCGGACTTCGGGATAACATTGAGCACCTCTTGGCTGTTTGAAGTCCATTTAGTGAGGTTGAATCCCCCGGCCCTTCGAGTGGCGATCAGTTCGGTCATATAAAGAATAGCAGTATTTGGGTCTTCAAAGGAACACAGTAGATCGTCCACGTAGAAGTGGTCCATTGCTCTTCCTAGCAAATTGCTGGTGCCGCCGAAATGCTTGAGGGTTACACGGAGGGCAAAACTAGCACAGAAAGGGGGTGATACCGCCCCAAATGAATGAACGGTCAGCCTGTACTCGTCAGGTGCGCGATTTGCATCGCTTTCAAGCCACCAGCGAAGACGAAAGGCGTCCCTTTCTTCAACGGGCATCTTCACTTATAGTATAGTTTATAGTATATTTCTTGACCGTCGTCAATACACATGCACAAGGCAAGATCAGAAACATTTCGCGTATGTCCGCAGAGACGGCCACTTTTCCTAGCCGAAAACGACATGAAATCTCGACTAGTGGTGTTGTCCAGTCTGGGCCCTGTAGTATATGATTGTTGAGTGACAGACTCTGACATTTTGCGGCACGGTCGAAAACCACTCTGACCTTCCCCGGTTTCTTTGGGTTCACGACTGGTGATGGGGTAGGTACCACCTCAAATTTGCGCTAGTTACCGCTGTATCCACTCTTTCCATATAACCCGAATCGATGTTATTTTGTATGGCTCGCGTGTATTCTATCCTTAATTGTGGTTCTCGAATTAGCCTGGTTTTGAGGAAGCATAATCTTTTCAGATCCATTTCTCGGCTGTTTGGCATAGGTTTTATGTTGGGTCTCCACGGGACAGGAACCTCGAAACGATCTATTACATACTTGACGTTCTTGGCTACCATTTTAAAAGCCGACCTATCTTCTCGTGATGGGGCAGCTCTATCAATGGCCAGGTCGGCAAATTCGGTGTTATACAGCTGTTGGAATGCCTGTTCAATGTTCGCCGTTTCCACCGAAGTGCAGTTTATTTGGATTTGTTTGCCGCATCTTCCGTTTGTACTACCATATAAAGTCCAGCCGAATATAGTGCGTACTTCATAGGGTGCTTTGCGGATTTCTATTCTTTGATCCAGGACCCAAAGCGCTTCCGGTGCATCGCAACCGATAAGCAGATCAATTTCGTTATTCTGCCACTCCTCGATCGTAACCTCGTCGAGATGCAGCCACTGAGTCAGAATCGATTGCACTGACTAAGGTGCTCTCATCGGCAGGTCCTTTTTGGTGCATGCTTCTAAAGTTTCTGCTCTGTCGTTGTCGACCACGGAAGCGAGTTGTAAGTGCAGTTTGGTCGACTGGATGACTTCGGTGCCACTCACTGTGCTCACTGCTAATGAAGATTGATTCCCTCTAATCCCATTTCTCTCTGCGAGCTCCTTCCTCACTAGCGTGGTATCCCAGCCACTATCTAAGAAGGCCAACGCTTTGACCACCCCAGTTGGGGTCACTACTGACATGGCAACCGCTCCAAAACGTACCGGATTACTGGCAGACCGCGATGTTGAACATATAACACTGGGCTTGGTACCCGCCTCGGGTAGAGTTACTCTCGCCCGGTGCAGCAATCGATGGTGTCTGCCCGTGCAGCCCTCGTAATCACATCGGCTCCTTGTTATAGTTATAGTATATTTTTTGACCGTAGTCAATACACACGCACAAGCTGCCGCCAGGTGCGTGGTGTTGAAACAAATAAAACACGTTCCTGCCTTCCTCGCCATCCCCCACCGTTCGTCTATTGCCGCGTTGCCGAACTTGGGGCATTCTGGTAATCCATGGCTAACACCACAGGATCTCCAGTTCTGTTGCGCCCTTGCATCGCGTGAAATGGCGTGCGCATTGGTCCAAGGCTGGTATTTTGGATAATCCCGTGCAAGGGTTTGACTAGATTTGTTTGTCCGGTTGCTGTCCCCGATGAGTCGGCCGAACCTGCTGTCAGCTATCTTGGTTTGCCTGTCCAAGTATTCGGGCAGGTCTTCGAAGTTAGCCTCCCTGTCGCTTCGGCTTATCCGTTCCTCCTCTTCCGCCCACCGACCCTGTAGTTCGGGAGAGAGGTGACGGACTAGGTTTTCCAAAGTGTGCATGACATCTACGTCAGCCATGTAACCTTAATGGTCGAGGGCAATTGAGCAGTTCTGCATCTTAAACACCAGGTCGGCCATTGTGTAGACGTCGCCCTTGGTTCTCTTTGTCTCTACCATCACGCCTTCTATTAGGTTACGGGCTACTTTGAACGGTTGGCCAAACAAGTCCCTTAGGATCTTCCTTGCTCGGGTGTAGCCTTGTTCTGGGTCGAGCATGGTACACCCGTCGATAGATTCTCTCGCGCGGCCTCGACAGTAGTGAGTAAGGCAGAGATGCCCTTGTCCGGGGTCGGTTATCTTATTTTCGACGAACGTCTCGAACTGCCTGACAAATTTGCAGTAGTGTTCAGGTCGCCCGTCGAAAACCGTCAGTTATACTGTGGGCAAATCGATCGACGGTGGTTTGTAGCCAGCGACAGGCGTGGGGTTCCCTATCTTATTGCATCCTGATCTATCGGAAGTGTCGTAGTCGCTGGTCTCAAGCTCGTGCTCTTTCTATGTACACTTCTTTTCTGCTTCCTGTGCCTGTTGTCTAGCCGAAAGTAACTGTCGTCCTAGGTCTAGTGTTTTCAGCCTATACAGATCAAAATCCTTACAGTCCATATTGCCCTCAGTAACACGTGACCAGCACTGAGGGGACTAGGCGATCTAACATTGAATAAAGAACGAAATGTACCCGAAACCTCCCCAGTGACTTGCCGTATTACTTCCTGTCCAGGTTCCAGTGTTTTCGATCCTTTTCTTGGCATTTTGCGTGTTATTCCTCGTTCCAAATTGATCTATTGAGTATTGTAACACACGTTTGAGCAATGCGTAGCCAAATTCGTAACGGATCCCTAAATCAAAAAGACGATCATCCGTGATATTCTACAAAACCAGATTATTGAATGAACGATGACACCAAAAAGATACAAACCTCAGTAATGTGATCAAAAGGAATCAACAAACGAGAAACCGAGTTGAGGCGTGCAAGCGAGGAGCACGTGAGTCACGCAGGTCCAGAACAAGGTTATGACAAAGTAGCGCTCTGGGCGCGAACAACCAACAATTGGTCCATAAAAATGAGCAGTTCGTAGAGACATGTCGATATGTAGACAAGTGAGCGATGTGAAGAAAAACACTGAATCGCAAGGGTTTAGGGGATTTTCCACGACCGGTCGTTACAGTCTGTCTCGAAATAGGAGGAGTCGACTACTGGGATCGCAGAGCCTGACGTCGCTGCACTGGCAGAAACTTGTATGAAGTTAGATGCTGGCAACAGACTCTTTCGCGGATATGTTGCCTGCAGATGGGATAGAATAGATAGAAGGCAGTTGGGTGGAGTAGCACTATTTATACGGACCGACAAAGGTCGTCGGGAGGCTCCGTTCGACTTGGTCTCTGTTAATGCACAGGCCAGATCCTGCTGTATCAGGATCGAGGTGCGGACAGTCTGCGTTATTTGTATCTACAGGGCACTGCTAGCAACGGTTAAGGGAGACGTCGAGCTTTTGCAAATGCTGGAGGCATCTCTGGAACGGACCAGGGAATTCGCCTTATTAGGGATCTTAAGGTGCCAGAAATTAACGGAAAAGGCGGAACCGCACCATGGGGATCAACGGGCGGCAAGTTTCTGCAGTAAGTCTATTTGCATGTACTTGCTCAGCTAGTGACGCAGGCTAATAGACACAGAGATGGACAGCTCCCGTCTCCCTTCGATTTAATCATAAACCGGCAACATCAGAACGTTGAAGAAGTTAAGTGGGAAGAGCCAGTGGGCAAAAGTGATTATGTGGTCCGAAGGGTTACACTAAGACTTAGCGAGGAGCCGAAGGAAATCGTGTTACGTAGCAGCCATGGGAGAGTCAATATAGACGAACTGGAGAGGGCAGCGGAGGATGGTCAGAGGACACCGAGTCGAACAAACTCTTCCGTAGAGGAATTTTGAGGGGCTACTCGGACTTACAGAGGCGTTTGCACCTCTGAGGGTGGTGTGGGGTAGAAATCGAGCCCCGTGGTGGGAGCCAAAAGTCCGCGGGGTTACAGTCATTTGTGTGTAAAGGTAGGCGGCGTGCAAGCTGTAAAGAACTCGGGTATGAAACTCAGGTGGCCAGGAACCAAGCCCGAGAAATCCAAAGGGTAGAGAATTATTCTTTCGAGCGTCGGTTAACTGCATCGGTCCGCACAAACCAAAATCGGTTCTACACTTTCGTCCAATCCCGCAAACGTATGAGAGGAAGTACGGCAACTTCTTAAGGGGCAGAGGGACAACTCGCTCCAGCGAGGGAGACAGGGCCAAAGTTCCCCTGGCATTCTTCAAAAGCATACGTCGACCAGCTAGTAATTCAGAGGAAGGGATGGAGGGACCATAGGCGCCTTTAATACCCGAAGTTAGACCGGAAAAAGAGGTGCACTCGAAGCTGCGAAACTTGAATAGAAATGAAGCCGCATGACCAGGTGGGATCCACTCAGCCATCGTTCAAACTCTGGCCGGAGTCCTGAGGGCCCCCGTGATGGAAATGTATGAAACGTCACTTAGAGGGGACACTGTGCCAGGAGACTGAAGGAGGGCAACAGTGGTGGGAATTTACGTGAGAAAACCCTGGCAAAAGACCGGAAATTACCGGCCGGTTAGCTCAGCTTCAGTACTGTGTAAGTATCTGAAGTGAATAGCCGGGAAACAGATCTCTAGGCATTTTTCTTAACATAACCTCATATCCAATGCGCAGCATGGTTCTGTGGCAAGACGATATTGTCTGACGAATTTCATGGCGTTCCTCGATGAGGCAACCAAGGTCCTGGACGAAGGAGAGTCGATTTCTGTCCGGTAAGTGAGCTCCGGCAATGCGTTTGATTCTGTAAATCAGATATTTCTGGACTTCAAGCTGCAGTCTACGGGGTTGGTTGGGAAGGCAAGGCAATGGGTAAGTAGTTTTTCCACTGGGTTAACTTTTATTGTTAAGCTGGGTAGGCAAGTCTCAAGATCGGAAGGTGTAACTCGTGGGGTGCCACAGGGCTCCGCGGTCGGTCCTCTGCCGCTCCTCATCTTCATAGACGACCTGACGCATAGGCTTGCAAGCCCCACAATCACGTTTGCCGATGACGTCGAGATCTCCGGAGCAGATATAGAACTTGACATGTTGGTAGTACAAAACTGGTCGCACAAATGGGACCTTCCAACAAATCTCACCAAGTGTCAAAGTTTGATCATAAATACAAGGGCTGGAGGGAGTGTTGTGGTATCTTTGCAAATGGTGTCTCAGATCAGAGACTTGGGAGCAGTACTAGACAATTGCTTCAGGCCCTCGAAGCAGTGCACTGCAGAAGCGAACATGGTCAGGAAAGAACTCCTCTGAGTTAGATCAATTGTGTCGTGCAGGTAGCCGGAGATTTTTGTTTCCATATACAACGCGACATTTGGGCCGCACGCGGAGTACTGCGTGTAGGCCTGGACACCGTACTACCGAAAGGACATAGACTACCTGGAGAAATGCTAGGGCTAGTAACTAGAACGGTGACCAGGCAGGGGAAGTTTAGCTGCACAGAGAGTCTCCGTGCCCTGGATTTTTTCTCGATGAAAAGGCGGCGCGCTCGAGGGAATTTGATAGAAACGTTCAAGGTGAGGAAGGGACTGCCAGGTGTAATCGAGAAGACCTCTTCTCTGCGATCCCAGTGAAAGACAAAAGGAAGCATAGCCTTAAAATACGAAGAAAGCTTTCGAGGCTACAAATCGGGGCGAACTACTTCTCAAATAGAGTGGTACTCTATTGAAATAAGCTCCCGGGAGGGCTCATAGGCACCACAAAAGTGGAGGCTTTTACGAAAGCAGTAGACCATTGTTGGGTGGCAGTGTACCCCGAATTATGTTAGGCCGTTTTTAGGGTCAGAAACAACTTACTCATTGTTTCCGTCTTTCTCTGCCAGGGGCAATACTGGACAAAATTTCTGCCCTTCGGAAGAATAAACCCTCGCAGTGTCGGGAGCTACAGAAAAGTGGTGACAACACAACTATCTGGACAGGCGCTTGGCTCGAGCCTCACCAATCCCTGTGCAAACTGAACTGGGCTGTACTGAAAGTGCGCGCTACTGCGCCGCGCCGTGAACCGACGCTGCGTGGATCTCAGGTTTTATCCGAAAATGAACATTACGAGGTGGGCCAACTAATATTGGTCTGGAAAAACCCTGTGATAAAGTTCCAGGAGAACGGAGATCACGAGATGGAGTATAGTGTTAGCCCAACATAACTCCGCAACCATTGATCTTGCCCACAATGTAAGCCCTGTGTAGCTTGTTTGTTGTCTCCATCGCTGGGGCGTATCCAGAGTCCGACTATTTTGTCCTTCTCTTGAAGAGCAGTAAGCATTCATCTTGGAACTTCAAATTCTATAACTTCTAGAATGAAAAGTCATACTTCAGAGGGAATGCCTATGTCTAAGAGCCGCATCACAAAGTGCCGAGAGGAGGGAAAAAGGACGGAATTTTTGCGACATACGGGAGCAGTGTTACCATCGAAGGTATGGCGAGCTTCTGTTAGTGAACTCAAACTGTGCGTGTAGAATCCCAGTTTAAAGAGCATCTGTACTGTCTGCGTAAACTCGTGTAGGTAGCTGCTAAGCGGGGGCTCAAGCGAACGAGAACTAACCAACGGCTGTGAAACTACAGTGATCCAGAATCGATCGCAGTGCACATATACTAGCACACAAAAGAAGGAAATGCAAGGGAGTCTTGGAAGTTTGGAGCTGTCTCCTGTGGGCAAAATATTCGGAATCCAAAAAACGGCAAACAACGGAGACAGTGAATCAAAAAAGTTAAGGGACCAAACAGCTACTATGGCGCAAAAACTGGCAAAGTTTGAACACACCGGAGTAATAGCCACCCGTAGGCAGAGAAACGTCGTTATCAAGGGGATACCTGAGCAGTTCCACTGGTCAACTAGATAACGATTCAGAGAGCTAAGACACCAGGTCACAAACCCTCTGGGACTGGTTGGTGTGCCTGAGCAAGCCCTTTGGAAGAGAGTTCTAAGACTGGGCCGTTGGTCAGCCAAATCGAGGAAAAACCAGGCCCCACGCCTGTGTTGGTCGAGTTCGAAAATCCACCCTGCCAAGACAGGTTCTTAGCACCAGCGGACCAAATTGTTAGGCACACAAATGGAGTAATGCTTGTGAAACCCGACCATTCGGGGTAAGGCTCCAGAAGCGCTTCCGGTGGGGACCCGACCTACAAAGTACCCACATCTCCCCCTATGATGAGCACGAGACCAATGGTAGTAGCCCACCATGTGCCCCGAGCAGCATCACCAGTGACTGGCCCTTCTATGGGGAGCCAGTAATACCATAGTAGGGACGGCAGAACAAGCATCAGTCCGGCCTCCCTCCCCGAAAACTCTAATCCAGTAACAAAAATTGGGGAGAGTATCGGGCAGTGAGTCCGAGAGCCAACTGGGGGGAGAGATTAATAAAGTCCAACGGGAGGGCGAGACCGTATCCCCTGCGGGGGAACTCAGAGTAGTATACACTAAGGCTTGCAGAATATTGAAAAAAGATAAATGAACTCTAGGTTGAAACGATTGGAGCCGACTGCGTTGCGATAACAGATAAGTAGTTACGCCAAAATACAGCCACGGAGCTGCTGCTCGCCAAAGGATGTTGTACCTACCGGAAAGGGATGATTGCAGGGTATGGGGAGGAAAACTGCTATCAGTGAACGAAAACCTTTTACAGAAATCTAGCAAAGTTCCGCATACCCCAACTGTATAAGCTTTACTATGCCGCCCACTATCTCCGGGATCTCTTATGGATAGATGATGCGCATAAAGCAGCTCAAGTGCTAATCAGGAAGAATACCTTTTATTGTTCGAATATCTTGCTATGGTTGCCTCGCAGGCTTCCCGAATTTTTTTGAGGAGGGATTTTAAATCCCCGAGACAATTCGGGAGAGCCTATATTTATCTGGCTGACACATAATGCAGTGGGAGGTTAATCGAGCTGGTGGGCTAAATACCAGTCTTTCAGCATGCCAACCAGCCGACCAGGTGGTAGAGACTGGTCGTGTAAAATCCCCTAAAACCTTTACAGTTCCATGTTTTTCTTAACATCACTCACTTGTCTACACTATCGACATGTCTCTACGAACTGCTCATTTTTATGGACCAATTGTTGGTTGTTCGCGCCCAGAGCGCTACTTTGTCATAACCTTGTTCTGGACCTGCGTGACTCACGTGCTCCTCGCTTGCACGCCTCAACTCGGTTTCTCGTTTGTTGATTCCTTTTGATCACATTACTGAGGTTTGTATCTTTTTGGTGTCATCGTTCATTCAATAATCTGGTTTTGTAGAATATCACGGATGATCGTCTTTTTGATTTAGGGATCCGTTACGAATTTGGCTACGCATTGCTCAAACGTGTGTTACAATACTCAATAGATCAATTTGGAACGAGGAATAACACGCAAAATGCCAAGAAAAGGATCGAAAACACTGGAACCTGGACAGGAAGTAATACGGCAAGTCACTGGGGAGGTTTCGGGTACATTTCGTTCTTTATTCAATGTTAGATCGCCTAGTCCTCTCAGTGCTGGCTTATGTTTTATTGAGGGTAATACGGATTGCAAGAATGCCGGTCCATTTGAGCTGAGGATAGTAGACCCAGAACAACAACTGTTACTGGCTAGGCAGGTGGCCCAGGAATCAGCGGAGAACAGCAGACTGAACGTGAGAGAGCAAAAGGTCAACGACTACAGCCTATCCGACAGATCAGGACAAATTAAAGTAGGAAAATCTACGCCAATCGTCGAATATAAAACATCAACGCTACCAACGATCGACCTTCCAAGAGTAGAACTGACATTTATCGACGGCCGATGTGAACATTACAGCAAGTTTGTCAGGCAGTTCGAGACGTTCGTCGAAAACAAAATAACTCACCCCGGGCAAAGGCTTCTCTATCTGACTCACTACTGTAGAGGCCGAGCAAGGGAAGCCATTGATGGGTGTACCATGCTCGACCCTGAACAGGGCTGCCCACGAACAAGGAAGAATTTGAGGAACCCGTTCGGCGAGTCATTCAGGGTAGCTCGTAGTCTAACAGAGGGCGTGAAGGTAGAGGCCACAAAAACCAAGGGCCACATCTATACAATAGCCGACCTATCAATCGAAATGCAGAACTGTCCAATAGCCCTCGACCATTTAGGTTACGTGGCTGCCCCAGATGCAATGCACACCTTGGAGGGCATAGTCCGTCACGTCTCCCCCGAACTACAGGGTCGGTAGACGGAAGAGGTGGGACGCATAAGCCGAGGCGACCGTGAGGCTAACTCCGAAGACCTGACCGAAAACTCGGGCAGGCGAGCCATGATAGCCAACAGCAGATTTGGCCCACTCATCAGGGTAAGATCCGGCTCTGCGCTACACCGGGTCTCTATTTTCTCTGGGTTATTTTTGGTTTTTGTGTTTATAAAGCTTATAACCGTCTGTCATTTAGCTAGAAAGGCTCAGGAGAAATACCCGAAATTTTGTACGTGGCTTTACTCGAAAATTTTAACCTACTGACCCATAATCTTTCCGCCTTCTTCACATTATCTCCTGAACTACTTATGGTAACTCCAAAGGTCCACCGCAAACATGCCAAGGTCCCGGGTACCAATCAGGTGATTCGTACTGTCAGGCTCAGAAAAACCAGGAACACTCAACCTCAGTCTGCATTCAGTCCATGCTCAGCAGCTCTCGTTGATGCTTGTGATTTAGTCAACAAGAAGATTAACGAAGTAGATCAAAGAGTGGCTGACCTGCATAACCAGATCCAGTCCATCGATGATACTCTATTGAAGATACTCCCTATATCTAGCATAATGGTACCCACCCCTGTAGCTAATCGCCAAAGCCTAGCCATGGCGGGCCGTTTCTTGGACTCAGTTGCGACCGAAGCTCATATGCGTATGGTCAAAGCCAAAAACGCGATAGTTTTCAATATCCATGACCGACTGCCCCTGCCGTTAACCAAACCCGCCATACTGAAAGCTTGCAACATGGCACACCACAGGTGCTATTGCACTGGGCTGCGCAAAAAATCACAACGCAACGACTGTCTTTTGAAGTTCCAATTCGCTGACGAAGTAACAGCTAGAGAATTCATAACCAGTTGGCGAATCCTTGCTAAAGCCACCCCATTCAAAAGAATCAGAATATTACCGGATAAAACGCCCCTCCAAAGAGAGAGTTTTCGATCACTAAAAAGTACCTTAGCTTTACCAACTCAACCTGTGGCTGAAATACCAGTCGCCGCGCCTTCTCGCTGCCTGTTGAGCCACCCGGCAACACAAAAGCCCTCAGTTGCCTGCACTACTCTGGTTGACCTGGACCTGACCACAAACCCATCTCCAGCACATCCCCCTAGTAGACGGCCCTGTCTTCTACCATCAACCTCCGCTCCCACAAAAGGAAACGATACCCATGCCAAACCCACTATTAGCCCAGGGCCACCAAAGTCCCGCGCATCCATGCCTGCTGCTGCTAATGCCGACCTAATGCCCACCGTCTCACCACCGAAAATGACTCCGGGGAAGTCTGTTGCTAACAGCCCGTCCTGCCCTAATTCATGTCCCACCGTCTTGCGGATACAAATCGTTCATAAAAGCCACGATCTACCATATAACCAATCGTCCCATCAGCTGACCGAATTTTGTGTCCCCCACAGCTTTCAGCTACTCCGGCTACTCCCGTAATCCCCCCCCGTAAGTCTTCTCAGGGCCCCATTTAGACTGTTGCGCTACACCAGATCGTTTTGCGTGCTGTTATCGATATAGTTTTCATTCATCTGTCTTAGGGAATACTAAAAATTATATTTTCTTAGAGCATTCCGTTAACCCATAGAAATTCAGATATTTTTTTTCTCAGTGGTAAATTCTAACCCAGCTCTAGTTTCCGTTACTTTTCCACCTAATTCACAGCATCTTTTTGATATTTCAAAATGCCACGTGTAGCAAAGAAGACTTCCAATACTACCCCGTCCACGCATACCCCGGTCACTAGGAAAAATAGGCTTCTTCAAACTCCCGTGGCCTTAAAACAATGTTCGGTTGACCTCTGTGACTTTGTAGGCTTGGCGACTGAAAGAACAGCTGTTCTAGACCGAAGTATTTCAGATATAAAGTCTCGGCTTCTGAATTTGGAAGATACGATATCTAAACTGGCCCCCTTACTGTGCATCACTGAACGCATCGAAAATTCCACCTTACAAAACCTGACAGCTGCGGGCCGCTTTATCGACTCTGTTGCATCCGAAGTTCTCATAAGAGTGAGGAACTCTCGTAATGCAGTCGTGTTTAATGTCCCAGAAAGAATACCTCTGGAGCATGTCAAGCACACACTGTTGAATGCATGTCATGTGGCCCACCTTCCTTGTCAAATGACAAGGCTGCGTAAGCGCGTTCAGCGCTTCAACTGTCCAATCCTTATGCGATTTGCAGATGGTCTGTCTGCCAAAGAGTTCATAAAAGTGCGTTCCACTATAGCTTCTAATTCTCCTTATAAAAACATAAAAATAGCCGAAGAAAAAACCCCACTTCAAAGGGAAATTACCAGATCTCCTTCGACTTTCCCCACTAGAACGACGCCTGATAGTTCTGAGCCTTCAACACAGACGGCTGGTCGCTCCACAGCTCCTTCTCAAGTCCCCACTGCTTTATCTTAACACGCGTCTCTCGCCTCTTCACAACCGCCCACTGCCTTCTCATCTGCTTCCGTACTGTACTCTTTAAAATCTAATCCCATTACTGTTGATCTTGACATTTCCGCTTCTCCCCTTTTACTGCCACCCAGTAAGAGACGCCAATTATTGCCTCGATCTCCCACTTCATCGCCTGTTGGATACACCCCGAACTCTAACTCGCCATCTGTTCCCTCCGGTGATAAACTACTCGCCGTCCAGAGGAATAGGTCTAACAGTCTTCCCATTCTTCTCACAAGCCCCTCCCACATTCAACTGTCTCCTCTTAAATCAACTCGCTTTAACTCACCAAATAAGGTTTCGACCTTAGAAAATACCCCTTGCTCCAATGCATCGGTGATCCCTACAAATTCACCGTGCTCACTGCCTGTCAATACCGAAATACGGCCTCCACATGCCGTCCAATCTGCCACACGTCGTACTTCTCACCTAAAAACTATCTCCACTGCTCCCGCTTCTAACTGCTCCATATTTGGTGTTCCACCCAACTTGAGTTACCCCTACCACAATGTGCAGCTTAACCTACCACCCTACACCCCTATTCCTCACACATTTTCAACCCTGCCCTCTGCACCCCCCCCCCTCAGCCAATACTCGATTCCGACTGGCCGGTATTTCTCGACAGCTCCTGATCACCCCTGTCTGCTATCGAACCGCCAAACCCCACAGGTTTTTCCCTTTGCTCCGATGTTTCCCCCTCCGTTGATGCCCAGTTTCTCTACCCCTCAGCAGTCCCTCTCACTGCAACATTTAATCCAGCTTGGCTGGAAGCCACCCCATCTGAACCTCCACTAGCCCCAACATCAACATATTCCCCTTTGACCCTAATCTTCGCTCCTTCCAATCGCGATAGCCTGCCTCCTTCCAAATTACACCACTCCTCTGATGTGCCTATACCACCTCCCACAAATGGTATACCTCTAGCCTTATTCAACTCGCGTTCTATTCTTGACAGACTCCCGCACCTTAAAAAACTTGTCCTTACAAATAATTACGACATTATCTTAATAACGGAATCCTGGCTTTCTGAGAGCACTTCCAATGATCAAGTATCTTTGGTAGGGTACTGTCTTCTAAGGACCGATAGACCGAACCGGCTTGGTGGTGGGTGCCTAGCCTACGTCAAGGAAGTCTACACCATGACCCCTCTTTTACATACGGCACTCGATTCTATTCCCGATTCTCTCTGGTTCACTATGAACCTCCAAACCACTGTTCTTCACATTGGCTGCGTGTATCGATCACCAAATTCCCCCAGTTCGTTGTTTCCACTTCTCATTAGGTCTTTCGAATACCTCTCTTTGCTTCCTTCTGGAACAAAGCTTATTGCGGGTGACTTTAATCTCCCTCACATCTGTTGGCCCACCCTCTCGGCTCCTCCCAATCTTATGGACCTGATCACTAGCATTCATCTTGGCGGCTGGACACAACATGTTGTCGAACCTACCAGAAATGGGAACATACTAGATCTGGTATTTACTCATAACATGCCTCTCATCGACGTTACCGTAACACGAAATTTCCCCGGAAGTGACCATAAAATGGTTATCTGCCATCTGCTCCTTAGTGGCCCACCTAGTCCCGCACACCCCCTAACAATACATTCCTATGAAGAAATTGGGCCTTGCTAATCACGCTTCTTCGGCAGAAAGACTAGGGTGATTATTTCCTCACCCAGGACCCTCAGCATGCTGCGGATATTTTCTACTCCTTCTTTTCCGATTGTCTGGAAAAATTGTCCAATACTGCCCAGGCTGTACCTAAAAAGAGGTCGTCTGTCTCGCCACTCCATAAGAAGTACCATAAACTTCTCAAACAACTACATAATTCCAACGACTTTTCACTTTTCATTCGTCTAAACCGCCTCTCCACACTTATTCAACGACAAGATAATACGCGACTTCGTGAACAAGAAGCTAAGGCTTTGAGCCATCCTAACAAGTCGCAACTTCTTTCTATGTTGCATAAGTCTAGAAACGCTGATGTTAAGGCCGACTTCCAACTTATAATTCTGGATAATAACTCATCTATCACCTCCCCACCTTGTATAGCCGAAGCCTTCAATGCATTCTCTGCTTCAGCCATGGCTCCAGCTACTGTCATTGCCCCGCCTTCATCTTCACCACTTACCGACTCTGTCCTTTCTACGATACCCTTCGATGCCCGGAGTATTTACAAGCTACTATCCAATAGCAAACCCTCTCCTCGATTAGGCCCCGATGGCTTACCACCAATTGCACTCGTCAATGGTGGACCGGATCTCCCCCTGCTGTTGCTTAACCTTTTCACACTTTCACTTAATGGTAGCACCGTACCTGCTAATTGGAAGCGCTCTGTAATTGTTCCCATTCATAAAAAAGGACCTTTACATGAGGTATCCAATTATCGCCCTATAAACCATACACCCATCTTATCCAGAATAATGGACAAAATAGTTAAAGATAATGTTATTACCTATTTATTAAGCCTCAGTCTTATTAGTCACAACCAACATGGATTCCTCCGTTCACGGTCCTGCATGACTTGTCAGTACGATTTTCCGAATCTCGTCACCGACTCTGCTGAAAGTGGGAAATCTCCTGTTGTTCTTTATCTTGATTTATCCAAGGCATTTGATCGTGTCCCTCACCCCCACCTTTTAACAAAGCTACGGTCATTTAGGATTGTCGATCCACTTCTTTCTTGGTTCTCGTCTTACTTATCTCACCGTTCACAGGTTGTCTTAATTAACGGGCACACCTCTAATCCTAAGCCTGTTACTAGCGGTGTTATTCAGGGCAGTGTTTTGGGCCCCCTGCTTTTCCTCTTATATATAAACGATATGCTTCCGACAATACTTAATGGCACACCGTTTTTGTTCGCGGACGACATTAAGATAGTCTACACTTTCTCGCCTGGCAACCTCAGTACTACTATCTCTAAAATCTCTGCTAATTTAGCCGCTCTTGATGAATGGTGCTCAACCTGGGCGATGAAATTCTCCGCCGACAAGTGTATTTTCCTTACTTACAAATGCCAGGTTCCTCCTGGTTCTTTATGCATTGGCGGTTCACCCATCGACAGCCAGCCTTTAGTAAGAGACCTTGGCTTAAGTTATTTTTGCTCTTTCGACTTCTCGGAACATGCTGTCCTCCAAACGGCGAAGGCTAAAAAGTGTCTTGGTCTTCTGTTCAGATCTTCTCAGCTTAGGCAGAGCATTCTCTACATGTACAAAGTACATGCCAGGCCCCTTCTCGAATATTGTCCCCTAATCTTCACTAGCATGAGAAAATACGACAGGATTATTATCGAATGTATTCAAAGGAGATTCACAAAACAGCTTATCGGTTGGTCGTCCAACTTAAACTACAGGGAACTATGCTTATCTCTCAAAATCGAACCACTATGGCTTCGGCGCATCAAGCTAAATTTGATATTTCTGTATAAGCTATTGACTAAGCAGTCCTATTCCTCCAACCAGTTGTGCTTTCCCCCGGATACTGGATATTCACTCCGGAATAGGCAGTATACTATTACCACACCCTCCGCGAGGACTGTTCTACGCTCTAAGTTCTTTCTCTTCGCGTACTCCAGAATCTGGAATAAACTTCCCTTGCACATCAGATCTTCTCGGTCAAAGTATGCATTCGTGCATGCTATTGATAAATTCCTCACTGTCCCAACTGTTTTGCGCTTATTCAACGTTCACGTAACCGAACGTCAAGCTTACGAGATAGGCCTTGACTTTTAAGACATTGCTCTGCTTTCTCTCTTTACCTTGCCTTCCAAAATAACCTCACCGCCTTTAAAATTCTGATTGCTTTGTTTGACCGCTTTTCCTAGCCTTCGCCATCGACACATGTAAGCATGTCTGCGTCCACTAACTGTTTTTCCATACCAACTTATAGGATCCTGCTAATTCAACTTTGAAATAAATCCTTTCAGATGCGCTGGCATTTATAGAGACCACCGTATTACTCCCCACAGGTTGTCAATATCTCTCACCCGCTCCACGATTTATTAACTTTATTTAGTTATATTGCGTCTGAGGCCCTGAAACCAACCTCAACATTGCCATAAAAACTGCTTCAGTATCCAACCCCTGGTTGGATTGATATATATATATAATATTTGCATACACAAATATATATATATATGTACATGTATGTATAAATATAAATTTATATATATATATATATATATATATATATATATATATATACTTACTACTGTCCTATAATTATTAACACAATCATGGTAAGTAACTCAACGCTCCTCGATATCTCAGCTTACAATGCCTCTCTTCCGCACCAGGTCCCACCACTCATACTTCCCTCACCACCTCTGCGATTTCGAACTGGAAAATTCATTCTGATTCATCGCACTTAGCGTGACTCACTAACTGAACTCAACACCCAGTTATGACGTTACCATTTCTGCTCCCACCCTGTCCCCCAGCTAAGGTTCTTCTGTAATTTCATGCAGAACTTGGTCTTTACTCCTGCTCAATGACCACTCTAGGCGAAATACTAACTTTCCCATTGAAAGTTCTAGCCACACTTAGGCGTTTTCCCTTTAGTCTCACGTTTCATGGCCTCAATGTGCCTTTAAGATCCGCCGCACCGATGAGCCCGTGCTTAACTTTTATTCTTCTTTCCGTTAACCGTTGATCCTCAGCTGTGCCACTCTATCTCACTTTCCTTGCCGTAGTCTTTTGCGTCCGACCGCTTTCGCATGACCCGTCCGATGATCGCACCCACGTATACAGCAATTTATACATTTACATATATACATATATTTGCATATATATATACACCTGTTCATATATATACATATATATGCATATATATATATACCTATTCATATATATACATATATATGTGTAAATATATAACATTTTTATATACAATATATATATATATATGTTTATATATATTCCCAATGAACACACTATGAGAAGACAGATTGGCGAACAAGCTCGTTTTCAGTGATTCATACTCATGCCATTACATCACAATATATTACGACAAGTTGAGGTATTGGACCAATTAGAGAAACAGGAAGTCATAGAGATTATTGGTGACATAAAAAAGGAAGGGAAATAATTATAATCCAGGCTTAATCACGACCGGATGTGGATTATTCCTCGCATATTATGTCAGTTCTCATCTGATCTGTGGCCTGTTGTAGAGTGGAGAGAGGGCCAGGGCAGCCTAAGAGCACACACAAATTGTTTTTGAGCACACAGAGGGGGGTTGTGTAGGCGGATGCCGACAGCCTCCGCAGTGGCCAGGATGCGACATTTCGCTTGTCTTGATTGTCGACCCCGGATCTTATACAGAGCACGGAAAGCCTCGGACACGTTTACCGTATGATTGGATTCAGCTAGGTGTGAAACGACTGTGCTAGTGAGCGATTTAATTGCCCCAGTGTTCAACCATGCAGAGTAGTGTTCGCGGATGCGTTCAGACAAACGTCTGGCCGTGCGGCCGATGTACATTGTCCCACAGGAACAAGGGAATGAGTACACGCAGAATGAGGCTGCAGAATCAGGTATTTTGTCTTTCAACCGTAAAGTCACTGCTGGTCTGGATTGGAACAACATCCGCAGATTAGCTGCGTAAAATGTTTTGCTGATGACGCCTAACAATCTTCTCTGGGCCTTCTCTGCCAACGCGTCGCCTTTGAATGGCAAAGTTATGTATACTGGCTTCCTTTTCACCATGGACTCTCTTAGAGTTTTTCGCTCTATCTGCGTCATTTTATCAACTAGGCGGTCCGGGTAGCTATTCTGCGTGAAAATCCTTCGCACGGTTTGGAGTTCTTCCTCAATTGTGTCCTCCGAACACATTCGTCTCGCTCTGTCTACGAGGCACCTAATTAGGTTCCTTTTCACCTTAAGAGGCACGAAGCTGTGGAAGTGGATGTACTGTCCATTCCAAGTCGCCTTCCTGTGTACGGACCGACTGATTGAACCATCTTCACGACGATTCATCCGAACATCCAAGAAGCCTATCGCTGTTTGATTCTGTTTCCATTGTGAACTGTAAGCTGTCATGAGCTGAGTTAAACGAACTTAACAGTTGACCTATCTGATCTGAGGAATTGATCACACAAAAGATGTCATCTACATAGCGTCTGTATAAACAACATCTATGGATCGTTGATTCAAGTGGGCCATTTTCCAACTTTGCCATAAAGACGTCGGCAAGCAGTGGTCCGAGTGGGGAGCCCATTGCTACCCCGTCCTTTTGGCGGTAGATCTGACCGTTGAACTTGAACTGAATGTTGTATGTGCAGAAGAATAGCAGTCGTTACAGTGCTTCCAAAGGGATGCCTATCTCAATTGCGTTGCTTTCGATATAGTCATATAAATAATCGATGGTTTCACCGATTGGAACGTTGGTAAAGAGTGAACTGACATCTAGAGATAGCATCCGTCGCTCTTTCACATTCAGGTCTTTTACACAACTTATGAATTCAAATGTATCTTTTAGGCTGTGTTTCGATATTTTCTGTCTAACCGGTTCCAGCAGAGTTGTCAACCATTTGGCCACTGCATGGTACGGGGAATTGCACATGTCTAGGATAGGTCTTAGGGGGATTGCATTCTTATGAACCTTTGGCAATCCGTACAATCTGGGAATGATAGTCTCTGTAGGCCGAATCCGTTCGAAAGTAGAAGAGTCTATTATGTCATTTTGTTTCAGATGTCGTAAAATGTTTGATAGAGACTTCTCTATTTGTTGAGTTTTGTCCTTCTCCGTTGCCATTTTCGCGAATTTGCATGTGTCATTCAAAATGGTTTCCATTTTGGTGATATAGTCTGACTTATTCAGGAGTACTATACCTGCACCCTTGTCCGGTTTCGATATAATGATGTCATTATTCTTTTGTAATTCCCTCAGACGCTTTATATGTTCTGTCCTTAATAGCCCACTTGTTGATGCCTTAGCCGTATGATATTGGTATTCACGTATTCACTAAGGTGGATTTGAAATTCTGTAATTCCACCTGTGACGAAGGGAGTAAGCTGGACAACTGAGCGTAAAGATTATCAAATTCCACCTGCAGGTCTAGTTGTTTACTTTGGTTGCTTGGGCAGCAGAATTTGGGTCCCAGGGATAACACCTCAAGCGACGTTTTGTCTAACTGGAAGTCAGATAAATTGTGCACAAAGCTCTCAGGGTTCGGTGGGAACTCACTCGCTGGTTTCGATCCTTTAATCCGTTTTGATAGCATTTCACGTTTCTGATTCACTTGCTTTTGGATAATTAACTGGACGTATTCGTCAAAGGATTGAATCTCTTCCAATGTTAACTGATCAAGAGCACGAGAAGATGACAAAAATGTCCGTTCTAAATCCACGATATGTTTACGCACAGTATCCTGCTCATTAAGCGCTTGGCGCCTAAGTGCTGCACTTGATGTGAATATCCGGTTTCTTTTCAACACAGAAAAGTACTGCTTCAAAAATATAGACTCATTAATACACTGTTCGAGAAACTGAACGTGAGCTCTCGCCAGTGCCAGTTTCGTACAGAACTTAATGTACTTGTTAAGTTCTTTTAGTAC
Organism: Fasciola hepatica; assembly: GCA_948099385.1. Taxonomy (NCBI): domain Eukaryota; kingdom Metazoa; phylum Platyhelminthes; class Trematoda; order Plagiorchiida; family Fasciolidae; genus Fasciola; species Fasciola hepatica. The sequence goes on along the minus strand of CANUEZ040000180.1, from coordinate 2,234,214 downwards.
GTCCGGGTCTTTGGCCTGTTTCAGTTGACTGATTATTCCCAATGAGCACATTATGAGAAGACAGATTGGCGAACAAGCTCGTTTTCAGTGATTCATACTCATGCCATTACATCACAATATATTACGACAAGTTGAGGTATTGGACCAATTAGAGAAACAGGAAGTCATAGAGATTATTGGTGACATAAAAAAGGAAGGGAAATAATTATAATCCAGGCTTAATCACGACCGGATGTGGATTATTCCTCGCATATTATATATGTCCAATTCCTCAACTTGTCGTAATATATTGTGATGTAATGGCATGAGTATGAATCACTGAAAACGAGCTTGTTCGCCAATCTGTCTTCTCATAATATATATATATATATATATATATATATATATATATATATACTTACTACTGTCCTATAATTATTAACACAATCATGGTAAGTAACTCAACGCTCCTCGATATCTCAGCTTACAATGCCTCTCTTCCGCACCAGGTCCCACCACTCATACTTCCCTCACCACCTCTGCGATTTCGAACTGGAAAATTCATTCTGATTCATCGCACTTAGCGTGACTCACTAACTGAACTCAACACCCAGTTATGACGTTACCATTTCTGCTCCCACCCTGTCCCCCAGCTAAGGTTCTTCTGTAATTTCATGCAGAACTTGGTCTTTACTCCTGCTCAATGACCACTCTAGGCGAAATACTAACTTTCCCATTGAAAGTTCTAGCCACACTTAGGCGTTTTCCCTTTAGTCTCACGTTTCATGGCCTCAATGTGCCTTTAAGATCCGCCGCACCGATGAGCCCGTGCTTAACTTTTATTCTTCTTTCCGTTAACCGTTGATCCTCAGCTGTGCCACTCTATCTCACTTTCCTTGCCGTAGTCTTTTGCGTCCGACCGCTTTCGCATGACCCGTCCGATGATCGCACCTACGTATACATCAATATATATATATATACCTTGGGTATGCTCCACTCACTCGTCCCCCTTCCTAACTAGATTGTGCCATGTTACTACACAAAATTTGCGTATATATAAATGAAACCGTTCCGTCCTTTAGCGATGGGTGCTCGCTCTCACTTAATTCCTGGCTCAGGCTAGAACTCAGCCGTTCCATCCTGCTTTTTTTGCGCCTTTATCGTACACTGAAGCCTTGCCACACGGATTACCATTCCTTAGTATCTAGGCTTTACTTCTCCACGCATATGCTCATGGTAAGTTAAGACCCCATTCCAACCGGAATCCGTATGCCCCTACCGAATACCAGCACGTTTGCCCTCACATGAAAAATCCTCATTTTAACACTCAGTGTTTTTCCCCCTTTTTACTGTTTGCCGTCCTCGAACACAGCTGGTGAACTGACCAGACTGTTATCTTCCTATTTTCTCATTCTTCTTCCAGACCAGACCATCTACTATTGTTTTATTCCTGGTTCCCAAACGGACAGCCCCTACTCATCCACCGCCTACCTGATATCGCCCCAAATCTCTACAATCCACCCAACTGCCCTAGAAAGCTACCAGTCTCCGTCTAGGGATCCCTAATAGACCTGTCCACTAGCCAAACGATAACTAACTGTTCGGATAACAAATTGTTCATTTTCTTGCTTCCATATAAACGATAATCATAACCCACAGCTGGAACACTCTCCAGACTGCCGCACTCCTGATCTCTTCCAGATTGCATTGGTTACTTGGGTAGCCATCGGCCGAATCGACGTTTATTCCGGATAACCGTTAGGACTGGACGATTTGATCAATGGTTTAAACCTATACTCTCGCCTGCTGACGTTACATGGGGCACCGTACACGGATTAACAAAACCTCATGAAAGTCTCACCGGATCGCAGAGGTGATTCCTGACACCAACCATCAACACATCCGCTCAACGTCTATTCCCAAATAATCCAATCCAACAGTTCAATTCTTCCCGCGTTGCAGTACGAAACCAATGGCCGAGACCCAGCCTTCGCAGCTGTCAACTTCGTCAAACCAGCCCTTTTTTTACCTGCTTCCCACAACATTCTACCTGCCACCACCTGCAACGAAGGTCTTTACGGAACAGAATACCAGCCATCTGCAGCCAACCATAATATGATTACCAATTTTCTATCGAACACAAAAGAAAACATTTTACACTCTTCCAACTCATGCCTAGCCGAACCATTGACGTTTGTCTCCACTAATCCGTTTCATTGACGGCTTTACTTTTCTTTAAAAGCCCGTTATATGTCCATACACCATTCATGCTCTTCAAAAGTTCACTGAAGTCCCTGCGAAGCTTTTCGCCTTCATTTGAATTTCCATATGACACTGTAATCACCCGCACAAAAGGTCCGTTTTATTATTACCACTGACTCACTTGACTTTATTTCACATGCTTCTTCCACAATTAGTTACCCAATGCTGGATCAGCGTCCAATATTCCGCTGGTATCTCTGACTGCACGTTGGAAGCCCCATGCTTGCTTTACTTCTAACAATGTTCTTTGGCATCTCTTCCGCCCGGTTACTTGTTAGTGACCGTCCATTTGTCGCTTATATCAGCAATCCCACGACTGTCCAGCTATCCACACCGCCCCCAGTGATTTCGAAACCGATTTGGAATTCCCGCCTCAACCATTACCACTTTTGTTTACTCAAACACTACATGACTTTACTGGTGTATTTCGGTTGCTGTGATTTATAAATTTAGAATTTGTGAATACCTCACATTGACATGTACTGCTGTATACTCTGATCTTGCCTTGTGCATGTGTATTGACCACGGTCAAGAAATATACTATAGAACCCCCACCACGCACTCCAAGTACACCCCAAATAATCCAGGGGACGCAACCCTGCATCACACTGAAGCTGCCAACCCCGCCTCGCTGTATTAGAGTGGTACCTCGGCTAATCGACAAGGTCCTCCCAACTCCAATTTACAATACAGGCAAAGACGGCCACCGAGTAACGCATTACCATACATCGGGATAAAACACACCATATTCTCATAGTATCCCGAAGCAGTTTCCCAGTCATCAGGCTGAGCGCCAGCACCTCCGGCCGAACCTCTGTAACCAACTTCTCTCTCCTCCAGTGATACAAATAAGTAACCCCCAGTTGAATTATACCCAACGGCCTCGATCTTCAAGCTCCAAACTCTTTCCTGAACACAGGATGGGCCAGCCCAACCAACTACGGTTATTCCGTAGGTCCTGGTCGAGCGATAGCTACCCACTCCCTGCGTATCCCGTTGAACCCAGTCACCACTACTTTCTACCATCTCACATGCCGTCACCCATTACCTCAGCATTTAACCCCCCACCTGGCTACTTCCACAACCTCGGAAATCCCATCTCCGTAAACGACCAATTTTTTCTTGACAGCACCCCTCCACCAACCCAGCTTCACCCCTTCTTTACATAGCCGGCTCCCCACTTTTAACTCCTATTTAGACTCCATCGCTTCTATATATGACAATCCTGACGTTATTAGTCCACCTAATGATGTTTACCACCTCGGTAGTGTTAGCCATCAACACCCTCCGATGGTTGTTCCTACTCTACGCCATGACGATACAGTTGCATTTACCTTGCTCCTCATTTACGCTCATTCATTACTGAATAAAACCCACACTCTCCATAATATAGTACTATCTTCCGACTTCGACATCATTGTCATAACCGAAACCTGGCTAAATGATTCTGTCCCATTGGACCAAATTTCTATTGATGGTTATCAAACCTCCATGAAAAATTGTCGTCATAGTGGAGGAGGCTGTCTAATCCACGGTAAAAGCAGCTTACCCACCATTCCTCTCTCTGATGTAACACTGGGCGCAATTCAGGACTCACTATGGGCAACGGTTCTTCTGGCCAACTCTCCCCTCTATATCGGTTGCGTTTATCGACCGCCCAATTCATACATCATGAACCTCACCCACGTAGTCAACACTTTTGACCAATCTGCACTATTACGCTCTTCGCCAAAACTCATTGCTGGCGATTTCCATGCACCTAGTATCTGCTGGGAACCATGTCATCACCCCGATACTTCACAAACTTCGTTTCGACCATACGCGCAGTTCTCTGGGTCCAGCACGTAATGACATAAACCGGAAGAAAAAGCATACTCGACCTGATACTTACCAATGGCCTATCGGATGTGACAACTACCGCCCTCAATCTCTTCCCAGACAGTGACCATAGAATTGTATCTTGCAGGTTGACAGCCGGACCCATGGGCCCCATATATAGCTCACCTCAAAAGCCCCTACTCACGATCAACTGGATAAACCTCAAACCCACGATTCGACCCTCTGCTGAGATGACTTCTTCCTGCAGCACGACCCTCAGCTCGCCGGTGACGTACTCTACTATAAGCTACGTAGCTGCCTGCCAGCAGTCATCACCATCAAGACCAACCGCTCTTAAGCCCGCAGCTCTTAACAAACAAGGCCACAAAACAAACACGCAACACTGCAGAAGATCTATAATAAAACCAAAGACTTCTCCATACTATTGCAACTTTCTCTCTGTAACCATCAGTCTTCGGACTAATGAACTGCTGAAAAACCAGGGGCTTTCGGCCTTGAATTACTTCGACAGATAGTACCGATTGTCCGACTGCTAAAGATCAGAAATCGGAGAGAGTCCTCCGGGATACTCTACTAAATTTTGGGAAACAACACGCAGAATAAATCAGCAGCCGAAGTTGCCGAGGAGCTCAATACCTTCTTTTCAGAATCTATGACTACTGACGCCACTTCAGATCCGCCACCCGTACCCCTCACCACCGAGCAAGTTCTCTCTGACATGGAATTCAGTTTGAACGACTTGGCCCACCTACTGCTTTGTGTAAGACCCTCCCCCCGCCGTGGCTATGACGGCATCCCCCCAGCACTCTTTCATCTTGGTGGAACTGACGTCGCTGCTATCCTTATGAATCTCTATAACTTATCCCCTAAACATGGCATCTTTCCATCCCAGTGGAAAACGTCAACCATTATTCCTATCCACAAAAACGATCCAGTGCATGACCCCTCAAATTATCGTCCTATCAACCATACCCTTTTAGCTGACAGAATAACGGGGCCTTTGATTAAACAGCGGATGTCTAATTATCTCATTTCCCGTAACCTCATTCACAGCGGTCAACATGAGTTCTTAAAGTCATATTCTTGTACCACAAGCCAGTTTGATTTCTTCAACCTACTGACTACGGCGGCTGACAACGGAAGATCTATTATTATCATCTACCTCGATATGACCAAGGCATTTGACCGAGTTCTTCACTCCCGGTTGTTAACAAAACTCCGGGCCTACAGTACCGATGACCCTCTTTTATCACGGATCACTTCCTACCTGTCGGGCCGAACCCAGGTTGTATATGCTAATGGTCATCTATCGCAACCGGTGCCTGTCACCAGTGGAGTTATACAAGGAAGTGTTTTCGGTCCGCTTTTTTCTTACTCTGTTTCGACGACATTTTTTCGATTGTGCAACAAGGCAAACCTTTCCTCTTCGCGGACGACATCAAAATCTTTTATGAGTTCCGCCATCAAGATTTAAGCACAGCGCTGTCTGAAATAGATAATGATCTTGAGAAACTTGATCAATGGAGCACTTCGTGGCAGATGTGCTTCCCAACATCCAAAAGCTTCTACACAACCTACAGATGTCAAGTCCCTCTCGGAATTCTGTCACTGAACCAAATAACCATCGCCTCAAGCTCATCAGTGAAGGATCTTGGGCTTCGACACACTAACAATCTACAATTCTCGGGACATGTCTCATTTCAGTCGGCCAGGGCCAAACAGATAATAAGCCTAGTCCTTAGATCATTTAAAATGAAACATGGTATTCTCCTTACATACCAATCCCATGCTAGACCCCACCTCGAATATTGCCCCATAATCTTCTCCGAAATGTCTAAATTGGATAGAATACGCCTGGAGAAAGTCCAGCGCACCTTCACTACGAAGCTAACGGGATATCCTTCTCCACTGAGCTAAAAAGAGCGATGCACTCCAATAAAGATTGACCCCCCATGGCTTAGACATATCAGGCTTAACTCGTGTTTCCTATATAGACTTATTCATCGTTCTGCGCTCACTTCTACCAAATCGATACACTTTTCCCTACCCTCATCTTACCCTCTGCACTACAGAGACTTCAGCCTAACCATCCCACAGTCCAGGTTGGCAATAAGATCCAACTTCTTTCCCATTAAATATTCAAAGCTTTAGAATAAGCTACCCCTGGCCATTCGCAAATGTGCGTCAATAACCCAGTCTAGCCAGTCTCTGAAATCACAACGTACCGTTAGCCATATGTCATATTTGACTAAAGCCAGCATATCTGAGGATCGAGCCTATGAAGAAGGCATCGAACTTTAGAACTCTGGCTTCCGTCTCCCATCACGCTCTCTGCTATCCATAGAGCTGGCCCTCGAAAACGTGTTCCACTGCTAGGATCATGTCACCATATAACAAACCTGCCATTTCCTGCCTAACGACAGACGCTAGGCTTACTATTTACTATCACTTTTTTACGTATACAGCTCATAACTCACATCGCAGAAGGATACAGATTTTGTCGTTTACAATTGTAACTAGCTAGATGCCTGCCGGTTCTTGCTACTCACCCACGTTCACCTACTATCACCTAACCCCTACACAACCCTGCCTTATCTAATCCACTAATCGGTCTTTACAACTACGTCTAAACATTTACTGCCTCCCTCGCTATATAGTACTAGGGCAGCCGTGTTAAACAACTTTACTCTAGCTGAAGGTTTTTAGCCATTGATGTTTTCCCCTGACACCAAATGGTTCAGTGGTGCTGGATCCTTGGAAATTAGGTCCCACCACCCACTACTTCACTTCTTGATCCTTCGACTCTTCTCTTATTCATTCTGGCTTCCGCTCCTCTCAGCTTTCTTGCCCAGCCGAAATTTGCATTCCCTAATCATCCCGGCTGAAAATCTTTCATCCTATACATCCACCTTCCAATAGCTACCTGTCGGCCTCAATTTCCTCCTTTAATATTCCCCAACATGAACGCTTGTCTGCATCGCCAAGATTTCTGAATCCACTACCTAACTTAGACTGCTATCCTCTCTCCGTGTGTGCAACAACATCTACTGGTGGAGCCTAACTCAACCACACCAGAATGGACTCTGGCGGTTTCAGGCACGGTCTGGCGCTGTACGAGACTGAAACATATATGCAAGCTCGTACATTACAACATTTGTTGTCCTACTCCATGTGTTTGTTTAGCTCCATTCCGTATTTTCTCAGCCCATGCAAACAAAACCCCTGATGTTAACGGCACCTTCACCATAGCTGCGTCGGGATGTGGGGGAAACAGACCACCCACAGCAGTTGTAAAAACATTACAGTCGGGCGGAGGGGCTATGGAAAGTTCCTATATGAGCTCAACCCCCCTTTGTTAGAAACAAGTGGAGAAAAAAAGACCTAGTGGGATCGAATTGATCTATATATACCATTAACATCGGGCTGTGAAGGAAATGAGCAAACTCCAATCATGGGTGTCTCTCATCAGCTCAGACCTGACCCTGCGAAAGAGAAAACCCCACACCGCCCTTGTCCGCTTGACATGCTTTTGGTTCCTACCCACGAGACTGACTGGGGTGATAGCAAACTGGTCTCTCCACGTATGCTCACCAACCTCCCGCTTTAATTTCCAATCACCTCGTACACTCTCATGCACGCCTGGCATGTTTGTTGACGTCAGCTACAAAACCGGCGTGGCTCCGGACAACAAGTCGATACATCAGACGATGGACAAGTCTCATCAGAGCGTTAATTATATCCATGTAGACATTATAGTATATATAAACACACATGTAACAGAGTAGGGGAAAGCGCCCGTATTCTTCGCTCACGTATCTGTTCTTCCTCCTCTTCGTGAGAAGGCGGCTTTCCTCTCGTCCTAGAATTAAGCCCACTCGCCAGTTTACAGTCTTACCTAACAGCAGCCTGCAGCGTTAGACCTGTAGATACCCCACAATAGGATTTGTTATACATCTTCTGGATCTATCATATAAACTTGACTTTTGGATTCTTAGTGTGTCCCAGCTTCTTCCTTCCACCGTGGGATTTGTCACATATCTCCTAGACCTAGTATGCAAACCTGCCAACCAAGGTTCTCCGTGTTGCCCAGCTGCTTTCTCAAGTAGCCCTCAGACCCCATAGTCCAAATGCACCTCCGCGGCCTTATTAACCCCTAAAGATAAGACTTCCTGGTGAACAGCCGAATCGGTAATCAATAACTTTGCCTAGCAGTGTAAACCCAGCTAGCCCTCACGAACACCGAATCCCAATACCAACGACTCCTCATTTCACCAAGACCACTGTGCCTCATTTCCAACCTCCGTACTCTTATCTGTTATTTTGCTCACGCTACCCTCAGCTGGAACATCTCCCAGACTGCATTCCTCCCTTTTTCAATTTCAGAACCACCCGGCCATCACGCTGCCCGGCCGTAATATATTGTGCAGACAGCTTATCCTTTTCTCTGCCCGTCTACAACCGCACCAAACGCTGGCTACTGCGAATGCGATCTAGCCACCGGGTTTCACCCACCAGAAGTCCTGGTATTGCTGCATATTCCCCTCTGAGGCTCACTGAATAATTCTCACTACAAGACCCTCTCGATGTCGAAGCTACCGTGCGGAACTCATAATTAAAAAGTGATCGGTCCAGATTCGGCGATGCTCGACTCCTTCCCATGATGAAACAGCGAACAAAAACAGCAGCCAACCCTTGCCCAAAAAGCCCAACACGGACACAGCAAAGCCACAAGAAACTCAACAGAATAACCTATTCGCCAACTTACCAGCATAACGTGGTCTGTTGCAAAGGTTTTCACCCCTGTCTCGCCTTATTTTGTTCCTCGTAGACACGGCATTCCGATCGCTGACTATTCCTTCCTGGAACTTCATCCATTTTCCACCACGTGCGAACTGCCGACACCAGATGACACGCACTACTTCTCGTGGAAATTGTCTCATCTTTTCGGGGGGTACTATTCCTTCTCATATCCGCAAATCTATGAAAATTAGTGTCCCTCTGCGAACCTTCATGAAATTCCTCCCTGCCTCCTTAGTCTCAACACCAATTATCTTTCAAGCAAAGATGAATATGCACTACCGACGACTTTCTTGCATCATTCTTGTGAATATTTTATTTCCTGCGTCCTAAGCCAATGTCCGTCTGAACATTCCTAAATCCGGCCCATTCATTACTATTGCCGCGGTTGACTTAAAATCAATTCGCGTTCGCCGTGTATTCTCTGGTCATTTTGATTCATTTAAACTCTCCTCAGCCTTATTCCATTGTTGCTGTGTTGCACGAATCTCTCTTTGAAATTTGTGAATTTCCCATCTCATTCAGCGATATAGCAAACTCTGATCACGCTTACATGCCTGCCTCTCGACCACGGTCCAGAAATATACCATTCTTATTATTAACCAAGGAAGCAAGTCTAGTACTAGCCAGGTTCAAACCACTGCACGGGAACAGCCGAAATATCAGCCTTGGACCAATGCACACGCCATTTCAAGCGATGCCGTGGCGCAACCAAGTTGCAGGTCCCGTGATGCTAGCCATGGGCTACTAGAACACCTCAGGTTTGTCAAAGCCACAATAGACGAACGATCAGGAATGGCGAGGATGACAGGAGAGTGCTTTATATCTCTCAACACCACGCACAGGGCGGCAGCTTGTCGAGAAAGGACAAAATATGGTCACGAGGGTTGCGCGGGCAGACACCATCTATTGGTACACCAAGCGAGAGAAACTACACCAGAGACGAACACCAAGCATGGTGTGATTTTGTCAGCGTCGCGGTCTGCCAGTAAATCAATAAGTTTAGGAGTAGTTGCCGAGGGAGTGTTGACCTCAACTGAAGTGGTCAAAGCGTTGGCTTTCGTCGACAGTGAATCGGACACTACCCTAGTGAAGGAGCGGTTTGTCGACAAACACCGGCTCGTTAGAAGTACGACGTCGTTAGCAGTGAGCACGGTGGGCGGAACACAAGTACTGACTGCCGGTTGGTTGAGTTTACAGCTCGTCTCCTTAGACACTAGCGAGCAAATCGGATCAACGGAGGCATTTACATTAGCTGATCTCCCCATGCGAGCACCAAGGTTAGTGGGCGCAATTTTGACTAGGTGGCCCCACCTGCAGGATGTAACCGTTGTAGACTGGGAAGACAACGAAGTGGATCTCCTCATGGGATGCGACGTGCCAGAGGCACATTGGGTGCTTGACCAGTGAGTGGGTTACCGCTAGGCACTTATTGCCGTACGCACAGCTCTGGGATGGATATTACATGATCCAGTAGGGAAGGACGTTGTTCCGTGAATTACGCATCAGTCGAAAAGGACCGCATAGAGTATCACCTGCAGCGGCTGTATAAAAAGGAGTTTCACGGCACTGGAGACGAAAGGCCATCGCTGTCTCGAAAGGACCTCTTCGCCCTGTAAACAGTGCGGCAAGGAATCAGAGGTCTTAAGAAAAACAGTTCGCGGTTCCCCTCCATGGGGCACACCAACTGACCCTTGGGTTGATAACAGAAACTATGCGTTGCAAAGGCTACTACGGCTGAAAGAAAGCTTTGTTCAAGACCAGAATCTATGGGAAGGATAAGCAGAATTTATGAGGCGAAACCGGGCCCCGGTTAAGTTGAAAGGGTGCCTGCCAACACCGACGGCCGAAAGGGTATCTGGTATCTACCTCACCACCCGGTTACCAACCTCAAGTAACCCAAAAACTGCGGGTGGTTTTCAACTGTGCGGCCAAGTTCCAGGGCAAGTCGTTAAACGATCGCCTACTACAAGGAATTGACTGGACCACACCACTGGTCGAAGTTTGGTGCCATTTCATGGTGGTTAGAATGGCCTTGTCCGCCGACATTAGGGAAATGTTTCACTAGGTAAAAATTCTGGTAGGAGAACGGGGTGCCTTGCGTTACCTGTGGTGGAAAGAGAACAGCCGGGACAAAGCAGTGGTGAATTATAGGATGACTGTCCACCCCTTCGGAGTCATATCATCACCGTTCTGTGCAAACTACGCCCTTCGAGAATCAGCGAACAAACATGGAGATTTGGTCCACCGGTCGGTGGTAGATAGCTTCAGCAGAAACTTCTACGTTGATGACTATCTTGGTTCATTCTATTATGTAGACTCGGCCCTAGCGAAGTTCAGAGGCCTAGCAAGGTTGCTAGAAAAGGGTGGCTTCCACCTAACGAAATGAATGTCGAACGCTTCAGAAGTGCTCGAAGTGATTCCGTACCACGAGAGAGCCGAAAGGGTTAAAGATTTGGATGGCTGCCTACTCCCTACCGAAAGCATTTTAGGAATACAATGGGACGCGGAAACGGACGACTCCGTTTTCGAGCCAAACGTTCCCGAGCTGCCAGTAACCCAACGAGGTATATTATACGCTGTCTCTAGTCTGTTCGACTCGCTTGGTTTCGTCTCACCCTGGCTGGTACTCTGAAAGGTCTTGCTGCAGCGGCTGTGCCCTAAGAAATTCGATTGGGACCAGTCATCGGACCGAGTGGACCGGCTAGACTGGGGATAAATTTTGAACAACTTGAAGAAGTTAGTGGCATAAAGATTCCACGATGTTTGACTCCTGGCCATACAACGCGGGCGGGAGGACTACATGCCTTTTCCGATGCATCCGAGGTCGGTTACGGGGCCGTGGTGTACGGACGACGGTGCACAAGAGATAGACAATACACTACGAAGATCCTGTTCGCTAGAGCCCGCGTCACTCTACTGAAGTCGGTCTCGATCCCACGCCTTGAACTCAGCGCAGCCGTGTTGGCAGTCAGGGCGTTGCAATCGGTGAAGAGATGCTTTGACCTCTACATTTGGTCGGCTAGCTTTTGGACGGGCTGGACGATGGTACTTTACTACATTAGCAACATCCGGAGCCGGTTTAGTACTTTTGTCGCTGACCGACTCACGATCATCAGCGACGAATCGGCCATGAACCAGTGGAATCATGTCAGGTCTGGCGATAATCCAACAGATCTATGCTCTCGAGGTGCGACGAACTCCCGGCAACGCGACACGTTGACGGGTGGACCGAAATTCCTGCGAATACCTAAACAGGACTGGCCCGTGTACGAACTGAAACCCCCGCTGGAATTGTAACTGGAGATCGAAGGCATAGTGATAGCGGTCAACGTCGTCGAAGCAACATCCATTCTATCGCGACTGGTCAGATTTACTTCCTGGGTGAAGACACTTCGTGCGTTAGCTTGGTTAGCCAGGTTAAAGAGAAATCTACTAGTCATGAAAGGGATACACCCCTTAGGCCGAATGCGAGTAAGCCCGATATGTCCCGATGAGCTGCAAGCTGCAGAATACGGTATTTTTAGAATGATACAACGAGAGGCTTTCGCCCGAGAACTCGGGAGGCGGAAGAAGTGGGTCCAATCAACAAAGAAGTGTCATCTCCAAGAGGTGAACTAAGGCATTTGAACCCCAAGCTCATTGATGGACTGCCGCGAGTGGATGGTAGGCTGACCAACTCCCACCTGAGCTTCGACACAAAGTACCCTATACTACTGCCGGCTCGACAACCTGTGGTAGACCTAACGATCCAACACGTCCACACCGTGGAGGGGCATGCTGGGGAAAGTTACGTTACGAGCGTCATCCGAAACCGTCTTTGGTTGCTGACAGGAAGAGCAACTGTAAATCATGTGACCCGACATTGTGTGCAATGTAGAAGACGCAATGCCACGGCGGGCAAACAACACATGGTCCCGCTACCAGAATGCCGGGTGACTGCGGGCTGGTGGCCGTTCAGCAACACCGGGTTGGACTGTGTTCGGGCCCTAGTGGATCAAGTGCGGGAAGATATTGGAAAACGATATGGGTGTATCATGACGTGTATGAGGTCACACGCGGTAAACCTAGAAGTCGCACGTTCGATGACGACCGATTCTTTCCTACGGGCATTGCAGAGATTTATCAACCGAAGAGTCGTACCTGCAGGCATATGCTGAGATAATGGGTCGAACTTTGTGGGCGCTCACCGGGAATTGGAGCGTTGGCACAAGAACATAAACAGAGACGAACTGCATGATCGAACCGTGGCCTACGGAATACGATGGCATTTTAACCCCCCACAGGCCAGCCACCGCGGCGGCGTATGGGAACGCCTGATCCGGTCCACCAGGCGAATATTGCTGTCGATCGTTGAGCATTAGCCGCCCTAAGATGAGACGTTGAGCACTGTCATGACTGAGGCCGGGGGAATTCTGAACAACCGCTTCCTGGTTCCAGTAACCAAAGGCGACCCCACACATCTGGAGCTCACTCTGAAAGACTTATTGACATTAAGGTCGAACGAGGGTTTCCAAGGACCGATAAACCTTCGTGGGAGCTACCTCTGCGGATGGAAGCAGGCGAATAATCTTGCCAAGGTTCTTTGGAGGCGATGACCGCGGGAGTACATACCAGCTCTGAAAGCTCGACAGATCTTGCATTACTGTATGCCTCGGGGTTATCCGAAATAATCCATTATCAAGTGGCTGACCATAACGAGACCATTCAAGGCTGGGGATGTAATGATGATCACAGACGAACACGCGCACTTCAGCACCTGTCCTCTGGGCGTGGTTATGGGAACCATCGAAATCTCTGGCGAAGTGATTAGAACTTTTAAGGTAAAGGCCGCCAACGGAACGCTAATCCGCGAAGTACGCCGTATCAGCCTCATTGAGAGTGAAGACGGAGAAGCCGATAACCATCGTACACCCTGGCACATACCCAATGTCGCGGTCCTTGTATATACTTCATGACCTTCATCAAACACGTTGCAGTGCCCACCGGTTTTCGTTGACGTTACGGAAGGCATTCTGCGTACTTGGTGGTAGCAGTGATACTATAATGCACCCACACACACACCGACACAAGCACATAAAGCCAGTGCACGACGGCTCTTCCTGGAAGGGCACCTTATCTCCCCTTCAATCCCGCCATCGATCAGCCTTTCTCATGGACGATGCAGGATAACTTCGCGTGGGTGTGGCCACCTGAGCAGGTGCGATCATGAGTAGAAAGCTGACGACAAGGTATTAGGTACGCCCAAAGACAGCAGGGTCTAGGTAGGTAGGAAGAATCAGTACCCTTATGTCAAACATTCGATTCTGCTAAGATTCGGGAGGATTTTGTGGGCAGTGTACCGACCGATCGTGGAAAATCCCCTAAAAACAGCAGTTCCATGTTTCCTCAGCATCAACCACTTATTTTCACTATTGACTTGTTTTATGCACCCTATGCATTTATGGACCAACTTGCGTTTGTTCGCGTCCAGCGCGCTGCTTTGTCATACCATAGTTCTGGATCTGCGTGACGCACGTGCTCCTCTCTCACACGCCTCAATCCGGTTCTCGTTTTTGAGTCCTTATGATTGCATAATTGAGGTTTGTATCTGTTTCGTGTCATTGTTCTTTCAGTAATTTGGCATCGCAGAATTTCACGGATAATCGCCTTCTGATTTCGTGATCTGCTGTGAATTTTATTACGCTTTGCACAAAGGTGTCTAACACCCTCGGGGTGCTAAGTAAGATGCGAAGGAGCTTCGGAAATCTGAAAGTCACCGCGATCAGGGCCGCAGCATGTGGTGTTGGCTGGGGCGCTCACTGTTAGACAGTGGGAGAGGGTTGTTCGTCATCAGGGACCACCTCCTCAGGTTGACCGACGAGGTCGCTCCACTGAGACGCCAAGGTGTCACTGGAGAGGAGCAAAGCGCGGCATCGTTATCAGTCAACAGGTGGGCACCAATGATTGGAGCAATATGAGCGAGCCCGTGAGCGCGCCATAAGGGTGCAGCGAGATAGTCAGGCAAGACAACGAGCAGCCCTAATGCGTAGAGTAAAAGCATGTCCTAAGGATTACCACAATTATATCCAGTCCAAGGCTGCAGCGAGAGTCGCCGTGGGGTGGGTAGCCAACAAAAGCGGAGTGCAGTCTGTAACATACATGCTTGGGAATCCTACCTAGCCGTTGTCATATACCTGTATTGTTGAGACTATGCTCCTTATTTTATTGACCCTGGAACAAGCACAACACGCATCAATCACTACATTTCAACGTTTGTTTATATTTTACTCACGTGAAGTGGCATAATCCTGATCCAAACTTGGACTGCCGTGACGGTGATACCTGACATTGGAGTTGTTGAACTCTGGTCCTCGTTGTTAGACGTTGTGGCCGTACAGTTGAGGTTTGTGCATATTTTTATGCGTATAACTTGTTAATCCAGTGCCGTAGAAACTATGAATCAATCTTGTTCTTGTTTTGGGATTAATTTTGACTTGGCTACGCGTTGCTCAGAGTCGGTGTAAAAGAGTTCAGGAAACCCCGTTCCATGCATTAGCATCCATATTACAAACGACATTTTCATTCGTATGAACTATGTTTGCTAGAATTCCGATTGTTTGTTTCATTTCTCTAAATCTTTGTCACAAACCGGACCCATACCGTTGCCTCGAGCGAGAGTCCCTCAGCTTGAATTTCGTTGTGAATGTATTTGGTAATCTCTTCTCTTGCACCTAACTTTTTGCTGTTACCCAGCTGCAGTTGTTGATTTGTTGTCCAATTTGGAGCGAAAGAGCCCAGAAGAAACAATATTAAGGTTTGATTATTGTAAAATTAATTAATTTGTTGCATATAGTACCGTAGCTATTTGGAATCGGCTTTGTTTTGAGTTGTGTCGAAATTGGCTGCTACGCGTCGCGTGAACGTTCCGGTGGCTGAACTTTACAGTATTCAATATCCCTGGCAATTGCTGAGACATGAAATTACGCAGCAAATCGGCAAACCTTTCCGAATCAAAGGACTATACCCTGAAGATGAACCAAACCCCTTTGCCAGTAGGTGTTGGTCATGTTTGTTTCTCAGGCTCTAGTATATCAGGTTGTTCTAGGGTAAGCTCGGTTTCCCATAGGGCTAGAGCTGATCTGTTGTCAGCTGAGTTGAAGCAGAAGCGGGCTGCACAACAGTTAGAGTTAGAAAAGCAACGTAAGCTGCTCCAGGTAATGAATGGGACGGAAATGGCGAAACTGCGTTTGGCACTCGCTGAGGAAGAAGAAGATCTAGTCAACAGCGATGAAGTCAAGGGTAGAGTAATGGTCAGTGAACATCTTTCTCGTTACCTAGGTGATTGCCACGTGCAGAACGATGCACCACGAACAACAAGCTTGGTTCCAGTGGCGGAACCTGCAGTGAACTATCGGTTGGACTTACCCAGGGTGGAACTGGAGTCATTTGCGGGCTGCTCGTCAAAGTACTGGAGGTTTGTGAAACAGCTCCAATATTACGTCGAAGGTAGAGTTTGAGACGACGGCAAGCGCCTACTTTATTTGGTGCATTACTGCAAGGGGCAGGCAAGGAATGCGATCGCGGAATGTGTTATGTTGCCTCCAACACTGGCATACAATAGGGCTAGGGAAATCTTAAAGGATCTGTATGGATAAGATCATGTAGTGGCTCGTTCACTGATTGACGGCTTATTGCAAGGTTTGAAGCCTCCGGTAGGTTCAGATGCCCTGACCAAATTGTCGTTAAAAATGCTGAACTGTGAAGTTGCCCTCACGCAGATGAATTGCTTGTCAGACCTCAACTCACTGCAGACTATGGAACGTACCACTCGAGTGCTACCAACGCGTCTCCAGGATTTGTTGGCTAGGACTGTTGATGATATTTTTGGAAGAAGAGACGAACCGAGGTTCCAAGGTCTGCAGCACCTAGTGTCCCGTGAGGCACGGATTGCTCGAAGTAGGTTTGGCAAACTGGCTGCTAATAGCAAGGCGCAGGGGTATTCGCGGTCATCCAGTCGGTGGAATTATGCACAAAATCCCGCACCCAGAAGCGACACAGCTCATGCCAAATCAGGGTAGTACTTTGTTGGTCGCAGCTAATAGGTGTTCGATATGTAATGGAATACACGCACTTGAGGAATGTCAGTGATTCCCGTCTCGGGATATACCCGGTGGTTGGGCATTGATCAAAGAAATCAAGGCTTGTTTTTCTTGTCTCAAGTGTGGGCATCTGTCTAGCAACCGTTCTGTTTCCAAACCGTGTTCAACATCAGGTTGTCCGAAACAGCACCACCCTCTACGGCATGTTGCACAGAAGCAGTGTACTGATCGAGTCACGCAAGATACAACACAAGGGCTGCAGCTGGATAAGTTGGGTACGGACAGTGCAAAATGGCCTGGGCAGTGGACCAATAATTGTGCGGCCACTCTTAGGCCAGAATGTCGGGTCAGCTTGGGTGTACTACCAGTGCAAGTTGACGGACCGGGGGGCTCTGTTGAGACCTACACTCTGCTGGACAGCGGGTCTGATACAAAAAGACATTTTGGGGCTGGTGGGCTTGAAGGCATCCTTGACCTCACTTTCGATTTCGACCGTAAATGGGACTACCACTTGGAATTCGGGAATAACGGAGCTGCAACTGAACTCATTGTCAGAGAATGATTTCGTGAACGTTGAGAGAGCCTTCTGTGTTGATAGGCTACCGATCCAAGCAGTCCATTACTGCACAGATGCGGACATTTTATTCTGGCCTCACCTACATTGCTTCCAAAGACTGAATCTGGAAGATTCGAGAGTGCAAATGCTGATAGATGCCAATGTCCCAGAAGCGCATTGGGCATAAGAGCAAAGATGCGGCAAGAAAAACAACCCTATGCCATGCGGATTGTTCTTGGTCCGATAAACCAGGAACCACGCTTTGTGAGGACAGTAAACCGCAATGAGAGGGGAATCGACCCCTTAGCAGAACAGATCGATCGACTTCACAACGTCGATTTCTGCGATGGGTGTGCATCAGAAAACTCTACTTCATTAGAAGACAAACAGGCCGTTGATATGGTTTCCAATGCCACAACCTGGTTGAACGCACGCTATGAGGTTGCACTTCCGTGAAGGAATCCTGAAGTGAGACTTCCAAATAACCATATTGTTGCCCAAGAGAGATTGAACGGCTTGAGGAAAAGGTTCGCGCGTGACCCTGAATTCTTTGCCAAATACTCTACAATAATCGAGGGTTGTGTGCGCAAGGGCCATGCCAAGTTAGTGCCCGATTTGCAACTAAAAATGGGTTTTGAGCTTAAAGGGGTACTTACCACATCACGCAGTTGGAAACCCCAAAAAGCCTAGCAAGTTGCGGGTGGTTTTTGACTGTGCGGCTGCATTCCAGGGAAGCTCCTTGAATGATTACTTGCTACAGTACCAGATACGACAGCAAGCTTAGTTGGAGTGTTGCTTCGTTTTCGAAAGGAATCTGTCGCGTTGGCTGCGGATATCGAAGAAATGTTCATGCAGGTTCGAGTGCTGACGAGAGACAAATGAGCACTGAGGTTCCTCTGGTGGTAAAATGGTCGTCTAGGTGGTAATCTTGTCGAATATCAGATGAATGCCCCCCCGTTTGGTGCCACTTCCTCCCCATTTCCTGCAGATTTCGCGTTACGTCGCACGGCAGACGATTGGGGAGGACAGTATGAGGATTACATCTCCAGGGCCGTGTATAACAACTTCTATGTAGACGACTGTCTTGTTTCTTTGCCCACACCGGAGAAAGCAAGAGTTTTTGCTACCCAGATGAGCGAGTTACTATCACGGGGTGGATTCCGGCTTCAGAAGTGGGTGTGTAATCGTAAGGAGGTGCTGGATATTTTACCAAAATCTGAGCTGGCCCATCGCAATTTGGAAATAGATGATTGCGCGTCTGTGCCGGAGAGGACGTTGGGGTTAGAATGGAGTGAAATAGAAGACACGTTCCAGTTTTCATTCACAACACGCGAAAAACCTCAAACAAGGCGTGGCTTGTTGTCCATAGTATCATCCGTGTTCGACCCACTAAAGTTGGTTTCACCTTTCATTCTGCCAGGCAAGGTGTTATTGCAATCACTGTGTTGCCTGAAGCTTGGTTGGGACGACCCAATTGGAGAAAAACCCCTTCGATGCTGGAATGAGTGGTTAAAAAGTATGGAACAGCTTCGCGCATTCAAAATTCAGCGATCCATTATTAGAAGTGACTCACTGAAAGAAGGTGTGCAGCTTCATGTATTTTGCGACGCTTCTGAAGTTGGCCATGGGGTGGTGGCGTATTCCAGAGTGGTTTCAAGGGATGCAGCCCCCTAGTGTGCCCTACTGTTCTCTAAGTCAAGGGCAGCTTCTCTGAAGACCGTAACGATCCCTCGATTGGAGTTAGCCGCAGCAAGACTGGCCGTTAGATTTTCTCGGATTCTTATGGAAGAAACTGGAATCAGGCTTGGTAAGACCTACTACTGGACGGACTCTGATATAGTTTTGCACTCCATAAACAACACTAAAACGAGATTTAGTACGTACGTTGCCAACCATTTGGCTGAAACCCGTCAGTGGTTGGAACACTGGCAGTGGCGTCATGTCAGATCGGAGGCTAACCCTACAGACTTGGCATCAAGAGGCACAACATCACCGAGTGATATCAGCTGCTGGTTCGAAGGTCCTAAATCCTTGATGAACGATGAAACTTCATGGCCGACCAGTCTTACGGTTCCTGCAGCACCACCAAACGTTGAGTTGAGCAGCCTTCGAGTACAGTTCTCACAGTGTTACAGGATGCATGGACGGACGCATTTCTAGCTAGGCACTCCCGTTGGTTTCACTTGCTGAAGTCGGTAGCGTGGTTAACCCATTTTAAAACGTACGATGCAGTCATGAGAGGCTGGCGCACGGATCAAAGATTGACAACTGGGCCGTTGAAGTTAAACGACATTGCTAAAGCGGAGGAAAGTGTTATTCAGATTGTACAGGCTAAGGTCCAAGCGAAGAGCTAAAATGGCTACGAGACAGGAGCAATAACCTATGCACTAACAAGTCCTCGATGAACAGGACTCTATTAAAACTCGATCCGATTTTATTAAATGGAATTATTTGTGTTGGAGGACGACTGAACTACTCCAGTCAGCTTCAGAGTGTGAAACATCCGGTGATGCTACCCAAGACTCACCCGATTACAGACTCGATAATCCGATGGTATCACGCGATGGAAGGACGCGCAGGACCTTCTCAGTTACTCGCGGAACTTCACAAAAAATTTGGATTGTACAGGGGGGAGCTGCCGTCAAGCGAGTACTTCGAGGATCTTGGAAATGCCGTAAGCATTTGACGGTCGTAGGCAAACAGATGATGGCTCCTCTACCAGCCATTAGGGTCCAACAAGGTTGGTTTCCGTTCAAATACGTCGGAATAGATTACTTTGGCCCATTTGCGGTTAAACATGGGCGCAGCATGGAGAAACGATATGGATGCATCTTCACCTGCCTACAGATACGTGCGGTACATATTGAAGTTTCTCATTCTCTAAGAACGGGTTCATTCATTATGACATTGCTGCGTTTCATGTCGAGGAGAGGGGCACCGTCCGAGATTTTTAGTGATAATGGTACAAACTTTGTCGGGGCTCAAAGGAAATTGAAGAACCTAATGGGAAACTGGTCTAGTGATAAGATTGAGGATAGATTGTTGCAACGGGGCGTGCAGTGGCATTTCAATCTCCCACATGTTAGTCACCGTGGTGGCATATGGGAGATCATGGTGCCCTCGGTTAGAAGAGTACTTCTTTCAGTTTGTGACGAGCGGCCGACGACTGACGAAATATTGTTGACATTCCTTACGGAAAGTTAGCTGATAGTAAGCGGACGACCGCTAGTGCCTTTGACCTCGGACTGTCGTGATCTGCCAGTACTCACGCCCAATGACCTACTTATCCTGAGGGCGAACCCACGAGATATTCCGACGGATTCGTTGCGCGATAGAATGGTTCGTCATCGGAGGCAGGCAAACTACCTAACATCTGTGTTTTGGAAGAAATGGATCAGGGAATATCTTCCACTATTATTACAGCGGCAGAAGTGGATAACTCAAGAACGCAACTTTAGATCGGGTGATGTAGTGCCACTAGTTTCGGAGGCTTTGTCGCGTGGCCGCTGGCCGATAGGAGTTATCGATAGCATCTCAGTTTCGGACGATGGCTTGGTACGAACGGCAACAGTGCGAACTGCTGAAGGATTAGTGATCCGTGACATTAGAAAGATTTGTCTTATTGAAGGCGAACCGGACACTGGTGATGTTAGTTCAGAGGCCAACTCTCCTCAAGTGGGAGGCGGGTTTTCGGATCTGCCTATCCGGGAGGGACCACTGAGAGTTGATCCACTTGTCCGACTGGGAGCTGTTATTGAGGGTGATACATTATAGGTATTGGGGAACCATAGGGCGAGCCGATGCATGAGGCCGACCACACCTAGCGGTGCACGGGAAAAATCCAAGTCGGATTTTGGGGGCCGGTGTAAAGACGTTCGGAAACCCCGTTCAATACATTAGCATCCATATTACAAACGACATTTTCATTCGTATGAACTATCTTTGCTAGAATTCCATTTGTCTTAAAAATCCCACTGAACACAATGAGAATAAACAACGTGGCGAACAAGCTCGTTTTCAGTTATTCGTACTCATACCAATACATGACAATATATATGACTCAAAAAAGGAACGGACAATGGCAATCCAAATCTGTCTCTGCACGTGCGTGTGTGCATGTGAAATTGATCACAGTGTGGAATGTTCAAGTGGTTGCACATGTGTTCGGGACCATGACGTGGGCCACGGAAGCTTAAGTGCGTTTATCACCTCGACTGAGTGGTTTGATTCAACAAGGTGTGAGCACACCGCACTCGCAATTGTCTCAATTGCTCCCGTGTTCAGCCAGGCCGGGTGGTGTTCGCGAACGCGTTCGGATAAGCGCCGAGTCGTGCGACCAATGAACCTAGTTCCTTAGGAACAGGAGCCACCAAGAAGATACTATATGCGCGTTTACCGTTCAAAGGCGACACGGAAGCCGAAATTATTCAACGAAGATTATCGAGAGTAATCAACAAAACAATCTACGCTGCACAGTTGCAAATCCTGTTCGTTTCCAAACCGATGGTGTGTTTTCGATTGAAGGACATAGTGCCGAATTCTGCTACCTCGTTTTGTGTGTATTCCTTCACCCGTTCCTGTGAAACTAGGTACATTGGTCGCACGACTCGGCGCTTATCCGAACGCGTTCGCGAACACCACCCGGCCTGGCTGAACACGGGAGCAATTGAGACAATTACGAGTGCGGTGTGCTCACACCTTGTTGAATCAAACCACTCAGTCGAGGTGAGAAACGCTTTTCGCACCATTTACAAAGTCCGAGGAAAGCAATGAAGACTTGTCAAGTGTCGCATCTTAGCCACAGCCGAAGCCGTGAGCATTCGTCTCTACAATCCTTCCCTGTGCGCTCAGAAACAATTTGTGCAAGCACTTAAGCTTCCATGGCCCACGTCATGGTCCCGAACACATGTGCAACCACTTGAACATTCCACACTGTGATCGATTTCACATGCACACACGCACGTGCAGAGACAGATTTGGATTGCCATTGTCCGTTCTTACTTTGAGAATTCGGATTGTTTGTTTCATTTCTCTAAATCTTTGTCACAAACCGGACCCATACCGTTGCCTCGAGCGAGAGTTGCTCAGCTTGAATTTCGTTGTGAATGTATTTGGTAATCTCTTCCCTTGCATCTAACGTTTTGCTGTTACCCAGCTGCAGTTGTTGTTTTGTTGTCCGCTTTGGAGCGAAAGAGCCCAGAAGAAACAATATTAAGGTTTGATTATTGTAAAATTAATTAATTTGTTGCATATAGTACCGTAGCTATTTGGAATCGGCTTTGTTTTGAGTTGTGTCGAAATTGGCTGCTACGCGTCGCGTGAACGTTCCGGTGGCTGGACTTCACAGTCTGGATAACCGTTGCGGTACTCAACCTGGAATTACCAGGAGGAAGTCAATCAGGAGTGCCAATAAGAGGACATAGAAAAACCGAAACTGGACAGGAAGTAACCGGGCATGTCCCTGGGGTATTTTTGGGTGATACTAATTCCTTAGACATTGCTAGGTCTGCTAGTGCTCTCAGTGCAATTTCATGTATTTCAGCTAGTGATATGGAATTTAAAGGTATTGATATCTACCTATTGAGAATAGTCTTATTAGAAACCCAGCTCGAGCAGGCTAGGGAAGAAGCGGAATCTGCAAGGAAAGGTCTACTCCAAAGACGGGAGCGAGAGGTGGCTGTGGAGACCACGGAGCACACGGCCATTTAGCCTAGCAGTTCTGTGGAACGAATAAAGTCGACTTGTTCCAGTTTACCCCACGCTATTGACTTACCAAGAGTGGAATTGTTCCCATTTGACTGGAGCGCAGAACAGCACTTTTAGTTCGTTAGACAGTACGAAAACTTTGTGGAAAGGGGAGTACCCCATCCAGGACAGATATTCCTGTACTTACTTCATTACTGTCCTAGAAGGGCCAGGGAAGCAATCGACGGGTGCTCTATGCTGGAGCTTAAAGAAGGTCACACTCGGGCACGTGACATTCTGAAAAACCTATTTGGTCAACCATTTACGGTCGCCCGGAATTTGGTCGATGCTGTACTATCAGGGGCAAAACGCTCCAAAAGCGAGTCGGGCTCTCTGGCCAGCCTGGTTATAAAATAGCAGAACTGCAGCATCGCATTGAATCACTTAGATTACCGATCAGACCTGAACGCACTGCACACATTGGAGACCATAATGCGCAGTTTACCCACAAGGCTACAGGGTAGATGGGCCGAGGAAGCCGAAGGGATCAGTAGATATGGGCGAGAAACCACGTTCTAAGACATGACGCCGTTTACAGACCGTCATGCCCGAAAAGCAGACAGTCGTTTCGGTCAACTTGTGCGCTAGACGAGCAAATTACCCAGGACTACGACGACGCAAACCTGGACCAGGGAACCAAGTAGAAGCCAACCATGGTCAAACACACACGCATTATCTCGCGAAGGTGACAACTTGCCGGCGTGTAACGTTTGTGGGGCTCCTCATCACCTAGCGGAATGTCCTCGCCTCCGCAAAGTAGACGTCCATGAACGATGGGAAATGGCTGAGAGATTGGGCGTGTGCTTCGTCTGTCTCAACAATTCACATCGAGCGGCGATGTGTCGAACGAAACCCAGTTGTAGTCAGGATGGATGCCATGGGAAGCACCATTACCCACTGCACGAATTACAGATTCTGAATGCCTAAGAAGCCCCGAAGCCAAGTGTGGTCTGCTCAGTGTCCCGCTCCACTAACAGACCCATTTGCCTGGCAGTAATAGCAGTCGGCGTAGAAACCCCAGTTGGGGTTATAAAAGCGTTGGCCTTCTTAGATAGTGGCTGGGATACCACGCTAGTGAGGAAGGAGCTCGCAGAGAGAAATGGGATTAGAGGGAATCAATCTTCATTAGCAGTGAGCACAGTGAGTGGCACCGAAGTCATCCAGTCGACCAAACTGCACTTACAACTCGCTTCCGTGGTCGACAACGACAGAGCAGAAACTCTAGAAGCATGCACCACAAAGGACCTGCCGATGAGAGCACCTCAGTCAGTGCAATCGATTCTGACTCAGTGGCTGCATCTCGACGAGGTTACGATCGAGGAGTGGCAGAATAACGAAATTGATCTGCTTATCGGTTGCGATGCACCCGAAGCGCTTTGGGTCCTGGATCAAAGAATAGAAATCCGCAAAGCACCCTATGAAGTACGCACTATATTCGGCTGGACTTTATATGGTAGTACAAACGGAAGATGCGGCAAACAAATCCAAATAAACTGCACTTCGGTGGAAACGGCGAACATTGAACAGGCATTCCAACAGCTGTATAACACCGAATTTGCCGACCTGGCCATTGATAGAGCTGCCCCATCACGAGAAGATAGGTCGGCTTTTAAAATGGTAGCCAAGAACGTCAAGTATGTAATAGATCGTTTCGAGGTTCCTGTCCCGTGGAGACCCAACATAAAACCTATGCCAAACAGCCGAGAAATGGATCTGAAAAGATTATGCTTCCTCAAAACCAGGCTAATTCGAGAACCACAATTAAGGATAGAATACACGCGAGCCATACAAAATAACATCGATTCGGGTTATATGGAAAGAGTG
The DNA here is from genome assembly GCA_948099385.1 of Fasciola hepatica. Lineage (NCBI taxonomy): Eukaryota > Metazoa > Platyhelminthes > Trematoda > Plagiorchiida > Fasciolidae > Fasciola > Fasciola hepatica. The sequence goes on along the minus strand of CANUEZ040000180.1, from coordinate 2,209,131 downwards.
GATACAGCGGTAACTAGCGCAAATTTGAGGTGGTACCTACCCCATCACCAGTCGTGAACCCAAAGAAACCGGGGAAGGTCAGAGTGGTTTTCGACCGTGCCGCAAAATGTCAGAGTCTGTCACTCAACAATCATATACTACAGGGCCCAGACTGGACAACACCACTAGTCGAGATTTCATGTCGTTTTCGGCTAGGAAAAGTGGCCGTCTCTGCGGACATACGCGAAATGTTTCTGATCTTGCCTTGTGCATGTGTATTGACGACGGTCAAGAAATATACTATAAACTATACTATAAGTGAAGATGCCCGTTGAAGAAAGGGACGCCTTTCGTCTTCGCTGGTGGCTTGAAAGCGATGCAAATCGCGCACCTGACGAGTACAGGCTGACCGTTCATTCATTTGGGGCGGTATCACCCCCTTTCTGTGCTAGTTTTGCCCTCCGTGTAACCCTCAAGCATTTCGGCGGCACCAGAAATTTGCTAGGAAGAGCAATGGACCACTTCTACGTGGACGATCTACTGTGTTCCTTTGAAGACCCAAATACTGCTATTCTTTATATGACCGAACTGATCGCCACTCGAAGGGCCGGGGGATTCAACCTCACTAAATGGACTTCAAACAGCCAAGAGGTGCTCAATGTTATCCCGAAGTCCGAGAAAATGGAGTGTACGAGAGGGCTTCCGGGATCCTTTTCACGAATGAAGCACACGCTTGGACTTCAGTGTAAACCCGGAGGTGATGAATTCATATTCACTCTGGACCTATCCAAACGACCAGCCACACGGAGAGGAATCCTGTCATCTGTCTCAAGCCTCTATGATCCCCTAGGTTTCGTTTCCCCATGGTTGTTACCGGGAAGGTGCTTGCTGCAATCGCTGTGCCAGAGAGGGACGGGTTGGGACGAACATCTCCAGGATGACGACGATAATCGATGGCGCGACTGGCTGCACAGCCTGGAGCAACTTGGTGAGATCAAAATACAAAGATGCTTAACAAGAATCAAATGCACAAACGGCGCCCAACTCCACTTATTTTCCGATGCATCAGAAATAGGCTACGGGATAGTTGCTTGCTGATGCTGGGTGGACGCAAATGGTGGACATCACAGCCAGATACTACTCGCAAAGGCGAGAGTGGCTCCACTGAAAACGGCGTCCATTCCAAGGCTGGAACTGACGGCAGCAGTACTGGCCCTGAAAGCCGCGGCGCTGATTAGGAGATGCTTCGATCGGATAAACTGGGAACCAAACTTTTGGACGCACTCAGCCACGATGCTACACTACATAAGCAACATTACCATCCGCTTTACCACCTTCGTGGCCAACAGACTCACTATAACCCACGAGTCGACTAAAACCGATCAATGGCACTGTGTACAATCCGCCAGTAACCCGGCCGACTTCTGCTCAAGGGGCCTGAAAACACTAGAGAGGTTGCGGATGTGGACAATGGGACCGGACTTCCTAACTGCAGCTAAAGAAATGTGGCTAACGCTATTAATACCTGAGGCTGATGATGGCGATATCGAGACCAAAAGACTGATACTGGCTACAAACTGCACGGGAAGCGTAAGCCTAGTAGAAAAACTGTGCCAATTTCCTAACTGGACAAAAATGTTCAGAGCCGTAGTCTGGTGGACACGATACAAAGTACTCTTATTGATTATAAAAGGCGCAAGACCACAAAACACATTGAATGTAGGGACGATGCTACCGGGCGAACTGAATCAAGCCGAACTCGACGTTCTACGCCTACTGCAACTAGACGCTTTCCCGTTCAAGGCCCGTGAGCTAGCCAGGATAGGTGATAACGCCAAAGGAAGCAGGCTGTTGCACAGTAGTATCCGAAGACTAAACCCCATGCGAGCCAACGGACTATTGAGAGTTGGAGGGCGGCTGACGAATTCAAATCTAGAGTACGAAACAAAACACCCCATAATAATCCCTGGTGACCACTACATAACGAGATGCCTGATAGACCATGTACATCGAAAAGGGGGACACGCAGGTTTGAATCGCTTATTAAACAATATACGTCGGCGATTTTGGGTGACAACAGGACCGGAGACAATCAAGCGAGTCATAGGCAACTGCATCACTTGTCGTCGCCGGAGAGCGGTAGCGGGCCAACAAATGGTGGCCCCCCTTCGAGCCGTAAGAGTTCAACCGGGATGGTGCCCTTTCGTGGAACTTGGCGTCGACTGTTTTGACATGTTACTTGTGTGACTGCAAAGGAACACGCGAAAGAGGTATGGCTGTCTGATAACACGTTTACAATCCAGAGCAGTCCATCTTGAAGCAGTGCATAATATGACCACCGATTCATTTCTAATGGCCTTTCAAAGGTTCACCGCTAGGCGGGCGTCCCCAAAAACGTATACTCAGACAACGGCTCGAACTTCGTTGGGGCTCATAAGGAGTTAGAGAAATGGTGGAACCGCCTGGACCACACCAAAATACAAAATAACACAGTAACAAACGGGATAGAATGGCACTCCAACCCACCTCATGCCAGTCATCGTGGTGGCGTTTGGGAAAGGCTGACACGATCGACTAGGAAAATACTCACAGCTCTGACCTCACAACAAACCCTCGATGACGAGACGCTGACTACTTTACTAACAGAAATAGAACGCATATTGAACAACAGACCCCTGGTGCCGATCGTCCCAGACCCGAAAGGCGAACCGGCACTCACCCCCAACGACCTCTTAATACTTCGGTCAAAAGCAGGAGCAACCACACCGGAATCCCTGCGTGGGGCGTACATCGTTGGATAGAAACAAGTGAACCACCTGGCACATGTTTTTTGGAAACGATGGGCGGGAGATTACTTACCGACACTGCAGCTTCGGCAAAAGTGGATCTCCAAACAGAGGTCGTTCAGACGTGGCAATGTGGTCATCCTCGTGGAGAGCCACTCACATAAAGACGATTGGCCGGTTGGAGTGATCAAGGACTGCCGTACAGAAATTGATGGCCTCGTATGCACGGTGGTGGTGAGAACGAAAAAAGGAGACGTATTGCGAGATATCCGTAAGATATGTCTGCTTGAAGGAGACAATGGCGGGGGCGAGGTTGAGGCTACAGATCAAGCTAAGACCATGTCTGCGGCTGACCAGCGATAGACGAAGTCCATGGTGACCTGCGTATGCGCTGACTTAGGGCCTAGGTAGGTTAGGGCGAATCAGTACTCCTATCTACTCCATGGATGTTGACCGTTTCATGGGAGGATTTGCTGGGCGGTGTAACGTACTTGTATTGTTGAGACTATGCTCCTTATTTTATTGACCCTGGAACAAGCACAACACGCATCAATCACTACATTTCAACGTTTGTTAATATTTTGCTCACGTGAAGTGTCATACTCCTGATCCGAAATTGGACTCTCATTGTTGAACTCTGGTCCTCGTTGTTAGACGTTGTGGCCGTACAGCTGGGTTTGTGCATACTTTTATGCGTATAACTTGTTAATCCAGTACCGTAGGAACTATGAATCAATCTTGTTCTTGTTTTGGGATAAGTTCTGAATTGGCTACACGTTGCTCAAAGTCGGAATAACCGTTACACAGTCAACTATCGCTTACGAGAAAGCGCATGCTCTGAAGAACTTCTTTGAAATTGTGCAAAGTTTACACGACGGGAGACGGCATGAGACAACGGTAACCCAGCAGACCATCCTCATGGGTGAAGTCACTAGTGTATATGAGTTTGAGCTGGTGTTGAGCAGTCTGAATAGCTCGAGGCTGCGGCGCCGGACTGTGTTCATCCTGCCATTCCAGTCACCATAAGGACTGCAATTGCAAAGCCCTCCAGAGAATCAAGCCTGAGGCTAGTCTTCGGTTCACCCCAAGTTTACTCAGCTCAGCTGTCCCAGGCCAGGGCCAACCTGCGGCCAGCTTCTTGGTATGAATAAAAGCACGTTTGCATCTGATGCTTTGAACACGGTTCAGACGAGTCTCATATTTGGTGTATGAAGCTTGCCTGCCAGAGAAACTGCGCCTACGAACACGCAACTAGTGATACCACTGCTTCGAAGATCAAATCAAGTTCGCCGTTGATGGAGACGCAGTGGAGCAAAGTGGTTCATTATGGGATTGCCTTTAAGTGACGAATCACATACACCAAGTTATGACCGCAATAATTTTTTGGCCAGGTTCCACCTTTTCTCCTTCAATTATTACCATGGGGCAGGCCTGGAGTAGCCTCAGCTATGCCCAAAAGGTAGAGGTAACGTGATTATTGGGTATGAAACGGACAAACAGTGACCATGGCGCTGCATCCAGTAACGCTTTATATTGATCCGGATTCAGAAGCTCTCAAATAATGAAACAGGCAAAAGCAGGTCAAACCGTACCACAAAAAGTACCATCGAAACTATAGGCATAACTTAAGTTAGCGACATAATTCGTGGGTAAGCGGCGAGGAAGAAGCAGAAAATGTTGCTCCTCCGGTCCCCAATATACTTGGCTTAAAGAATTTCTTCTCCTGTTTTCTAGGTCTGGTGTCCAGAGGCAATAGTAATATTGCTTTTGTTGATGTGAGCGGCCCGTTGGTTACACTGAATAATTCTGTTAACCTTCCGTCTGAGTCTTCCATTTTTCATAGAGGATTTTTAGCGCCATTGCCCTTTCTGAATGCGTTTTGTGCTCCGGTCCCACTGGCACCCTGCTGATTTATCGCTAAACTTTCTGAGGAGCTGCGGTGTCCTGCACCAAAGCCAGGGCTGAAACAGACAAAATATTCTAGGTGTAGACTAACGAGCGTCTTGCACAGGCGAAAATACGAGGGCTCTTCTTGACGTTATTGAGCGCAGTGATTGATGGAGCGCCAATCGAGCCTTAGCCGCGGGAGCCAGATTCAGCTGGGACCGCCAGTAGCGATCGTTCATCCGGACCCCACCGTCGATGTTATCCCTGAACTTCCCTGTCTCTGCGGGTTTCTTAGGTCTAGGCACGCTGATTCACCATCGACTTCTCGAGTGAGATGCCTACACATCTTTACTCTGAGTGGAGGCAGCCACTGCGTAATCCAGGAGTGAACTCTAATCAAAGCCCCTTGAACGGATGCGGTTCCGGTCTCAACCATCAGCCTAAGCCGTTAGCAAATAGGTATCTTGAGTTTTCGCACAAATTTTAACATATAGTCGACGTAGATCTAAGCGGAAGACGACCCAGGGCTGACCCCTGAGGGACCCCACTGAAAGCCCCAGCCCTTGTGGTTTGTTTCCACTTGATGGATTCAGTTTCCAAGATACGCCCGGGTCCATTCCAGCAACCCGAGGCGCTAGACCTGGCTCCTCCATTTTGCGTATCCTAAGGGGGTGGTTTATGGAGTCGAAGAGCTTTTGGAAGTTCAAACAACAGACCCCAACTAGCTCGCCTCAACCTAGTCTGGCCTTTTTAAAGCAAAAGAGTGTATCAGGTTGCCCAGGCCCAATCCGTTTGGCAAGTCCGCATTGTTTGTCGGAAACTATCTTGTTTTCACCTAAATGATCTGCTGGCGCATCTACGCACATAACTGTGACCTGGCCCATGGCACACACAGCTTGCTCCAGCCAATGGGACTTTGGCTGTGGTCCTAACGAGCCCGTTGCTGGGCGGCCTTGCTTGATCAGACCCGACAGTGTGCTGCTTGCTTTATTCTTGTCCACTGTTCAACGGTTTGATTGCTCGCTTAGGTACGTACTTACTGACACGATAAAAAGCGGATTTGTCGCATATTGTGTTCTCCGGTGAATGCGAATGCGGCAGACAGCATCACCCATATTCTGGAGGGATCTCGTTTTGCCGGGACTAGCCCGCTGTTTCTCGGATAAAGTTACTCGAAGTGCTGTCGCATATCATGCCTTTCGAGCCTTTGACGAGCCCATAGCAACCATCCTCGTCCCTGTCACAACAAGCAGCTACAGGCAAGACCTTTCTCGATTGAGAGTAGCTGTGGTGGACTATCGGGCATCGCTTAAAGTTTTCAGCTAAGGTGATCTAGAGATGGCTTGCACTGCCTACAGACACTGATGCCCACTTTCCTTGACATTTTGAACCAAGGGTATCTCTTGCTGCCTCTTGTCTGGCAAAGCAGACACCACGCACGGCGTTTCCGGTTTTGGGCTCTGATCGCCCTGCTGGATCACCATGCTACCTTCTAATTTCTGCACACTGGCGCATACAGCTCTGTGAGCTGGATAGGATTCTTGCTGGATGCCATCCGATCCTCCTCTATATTTATACGCTGGGTGTCCCACTTTGAAGCCTGGGCAGCGATAACTGGGCCTTGTACATCAAGGTTCTCAGATCCTGTTCTGAGTTTGGTAGGCATCTTTGCTACCAAGAAGTTATGGTTGGTCACCCTGTGGTCCATTACTCTAAGAGGGCTGATATCTGTAGTCCATCGGAACCATGTGTGTTCCGTGACTACCGAGTCCAGCAGCCCAGCATTCTTCCTCACTCTGCCCTAGGCTGGTCGTAAGACTTACTGAACTGGTGCCTCCACTGGCCCAAGATATAGTAGTTCAATGAGAAAATCACCTCCCTTTGCCCACTGATTCACCCAGTCTTTTAGGGGCTTCGAAGTCCCGCGAGGTTAGGAGTTTATCTGTTTCAGACGCGGCCATATGAATGTGGACCGGCGGGACTAGATCCCCTGGTGGGATTTCAGAGGTTCTTCGGTGCACACGCAACAATTATTTTGGTTTCTAGTAGTTTTTAATCCTAAAAGGCAGACCGTATATTCGATGCTACGGTAATTTATCCCGGTATCTGCTGTGTTGTGCCTGAGACTAGTATTGAGATATTTCAACCATCCTCTTAATCCGCCTTATCAGTCTGGTGGAAGCAGTAGCCAAGCTCACTCTCCGCTTCCAGTCAGGTTTTGGTGACAGTCATGAAACCAGCGTTGATCCCCTCTGCTGTCACTTCGTATCGATGGTTTTCAAAGCTGCGACCACCAGCGTGAATTGCGGCTAAGTACCCCGGACTTTTTCCTTCACCGTTTGTGAGCTGGCAGGGGCGGCGCCCGGATCTTGTTCCGAGTGCTGGCCCCCATCTTGGTGACGAGGGACGAACTTCTATTTTAGGCTCCCTCAGTCCCCTCGCATCAATCTGAACAGGACTTAGTGTGGCTCCGACAAATCGTGTGCTCAAGCAGTTGTTGCGTTAGCCGGTTTCCGAGGCTCCTAACACTGCCCCCAAGAAACGGGCTTGGGTGCTCCTCTATCCAGACTTAGACACCGGTGGACATTTTGGCCCCTGTTACTTCATGATTTCGTTTACCTTTTGTAGCTGAAACCATTAGGTATTACAAATCTTCTGACGAGTTCTGAAACTGGAGCACGTGACTCTTGGATCGCGCGCTCGACATCGATACGAGGGAGCGGTAATTGCCGAGTTCTATAGAGCTCCCGGGTTGCTTTCGGCAGTATACGCTGGGGTCGGCACCACCACTAAGAAGGCTGTGAGTTCCTCCTGTCCCTTCAGCTTGGAAAAACTTTCGTTGATCCAGATTTGGTGAATAAAGAAGCAATAGAGAACTAATCCCACTTTCGAGGCAAGAGAAAAAATGCTGTTACATTTCCCCATGAAATCCACGATGAATCTCTCTCAAGGCAGTGATTTCGGTCCACAAGACGCCTAGCACAATTTTTCACTCGGGGTTCCCCTTTTCTCCAAAAATCTACCTTTAGGAATGTCTGCCCTTTTGTTATTATGTGGCATTTCTTCGGAAGGTTCTACCTCTTTTAACTTACCAACTCATCAACCGATGGGGTCCACTTTCCAAACGCCATTTTCGTGGAAAAATGTTTTTCTCATTTTTGGCATAGAAAGCGCAATTCCCTCCTGCCCGCTCCCCAGGAGCCATCTCAAACATATACATGGCTTCTGTTCCGGTTACACCTCTCACAATTCTGCAGGCTTCTGTGAGACCTCCTTTTAGTTCTCTTTTTTTGAGAAGAAATTAAGGTCAGGTTTAGTTACGGGACCCTCAGCTTCAGCTTGAGAGTAAGGACTAGTTCGTGGCTCCAGTGGGTATTGGGGCGAATCCCTCCGGGCTTCGACAATTTTTAGCCAGCTGTTTGTCGTGGTTTAGTAGAGAAATTACCCGTGAAGGGTTAGAGGCGCCCATCGGGTTTGTCATCCGGACGAGCGGAAGTCCTATGAGCCCACGCGTCCGGTACATCCACAGCTTCCCCTCCTTTGTAGTGGGTCAGATTTACCAGAAGGATTTGCTTGGGTAGCTGTGGAAACCGTAGATGAAATTGCGTTTGGAAAATTGCAGGAAAGGGGAAGATTAATGTGTGCCAGCGAAGTGAGGATCGACTGGACTGATAGTGGAACGAAGTAGCCTAAAAGAAACTTATGTTTGCCAGTAAGAAAGACAAAAAATGTACAAAAGGAAAGGGAGGCAAGTGTGCTGAGACAGCTCATTCAGTCCAAGTTTGTTCTGGGAATAGGGAAGCTCTTCTTTTGTCTAGATGGGCTCTGAAGCGCACCACGGAGGCTGCTTTCATCTCAGTCAACGGTACTTGGTTTCACTGTTGCTATTCTACATCTAAGTGACCTTGCTTATATATGTTCCCGTAAGCAAGTGGCTACCCGATCTTGTGCTTGTGCCTTTGGGGCACTTCTGTAAAGGTGGGGTAACGGCGGGCTGGCCCCGTACCAACAAGTTCCTGGGTTGCCTGAAGGCCTTTATCAGGTCACCCCTTTTTCCAACAATAGGCTCAGATAATCTAGTGCGTCATCGCATGGCACGTGATTGGTAACAGGTCCGTACAGTACACCCGCATTAGGCCTCTCCGAGGAGGATATTTTTTCCAGTGTAGAATTCAAGGTTCGGATACGGCGCTCCATGTGTGACTTAAAGACTGACTTGTAAGACAACACCAGTACTCGGGTTCCTGGATTTTACAGTGTGAGCTGACGCGGCTCCCGAGTGCGCATATTCGTGACCACTAAGCATCGACCGAGGGTTACTTCAGCCTGAAATGCAAACTCAAGGTCGATCGCCCAAAGCACGGACTCCGAAGGGTCATAATCAGTGGTTCTAGTTGCGCATTGGTGACCCAGATTAGCACATATTATCGTTTTCTTGGACCTCCTTCAGTTCAGTGGCAACTGCCACCTGGCTGTACACGGGCTAATTCGGAGTAAGTCTCTGCCTCTCTCCATTTTGGAGGGACTTCCCGTCAGCACCGCGCTGCCGGCGAAAAGGAACCTAAGGCATCTAAGGTGGTCGTTGAGGTAGTGTGTTCAAATTACGAAGAACAGTGGCTCCAGGAAGGTACATTGTGTGGCACGCTGATCGCAGCAGCTGGATCCGATTTCTGGTCGTAAACCTGGAAGCAGTGTGAACTGTCCTCTAGGCATCGGTGTTCAAATACTGACAATCTTCGTATGCCCTCAGTCTGTAGTGGAGGAAAGTTGCCCAAGCCTGTACATAGTACTCGAAGTGGAGCCTAACTACGCTTTCGCACAGGGGTAGAAATACATCTGCTTGTTTGCAGTAAATTATCAAATCCAGCCTAGAAAGCTCCCTTCTAGCTTCATAGGCGGCCAGCTTGCTCTGTTCCGCCCATAAACGCAGTTTGATCTCAGATCAGTTTGATTCAGGTCAGGTTAGGCCGGCTGACAGAACTTGAGGTTCGAACCGATGAATCAGTTCAGATTCTTGGACCAATGAGCGATGAAGTGATTTCCATTGGTCTGCGACGTCTGTGTTCACTTTTGCTTCTTCATCTCGATGGATTACTAGGGCTCAGTATGCGCAGGACTTTCCGTGGCTAAAGCCAATCGTGTATCCAGATAGTAGTGTTGTCGGAGCGTCTTATTAGCCTCTGTGTGATATATTCTTTCTCTATAAGGCGGAGTTTTTGGGAAATGTCAGCACTGGCAGAGAAAAGAGAGGAAACAATGAGTGAATTATCTCTGCCTTTAAAACTACCCAACATTGGAGTACGCTGCCCACCCCGACATTCGTCTACCGTTTTCTTGAAATCCTTAACTGTCGTGGAGTTTGCGACTTCCTCCGGGAGCTTATTCCGAAAAAGGCATCACTGCATTTGATAAGTAATTTTCCCAATTTGACGTCATGATCGCTTTCTTTGCGGTCCAAAGTTATGCTCTTTGTGCCTCTCCCTGTGATCGGACGGAAAAGGTCTTTTCGACCTATACTTGACGGCCCCTTCATTATCTTGGCTTTTATCGGATCCTCACGCACGCGTGGCATTCTCATTGAGATCAAACCCGAGGTTAGAAGACGATCTGTGCGACTCTGTCCAACCTACCCAGTCACCAACCTTGTGATTAATCTTTGCATTTTCCTAGGAGGTTTGTGCATTTCTGGTAATGCGGTGCCTGGCTGCTAAGCAGTTACGTCATTTCCAGCCGCACTCAAATCGAATCGGATAACATCACGTCAATGGAATTCGGTGCCAACGTTGGCCCCGTTTTCTGGCACCTGAAACCTGCTTTCCGCCATGATACTTCCTTCTTTAATTTTTCTACACCGGTGGTTTTAAGCCCAAGTCACAGGTCAACGCTCTCCATTAGAGAGCAATAGCTACATTCTGATAAATTAGTCCCAGCAAACATGAGGTCTATTCTGTACACAAAGTCTAATCAGAGGTATGCCAGCTCTGTATAAACTCTAGCTCTAACATCTTTGCTGCCATCACACCTCCAGTAAGCTGACTGCAATCGTTCTTCTCTCCGCAACATGAGCCTTGAGCTCTGATGTTCTCTTTGTTTTTACTTGTTAAGCTTTATCTAGTGCCATAGTGGACGGAGGTCGGGTCACACAACTTCCGGCGTTAGCCGATTGGCTTTCATTTTCTTGACCTCCTGAGCTGCAAATTTCCTTCGTGATTAGACCGCCATGAGCTCCAAATGTTGCTGTTGTCGAATGGTGAACTACGTATTGGCCATGCTTTAGTTTTCCAAGAGTAATGTGGTCCTCTGATTGGTCGGTGAATGACTTTTGTTCCAAATACTGTAGATCGTCTGATTTGATTCTCGCACAATGCTTCGTAAACCAATGATCGCCTCATATTGATCTTTGTTCTGTTCACCTATCGTTGTTCATATAGAACGTGATATAATGACGAGAATGTGGATCACAGAAATCGAGCTTCACCGCCTTCTTGGGTTACTCTTCATCTGATGTACGGGGTTATTCGGACAACTGGCAGTGGTTCAGATTTACTCTTTGCACCCAGTGAAAATAACCTCATTGACTTTCCCGAAGAACTGGATGGTTGAAGTATTGACAGAGAGAACTGATGTGGAAATGTTGGTATCGGAGGCATGAACTTAGAATCACCAGCAGATCCATCCACAGGCGCACCTGGTTGTGTGAGGCCCGAGACGATGGGCTGACAAGTGAGGCCGTGGCGAACAAAATATGAAGATCTTTGGACGTTCTCGACAATGCGGTATCGATTAAAAACCATCTGGCTAGCTCAGTTTCGTCGCAGCAGTAGACCGATGACGCTTGGTATCGTCACTGGATTTCCAAATTATTCTGATTTGACAGTAGGGACTGAATGACGGTTGCACTTAAACCTGAACCATATTATCTTGGCCAGTGCAACAAAGTGCAAGAGGCTCTCTTTTGTGACCAGAAAACACAGGAACCTGGCAAAACATTCGGCCATTTTGTATTTTTTTTGGCAGAGCTGCTAAGATTATGCAGCTTTCGCATCTGCCTAGACAAGAGTCTAGTGCGGGACAGAATAGCGACTGATTTACGCGACCCCAGGTTGAAAGGAAAGGTTGTTGAAACTTCCGAAACCCTAAACCCAACCAGTGCGTCGGCGTTTGCCCGGGGCGGGGAAGCAGCCGAAAAAACTCCTAAGGACGTTGAATGCTTTAGGATCGCCCGATCTTTAAAAGATAACGTCCTAGGTAATCAAGGTGCGAAAGACAAAGCGTTAATTTAGTGGCAGATCAGACTTTTGGAGAACAGAAAAAGGTCCAGCCTTGGAAAAATTGTGATAGCCGCAAGAAGCGCAACCAGTGTTCAAGGTAATGTTTCTCCAAGAAAACAGTGGAAAGAGAAAAAACTCATCACCAAGCACATCGAGCCAGTGGGGTTCAAATGCCGGCAAAGCAAAGGGACATTTTTGCCAAGATGTGGCTAACTGAAAGGAGGTGGATTTATGGCTAGATACTGGAGCATCAGTGAGTATCAGGCTGCAAACTCTCTGTCCAGTGCCGCATCGACACTAAAACAGAAGAGACTCTTTATGCGGGACCACGAACAGGTCCACCTAGGGGGTTTAGAGGTGCTCAAAGTCATCGTTCTCATGGATGAACTTTCATTACTTATTATCCTTGTTGTGGTAGACTAGAGCCATGTTCTCATCCTCGGATATGAATCGACGAAAAATCTGGGCTTAGCGTCATTCTTCTATGGTTCATTCTCCAACCGTGTATTTGATAACGTCAGACGTTATTCGGAATATTAAGCTTTTGTTTCCGATGGGAGTCTGGGATGGCTTCCGGGGTTGGTGACAACACACGTACAGAGGTCCGCGAAACCCATGGCGCTACCGACGAGGCGTGTTCCACACACAGTAAGAGAACGATTTGAGAGCGGGTTGGGCATCCACATAGAAAAACGTCCTGGTTAAGTTTGATGAACCGACAGGCTAGGTTATTCAATTTGTGGCTGGGACTTAATCTTAAAAAGAAACTGGCATTTGTAGTAATCCCAAATCATTAAACAAGGCTCTGAAGCGAGTGCACGTTTTGGTACATATAAAACATGATCTGCCTTAGTTACTAAATGCTCGTTTGCCCTACGAAAGTTCAGCTGGCCTCAGCGTTTTTGTCATTTAGAGTTGGGCGAAACTTTAAGATGGTGTTTCACCTCTGACACGTCGTAAGACTATTACAGATGAACGCGCTTACCTTCAGGCCTGAAGGTGTTGAGCGTACCATTGCACAAAAAATTACTCAAGCAGTGGAAAACTAACACACAGTGCTCCTCTCAGAGAATGATTTTATTCTTTTTGAACCACATTATTGAGCAAAACAACAGATGGTTTGATTCATTCCTGCAACAGTTTACCCGTGATGGGAATGAGCCAAAGCGGGAAAAACGGGCAATTATCAAAGGCACTCCAGTTTTGCGGCCACGTTATCGCAAGCAAATGTGTCATACCGGACCCCGGAATGGTCGGCACCATTGTAGATTTGCCTTCGCCAACCGATACCAAGGATCAAATCAGATTACTTCAGACCACGGGATATGGAAGCTGGAGCCTCGTCTTATCCAGTATTCTGCGCTCGGGTTCTCAGAGATCCTCACTGGCTGCCATAGAAAAACAAAGCAGCTATAGTTCTTGCGGTCAGAACCATGTCGTGGATTTCTTGTTGTCTTACTATCCGTTTCGTGCTTTCCAGGACGAGAAAACCTGAAGGTAGTGCGATCAACCTCAGGCCTTACTGAACGATGGGGCATGGTAGCACGACAAGGAGCCTGTTTTGAGGGTGAGACCCCGGTGCAAACTTTCTTTGGTCTTGCTCTAGACTGCCGTGGTGGCATTTGAGCGGGTGATGCTGAAGGCCTTCTGTCTTTCAACTGCAGTGGATGTCACCAGTGGGGGACGTGGCGAGAATAAGAAAGACGAAAAATGCAAGAAATGAAACAGGAAGAAGAGAAAAGGGGTTCAGCTCTACGGAAGATGGCTCGAAGTAGCAACCATGATGGCTTCAGAGGAGGTGAGAGTGCACTAGTTTCAGAAACCATAAGAGACACTCCGCCGTGGCACGACTCAACCAGCAAAGCTACACACAGTTCAACCTCCGCCACACACTCAGCTCAATTTCCGAGCAAGTGGAAGACCAGTTCTGCGGTGGGAGATTTTGGGTAATATGCTGAGATATGCTGTGAAACCAGAGGGGAATATCCCTGCACCCTTCTGCTCAAAAGCTGACTGTCCTTCACATCTGACCTTTATTTTTCAGACTCTAGGCTCTTGAATGTCTTCCGGTACTCTTTTGAACTGTTCGTCTATGGCAACTTAGTGTGGCACCACCCTCTTCCTCGGCCTCCCCGGAAGGAACCCAACTGTTCACTTGATCTCATCACATTCTGATTACAACTAGCTAAAATGGGAGCCAACCAAAGTAAGCAATACGTCAGTCTTTGTTTTTTGGTTCAGTAGGAACAGTCCACCGGACTAAAGATAACTGCTCATTTGCAACGACTTGCTTAGGCAATACGAGTGGTGATTGGTTGTGTTATGTTTCCTTTTTAACTAGCATCTACCCATTTGATCGTGCTCCATCTGTTGCAACGACTGAGTCACGTAAGCGGCTAAAGGCCTTGTAGTCCGTACTGATGTCATGCAGCAGCGCAAAAACCCTTGGAGAAGTGGGCTCAAATCTGCCGGAATAGTCTTTCAAACTGGGTTTTACCTCGACATTTTGGAGTAATGAGAGGGAAAAGGAGGGAGTCAATACCATCTGCACCCTAGCTTCACTGTACGGACCAGTTCTCCTGTTTACTGCTGGAAACATTTTTTAAGCCTCAAGCACTACACGTTCGGTTACCCAAGGAGTTATGAGGTAGTCTGCCATTCCAGACCAGGTCATCACAACATCCCATTCAATGGACATAAACCGTTTTCGAAATCATCGCCCACTTGGGCCTCAACCACTTTCCTCCCAGCTATCATATATTCTAGTGGTATTTTGCGGCCTTCCTGTCCCCAGCCCGCCCCAGGCTTTAAGTTTTCTAGTCTGTATTTTCCATCCCGGTGATAAGCAATTTCATTTGGCCATAAATAAAGGAGCGAACGCACATAGAGGAGCCATAAATTTCCCTTTGATATGGCTCCACCTCTCTGCTAAGCTGTCGTGATTTATTTCTCATTCTATTTCCGCTGAGTCTACTAGCGCCAGGGTCCTCAGTCCACCAAGCTTACAGCTGTATTCGTCAGTTGGGGCTCTTTTAAGTGCAATCAGTTCGCTATTCATTAGCTCATGATCGCTCTTCCCTAGAGAGGCTGTGATGGTCGCTGAACCCTCCCATGATCCCTCCATACTTCGTCATTATCAAGCAATTTATCGCATGGTTCTTGTTGAATTGCCAAAGGTTCTTCTGCTGAATGCATTGAATCAGCGCATTTGGTTGGAGGAATTGCAGTAGGGCACATTCGACAGGCCACGGTGGTGTGCTCTTCAACTTCCAATCCATTTTTGGGCTTAGAAGTCTCTCATTACCATCACAGCTGAGCTTCTACTGACTGTGCCAGTAACCGCCAGTACTTCAGTACCGCCGAGTCTGTTAGAGGACAGGCTTTAACAAAACAAAGTCGCAAGGCCTCTGTGTCCCAATTTACCGCTTATACACTGCATGTTCGGTAATCCCACTTTTAACCATTCTTTCTGACACAAGGCTTGGTAATCACCAACAGCACGCCTCCTAATCTTCCACCGTCTCCGCAAGCCTGAGTGACGATATCTTCCGGCGTTGCCCCGGTTTTGTTGAGCGCAGCCCTCTATGTGTCTCCCAAGTTGACCGTTGATTTATCCTACTTGCTGCGAACGACGCAAGCATTCGTGTGCATATTCAGCGAGCCCCCAAGCAATCAGACTTCGTTTATTTCTAAAGCTTGAGATGGGATTCGTTGAGCCCCAGGACACTAAGCATGAGAGCTATCCTCTTTTTCGTCTTACTGGGTTTACTTTCCTGAACCCTCTTCGCAATGCTTACTAGTGAAAACTCTGTTCTGAGCTCCTATACCCTCTCTCCTGCACAGTTTTCCTCATCCTTCAAGCAAGATTACTTGTAGTCTTTCGAAACCCAGTCGTTTGTGGGTAACATAGATTGGTTTGTTGGTAGGCTTTCAGATTTTAGACTAAAAGGCTTTGAAGATTGCATGGGCATTACACATGCCGTTCGCATAACCCGCCTCTACGAAGACCTAGCCGTCTTGGAGCATCCTTATCTATTTTGAGACGGCCAAAATCACAACTTGGGTTTATGAACCACATCAGTTTGAGTTTTGGCCCTCTGTCACCTTCCGATACCTCTGCCTTCCATTTCCCTAGCTTCGAGCCCCTTCTTATCTTAGTCTTGTCAAACAGACCAAGGCGTCTCAGCCGGTTTGTAACGTGATACCTCTCGATCCTGACTCGTGTTCTGTTATCCATTATATGCTTACCCGGAAAAAGGTGAACCACCGAATTTCCGCACCTGCCAGCAGCTATTTTGCCGAACATTCAGGCTTCTGACCTGTTGACAGATTTTCGAACTGTCCTCTGGTAGGCCCTCGTATGATTGCCTTCATTATCTATTTAGGCGGAGCTGGTAGGAGCAGCTCCTCATACATTTCAGGTTTAGCCATCCAAGTGTCTCGCCCTACATTCTAGTGTCTGACCCTGTTTTTTCTTTTTTACTTCATCTTTGTGCAGCCCTTCTTCGACGAAGCCAAAAAAGAGCCGGGGCTTCCTTTTTGGCATGCTACTGAGAGTATTTTTCGCCACCTTTCAAACCTACCGACAGCTATGCTTTGCCAAAAAATCTTAGTCATTGTGGAATGGCAATCCACGCAGATTCACTCCAGGTATGTTTCACAACAATATCGTATGCTCCCCCTGGAGTTTCACCGCATGCCATCTGGTACCAGGAGGAGACACATAAATGCCACCTCTGCACCTCTTCCCTACTGCTTTTGTTTTGCGATGATACCGCTCTTCTTGTTTGCGGTCTTGACCCCT
This sequence comes from Fasciola hepatica, assembly GCA_948099385.1. NCBI lineage: Eukaryota > Metazoa > Platyhelminthes > Trematoda > Plagiorchiida > Fasciolidae > Fasciola > Fasciola hepatica. Next base: position 2,192,404 of record CANUEZ040000180.1, on the reverse strand, counting down.
CCCAGTCGTTCTCATGATTGAAGGCAACACCATGCAAAGCGCTTTCGGACAATCAGCAACCGATCCGCACGAACAAGACTGATTCTGAAAGTGTACCACATTGTTTTATGGAGTAAGCAACATATCAAGTACATACAAACCTGAGGTATGTAATCGCGGAGACTAAAAGGCAAGCAAAGTCTGTGGAATAAGGTAATGAGCGAGTAAGTTGTACAAGTTCAAACGAGCAATGAAAAGTGAAGCGCAGTACGCGGATAAACAAAGGCTGATGCAGAAGTATACGGGTGGTAAGAAACACACAAGTATATATAACAAGCTTTTTGACGAATCCAAAAATATCACTTTGTTCTTGAAAAATTTCATACATCCCGTGTTTGCACGAAATTTCATTTTTTGGCTATGAATGAACTCCCTCAATGCAACCAAAATAACTTTTGTTCAATTAACTCAAGAACTTCCAAAGGCTGCAGCTAAACAGCCACACTAAAAACGGGAAACTTTGCCAAGCTAACCAAAAAAAGCAAATGGAACAAGAGAGCATAAACTGCACGCTAAGTTGATTTCCGTCATCCAGATATGACCGAGCTTGCAGACCAAAGCCGAAATTTCATGAAATTTCCTGGGCCAGTTCTGCTGCTCCTTCCACAGAACTTTTCTTTGCCAATAAAACGATTTCCACATAGCTTCACGTCACGGTGTCTGGCGACTTAAAGGGGTCATCAGCCGTCTGAACATGTTCTTATATTTAGTGGAACGGGTAAGACTGACCCGCCAATTACCATGTGAGGGCAAAAAGTGGGTATGGTCAGATGAACACCAAGCCGCATCTGATTGCATGAAGCGGATCATCGCAACGGCCGCGGTCCAAGGTTTGTCTCCACGCATTCAATGTGGTAGTTTTTAAGTGGCTTAGGAGTCGTTCCTTAACAAAATGGGTGGCCGCTGGACCATCAAAGTAGGACGTTACCAGGTTGTGGACAGAAATACCGCAGTAAAAATAATTTACCGGCAATCGAGTGCTCTTTATAGAAGTGAAACGGATACGCTTCCGAGGAACTTACACACATATTCAGGCTACTGGCCACTGACCGTGGGTATGCCACTACACCAATAGCCAAGGTGACTTTAGTCGACGGTAATGTACCTTCAGAAGTATAACTACAAACTACGTTATCGGCAGATGGCACGGTACATGGGAGCTGTATGGCACTTACCCGTGGTCGGTGGTGTGAAACCTCCCTCTTAACGTGAAAAAAGCCAAAGATTCAGTTAGGACCGAGAACCACGGATCGATCATTGTATGAACCCACCAGGCAACAAAGCGGCACTTGCTCAAACCGTGGAGGTTAGGGATCTGGGCGCGGTAACTGGGGCAGGCTTGGAATCACGTCGTCAGTGTGAGGGTCCCACGAAGTAGGCCCCATCCACACGTCAATAGCTGAAGTGTGAGGTGAGCTCTTGGATACCAGAGACTGCTCCCAGTGTACGGGGCCAATTGGAGACCCCAGGAAGAACACTGCGTCCAAGCCTGAGCTGCCCTCCTCGGGCAGGACAAAAAGCCCTCCAGCAGCTACGACTGCGGTTCAATAGCTAATCCGGAGACTGCTAGTGATTGGACTATGGGCAGAGTTTGGGGCAAGTTAAATCTATCCTCCTTTGGAAGGATATTAGGACGGGAGCTAATAGATGCGTTCAAAACAGTCAAACTGCTAGGCGCTCCAGCTGGGCTCTAGGAGTCTCTCTATAGACATCGAGGGGTGGCATACCGAGAGGAAACAGGCTCCGTCCCTCGAAAGGCCGTGTAAGAACGGAGGTAGCGAGAAGGCCACCTGCAGCTAGGTACGTTAGCCAGCTGAATAAACCAGCCAGGGGATAACTGAAGCAAGGTCGGTGGGCACTTTCTATCACGGACCTGATAAGTCTCGAGAGAGCTTGTTTGGTGGATTAGCGCTACTCTCAGTAATTGCACGAATAAAGTCCCCTTCATCAGCCTTCTGCCCCCCTCTGGTTGCCCGCCTTCATCTTCCATTCTCACAAGGCCATTGGTCAAGCAGATTTGGTGAATAGCGGCTTGAACCGGGATCCAGAGCAAAAGGGTGAACTGCGGCAAATCTGATGGGAAACTGCCTCCCCCATCATCCTCAGATGCACCCACAAAGGGGAGACTACTTCTCGTAGGATCGAAGCATCTGAAAATCAAACAGCTTACTGAAGCAACGAGAGAAACTGTCTGGCGGACTGCCATGAAGTCCTGGAAGCTAAACCAAACTAAACTGAAGGAAGTCTTGAGCAGCGCCTAGGTTTTTTAAGAAGCTGGCCTTTTTCCAACTTATTCAGTCCTTATAAGAGCGGCTTAACCGCAACCCATACACACCGCCCAGTCACGTATGCTGTGGATGCTGCTGTGGCTAAATCTGCCTGTCAGCAGCTTCATTCACGTGATCTTCATAAAAACACCGCACGTTTCCAGAACTTTCTGAGCCGTGTGGCCTTATGGTTTTCCATGAGGCCTCCACTATCCTTATTGTATGGAGCCTTAATAGTTTTCTTGCTTCGCACCTAAGATCGGTGCAAAATGTCACAGGAAATTGCGGCTGTGATGAAAACAGCGGCCCAGGAGTTGGGTATAAGTCCAATTCCCTTTTAGGCCTGAGTGTTCACTTCACTTGGCTGCTTTTAACATCCGCACTCTGTGCCAGATAAGGCAACCGGCTGCAGTCAAAAAAAAACACGACACTTAAAAAAGATGTATGCTGTGTCTCCGAAACGAGCAAACGAAACCCCACTTCAGTGACAACTCTTCGCACCCCGGATAAAGTCTCGGTCTCTCGGTTCACTCTTAGCGTGTCGGGGGATTCGGTATCTAGAGCTCGTGATCTGGATATCGGTGGAAATGATTTGAGCAGGAAAGCTGAGCGTGCACAGCTGGACTGGATTCCAGCCGGCAGTCGTCCGTGTGCAGTTCGATTGGACAGTTCTGCTTGTGCCAACAATAACAAACTGAAGTGCCGATGCTTGCTCGTCGTTTCTCTGTATGCGCCGACCGACTTCAGTTTCTCTGAGACCAGGAACCAGGATTTGCCTCAGATGCATCGAACCGTGCGTTCAACAGAGATGGTGGTCGTTGCGGGGTATTGCAAAGCCCAAGTTGGTCTTTTGGGAGATTCCGAAAGACATATCAGAGGCCCATATGCTATTCCAGCTGATAGTACCGATAACGGCCATCGTCTCACTCAGCTGTGTTCTGACGGCAGATTGTTTCTGGCGAGTACGAACTTTTGTTATAAGAAACGGCATTGACTCTCGTTGAGTCCTCCTTTATCTTCATCACCTCGGATTCAGAATGACCATATTGTGGTTGGCCACCGATAGTTTGGATCAATTAAAGAATGTCGTTCATTTTGCTCAACGCCTGTGGGCTCAGGTCAAGCTTTTGTACCTGCTGGTTTCTGTTTACGTCTCATCCTTGGTCGCACGAAAGTGAATGCCACCCAGTCCACTCAGACGCCTTTGAAAGATAACCAGTGACGCAGTTTCCAGATGGAGACGTCTGCACAGTTATCGATGCAGCCAAGCCTTCAGGATTCAAATGAACGTTGGCGGCAGATAAGTGAACCCGTGTACGCCGCTTCGAATGATATCCAGGAATCTTGTTCAGGTAGGTCTCACAAACGATGGATACCTTCGACATTATTTGCTTTGTTGGATGCTCGCAAATCCACCCCTTCGGATCCAACATTCAATGAAGTACGTGTATCCTTGAGAGGCCAAATTACCAGGGGCCTGAGAAATGGCCGATAGCAGTGGTGGATAGAAAAATGCAGGGAAACGGAAAGTCAGCCTCCTTTGGCAGTAGCAGCAACCTTTTCCGCTTGATTGGAAGCACCGGGCCAAGAAAGCCCGGCGTAAGTGAGTAAATTAAGGGATCCGGCGGCTCACTGATTCACTTTCCAGGACGATTTCCGGAGTGTTCGTAGATGCACTCCACGGAATAATTCTGTTGGCTTACTTCAACGGCGGACCATCCAAGTATGCCTGCCCAGGAAAAGACACAGAATGATATCTCTCCCTCATCAGAAATGGAGATAAGCGTGAGATAGTTTACTCCAAAAAAGTAAAAGCCGCTGCACCGGATAATTACTTTTTATCTTTTTTCAACAATTGAGGCGAAGCTTTGGTTTCCGGGTTACCAAACCTCTTCCGGCTATTCGGGATAGCAAGCTGGTTACCGAAGAATGGCGTGAATTGGTGGTTGTATCCGATTTGAAAGATTGGTGACAGGTCCTCTTGTGAAAACCACAGAGGAATTAGCTTGGTAAATATCGAGTTTGGACTTCCACCGGTCTTATTCTGTAACGACCATTCAGTGTGCGCTGAATGTGTGCACGTGAGAATCAAGCCGGTTTTAGACCTGGTAGGGATTTGGTTGACCATATCTTAAATTTTTGGCAAACATTAGAGCATAGGCGTAACTTCCCTAGGCCCATAATATCTACTTTCTTGAATTGAGAGCGGTGTTCGGCCCAGTCGACTGCACAATTCTCTGGCGCTGCCTCTCTTTGAAGGGTGTGCCAGGGAGGTTTATTTCCTCTTTCCAAAGCTGTATGCGAACAGTCGAAGTCGAGTTCGTGCTTGCGGAGATCTTTCCCCCGGGTTCACCACGGAAGGTGGCATTTGTCCAGGTGGCACTCTTTCTCCTCTCCTCTTCAATTTCGTGACTGAATAGATTCGTGAAAAAGCCCTGTACTCGTGCGAGATAAGCGGCTTCAATCTTTGTTCAGGCTGTAAACCGTGTGACTTGGAATAGGCGGACGGTGTTTTTTTCTGACTGAAAATCCAGATAAGCCGCAAACTCTCTTAGATAGACTCAACAACAGTGCAGCAATGCTTGAAGTGCTTTTTGCACCCTGGAAGTGCGGAATGCCATTGCAGGAGTGGTTTGTCCAAACAGCAATCCTCCTTTCGGCAGGAGGAGCTCTGGCTGAAATGGATAATTCATGTTAACTGGGTAGTTTCTCCCCACCATGTGGACAGTTTTCGGATGAAGAGTCACTGCTTACAGAGAAGGTGTATTTGGCTTTTGCTCGCCTCCATCACCTACAGCGCCGGCGCGAGATCCGGCCGTCTGTTAGGGATAAAGTGAGCAATGCCACGGCTTTATTCTATTTTTCGTACGGCTCGGAAACATGCGACAGGAATAGGTGTCCCTTCCAGTGGCTTAACTGCATTCTAACTCTTGCTTTGTCCCCCTGATTTCCGCCTAGTAGCTTGATTAGTTTGGATCTTCTCCCCCTTACATTCTGTCTGCCGTTTACTGAACGATACCGGGGGTAGCAACCGAAACCAGATCAGAGAAGTGCAAGGTAGTTGGCCGAATAAATTGAAACTGAATCTGGCCTTATGCTCAAGAGTACAGAATGTAAGCAGAAAATGTTTTCACTCAATCGTGTTTCAATGAAGACAACAGATCTTTCAGCTTCACTTCCCTTGCATATGTAAGCAGTGTGAAACCCCAGAAGCAGCCCCACAAGAGAGCCTGCAATGGATTTTTCTTAAAGAAAATGCTGTTGAAAATCGCCCAGACTTTCCTCTCAAATTCATAATGTTAGACAGCTGATGTCCCAGTAGTCCGCTATTTCCTCGCTCGCGCCTCAGTGCGTTTTTCTGTATCTTTCTTCAAAATGTTTTCCTATTTATCGGAGAAGCGAGTACTTTTCCTTTCTCAGAGGCCCGCGAATCGTCAGTCCTGTTTCGAACATAGATAAAAAGAACACTTATCGGACCTGTGTGGTAAGCTTAGTGGCATCTCTTTCACCTCCTGGGAAGTTCATTGCATACCTTTCATATACACCGCTTTGCAATCTTTCTCCAGGCCAGCCCCGGATCCACTAACCCGCCCCGTGTCTCAACTGCCTTCCTCTGCTTTAGCGCCATGCAGAGTTCTTACAACTCCCTTTCTTGCACGTGTTTCACAAAAGGACGATTTTATCTGGAGTGTTGGCTGGTTATGGTTCATGAAAACTTTTATTTGTTTTTCCCAACGGCTTGAAAGGACCATAAAGATGTGTTTAGTACAGCGGATTAACAACATTGATAATACTTTGTTTCTATTGAACAAAGTCGATCAATTAGCACCAGAACAACGGTTTGGGTATTGTCCATGGTGGTCACGGACAAACCCTGGCCCAAAACTCATTCGTCCGCCCGGTGTCCACATAAGTTTCTGCGTGGCTCGTGAGAGTACACAACGAAGCAGCTGATTTGTTTCGACGGAAAGTTGACAGTTGATTGCTTCTTCAATTCTAATCCCGTCCTCGTTTCGGAACAAGAAATACGTGCTGGCCGCTCGATCTTCTGAAGTACTCGGAAAGTCTACCAGCAAAGCACCAGCCCATTCCTCTTCAAAGTCCTCATCCTTATGTAGACTCCTTCACTGGAGACTGCACACCTCAAATCTACACTATTCACACATCCAAAATGCTCAAGTATGTCAATATCCTCCCCAGTTGTCACCTTTTTTCCACCATACCCGTCTCCATCATCGCCGTCGCAACTTGCTGGCTTCTTATGCCCGGCAAAACCTAGTGTCCTTAGCACATAAATACCACGTGCTTAAAAGATCGTCACGATATTCGTTCTAACTTTCACCATCCTTTTTCCCGAGGATTCGTGCTAAACCACCCACCTGTCACATCCGCAAACTCAACCCATCCCCAAGATAAAAACCGCCACTTTTTATCACATTTACCGATATATTTGAAAAAGGTCACAATTTATGTTGCCACTCGCTTCCTCTCCACAATGCCCAAACCGTATATTTCACTGAAGAATATTTGTCTCCAGAGCATCCCAGTAGTCGACGATATTGAGGCGGTTTGCTGTCTATCTATCGGTCGAAGGCTTCGCCCACACACGGCTGCAGCATTGCGATATCCTCATCTTGCAAAGATTCGTGCCCTCCCCATATATTGACACCTGAGGGACATCTGTTTCGCAGCGTTTCTATCTTTCGCCATTCACCTTTCACAAAGAATACAAACAGATAGTACTTTACAGGTGAACTACTTCACCGCCCCAATTCGCAGAAGTATTTATCGGTTGTTTGGTGCCTTTTCATATTCGGTATTCTATCTTGGTAAATCCTCTCAGACAATTTTGATCCATGCAACTCTCTGGTCATCAGGTTCAGCCCTTAGACAACGATAATCATTACGTTAATACTTACTTGTCATTTAAACGCTTATCGCCTTTAAAAACCATCTATCCCCTACTATCATGGCTACGCATCAAAGGGTAGTCTTTGAAGGATATTCTTCGTTCTTTGTCCGCTAACTCATTGCTTTCATCGTCTGACTTTCAATCATCAGCCATTCTGTACCCTGCGAAACGCCGTGGCTGGTTCACGCCTCCCCTGGAAACTGCTTTTTCCTCAAGGTGAACAAAACGTCCGTCAATTCTATTTGATCCTCTCGTTGCTCAGTCCCTCGTTTTGTAATATTATAGTAATAGTACTACTTTCGACCAGCTCCACCTTGACTCGGCCGGCTTGGCCGACCACCTTGAGCTCGAATTTGCCGGGCGCCACCATGAACAGTAAATTAAATACATTCTTCTGTACTATATCCAGTGCACATACCTGAGTGACACTCTTGGAATCCGGATTCTGCTTTCAATTGCACCGCTTTGATCTTGCTTTGCAGCAAGCCTCGAGGCCGTCCCTAATAAGTCGTCACCTCTGACCGAAGAAAGAAGGGCTGATGCGATGGCCAGCGGTCATTACGCCGAGGTAACCTTCATGATATTCAACAAAGCTTTCACAAGGTTTCTAATGGTCAGCCGTTGAAAAGTTTCGCTGTGTTTGGAAGCCGACCTTTGATGCCTTAAAATATTTACAACATTTCGGACCGAATAACCCTCTCCATGGGGGTTGTTCAGTTATTGTAAGGCTTGGACACAGTTAGTAGTGGTTTCTTGAAACTATGTTGTGTTACGTTCACCCATGCGGAGGGGATTATTCAGCAGAGCTTGGATGAACTGTCCAAATGAGCTATCTTTTGGTGTTTTCCTATTACTTTCTTCACGTTTGCACATGCGCTGTAGGTCAGGAGACTTCAAAGAAACCCATCGCAGTGCAGATGTATCACATTGGATATTAATGCGCTCGAAGACGTTGGATTTGCTTTCTGTTAACTCTCAGGACCGGAGCCCAAGAAGAATAATTCCATATCGCCATGGAGGTAGTAGATGGATCCATCAATTTATTGTTTCGCAAGCTAGAGGTGATGACCTCAAGCTGCTATATGCTTTGCATATTCTTCCGGGCTCGAATGTAGAGGTGCTGCTTACTTTTGCCGAATTCTGCTGGAGAGTGTCAAAGTCATCTTGAGGTATAAATCAGGTTGTCCCGTTTTTTTCTTTTTCCCGTCTTTAGGCTCGGTTACGTGTTGTACCCAGAAGTAATAGTTATTCACACTGAATTGCTAGAATTTCTCTGGCAGTAACCGCAACACATTTGTTTGCGTCCACAATTTACTACCTCGAAAAATCAACGAAACGTTTATCGGGAAATCTAGATCTATACCTGTCACAAATCATCCTTCGTGAGCTCATCTATGAAGTACTTGGCGATTGTTAGGTAAATCAACTCTTTTATTTATGGCACTCTCCTATGTTAAAACCCTAGTCCCCTTCGTCCATACAGTGAAAGCACCTAGCAAACGCAGTTTTTATTCATTCTAGATGACTTCCTGTGGAATTTATTTTTTGTTTTGTACCTAAGCCCTTTGAAATCACCAAATAACCAACGAAACTAGTTGATTTTTTTGAGTCTACCGTCACAGAGTGCATCTTTGAAGGAAGCAGACCTGCCAGCAAGATTTTGTCACGCTAAGCCATACTTCCCCCAGTCACCAAACCATGCACCGTCCCATAACCGAACAACCGGGATGGCCCACATAACAATATTGACAGCCCCTTACAACACGTTAGCTCCCTCGAGTCACCAACGGAAGCTGTTAATAGAGCCACCAGAATTCTGACGCCACGATCTCAGCTACTTGAGCCCTCCATGATGATCGGGGACCGCGTTTTATTTGCCATGTTTAACTTTATCGACAGCATACTTTGAAAAGTTTCAAAACAAACAGAAAAATTCTAACTACATCATTGTATTTACCGCTTCTGATGGGGCCTCGGTCATCATAGTCAGCAGTATCTCGCCAAAGGCCGATGACATGGATCCGATTTTATGCGGTAGCAGCAGACTACGAAAATAAACACAAGGTACCCAATGCTTTCCGCTCTTCCAGCTCTTGGGCTTACTGACAGCCAGTGAGCTTACTCATAAATAATGCATTATGGCCGGTAACTCATCATACAAGAACATTCTGGCAGTCCCTGACAGAAGGCCACTACAAAGAAAGGTGCTTAAAAAGTTGAACCCTCTCAAACATCCAATGAGGAACCCGCCTAGAGAAACCTACCCCCTGCATTCCCCAACCCACTCTGTCCAACCAAGGTCCGCCAGCCAACGGTTGTCTGATGCGGACCTTGATGCAAGACCCGAACCTTCTCCAAGTCCACCAGTCTTCAAGCGCCCTAGAAAAAACCATTATAACATGCATGCCCGTGGCTCGAATCCACTGAGTCCTGCCAGACAGCCTGACAATGTGCGGCTTAAACGGCTACCTAGATAGCGTAGCCTATCCAACTAACAATATTTCCTCACTCTTCCAAGGAGACAAACCACAGTATGGTCGTTCTTGTTCCCCCCCCCGTCCAGCCGCGGCTAAAGTCTATCGGCTGGACAGCACCATACCACTGCCGGGTCAGTCCCGTGCGAATCAAACCTGCCAGCCCTCCGGGCATACTCCAGAAAACAAATTGCCAAGTAGCGTCCCCAGGGACAAAATCTCGTCTTTGAGAGCGAACATGTCACCCATGGGCCGAGAGTTGGTCCAGCTTTGCTTTTAGCCCGCAAAGTAAAGTGTCGGTACAAACGGAAGCCCATGGCCGCAAAACCAGAATTCAGCAACCCGCCCTCCTTCCCTACTAAAGGCCTCAACATCTAGCTTACCGGGCAGAAACCTTCTTATATAACCAGGCCACACTCCGATGGTCTTGCAAACGTTAGATTCGAGCGGATACTTCGGTAGGATGCCACTAATTCCAAGGCCTTCAATTTCTGTTTCCAAAACAGATAGTTTCTCAAACCACATTTTCTCCCAGCGCAATCGCAGCTCCATGCGCTTTCAAACGGACGACACCCGCAACCCACCTCACAGTTGTTATTCAAAGCTGCGTCCGCTAACTCACCACATCCTAACATTTTCGAGCCTTCATTGTCCATTCCGTTAGTCCCATAGCCGTACCAAAATTTTTGTTTCGCCCCACCATTGCCCACCCTACTACAGCCCTTTTACCCGCAGGATACATCCAAAATCCTCCCCCGTGTGAACTTCCACCACCCTGCAGCAACCCATCCCACAGTCTTTTTCCTTCCCGCCCTAATGAATCACCTTCAGATGCCACCAACTGGTCAGTCGTTTGCACCTTCCACAGGATGCCAAACTCCATAGCCCAACTTCATAACACTGCGTATTTCCACTAGCCCTTTCCAAAATTACCCTCATATACTCATTCTACCAACCGCTGATTCCCTTCTTACCCAACCCGATCAAGCCGCATCGACAAGCGACGAAGTCACCCCGCACTCTCGTAGTCCTTACCTTTTGAGGCCTGCTCTTACCACACAACACCAACCACTACCAAGGTTGTCACATGGGAAAGCCAATACATTTCGTAGCCCCACATTCTGTCACCGCACTTGAGCATCGAATAATCCCAACTAATCAGAAGGAGCTGCAAGATCACTAAGTCAAATGTCTTCTTGTTAACGTTGTAATATCCCGAAAATAATTACTCCTGGGTAGTCAACGGCTGAATGCTCTGAAGACATCGCGAAAGTGTTCAAAGCTCACTTTTCTTTTTCCTTGATGGCTTCAACTCACTTCCCTCCCCGTGTACTTTCTACGTTCAATAACTCCCCCACGTTACCCAGCTCGGACGCTAACTTCCCCACGAATGGGTTATCCTTGATCTTATTTACCTTCCGGTCCATCCTAAATAGGCTTCATTACTTGGAACATTAGGTCATAACGTCAAGTCTGGGTGTAATCCTTATTACTGAAACCTGGTCCACGGAACTCAATCCCATAAGCGAAATTCTGCCTGAGGAGTATAAGGCTTTTGGAGTAAATAGGATTGACAGACGCAAAGACGGGTGCCTATTGTTCGCGCAGCACACCCTTTCGGTATCACCCACTAGACATGCCACACATGACTCAACTGCGGATTCACTATGGTTCACAATTTGGTTCTAAAATATAATCATGCACATCGGTTGTGTCTACCGCCCGCCATCCTCTACTACTACGGACTTATCTCCTTTAACTGTACCCCTTGGTTATCTTTCACTACGACCTTGGGTGGCGAAAATTATAGCTGGTGATTTTGGCTGGGCTAAAATATCTTGGCCGAACCTTACAGCACATCCTAACTTCATAGACTTTGTCTCCCATACCCGCATTGGGGGTTGGGTGCAACACCTTAAAACCCCTACTAGAAACTCCACCATTCTAGATGTTATATTCACTGACAACCTTTCCACTTTTCACGTTCTCGTTCCGCATAAGTTTCCGGGCAGCTAATATAAGATAGTAGCAGGTAATCTTCCATTCCACCCATCAGGCTATCTGAACCCGGTCAACAATTCTCTCCATTTGAATTGGAACCCCCTGGTCAGTCGCATCCGTAGCCAAGATTGGAGCAGTTTTTTAACGGTTGACTCTCAACAGGCGGCTGACCAATTTTATCTTGGATTTGGAAACTGCCTCCTGCGGCTTAGTCCAACTTCCCAAAACTCCTCCCTTGGAAAATCCAAACTTTCTCCGAACAAAAGTACCTTAAGATGCAAAGACTTTAACTCCGAGGCCAAGGGCTCTCCCTTCTCATGAGACTAGAACATCTTACCGATATTATCCTGGACCTAGATGAAGACCAAATTCTCGATGAAGAAGCTAAAGCTCAGTAAAGCTTTGAAGCTCTTACTCTTACATAAATCTAAGAATTCGACAACAGATACCACTGTTCAATAAGCAGTGTTATCGAATAAAACTTCGGCCACCTCCCGTTCCTATATGGCTGAAGACTTTAACCTTAACTTCGCCAATTCCATGGCCTCCGACTCATAAATAGCCCTTCCCCCCGAATCCTCTTGTTATCACCAGCTCTTTTCTATCTACCCTAACATTGGAAAAAACCATTATTTCAAGACTTGTTTCACGCCATAAAGCATCCGCGAATCCTGGGCCAAAGAGGTTACCCCCAGCTGCAACCAAAAACGGTGGATCGGACATCTCGATTTATTACTAAACCTATTTGCTTTGTCACTTAAATCCAGTTTGGTAACTTCGAACTGGAAGCTTTCAGACGTCTTTCCACGACAAAAAATAGGACCTGTCAACCAACTCGCTAATGACCGTCCCATTTATCACACCCCTGTTTTTCAGGAATAATGGAAACGATTGTCAAAGACGGCATTATTACCCATCTTCTCTCTTCGTACCTCTCTAGCAATAGGGTTTCTCAGATTGCGACCACGCACCACATACCAATTTAATTCCCTCAACCTAGTCTTCCAGGCAGTCGGTAGCGGGCAGGCATTAGTCGTACTGTACCCATTTTTGTCGAAGACCTTTGAAAGTGTTCCACACCATTATCTCATCACTAAATTGCGTTCATTTGGCACTACTGACCCACCGCTGTCTTGGACGTAACCTTATCTCACTCGTCGTTCTGAAGTGGTACTCACCAATGGAAATGCCTCTAACCCAAAACCAGTTTCAAGCAGCGTTATAAAGGGCAGTGTATTGGTTCCTCTCCTATTTCTAGTGTACATTATTGGTGCACTGGATCTAGTGCGCCATGGCACGCCACTCTTGTTTGCAGATGATATAAAACAGTCTAATTCTTCCTTTCTGATGATGCTACTCCTACTGTTTGCTACATTTCCGCTGGCTGTTCTGCTTTTGACCGCTGGTTTTACTCCCGGATTATGAATTTTTCCACTGATAAGTGCGAGGTCCTAACCTACAAATTTCAGTTGCCCCCTGGATCCTAAACTCTTTTGAGTCACCAATAGTCCGTAGGACTACCATCCACGATTGAGGCCACAAATATTCTAGTTCCCTCAACTTCTCAGAGCAAGCTGCCATCCAAGCGGCCAAGGCTAGGAGAAGAGTAACCCTTCTCTTCCGCTTCTTTTCTCCCCCGGACAGTATCATCGGCATCCACAACTTCCGCATCGGGCTTCAGCTGGAATGTTGCTCAAAAGGCTTTTTCAACATGACAAAATTTGACAGAGTTGCGCTAGAGAGCATACGAAAGGCTTTTTACTAAAAAACTACTCGGTCGGTCCACGTCTTTAAACTACAGAGAACGATGCCAACATCTGAATCTTGACCCACTCTGGCTCCGCCGCTTCTCGCATAACCTGCTGAGTAACTGGTCCTTTTCGCCTATCCCAGTGAGCTTCTTGTGCAAAACCCAATACTCACTTCGGGACAGACATTTTTCTGTTCCTTCTGTTATAGCCAAATAGACCGTGCGGTCATTTATTCTACCTTTTTCCTACTCCAAGTTCTGCAATAAGTTGCCCATCACCATTGGAGCTTAGCACACCAAGTCCCAACTTTTATCGGCAGTCATTCCGAAACCCAACATTACCCGTGCCATCCAGTCTCCTGATATGCGCATAGCTGAGGATAGATCATATGAGAGTGGCCCCGGCTTCTAAGGCCAACTCCATTGCAGACCCTGCTCCCACAATTGAGGACACAATCAACGATAAACTGTTTCATCTATCTGACTGAATTCTCAGAGCTTGACCGGCTGTGGCCAATCCCGTAACGAGTGGATGGAAATGACGTTCCAATAATTTCCCACGCCATGCCTCCCCCTTCTCCCATAGTTTCTGACCCTCTTACGCTTCACTGTTTATTGGTTATACTCGCCTTCTTTGCCCGTTTATCCACAGCAGGGGCAAACCCCGACTGTCTTTGTTCATCTGATTTCATTTTTCAGTTCTTCCCTTATGTGCATTTCACCCTCATTTTTGGTCATCTGCCTTAGCGTCGTGAAGATCACTCTTGTTATATACGCCCGTGGATAAAGCTTCTGTGTTATCAACTACCAAACGCTGGCCCAGCCCTCCAAGAACCCTGGCAACCTGGCCGTCTGATCGCGGACCTTATACATTATTAGTTGAACTGCGCCTCAACTTCACGGCCATCAATGAACATTCGTGTCATTTCAAACGGTTCGGGACGCGGTCAGCTCCCCCGCTTTGGCCGGAGCACATCGATCATGCAGGCAGTCCGTAGAGATGCGCTGGCTAAATAAGACTGGTAGATCACACCTCCGGTGTTCACTTCGAGGTGATTTTCAAGCTGGACGTCCAGAGCACGGTCAGCCCCACCCACTAGAATCGGCTGCTGACCATATGCTCTAACTCTCCTCGGCCTAACGCGTCCAGTGCCGTCGGCTGCAGATTGCATGCTCCCACCATTCTTGTTCCGTCATGGCACGCTCACCTATCATCCTTTTCATCACGCTTATCACTTCCTATTGTGTAGTTCTTCCACGGCATGCGCGTCTACCCATTCTGTCCTTGCCCCTATCGACTCTCACCGTGTCGCCCCTCGTTGGGTGTCACTATCCTGCTACCCATTTTACCCTACTGAGTCTCGCCAATATTTTTTTTCTACCAGTGTGGTCACCGCATTCTCGCAGTCCCTACTCACTTGGTATCAACTTATGCTCATAAGGCTCATTGGCCGCATTCTCATGCCTCACTGCCTACCGTTCTTTCAAATCCTTCTTCGTTTCCCCTTCTCAGTCTCAATGCCATTACGCACCAGTCCCACTCGCACCCATGACCAACCCCTATTTTAGAACTAGCGGCTACATACTTTGCATCGTTCACAGCTTCACTTATTATCTGGTCACTACTTCCAAATTTCCCTAGCTTGACTCCACGACTCCGCCGTGGATCTTTCCATCGGGCAGTACTCCAATTAGCACTCTCCAGCTCCATTTACTTTAACCAAGGCCTGCAGGCACGCAGCTCCCCGTTTTCACTGCCCCATCTCCGGAAAGCACTCATTTCTCGTGCCTTGATCCATCCACTGGTTTACCTGTCTGGTGTTTCATTCTTCTCAGCTTTCATCTCTTTCGACCTGTAGTAAAACGATCTGATTCTTCATGTTTCACCTTTGTTTCTCCGGTCTATGCTGTCAGCTCCTGTTTTGTATATTGCTCGCCAGAGGCACTCTTACTTTGCCTTTCAGGTTGGTCCGCTCTTCCAAGTTTCGCCCAATGTAAAGACAAAGCCGCATCATAATCTTCAATTACAGCTTCGGACCGTTTTTTCTGCCATCACTAGACTCTCCTGGTACTCCACATACTTATTTATCTCCCACGCCGCTAGCTGTCACTGCCACTGCTTTTTAGCACCAGAGACGGTCCAACCTTCCAGGCATCCTTCTCCACTTTGAATCTTTATTCGCTCTGAGCTGCTCAGCTATCCCTATCGCCATCACCTTCGCGCCGAAGAATGCAAGTCCATTTAGTAAGCCCTCTCCTTATGTCGACGGTCACCACATGTCTCACCTGAAATAATCAGATCGTTAGGTCCATTTTTAACAGTTCTCGTCAAACCTCTCCTTTATTTTCCCTGTTCCAGGAGCTATCCTTCAAAGCCGTTAACACTTCTGTGCTTTCAAATTCTTTTCTGTCTCAGTCTGTTGATCCGCCATGTTCACTTGTCATGTAGAAAGTTCACAAGGAATTTCTTAAGTTAATTCTAAACCGTTCGATTTAACCCTACCCGTCTGTTCCAATCACTTATATTTCTTCTACGTCTTCATTGCTATTGCGCCTGCTTTTATATACGTGTGCATATATGCCTTTAGGTATGCGTTCGCTGTGTATCCTGCAGTTCTTCACCAGCCAGTTCTGATGCTATCATCCCGCTGGCTATCATGATATGCTTTCATTCCCACTATGCCTGTGCTTCTCATCCACCGTATCTGATCCTTCCAAACCATTTTTGTCACCTGACCCACCCTTCACGTCTTGCACTGACCGCCGTCTGTTTTACAGTGAGTTTAGTGCCCGTGCCCCGACCATCTACCGCAGAATATCGGTGCTTCATTGAAATATATTCCTCTGCGTTGCCTTTTACGCTTTTCCCCATTTGCACCCGCTATGGCAGCTTCTTACACAGACTACCACCCCCCCTTCCATATCTGTCGGATTTCAGATGTCTCCACCTGGGCCAGCCAGGTTTCCTATTTGACCATGACTTTCAAACTCACCGGGCTTCCACTCGAATCGGCCCTTGGGTCCATTCAAACCCTCTGCATTTTTCTTCCATGTGCATGCACTTATAATACCATTATCTGCGTTTGATCCGCTTCTGAGTCTGCCTATCCCACATTTCATATGCGAGTGTCTACATCCCCAAGAAATATGTCCGTTCATTCTTCCGTCTATAAAAGATTGATAATGCACCTGACGTGCTTCCAGCGCCCCCGAAATAAACCGCTATTATTATTATTGTTGACAATTAGTGGGATGATGAAGATGGAGAAGAGCAGCGCTTCTATTGGCGACCCTTTGTAGGATGACGCACTGCCATTTACGAGAGTTGGTCTACTACTCTTTGACTGATCACTGAGCACTTTCGCGGTGTCTGCGGATTCCAACTCAGGTGTAAAAGAACCCTTCGTAATGGAGTGCGTTCGGGCAAGCGACTCCGTGTGGTATCAATCGCAAACATTGCGGAAGCTTTAGTAAACTGGTTTATCATGGATGTTTGGTTTTGATCCATGCCTGGAGAAAGCGTGAAGGGACATTTTCTATTCAGGATCCTGTGGAGCCCATGTTGAGAAAATCACGAGATTCAGTCTGCCTTCGAAAAAGGGAAATTGAACAACTTATTTTCTTCAGACCCCAGTCAGCAGGCAGGGACGTTTCACGGTCCCGAAAAGGCGTCGCATTGTCTTTGTTTGTTTATTTGTTTGGAACACATCATCTGCTTGGATTTCGGAAAGCTTTGCTTGAGCTGTCTTATGAGCGTTGCTAAGAGAATCTGGGTGCTCGTCAGGTGGTCCGCTTAGCAGAAAGTGTCAAACAAAGCGTAATATGGAGACAACCGTTTAAGTTCTGACGGACCTCACAAGCCTTGATGGGCTCCATCACATTGTCGTCTGTCTGCCCTGACGATGAAGTAATGCTGGTTTCCTCAGAAAATAAACTACCTCGTCGTTCTATAAAACGTGCTTTTCACTCGATAACTTATGGCTCACTCTAATTAGTTTACTTCGGCTGATATGCTGCAGTTTTAAGAAGGCGCGTTCGTCTTTGGTCTGGCGTTTATGTCTACGTATACAATGGCCATTATAACCTGAGCTCATCAAACTTCAAGGTTTTGGTATACAATTTTGTCACTTATTTAGAACAAATCTAACAACATGAGGAATGAATCAAACCAGGAATTTTCGGGTTGATATATAGAGCTAGTGCTCGGGATCGAGTATATAGTCCAATAAAAGCACTGACAGGTACAGCTACAGTCGTGTCTAACCAAAATAATACGGCCGCACAGGGGGCGGAATCCCTTGGTGCAGAAAAGCATATGTCGCATTTTTCCAGCAGACTAACACTCTTAAACACTGGAGAGATCATCATATATATATAAAGGAGCACTCCTGGTAGTTCAGAAAGAGTGCCAACAAAGACTCTAGTAATGACGGCACCCGTGGTTGATAACGTAAGAAGACTACAGGTATAAAAGGACTATCCCCGTACAAAACATCAAAGAGCAGGAACGCCCGCTATCTTGAGGTATATGCAAAGAGAGTACATAAACCAGACGAGCTTTTTGTCCTTTAAGAATCGCGGAGCTTTCAGTTAACCTCAAGTAGCAGGGCTTAACAAAGTAGGACTTTCAAAGGAGATTAAGGAATTAACTTCAAAGCCTCTGGATGTCTTCTTTGTTGGCCGATATAGATGGAGACCGTAGATAGGCCCCCTTTCAAGTGTTCTGCACAACATAAGGCGGTACTAGTGAGTCACACAAGGCACCCACTCCAGTCCGTGGGCGGCACAGGGACGCAAATCACCGCGGCCATCGAAAACAGAGCTAGAATAGTCTGTTCCAACGACTATAAGATCGGACCTCACAGCTGTTGTCAAACCTGCCCCGAGGCCTAAAGTTGTTGGTTATAGCCATACTCCACAGCAGAAGCTCAACGAAACAGTTAGAACGGACGCGACAGACGGGGTGGGGGCTGAAGAGGTACCCATGTAATATGCGAACTAGAAGGGTGTTCAGCTATCACTGAAAATCACGCATTTGGGGAGTGTCTGAAGTGAAGACGAAGATGGCGACGAGGAAGTTCTAGTTGGAACCATGCGTCAGTAGTAAGCACAATAACTAGGCGTCAGCCTTTGCACAAACCCCACCCATGCAGATAAACTGGAGTGGGGCCCTGAAGTCTTGAGAGACAACAGAGCGTTAAGTAAGAATACATAGAAAGTTTAGGCTTCTTTCGACAGCTTGGCAATTGTCCTGTATTATGTGGACTCGAAGGCTCGAGAAAATACGGACCAAGTTTGCACTGGTGTTATTGGCGTCCCCCCCAGAAGTACGCCCGAGATCGCAACAGTCCTAAAGAGCATATTCAAATCAGGTTATTTGGCGGAGGCTGCCACATTGTACACAAGCTCTCGCAACCTGGGAGGTAAGTGGGGGAATTGCTGACAAGAACCAATGGATCGGTGATCACTGCTACCAGGAGTACATGGACAATGAAAAGGCAGAATATGACGCAACTTCGTGTATATGTCGCCTACATGCATTTCAGGGGGCTTTTGGCAACCAAAGTCAGTTTTAAGGGGATGGAGTTACACACTTCTGGGACAATCGGGAGAACATTAAATTAGATAACATACTTTGTTTTCAACCATAGTTTCTGTTTGTTTGGATTGGAAAAGGCTACACGTGGTTTTCCACATGGTTTAAAGCCGGGATCCTTGATCTTCTCCTATATTATTCAACTTGTGAAAAAATCCAGCAACCCGCGTTTCATTGCGGACGATATGAAGTGATTGGTGCTAGTTTAGAATAGGATGAAGACCCAGTCCACAGAAGGGCGGCTTGATGAGGCTTACCTTTGAGCGCCACCGAATTTTTGGCACCGAGTACCAACTTGGACGAGGCAAGCAGTGTTCGCTGACGAAGAGTTTTGGAAGCGGAACACCTGGTTGGGGTAGTCAGGAGAGATTTCAGGCCTCCGGGGCAATGCCAGATGTCTGTACAAATGCCAGAGAATTGCCAACAAGGTTGTTGTTTAAGGTCTTATGCAAAAAAACAGGAGTTTCCGTCACATTTGTTGGGTATAGGTGTGATCTTTTCGGATAATTGCATACAGACATGAGCTCCTTATCATCGGAAAGGTATACAATACCTGGGAAGCGTGTAGTGGCTCACAAGCGAAATGGACACTCGTCAGAGTGAAAAATTTCGTACCCAGAGCACCGGTCAAGCTCTTTTCTCCAGCCTGGTGTAAGGCAGGGGTGACAAAACAGAAGCTTCTGTGGTTATAAATGATCTGTTGGTAGATGTATGACTCTTCTGTTTCGCTTTAAAGAGCAGCCCCAGGCAAAGGTTTTGGGATGCGGAAGTCACACTTATGGCTTGACCTATATCTGTTTTTACAAATAGAGTTTCTTTTATGCGGAACTTACCGTAGGAGAGTATCGCCAGTTCCGGCAATATGCTAGCTTCCAAGAGATCCCGAAGTTCTAGCCGAGACGAAATGCTTCCAGGGAGCTTTCCACAAACAAACTGGGTGGAATAGTGAGTCCTTTGTTTTTCCTCAATAAACCTGCCTGATGGAGGAGATACCGTGTGGTAAATTCGGCCCTCAGTAGTAAGCAATAAAGGTGCAGTTTCGGGATGTGAGGTAACTCGCCCACAACTCAACGATTTGGACTTGCAGTATATCCCGGCCACTTTCGCTCTGAGGAAACTGAGCTGAAATCATCAGTGACTTGACTCTCTTACAGAAACCAGGAAGATAGCACATCGTCCTGTGGAACAGCAATTCTGAGGAAATGCGGCCAAGCGGGAGCAAGCTTTCTGGCAAAGATAAGCTTGCACAAATGTTTACCGAAACTTCTTGCAGTACATTGCGGCCAGGAGAAGTGCCCTGAGAAAGCCTCTGGAAAGCAGGCAGCGCTGAGAATATAGGATTTCTGTAAACGTTAAAGTAAACCCGGAAATTCCTCACAATTACTAGCTCAGGGAAAACCCATTAAACAGACCACACGCACTCCGGCCACGGTATATTCCTAAGTCTGTGCGAGCGACGTTTACGGGAGTTTACTTCCCTCCCATCTTGTGAAGCAGCCGGACCTAATGAAATCCATCCAGCCGCATAAAATAAATATTAGCTTTTCATCAGCCAAAGCACTTAGGCCTCTTTGCAGCGCACCGTCTGAATAAGGTGGGGCATCACAGGGCTGGCACGCGTCCATCGTCGCTCCAATCCAAAGGGGATGCGATAAGAGGGCATGCGCGACTTATCGACCGATGTACCTGGGGTTGGTATTCACGAAGACCATGAAAGTATTCATCCGAGGTCAAGTAAGCAAGCAGCTGGAAAGTCGCCAGATGGTACCAACCCACTGGCATGAATTTATTCGCCGGATGTCTAGCTTATCTAATCCGGCATGCTACCTAGATGAAGTAACGAAGAAACAAGAAGGAAACAGTTGAAAAAAACCATTTGGACTTCCAGAAGACCTTTGGTTCTGTCTCACAGACTGCTGGCGAAGAGCTGAACGAATTCAGGTTAAGTCCGTAGGTAGAGAGGTTGATCGTCAGGAGACTCAGTGAAAGCAAGAGCGTAACCCCCTAGGCCCGCTACCTAAAATGCCTAGCGAACCGTTAGTTACCCCACAACCTCAGCCTTCCTTGTTCACCATTCCCACATACCCGTTTTTAGGCCTTCCTCCACCTCGTTATCCGCCCACCCTTGGGACTTGCCTCCCCTATCGGGACCAAGCTTTCCGCGGGCTAGAGCAGCAATCTTAATTTACCCGTTCATTATGAAACCAACTGATGCTCCAGATTCAGCTCCCTTTCGTCAGTGCTTATCCAGTTTCTGCAAATCTTGCACGCGCCAGCCATACAAACGATGGTGAGCTCGCTCTGGGATGCAGTTACATCAAGTTTTACCGGAGAAATTGCAGTTGTTTCATAACTCAGTCGCTCTAACTCCCGGAAGTTCCCCTTTTACACCCGCCTGGGTTTATGAACTGTCAAAAAGAAAATGTCCAGATCAAATTGGCCGATACTCCCCAGTTTAACATTCCATCACTTTCACCTTTATCCGACACAGACCCACCTGCGCCACCAAATCGATTTCCATTTCCCTTGCAACTATTACGTGATGGCCGTATGTTCAACGGAGCTTTTTTTAGTGTTGACAACAATGAAATCCAACCTCAGTCTCTGTATTTGATAGCAACCAATGCTAAGTCAGCACCTAACAAGATGCACCCCAATGCTTTCCGTGGTCTTCATTGGAGATTGTGGTTTCTTTCATGACCAAAATGTGATTGTCTGATACAACTTCCACTGGAGGAGCTGCGGCGGTAGGTTAGATGGCCTTCAGGAAAAATAGATCAGAGCGGCTTGGGGCATGATGTCTAATCTAAGCAAGGGAGAGTCTCGTCGCGCCTTTGTTCGAGCACCATAATCTGGACAGCATAGAGGATACATAGTGGCCAATCTTCAGAACTGAGCATAAAGGGACCTTTATCGGCTGTGTGTGCCGACCGCCTGACCCAAATATTTGTGACTTTTAAACTGATACTTATAATCTGGATTTCTTTGCAGACCTCCCCAACGGACTCAAGCTCATAGCCGGTGGCTTCAATAATGTAGATGTTCGTCGGCCAACAATTTCCTCTCCACAAAACTTGCCTGACCCAGTGAATACCTTCCATCTTGGGGGATGACTTCAACGTGCTTCTTCACCAACGTGATTGAGTAGTTCTCTAGACTTGATCTTTACCCAGATGTCCACTCTGGTCCAGGAGAAACTTCTTGGAGGTGATCACTCTATGTTTTTCTGTAGATTTACTATCCCTCACCAAAATCTGCCGGTTGCTAGCTCGTTCCAGCACACGGAGTGGGACCAATTACATTAGCTTATAAGCACCCAGATTTGGGATGAATGTGTCTTTTCCTGCAAACCACAAAAAAGTTACAACCAAGCTTTGTTCTATCTCCACTTGCCACCTCAATACGATCACGCTTAAGAGCTATTCCGTCAAACTTGCAAAACGAAAAAAAATATTCCGAATAAAACAGAGACTGTAGAGACTACGAAGTACCTCTCTCAAAACAGGAAGTCATGTTATAATTACAACCCGTCCAACTATCTCAAGATATCGTCATTTATTCGGAGTAGATAAAGAGGAAACAAGAACAAAAGGATTTGCGCAACCCGAAAAAGTGGAGGTTCAAGTTGATTAATGGAAAGCAGAAAAACTCAAACTAATTCAGCCATTTCTTCGCTTTTTACAATAAAACATAAACGAAATAAAAGTCATTGGAGGATTTCACCTGCCGTCAAGCATCAGAATATCCTAACACCTGGAGCTAGATGCGTTATTTACGGCATTTTTCAGGTAAGGCGGACCCGATATTTCAGTTTTATTATGGAACACTTCGATTATTTATGCTGCATGGTTTGTATCCCAGCCAATCGAAACTTCAGTTATTATTCCCATGTTATAAAAGGAACCAAGGCAAAACCAGACAAGCTACGGACCCGCCGGTCACATCACATTTGTCTCAAGGATCACGGAAAAGCTAAATAAACCTGGGCCTACAAGCTATAATCTTGGAAATAACCTTACAAATACCGCCCAGTGTTTTTTCGCAAGCGACGCTCATGTTCAGCTTGTATGACTGAATTATGAATCTCATAACAATGGAGGTCATCAAAGGCAAGGGGATGGTTATATTTTTTTATCGATATGACGAAAGCTTATAAAAGAGTTTTACTCCCTCGGCTTTAGCTACGACAAAACCTACGGTTTTGTTGACCCCTTAAATTTGCTTTTGTCTTCTTATTTGCCTTCAATTTATCAGGTGGTGAATATATATCGCACAAGGTCACTATCAAAAGCTGTAACCGGCGTAGTCATTCAAATTAGTTTTCCACTATCACTACTCTTTATTAGGTATGTGAACTATATATACGGCGCACTCCGTCGCGGAATTCCCTTTCTCCGTGCTGGTGAAATACACATTTTGTATATATTCAACCCCCTCCTCTGAACACAACCGTAAGTAACATAATGCAGGTCTTCATAACGCTAAGCACTTGGAGGATTACTTGGGTAATGAAGTTTTCTGGTGAAAAATTAGTATCCAAACCTATCAACAAGTTATCCCTCCAGGGCCGGTTAGCATTACGATGATGATGATAATGATAATGATAGTGATAATGGTTTATTTCGGATGGCCCCGAGTGTAAAGAACAAATAACGAAAATCCTTCCAAATGCTCAACGTGCTCTGTGAATTTGACTAGATTTAGCATAACCTCGAAAAGCTTGCTCATATACCACACTTTTCATGTTTGTTTATCCGTGCGAGACATTTGAATTTGGTCTTGAACCGTTTCTGACTGTCGTGCTTGAACCACAAGGCTTCGGACCTTTGGGTTTCACTGTAAAGTCTCTTTGGCCGCATACTTGAGGTTTGTATATATTTCTGCCCTCTGTGAATTTTAATTTAGTACCGTAGAAAGTAGGAATCAATCTTGTTCTGGTTTTGGAATTCATTTGACTTGGCTACGCGTTGCTCTATTCTCGAGAGTTGAATTGCAGTACTCAAGTGGAACCTGGACCAGAAAACTCATTGGAAATGCCCAAACGAGGAGGCGAGGGCCTTTTGGGGCAATACAAATTAACTCGGCAAGTCTCTTGTGATGGTTTGAGTGTTATTGATTCTCTGGATAAAGCTCAGTCTACTAGTTCTTTCAGTGCCAAGTCATATATTTCTAATCGCAATGAGTTTTTTGATATTAGAACTTACAGAGTGAGAATGATGGAATCAGAGAACGAGCTTTGATTAACCAGGAAGCAAGTAGAGCCTCTTAAACAAAGAACTTGTCTCAGAGAGCCAGCAAAGAGTCCATGTAGTTCACAATGTCAACAGCGAAAAGGCATTGTGATCGACTAATATAAACCCTTGAGACAGCCTGAAACTACCGAGGTTTTGGCATTCGACCTGCCGAGAGTGGAGCTATCCCATTTCGACGGGCACCCCGAGCAATACTGTATTCTCATGAAACAATTCGAAAATTTTGTTGAATGCAAAGTTACAGATCCTGGCCAAAGGTTTTTGTATTTATTACATTACTGTCGTGGAAGGGTCCAAAGGGCTATCGAAGGCTGCGAGATGCTTGATCCACCAGTGAGGTAGATCAGGGCACGCATAATTCTGGAAGATTTGTTTGGACAACCATTCAAGGTGGCTAGAAGCCCGATTGATGGTGCTTTATTGGGGGCAAAAAGCTGAAGGCAAGGCTGAATTGCTGTCAAATTCGGTGATAAAAATGCAGATTTGCAGTATAGCACTGGAGAACTTAGGATGCCAGTCGAGCCTGAATGCTTTGCCCACACAGGAATGCATTGTCCCATGTCTACCCGTTGATTTACAGAGCCGATGGGTAGAAGAAGCTGAAAAAATTGAACATGCTTGAGCAGAAATCCACGTTCAACGATTTGACAGAGTTCATAGGTCGTCAGTCCCGTATCGCCAACGGCCGATTTGGACAAATCGTACGCGAAAGCTGCAGGCTGGCACGAACGGAACCAACATCTGCTCAAATAGTAGGGGAAGACTGTAACCAAATCCAGTCTTTGGCTAACATGCACATGATAAATCAAGAACCCGAGAGGTCAACTGAATGCAAGCCACGCAACTCCCCGCATCGGTTACCAGATTGTCCGGCCTTTCATGGGATGAGTGTACGTGATCGGTGGTGCGCAGCAAAAAGGATTGGCTCATGCTTTATGTGTTTGAATAACTCTCATTGAGCTTCTGAATGCAGCTTAAGAATGAAATGTAACCAGGACGGATGCTTCGGTAATCATCACTCGTTACTATATGACCCTCTCAACAATAGGCCTATTCAGCCGGATGAACCCAGAATTGTCTGTTCAACGGGACATGATGATTTCGAACCGGCAAGATTAGGCATCGTACCTCTCGGCATTGTGGCACCGAAAGGATTGCGGAGGGTCAATGCATTTTTGGACACGGGGTCGGATACTTCGCTGCTTACTCGCGAGCTTGCAGAAAGCTATGAACTAGTCTGCGAGCCTACCTCGCTCACTATGAGCACGATTGCAGGGGGTCATGTTAACAATTCTAAGGGGCTGACCCTGCAGTTACCGCCTTTATCTGATGGGGAGACCGTAGAAATTACGGACGCCTCTGCAATAGGCAGCTGGCCAATGAGACCAGTCGACCGTATTAGATCGATCGCCAAGAGATGGTCTCATCCCAGAGAGAGAGCGTTCGAAGAAGTGTCTAGCCCCCAAGTTGACATACTAATTGGATGCAATGTGCCAGAGGCTCATTGAATGCTTGAACAGAGCACAATCAATCAAAAAGAACCATTCGCCACGCGAGCGATACTTGGATGGACACTTCTCGGACACTGACGACCGAACTTTCGCAATCGGCATTAGTAAGTTGCTTAACTGTTTCTGAGAAAAGTGCCTCTGTAGAACACAATCAACTTTTCAATATTGGATCTTACGGTCCATCTCAGGAAGGTGACGTTCACTCAAAAGAAGATTAGTCGGTGCTCTTGATGGTGATTTCAAAAACTGGATGTTACAATGGGCAGCACGAAGTGGCTATACCCAAGAGGCCATCCTCAAGTCACCTATCAAGAAATGGAAAAGTTACCCGGAAGCTTTTAAAATATCTCAAAAAAGGACATTTTCGAGAAGCCCTGCTGAAAGATGAACACCAGAAGGTCACACAAAGCAGCTTGGAAATTTCCGATTTAGTGACATTGTACGGTACCTGGGTGGAACTGCATAGCCGGCGACGAAAAAAATGTACCTTTTGCCAAAAAAGTTGCTGAGCTGAAGTCAGTATTCCTAAACGAACTTGGAATGACTGCGTTGGTATTGGGTTTTAAGGTAGCACTAATGCTAAAAAAGAATTATACCACCATTAAACTGATCCTTGCATATTGGACGGATCCTACATTTGTGTTACGTTACAGGAAAAGAAAGAAACAAAGAGCTTATTCGACACATCAATGAGTTGATCCACTCGTAGCATGAAACAGCGAGGAAAAATGTGGATGACTTGAGCTCGAAACCATACACAAAGGACAAAGTTGCTTGCAGAACACCTCGCTCTGGGTTACTCAGCATTTTGTTCCATTTCGTGCTTGCAACTATTCAACTGGACCCATTTTCCCGAACAGTTGCAAAAGGTACTTAGTTCCAGCTTCTCTTAAGCGTGCACATACGCGAAGAGGAGAAATTCACCAATGATTCACTAAAACAGTTCAAGTGAGGCGTATTAGCTGTAAGCACATTTTATACAATATTGATTGTCACATATTTTGTGCACAGGAAAACTTCGAAATACTCCGATAGATGCCAGTATTCGTCAATTTCCGTCTTTATGTGTGTGTTCGATGCTGTCCGTCGTGCACTTGTTTTCGAAGCTTATTCATAATCAGAAACCGGTTTTCATTTCTTTTTGAAAATATGGTGCGTAAATTTTATGTAATTCCGCCTGTTCGTGGACTTTCAGTTTCACGCGATATCTCATTAGGCGTTGCACCTACGCTCAATTTTTGCGCTCATGTTTGGTCTAACCAACTGCTGCAATAGCTTAGTGCTTGTGATACGTAGATTAAGCTCGTGCGGCGAAATGTTTTACTCTGCAAAGCCTTAATCTTCATCGCGCGTCTAACTGTGTGCTTCAGTCTCCTGATGGATATGCCAATCTTAAGTTGTGCAACGGGATTTGGAATTGATTCCTCATGGATTGTGCAAATAGTGACCACGGCGGAAACCTGTTTTACGCGCGTCTTACACAGGAAGTCAATGACCACAAGCACTGACAACAAGTTATGGGTGGGTAGAGTAAGAACCATGACCCCTTCCTGAACCTTGGACAACCATTTTTGCGAAAGGATTTCGGTAGGCGGTGTAAAGAACAAATACCGAAAATCCTTCCAAATGCTCAACGTGCTCTGTGAATTTGACTAGATTTAGCATAACCTCGAAAAGCTTGCTCATATACCACACTTTTCATGTTTGTTTATCCGTGCGAGACATTTGAATTTGGTCTTGAACCGTTTCTGACTGTCGTGCTTGAACCACAAGGCTTCGGACCTTTGGGTTTCACTGTAAAGTCTCTTTGGCCGCATACTTGAGGTTTGTATATATTTCTGCCCTCTGTGAATTTTAATTTAGTACCGTAGAAAGTAGGAATCAATCTTGTTCTGGTTTTGGAATTCATTTGACTTGGCTACGCGTTATTCGATTTTGCGAGAATTGACTTACACAGAGACATGCTGCAACGCAAGATCAAAGCGGTACAATTGAAAGCAGAATCCGGATTCCAAGAGTGTCACTCAGGTATGTGCACTGGATATAGTACAGAAGAATGTATTTAATTTACTGTTCATGGTGGCGCCCGGCAAATTCGAGCTCAAGGTGGTCGGCCAAGCCGGCCGAGTCAAGGTGGAGCTGGTCGAAAGTAGTACTATTACTATAATATTACAAAACGAGGGACTGAGCAACGAGAGGATCAAATAGAATTGACGGACGTTTTGTTCACCTTGAGGAAAAAGCAGTTTCCAGGGGAGGCGTGAACCAGCCACGGCGTTTCGCAGGGTACAGAATGGCTGATGATTGAAAGTCAGACGATGAAAGCAATGAGTTAGCGGACAAAGAACGAAGAATATCCTTCAAAGACTACCCTTGTAGCGCTTGGCGACCGAATATCGGCTGAGTCATTTAAACACTCAATGAGGGACTCATCTGTAGAGAGAGATTGCCTAAGTGATGTTGAAACTAGTAGCCAGACGAAAACATGTAATCGTTGGGAAGATTGCTTACTTTCAGAAAAGTGGAATGTGACGCAGCAACATAGAAAGGGGAACTGGGGGACAAATCAATTTTTGATGCGTAGCCATGATAGTAGGGGATAGATGGTTTTTAAAGGCGATAAGCGTTTAAATGACAAATAAGTATTAACGTAATGATTATCGTTGTCTAAGGGCTGAACCTGATGACCAGAGAGTTGCATGGATCAAAATTGTCTGAGAGGATTTACCAAGATAGAATACCGAATATGAAAAGGCACCAAACAACCGATAAATACTTCTGCGAATTTGGGCAGTGAAGCAGTTGACATGTGAAATACTGTATGTTGGATTTCTGTGTAAAAGTTGGATCATGTGATGCTCTGATAACTGCAAACCATTCATCAAGGCGAGTTTTGTGTCTTCAAAACTGTTTCTGTTCATCTTCGCGAAAAAACAGCCGTCCAAATTTCCAAGACCATATGATGGATTGGGTTGCTTCATAGAATATTTCGCACACAAGAAGGAGAACTCATTGTTCACAAGGCTCTCGCTAGATCACTCTTGGAGTACCTGTCAGTAGCCTGTTCCAACGCGTCAGTGTGACCGAATATCCATTGGGAATACACAACGAACACTCAAAAAGCCAATAATAGGTTTTTCCACGAAGCTGATCTACTAGCAGCTCTGCCATCTCTTGATTCTAGACCCTGCTTGGCTACCAAGAATAAAATTAGTCCGTCTATCACGGAACATCGGATACGAGGCTCGGCACCACAACCCAGGGTACCCACTGACCTTCGATACTCATTACGACAAAGCAGCTACTCGATGGCTGTCTCGAATTCAAGGACAGGACTGCAGTTCAGGTTCTACATACTGAAGTACTCTTCACTTCGTAGCAATATGCCACTATAGTTTCGTTCACCAGAATACAGTTGTGTTTAGGAAGAAAGTAGATAAATTATTTGTGTCGCCCTAACCGATCTATGTTTCGACCCTTACATCACGAGGATAGGGCTCACGAAAATGGCCCAGGTTCCTAATGAACTCTTCACCGTTGCCCAATTAACCATAGCTGGAAACCCTCCGGGTCGCGCTTCTCTCCCGACTTTCAGATTAGTTTAGTCCTTCAGATTTTCATAAATGTCAAACACCGAAGGAATTTTCGAATTATCCGGCCGCCTTATATGGTGCAAAGATATGTTTATCTTCTTTGAATTTTATTCACCAGATCACTGGCAACTGGAGTCATTTCTTGTGAAAATGGGCGGACTACGGACGGAAGTGGGAAATGAAGAACTTTTATTACCCCCCTTATCAATACCTGAAAATGACCCGGGACTTACCATTGGTTTCTTCCTTATTACTTTCTATGCTCTGCTTGGCTTCTGCTCGTTTACATTCGACCCCTAGGAAATTCAGTGGTAAAATACCTTGAACAGACCAGGCAAACGAACTTCTTTGTCCTTCTGCTGGCGGACTCCGACAAGCACATTTCGTGGAGCATAATAAGATTTTGTCCGTTGGCACCTTCCGTAAAGGCCATCACATACAAGCTTTGCACACCTTTCAGCCTGGTAGAATTCAGCGGATATTTCCTTGAATCATTCCGCAAAACCCGGCCAGGCCTATTGAAACGAGCAGTGTTTCCAGTTTCGGCAGGAACAAGAGCGGGTGGTCTTGCTAAGAGAGATATTAAACTGGTCGTATTGCATACATTCCCTTTTCCAGGTTTGGGGTTGAAACTTTCAGGCTGCATTCATTCCGAAATTGATTACCGATCATGGTTTTATAACCCAGTCTCGTTTTCCGGTAGGTTTTAACATTTTTGTTGCCACTTTTTGCATCACTCGGCCTTTAAGTCAGCCTTCCTCCTTTCGGCGCGTTTCCCTCCGGCGAATTTGACATACATTACTGCCAGGTGGATCGCGTAGAATTCATCGAGATGTTAACAAATCCAATTCGACTTTTGTCTTACTCTACCCTGTGCATTCTCGATTTATACCTATAGAGACATGAAAAGCAAATCATTATCACGCCTATTGTATGCATCTTGTCCAATTGTAAGTAATGGACCATCAAAAACATTAAGCCTCAGTTTCGCATGAAACCTGCAAACATACAAAAACAGAAATATGTAAAGAGTAAACTTGGAGGCAAGGGTTAAAACACAGAGAAAAAGAAATCTGACAACAGCAGGCACAGAGGATACGTTGCAAGTAGGTAAAATATACATTAAAAAATACTGAAAGGAAGAAAGCGAGCAAATATGAAGGGATTATTCAGACTATGTAGAAGATATGCAATAAAAATCCTCAAACTATTGAAAACATCTCCAATAATATGGGCACCATCGACATCTAGTTGTGGAGCGCTTCCATACACAGCACATTTGCATGCACTTCTGCTTATGTGAGACGATTTAACTTTGCCCTGGACCGCTTCTGGCTGTCTTGTTTGAACCACCGGATGTTGAACCTCTGAGTTTCGTCGTTAAGTCTATTTGATCGCACACTTGAGGTTTGTACACATTTGTGTTTTTGTGATTTCCGGTTTATTATCGCAAAAAACGAATCAACCTCGCTTTCGTTTTTGGGTTCGTGTGGGTCGGTTGCGCGTTGCCCGAATTGCGATTCTTTTGACTTGCAGTACCCAGATCAGTAAGGTAACAAATGCTTTTATCCGCCCAATGTGAGTGCATTTTATTCAATTTTGCCTCTTACACAGAAATTCAAAAGGAAGAGGTATAAGGGCTTATTCTCGATGAAGGTAAGTCTGTGGAAGTAAAGCAAAGCAGTACATGGAACTGCTTATCGACAAGGGTAAGCAAAGTGATCGGGGATTACGTGGTCGCGGCCAACGAGTAAGCGGACAAGACAAGGGGTGAGGCTGTTTCTGTATGCAGATGTGCGCGAAAAAAGCATTTCGAACTACCACTGGGGGAAGAGAATGAGACGGCTTTGAAGAATGTGTAGCGAGGACAATTATTTGTCGATGGGTGGCCCATTTGTGAATTTGTCAAAAGCATCAAAGTGCTTTCTGATGAGACGGTTGGTGGGAATATCTCCACTTATGTTGCCAGAACGGGAGAGCAGTTTCAGCGCTTCGATGGTTGGACCGAAATGTTCTCTTCTTTCCTCGGGAAAATTTGTGGTAAGGCAGCAAAGCCAAAGGGAAAAAACACGAGATTCAAAGTTGAAGTACATTTATGTTAGGCATTCCACGTCTTCGTAACCTGCGCTATACAGAACAGCTTTCTGATTTTAGTGAAAACTGCTGCAAAGTGACCAGCCCAGCAAAGTTTGTGAGTCAAAGCAAACACTGGGTGGCGAACGGGAGAAGCTTTGGGTAGTTTTTGGTCAATAAAGTAGAGATATGAGATTTGATCAGGAACAGTTTGGTAGTGTGATCAACATTAACGGTTGAATGGAACGTCAACTCATTTTTGGATACCAAGAAAGAGTGAATGAAAAGTGGAAAGGCGGCCAGGTTCATTCAAACTGTTTTGAAGAGAATTCCAACTTTCATTCTCGCCATCAGAACACCCGGGTACAATATTGATGTTATTTTATTATTGGTATACATCCCGAGTGAGTTGTGAATTATGCATGGGTGTGTGATCAATGGGCACAGTACTGTTCACAGAATGAGGACTGTTGCGTTACTCAAAGCGGACCTAAAATAGTGAAAGTCGCTTGGCAGCACTGCTGAATAGTGTTTAAATGCACCA
The DNA here is from genome assembly GCA_948099385.1 of Fasciola hepatica. Taxonomy (NCBI): domain Eukaryota; kingdom Metazoa; phylum Platyhelminthes; class Trematoda; order Plagiorchiida; family Fasciolidae; genus Fasciola; species Fasciola hepatica. Next base: position 2,160,392 of record CANUEZ040000180.1, on the reverse strand, counting down.
AGTAGTCGTGCACTTGCGAACAAAATGCAGCTCGAGTAAACGGTGATGTCAGAGGAAACATCGAAGATCCAAAAACAAAGCGGTGGGCAGGTGGGTAAAAGGATGCTGCAAGAGATCAAAATCGGCAGCGCCGATGACCAAATGTGGCTGAAAATCTTGCAGTAGACCAATATGCGTGATTTATGTGCGTCGGAAGGATCAACAAGTGCAACTTTCGCAATTCTCATAATTCATCAAAAGGCAAATGTATCGGCGAATGTCAGGGAAGCCGATAAGGAAATTTGCAAGTAAGAACTGCAAAAGTGTATGTTGAGGAAATGCGTAATAATGTATCAAGTGTAAATGGCAAATAACGATGGCAGCTTTGGGGAGTGGAACCAGGTTACCACTGATGGAACATGAAGTTTGTGGAATAAGTGATACATGAATATACCGTCGAAGATTCTCTCCCTGGAGACTGATTATTACAGTTCTTGTCCAAGCGGGAGAGTCAGTAATTATGGAGAAACTGGCCGAGGCTTAGGTGGCCATTTCTGGGGAAGAGTTGTAGTAGAAGCCAGATCAGAGTGGTTGATTCAGCAGTGGACAACGAGGGCACTGAAGTGTGCTTCGGTATGGATAAAGAGCTAAATAGCTGGATGGAAAACCACAAATTAAGACCATGTTAGGGGAGAGCAGTCCAAACAGTCGTGCTACGTTAGAAATGGCTATTGGGTGCTGGTGATTATGGCTTCCGGCGTCATTTAGAGTAGCCTCGATTTTGGAATTGTCTTGCTGTGGAAATTTTCCAAAGACCCTCGGAAAAGCACGTGAACAACAGCATAACTGCTTGTGGGTGAAACCGGGTAACCGAATTTTTTCTCGGTGACCTGCAGTATGATGGGTTGTGTATGGGTTGAAAAGAAGGCCAACAAGATGTTCATCCTACGTAATGCATTACTACCGAGAAGCACAATAATCGGGTGATTTCGCGTCTGAAAAAGAGGTGAACGATGGCTGCCTGGAGGTCTCTCCACCTGTGGGTTAAAGTGGACAAAAAATTGAAATACGGAAGCTGAAAATCAGGAGGCATTGTCGGATTGGCAAAGTGGCGGATAGTGATTTCCTTGGAAAGGTGGGCATTAAGATGCCACAGGGGCCTTCTCCAACCTACGGGTTCGGGTTAACGGTAGAGTATAAAGTTTGTACGCGGCGCACTGCGTGTTCAGTCCTGGATATCGTAAATCGGAATAGGTAGGGACTAACAGCATTTCCATTTTTAGGCTCAGCTTATGACCGAGTTCTCGGCAGGTTTTCAGAAAACCTTATCGTCAGGAGTATATTAGGCTGTGAGTGTATTTCGGGGATTTTGGAGGCTGAGGGCAGGACAAGTAGCACACATGAAGCAACTGAGATTAAGTGAGGTAAGGGGCTTACCGATATAAATGAAGAAGAGAAACGGGGACAAAATTGCACTCTGAACATTTCAAAGTTAGCCCGAAGAGGAGGAGGACTAGTGGTCTACAAGTAACGAGGGGGATTAACGAAGTCTTGTGACTAAAAGACAGCTTGGTATGATATAGCCGGGCATACTGCTGGAAGATAAATCACCGGGGGACGGAGCAGGGTATAGTTTTGCAGCATTTGTTGAGCTCACATAGCAGTTGAATTGAATAGAAAAATATCTTGAACATCCAGCAATGAGATCTTGACCCGCGAGCGGCATTCTTCCGTGGGTATAGGCCGGAGGTCGGTATGTTCCGATGAAAGGTGGCCAGACATAGAACCAGAGGTAACACGCAGTATTTTCCCCGCTTCCATGCCGGGACAAATGCTACCCAAAATTTCTCCTTTCAAGAGAAAACGAAAGTTTATGCGGCCCTGGGAGCTCCGAAATAGCGCCGGCAATACAGTTATCCGGACACATAATTAACTGTGATAACAGAAAGCCCTGTATAACAGCGCTTTACCATTTTCGGTGGTAGGAACCGACTCCAGTGCATGCTGCCTAAGTAAACCGCTGTGCTCCATTAGTCTCGGCTACTACCGGTCCCCTGTGGGGTGCTTTATCAAGGCCGTATGCATCTATCTTAGGAGTGCCCGAAAGGAAAGTGGTAGACGACGCTGGAAGCTAGAGGCAAATACGCAGTAGCTGCTGCCTCCACTCCTTTTCGGGCAGTTGCTAAGGTGACTGGTTGTAGCAAATCCGAACGAAAAGGAAAGAGAAAACCCAGTGCAAAAGGGGCGATGGACAACACATTAACGGCAGGGAAAACCTACTTACTAGACTCGAGAAATCCGATTGAGCCAGTTCCAAAGCGGAATTCGGTCAACTGGATGAATATGGAATAAGTGGTCACTGATTATGTACCAGGGGGAGCCATCCGTAAAGAGATCCAGGGCAAGATGTGACATAGACTTGCCAAGAGTGCAAATTGCAGAGCCAGTTTTAGGAGTACCACGACTTGGTCCGCTGAACAGAGTGCATAAGGACATGCCTGGAAGAAACTGTTCGCATAAGTAGTATTGAACTGTACTGCAAAAACCGGTCGAAATTACTCATGAGAATATCAGGGACATCCCGCTTGATACGACCACAATGCCAGCCTCGTTTCCGCCAAAGAAAGTCCATATATTCTCAAACTTTTACTCTGTATGTCCTCACCATACAATTTGCAGTTCTGACTTGCAAATTTCCTTATCAGCCTCCCTGACATTCGCCGATACATTTGCCTTTTGATGAATTATGAGAATTGCGAAAGTTGCACTTGTTGATCCTTCCGACGCACATAAATCACGCATATTGGTCTACTGCAAGATTTTCAGCCACATTTGGTCATCGGCGCTGCCGATTTTGATCTCTTGCAGCATCCTTTTACCCACCTGCCCACCGCTTTGTTTTTGGATCTTCGATGTTTCCTCTGACATCACCGTTTACTCGAGCTGCATTTTGTTCGCAAGTGCACGACTACTTGGTGCATTTAAACACTATTCAGCAGTGCTGCCAAGCGACTTTCACTATTTTAGGTCCGCTTTGAGTAACGCAACAGTCCTCATTCTGTGAACAGTACTGTGCCCATTGATCACACACCCATGCATAATTCACAACTCACTCGGGATGTATACCAATAATAAAATAACATCAATATTGTACCCGGGTGTTCTGATGGCGAGAATGAAAGTTGGAATTCTCTTCAAAACAGTTTGAATGAACCTGGCCGCCTTTCCACTTTTCATTCACTCTTTCTTGGTATCCAAAAATGAGTTGACGTTCCATTCAACCGTTAATGTTGATCACACTACCAAACTGTTCCTGATCAAATCTCATATCTCTACTTTATTGACCAAAAACTACCCAAAGCTTCTCCCGTTCGCCACCCAGTGTTTGCTTTGACTCACAAACTTTGCTGGGCTGGTCACTTTGCAGCAGTTTTCACTAAAATCAGAAAGCTGTTCTGTATAGCGCAGGTTACGAAGACGTGGAATGCCTAACATAAATGTACTTCAACTTTGAATCTCGTGTTTTTTCCCTTTGGCTTTGCTGCCTTACCACAAATTTTCCCGAGGAAAGAAGAGAACATTTCGGTCCAACCATCGAAGCGCTGAAACTGCTCTCCCGTTCTGGCAACATAAGTGGAGATATTCCCACCAACCGTCTCATCAGAAAGCACTTTGATGCTTTTGACAAATTCACAAATGGGCCACCCATCGACAAATAATTGTCCTCGCTACACATTCTTCAAAGCCGTCTCATTCTCTTCCCCCAGTGGTAGTTCGAAATGCTTTTTTCGCGCACATCTGCATACAGAAACAGCCTCACCCCTTGTCTTGTCCGCTTACTCGTTGGCCGCGACCACGTAATCCCCGATCACTTTGCTTACCCTTGTCGATAAGCAGTTCCATGTACTGCTTTGCTTTACTTCCACAGACTTACCTTCATCGAGAATAAGCCCTTATACCTCTTCCTTTTGAATTTCTGTGTAAGAGGCAAAATTGAATAAAATGCACTCACATTGGGCGGATAAAAGCATTTGTTACCTTACTGATCTGGGTACTGCAAGTCAAAAGAATCGCAATTCGGGCAACGCGCAACCGACCCACACGAACCCAAAAACGAAAGCGAGGTTGATTCGTTTTTTGCGATAATAAACCGGAAATCACAAAAACACAAATGTGTACAAACCTCAAGTGTGCGATCAAATAGACTTAACGACGAAACTCAGAGGTTCAACATCCGGTGGTCCAAACAAGACAGCCAGAAGCGGTCCAGGGCAAAGTTAAATCGTCTCACATAAGCAGAAGTGCATGCAAATGTGCTGCGTATGGAAGCGCTCCACAAGTAGACGTCGATGGCGGTCGATTCGTTGGAGCATTCGGAAAATATTTTTCGAATTTTGCACATTTCTTGCAAGCGCACAGCACACTTTGAATCCATACTGGAAGAACTCTGATGACAGCAAGCTTTTTTTCATCAGTTAGAAATGTGAATTAATCATGCACTGCACTGGAGAAGTCCACAAGTACTGGAGAAGCCCACAAGGCCTTTTGTTCATGCCTCGACTGCGATAGACAACCCGCAGTTTTTGTTGTTAGTTGTGGCTACTGCGGATGTTCCGGACAATGAAAATTGGATGCTCTTTACGCAGGTGATGACTGACAGCCCGCTCTTCATCTGATTTGCCAATTTTATTGGTAAAGACATGCCTGTGTGAAGATACCAAGTTATTTGATAACCAACATTTTCGATGCACCCCAATGATGAACTTGCCAACATCGCGTGCGCTAAGAACGAAACCGAGACAGATTTGAAATGAATGGTTATCTTTGCGTTGAACTGAATGCCCTGGTGTCAAGCTTCAGTGCATGTATCTTCGGATACAAACGGGCGCTACTCTTCAAAGCAGCTCAGAAGCAAAACACGTCAGTGGTTGCGGTCAGTATGGCGCGGTTTTCCAGAGATGGTGTGCCAAGAATAACGAATAATGTCTTCTCAGTCTGTAGGTAGGATAGGAATCACGATTTTCCTGGTGGAGTACTTATCTTCATTAGGTTAGGTAAAAACCACCTTGAATATCAGACCACTAAGCTCTGGAAATGCCATCGGTGTGTAAAAATGATCGTTCTACTGACAGAGCAGTTGATGTTTTCTGTATCTACAAGGCACACTTGCACGGACCTCGAGGGGAATGTCTGCCTGCGGCGGACCCTAGCTGAACAAGTTGAGGAAGCATGTAAAACCCTTACAGTGGGCGACTTCAACGTACGACACAATGACCGGACGGCTGGAGTCTGCGGGCTGAGATTTCATCAGTGTCACTACAGAGACTGGCTGCACGTGAGTGTGCTTCTCCACAATAAAAAAGAAAACATCGGATGTAGGTCTAGATGTGTGCAGTCGTTGCTTGACCTCGCTACAACTAACCTCCCAGACAACGTATCAGAAAAACAATATTGTGCTCCATTAAGCAGGAATGGTCCTGTGTTTGTCAAAGCCACCCTTGCATGCAGCGACCCAGAGTGGCCCCAAGACTAGTTAGGACTTCGGTAGTACCGACGTGGATAAGCTTTGCATTAGAGCGGGGGAGCCATCCTAGAGCACGGTAGAGGCGACTTTCGAGAAGAGCGGGAGTAGAATGAGTGAACACAGAAGCCCTCAAAAGTAGAAACGTTAGCTGTAAAGAATAGATTCAAAGAGGGACGCCGCTACTCCCGTCATGATGAACTTCATGGTCCCTGGGTCATGTATTACTAAACCATGTCCACATAAAACATGGAGAATAGACTTAAGTACATACAACTGGTAAAATGTCTGACAACCTCGTTGGCTGCCGCTTTTTACGGCCACTTCGATTTCTCTTGATGATGAGTCAACTCTATCTTCTATGAAGTTTGGTGTTGCTTTCGTTAATAAGGAGTCCTTGGTGCGGGTGGCAGGGACCGGCTTGGGACAACCAACCGAAGGTTGTGAGCAGGTGGGAGCCGTGAGTGAGATGTCCGGAGTAAGTTTTACCCCGACGATGACTGCATTAAGACGGTCATCACTGATGGTTTCTTTCTTACCTTCAAAGCTTACCACATGTTCCTCTTTATACTGACGGACGAATTGAGAACAGTCAGAATAAGCCAGTTGCTGTAGTGATTGCACAGCATCTACTGGAATAAACCCATGGCCGGCGGTTCCTAAAGTGGTAGGCACATAGCTACTGAGGTTTCGTTCCGGCCTCGGGGTGAGGTTTAGCACTCGCATCTGGCAAGGCAAACGTTTTGCCTAATCCCGTGGCTAAAACTCACGGGTGGTTTCGCAGTAACCAGCTCACCTGGAAGCCGTAGTGTACAACCATGAAAAAGGCCAGCCGGCATACATAGCCCGTCGTCTATAACGGTGCTCCAGGGCCCTAAGAGAAATTCTGTAAATCTTCACCCCAAAGAGGGCTATCACAAGCAAGGGGGCAGCTTTCATTTGGCAATGGAATCGCACCACCTTACCACTGGTCTGAACGTTATGAGCTAACGTCTCGTTGTGTTGACAGCCGAAAGCTTTCAGCAACTCGTGGACGGCACTGTCAAAATGAGAACAGTGACCAGTGGTCACGATCGTAGGGCAGTCGAAAAGACTCGCCTCACCAGTCGGAAATGTTTTCGCAGTTCATCTAAGATGGGAAGAGGACCAGGTGGGACTTTTGGCCCGCGGGTGTACAAGGTGTGCCATGTTTGTGGCAGCTTCCTCAGTCAAAGAAAATTCCACCTGAGCCGTGTCGAGAAATGTGAATTACCGCTCACTTCCACATAAAAGGTCTGTGGTGGACTTATTTATTTCCGCGCGTTGGTTGATAAACCAGTGATAAAATTTGACCAGGCCTGGAAATCAGCGCAATCACCAGTGGGGGTGGATTTCAGGACGGCTGCTAAAGGCCACCACCTTGTCCGGCGGGGGTTGCACGCCTGAAGCTGTAATGCCGCTACTTAGGAACATGACGGAGGGCCTACACAGTTCGAACTTGGTAGGGTTTATGGTTGCACCGAGCTGGCTAGGACGCTCGAAAACAGCGTGTGGGTGTCAGGTGCTCTTGCTCTGAAGAAATTGCTATCAAAATATCGTCCGGGTGCAAGCAGACATTTTTCGAACTGTGTGTTGCTTCGTGCACAAACCTTCGGAATGTCTGAGCTGCATTGCGGATTCAAAACTGAATGCGTGAAAGCCCAAATAGTCTAAATGGAGTTCTGACAGCGGTTCTATAGATGTCAGTCCCAGGTAAAGGAAGTTGATGGTCTCTCACGAGGTCTAGGTGCTTGGAACAAGCAACCTGACAGGGAAGAAGTTTGATCTCAGATACGTGAGGTAGGTGTCCCCCTGGTACTGTAGCCTGGTTGAAGGCCCCATAGCCGCTGCAGAGTCTCCAGTCGCCAATGAATTTAGTAGCCATGTTAAGAAGCTTTGCCCAAGGGCTACTGGAGAGTCACTTTACGCCCGATTTCAGTACGTGTCCGAATTCAGCATTTGCTACGAATAGCTTGCTTGGTGCTAAGCGATGGGATGGCTAGAAGCTGGGGCCCTGTCAGCGAAGATTTGACGACTGCTGTTGATAGTCACCGCGGGATAGGGTCCGAGGTGCCTTAGAATTGCCGGGTAAGCTGGAAGGAGTTCCGCTTAAGTATATTCGGCTCGAGGCCCGGTGCATAGGGGCGTGGGTGACGGGGGAGAGCTAGTCCGTTAACGAGAGAAACGTCTGTCGTTCGACAGCCCTCCGGCATCGAGCATCAACCATGAGGCCAAAAAGCTCAAAGTAGTTGATTTCCAGCTTTGGACAGGGGGCTTCCACTACAATAAACTCCCAGCAGAAGGTGCGGCTTAGGCCTCGGTTGAGTCCAAGGATTTGCAGCCTTATGTAGCTATGGAGATGCCGTATGCTGTACGCAACTTTTAGGTGGATGGAGAGACTGCACCAACTTCTTCCCTTGGAGTGACGCCAGCTCTGCCCCGGTGTCGTTTAGGAACAGTTTATTGAAAACCTTATCTGGAACAAGCAAAAGACGACAGCTTCTATGGCTGCCCAGGGCCGGTAGTTGGCCGCTTCTTTCAGGTTAAGGGAAGTAGAAAGCTCGAGCAGTGCCTGAATATTATTTGGTATTTTCTGCCCCCACCCCCCCCCTCCCTAAAAGCCGCCCTGTTAACCACGGCACTATTTTCGGCATCGTTGTTGTACGTGGCTCATACGCTTGTTTCCACAAGCGCGCATGATCTACCTCCCTCGCTACCATGCACTCGAGCTTGCCACCGTGAACTTTTTTGTGTCCCCTCCTATTAGATTTTACCACGTGTTGCAAGACCGAGCTTAGCCTAATCCGACAGTACAACTGCAACGCGCTTTCATTCCTAACTCAGTCCACTGGATCAGCCTCGGTCTTGACCATTCAGAGGACGAAAAGGTAAATACTACTGCCTCTTTCATAACTATATGAAGATTGTCGGGGAAAATTATATCGTGTATCTGGGCGGCTACGTTGAGGGCAAGACCACTAATAGTCGACAAGCAATGAGTTCGCTCGTGGTAATCCCCAGTATTTCAACCTCCACCCCTAAAATGCAAAGCCAAGGCTGAGAGTCATTAATAGAACCTCGGGGAAAGCTGGGGAGACTATAAAAACGAACGGTTCCCCGTCAGGCTTGAGGTCGTTTCTAACTAAAACTGCAGTGTCACATCTAGTGTAGAAGCATAATTAAAGGTGAATTGGGTAACCGTGAACAGACGATTACTATATTGATATTTTAAAAATACGAAGTGGGTGCATCGCGGCAGTAATAAAGATTCGAGGTTTATAGGGCAGAAAATGTATATATATATATATATATAAAATGAGTGTGAATCGAGGACTTGCGAGAAAATTTGGTTGAATGAATTTTCTTTTCGGGCTTACCAGTTCAAAATATTTTCAAGGTACACCAAAACCTACTCCTTTATGGTCCATAGCTTCCGGCCCTCCGTTCGTGACACGACAATAATTATACTTGGCAGCTTGCAAGGGACTAGAAGCACAGGAGAGGGATAAAGTGCTTACCGGAGTAAAGCAAGATCCTGCTGACCATGTACACAGGAGGAGCACACGAAGCCACCAAACTCGGTATTTCTTTAAATAAAAAATTCATCAGTATTTTTGGCTGCATCACATCCGAGTGATGGAGTGCGCAGATGGTCAGCTTTTTTTCTTTTTGGGACCTTCTGCGTCAATGAACATGACGGGTACCCTAGTTTGATGAAAATCTTCAGAAGTGTACCTAGAGGATCCGTCGTAGGTCTAGCATTACCCCTGTTGTTTGACAAAGAACTAGCACTTGCCCCTCAGTCACTTATTTCGACTTTGAGGATGACGTGGAATTTGTAAGCTGTTGGGGTATAGATGATTTACGGAGGGATACAGGAAACGTTCTGGGCTAAACATTTAAGAGGAAATTATCGCTCAACGCTGGAAAAGGTTGTTTGCTGTTGAGGACGACAGAAATATCAGTTTTCATGCACTGCCTGGGTTCGTTCAGTACAGAAGCAGCTAGAAGGGTTTAAAGCCTTGGGGTCATCATGAACGGTGATTTTACGTAGTCGGATCAATGAAGAGCTGCCGCGCGAAAGGATCGTGGTAGGCCTTAAGACCGCGTTCAGCACTGTCATGCCGAAAGCCGGAAATCTTCGTGCCAATTTCCATGACTATTCTACGACTTCAAATGGGAGGAAAGTTGCAGGCCTGGTCACACTTCAACCAAAAGGATGCAGCCCGCTTGGGGAAGATTAAACGTCTCGAGAAGCAAACGGGAGAGGAGCAGAAATTTAACACGCGTGAACACAGAAACTGTGCCTCAAAATTTTCTCGCTGGAGACGGGAAGACTTTGAGGAGATCTGGCCATCTTATCTGTCCCATTTCCTGTAGCAGCAGCAAGGTAACAAAATTCACACTGCTTGATATACTTTCACTTGCCTTGCCACTCTTCCACATGAGGCCTCACCATAAAGACTTTCGATACTCTCAGAGAATTGGACACGGAATACTGTCTCGATTCTCTCACTTGAGGTGGCTCATCAACCAAACTCAACCTCCGGTGATGGCGTCACTAACCATGTTCCCACACTATCCAGCGGTTAGGTTTTTTCCACAACTTGTTGCGGAATTTATTCTCCCTTCCTAAAGACTATTTACTCTAAGTTTGGTCTGAACCTCGTTACCGAACCTTTTGGCTCTTACTTTTCCAGAGTTCACCGTTTCGTTTTTTCGTCTTACCTGCCACAGCTCTATCACAGCCGTACTCCGCCACTTTGCGGACTATCCATTAGGTCCATCAATTCCACCACTTACAATAATAATTCCACTCCTCAATTTGGTTTCTCTGGTTATATTCTCGTTCAATTAGTGAACCCTGTATGTTTTACTCCCTCAAAGTTCTTTCGTCTCCTTTGGTCCCGGCTCCGCAGCCGCAGCTTCGACATAGTCTCGCGTCGTTTCCATCTTATCCTTTCACTTTACCTTTTTCCCAGGTTGGGGTTTTTCTCATCGGCTTCAAACTTTCCTCACAACTTGTGTAGCATTCTTGTGCTAATAATTACGGGATTCGCCTGATTACCGGGTCTCACTCTCCAGTCATGACGGTTTTCTTTCGTCTGTCACCAACGCCTCCGTGCTCCACTCAAGTTTATTTGCCGGCCATATACCGACCTCAGCCTAGATTCCTTTGCGACGCTCACAACTTCACCTCTCACGTCAAGTCCTACAGAGTGAACCGTGGTCCTTTGTGCGTTTTATTTTGTCCCAGTATTAACCGGGATCCGTCTTAAAATAACCCTTTTACCGATAGCCGTTCATCTTCAGCTCGCACACGTTCTAACTGCCCGTCTATACTCCATGTCCAACACATTTTTCCTTGATGATCGTTATCATCCTTGACCAGCCCTTGACTTATCTCCTGCTTTCGGTGCGAAAACCCTACTCCTAAACCACATTCGTCTGTGTATCCGTCGTGACTTTACCCGTCCCTTCCTATCTCGAGCTGTTAAGCTGACCCTATCACATTCCCCGCTGCCCTTATCCACGCTAACTCCGTAGGTTGTAGCCGTTTCCACCTTTTTCTACCTTCTAACCATTCCTAGAGACCCACGGCATCAATGAGCCCTTGCTTTGCCTTGTTTCATTTTTTTCTCTCTGTCAACGGTTGGTCCTCGTTTGGAGAACGCCCAGACTGCGGTTTCCATTTCAATTCCCTTTTTAGTGATCCTGAATGAAAGTCAATCTTTTCGGGCACCGTACTGATCGTCTTCCTGGCAGATACATCTGAATAATAATGCTATACAGCTTTCTACCAAAGGCTCTTGCTGTTGGCTGTGCTGTCCAAGTTCTCAAAGTCCGCCCAACAGATTCAGGATTGCTTACCTTTATCATGGTTTCCCTGCCCGTTGTACAGTCATGAACGACCATCTGTGCTAATGCAAACGGTGCGGAGTGCAGTCAGATTCAAAGCTTTGGCGGGCGCTTTTCTGCCGCGCAGACCGTTTGCAACGGTGCGAGCGCAATTGGGCCGGTGGATCGTACCTCTCGCTTTCAGTTTACGGGGAGTTTTTCACGCTGGTTGCCCAGAGATCGGTCAGCCCCCTCCACAGGCACTGATTGCGAGTGGCCCACTCCCAATCTCCTTGTTCTTCCGCATCCAGTCAAGTCGGTTGCAGATGGCATGCCTTAATCGTTCCTGTTCCCCCATGGTATGCTCACCCATCGTGCTTGTCACCCCGCTCAACGCCTCCTATCTTCGTTGTTCTACCATCGTAGGCGCACGCTCCCATTTTGTCTTTGCTCACATAGTTTCTCACCATGAAAGCTCCAAATGCATGATGTCACTATGATTCTTTGCACTTCCATCTTCCCATGATGGGTTGCCTCCATCTTTTTTCAAGCACGGCGGCCAAGCTTCGGTCTCGGAGTTAACAAAACTTTTCCGTATTGTTCAGGATGGTGAGCAAGCTCCGAGCGAATGGTGGGAATCGGTGTTCGCACCGAATAACAAGAAAGGTGACAGGTCCTCTTGTATAAATCACGGAAGAATTAGCCTGGTAATTGTCGCGTCTAACTTGCCCACCGGCCTTATTCTCCACCGAATATCCATTGCCCGTGAAGATTGTACTCGAAAAACCAAGCTGGTCTCAGACCCCGTCGGGGTTGTCGCGCCCACATATTCAATTTTGGCAGACTTTACGGCACAGACATTTCTTCCATAAGCCCATTATCTGTGTTTCTCCTGATCTGAAAGCGGAGATCGATTCTGTCGGCCGCACAGTTCTCTGAAGATGCCGCTCACTAAAGGGTGTAATACCGACGTTTATTTCTCTTTTCCAGTGCTTGTATGCGAACAGTCGAAGACAATTTCGTGCTCAGGGCGATCGTTTCCCCGAGTTCACCACGGAAATTACTGTTCCTCGGTGTTGGCCTCTTCCACCATTCCTCTTCATTTTTGCGATTGATTCGATCCTTCAGATAGCCCTATACTCGTGTGAGAATAGTGGCCCCGATCTGTGCTCAGACAGTAAACTGTCTGACTTGGAATACGCGAATGACGTTGTTTATTTGAGTGAAGACCCGGACAGGTTTCAAGCTTTTCTAGATAGATGAGAATGTTTGGGATGCGTTTTCACCTTTGAAATGTAAAATGCTGCTGCTGGACTTGGTCGTCTCACCACCAAACCAATTCTTGGCAGGAAAAACGCTGGTTGAGGTAGATGAATGTTGTTGCCTAGGCAGTTGCTCCTTTCCAGGTGGTGAGACAACAGATGAAATGTCACCGAGCATACAGAAGGCGATTTTGTCTTTTGCAAACCTCCATTACCTGTGGAGTCGGCGTTACTTTTGGTTGTCTGGTAAGGGTAAATTGTACACTGCGGTTGTTAGGTCCGATTGTTTACACGGTTCACAAGCATGGCCGCTGAGGGTAGAAGACAGGCAAGGACTGTCGGCATCTGAGAACCTATATCTCCGTAGCATAGCCCGAGAATGGTAGGAACACCGTTTCAGCAGTGCTGAGATTTGGTGTAAGGCGTTGGGAACCAGAGGTTAGTCCCTGGATCAAGTACTGAATCTTGGCGGGTTGAGGTGTTTGAGACATGTGGTACGCATGTCCACCGAGAGACTTCCTTAGAGTGCGCTGTTCTCTCAGGCGGGTGGTGACAGGAAGGTAAGTTGAGGTGGTCAGTTCATGACACGGCAAAAAGGTATGAAAATCCTGGCCAATGGACTTGGCCGAGTAGGACGTGTTAAGCTTCCAGGTTTGGGTCTCTATGATCCGCCCACTAAATTGCTGTAAACATTAGCTGATTTGGCTGGGTGTCGCGGTCAGTGAAGTGATTGCACCCATACTAACTTCTCTTCGTCTCGGTTGCCCCTTGGTGCTTCGGCATTTCGAATCTTTACCACTATGTTTCTATTATTTTGCCTTCTACTGGACGATGACGGAAGGTGGCAACCAAAACCAAAGCACGGACGAGCGGAATTAATGATTGAATAAACTGAACTGAACTGAACGCTGTCCAAGTCCACCAATATTTAATTTTCTATCCATGCCTCATCTGTCGACTCCAAATCTCTGTTCTCTTTCCACTGCTTATGCTCATAGAGCTCTTTCATCACAATAATTCACCTCATTGAACTACAGTTATTTATATGCCTCACTGTCCTCCCTTCTCAAGCCTAACTCTCTTGCGCACCATCCCAACTCGTACCCGTGACCAACCCGCATATTAAAATTCGCCGTTTCCGCCTTTGCGTCCTGTACAGCCACGTTTGTTGTCCTTTCGTAAAAGCCATATATTCCACGCTTCACTTTGCCTATTTCCAGTTGGCCTTTCTGTTAGGCGGTGCTTCTATTGGAGACCTCATGCGCAACTCACTTATGAAACTGCCTGTGGACGATAGGCTCCCCAGTTCCATCATCCCAGCCCCGCTGCGCACGTATTTCTCGTGCCTATTGTTCCTTCACAGGTTTGCTTGTCCCGGTACTTCTTTTGCTTTCCGGCCTGCGGCAAAACTATCCGATAAGCCGTTTGTATCAATAGTGTTGTTGGTATATTTCTTGGTCTTGAGCAAGGCACTAGCACAGCGCATGGTCAGGGAATACGGTAATACACGGCGAAGCAAGGTACTCATGTTTTCGAAATTTACATTTCACCCAACCGCAGTAAGGAAACAGTAAAGCTAAGCAGTGTCTAATTGAACGAAAGTGGAGACGGTTACCGCGGCAATTGTATATGTCTCGAATTCAGGAGAAGAATGTCGTGGAAAGCTAGCCGAGCACGGAAATGCAGATAAAAGCTATACTGACGAATGTTAAAAGTGCAGCTTTTGCAAAAACTGGTAAAGCAGCAGGCTTTGGACTTCAAGACATGAACAAGGAGTTTAGTCGGGAATAATACACAGTGTTTCTTATGGGTGCCGAAACTTGGCCTCGACGGGTCATGTAGTCAAGAATGGATCAAGCTGATCTACGGAATTCTGTCTGCCGCCATTTGGTATAAAAAATGAGAGGTGGTGGAGTAAGAAAGAGAGATTTAAAGAAAGGAGTAGTGAATGGAAGCAGAATAGAGAACTCCAAAGAAGAACCCTTGAAGAAGCAGTCTTCTGAAGGCAAACGCTGCCGACTCTACTACGCAAGTACGCAGAGGTGTTGAAGAGGGAGCTAAACAGCCGTAGCAGCGAACAGGCTAGACCTGAGTTGACAACAGAAGTTGGAAGAGTGTAGGGATAAGATTTCCCGTATCGGTGGTAAAAGAAACAACAACCAAGTTCTGACCGGCTAGAAGCGGTTGGTATTTTGTTTCATAAATACCTGAACCGCTGTTGATGGCAGGTAGTGAGTGGTGAAGATCGGAGGCAAAAAGCTGCTGGGTTGACGAAATGCGCAGAGCACGCTAGGGACGCGAGGGCGAAAGCTAGATTCCGCGCACTGTTTTCGGTACTGCGACGCAGAATGAATTGAACTGTTTGTATGCGGTACTGGGAGTAAATGTTGAGGGGATGTGGGGTGATAAGCGGGGCCAGGATTCCACCCTATGGCCCGGTGAGACTATCATGATGGGTTGTAACCCTGGTTAAAGAACTGCGATCACTCGTCAGCCATGCAAAGAAGCCCCTTAAAGCGTCAGCAGGTGTGAGTATAGGTTCAAACCTGTTCCTCTTCTGTCAGCTCCGTCATCTCATGTTTTGTACTATTTTCACCAAAGGTAGCCTCTCTGTGCCTTTTAGTTTGTTAAGCTTTTCCATGTTCCACCTAATTTAAAAACAACTTAAGGTCGTGAGTTACTCGTACAGTTCCAAACGATATGATCCGCCCCCTACACTTGATTTCTGATCATTCATTTGCTTATTTCTCTCCGACGTTGTTCGCCATTATAACTGCTGCATCTTTGCACTACAGTCCATCGCACGTCTAAGTTACCTTTTGCAGCTGATGTTCCACGCTACTCAGACCACTTCATAACTATATTCACACTGCGTTCTCTAACAATTTCCACAGCCATTATTTTTCTTCTGTGTGGTGTACGCCCATTAAATTCAATCAAATAGTCAAGGGTAACGTGACGTTTATATCAGGTTGTCTCGTTTTTTTCCTTTTTCCATCGTTTAGGCCTGTTTTTACTTAGCTCCTGGTAGTAATATCCATCTACTCTGAAGCGTCAAATAGTCCGTGGCAATAACTGCGACACACCACCGTGGGTCCATAACTTATTACCGTGAAAAATCAACACAACCCTATAATAGGAAATCTAGACCTTTACCTGCCACAAATCACCCCTTGTGAGCCCATCTATAAAATACTCAGCGATTGTTTGCTGAATCAACCCTTTTAGTTATCGTTTCCTACTTGGCTAAAACTCTAACCCCCCTTCGTCCAAACAGCGAAACCACCTGGTCAACCCTATTTTCAAACACCCTCGGTGACTTCCTATAGAATTTCATCTCCGTTCCGTATCTAGGCTCTTTGCAGTCGCTAAATTTTCAATAAAACTAGTTGGTTATCCGAAGCCTGCAGACACAATTGTGTCTGGGAATTCCCATTTTATCATCCGTTACCACTGTTTATCTTTCCTACGACCCGTAGCCGGCTGGAAATTGACTATCCACTTCCCGAAGACCTTCCAGTTGCGCTTTCTTATTTCAGAATGGTACATGTTACTGATCCTGAATCTAAACTCACCTTTTTATGGTCTGCTGTTTCTCCCATATCCACCAGTGTTCACTCTCACAAAATTGGTCTCATGCCCCCCTGCTTCACAACTCATTCCGTTTATTGAACTCCGGTAAATCCGTCATTTAGGGTTTGCATTGTCTTCATGATCGCTATCCTCTTCGCATGCGTTGATTTTCCCGAACATACTTCTCTACAATTTTCCACCATTTTTCCTCTTGCTCAAAAATTTACTCCATCTGCATAACCTCGGTGGGCCTCCGGTTTCCTTGGCTTGCATCATTCTCGTTCGTAATGCGTCCTTAGCACTGCGTTAATGATTTTTCGATATCTCCACCGCGAACCAGTGCCCAGGCCGGAATCGAAACCGGTTCAAAGGTGCCGCGCGAAAAAATTATCAGAATGATCCATTCAAACTGCTGCTGGCTTTGTTTTTCCATCTTTGATACTCTCGACTTTCATATTCTGAATTTGTGAATATTCCATCTAATTGAGTAACGTGTTACACCATGATCATGCGCTACAGCGTGCATCTCGACTATGGCCGAGAAATATACCAGTATTATTAAATAAAGCTTCTCTTTTTTTGACCACCATCACAGGATGCACCTGCACCGATGCAGTTCGCAGGTCCGTTCTCAACTGTTTTATTCGATCACCTCCCTCGTTCTCTCTCGCCTGTGAACTGTCCACAGCCGTCATTTCTCCCGTTCTTCCGAAGTCGTTTTTCATTTTCTATTGATCCACCGTGTTCATCCGTCATAAGGAAAACCCATTGTGATTTTTCAGATTAGCTCTCTAACACCTGATCTAGCCCTTGCTGTTCCATTTGATCAACGCTATTCCCGTGTGCGAGCACTTCACTGCTGTTTTCTTCTGCTTCTAATGTATATATATATATACATAAACATATACATATATACTCGCTCTGCACTTTTCGGCTCCTCGCCGGCCGCTTTCTTGCCATCATCTCGCAGCCCCTCTCGATATGTTCCCGTGTTGTCAATATCTGTGCCCCACAATCACGGTATATCAAACCTTCTGGGAAGCTCTAGCAACTTTACCCGCCTTTTGTGTCTTGCGTCGCCCCTGCTTGTTTCACATTGAGTTTTGTATCCCATCACCGACCACCTGTTGCTAAGTAGAAAATCTTAATTGCTTTTTAATCTCTTTCCGCGCCAGTCAACTCAATCCTCGTCGTCTCCCAAAACGGCAATTGTTTAGACCAACTTTTGGCTTTTCTGATGCAAAACTTCCAGCTTTCAGTTACCTTCACCTGGATCCATCAGATCCGCCAATCGACCTTGATTTTCAAATTCCCCGGGCATTCAGCTAAATCCGTCACTAGGTTCATTCAAACACCTGAGTTTGTTCGTTGTTGTCTTACACTTATCTCCCCTATATCTCTCTTAAATCTACCCGTCCCACATTTGACATGCGTTCTTCCACATTTTCACGAAATATCCGTTCATGTTATCGTTTGTAAAAATTTGATCACACGTCTAGTGTGCTTCAGGCTCCCCGAAGTGAAGCAATAACAGTATTTTTGTTATTATAATCGTTATTATTATTAATACTTTCCTTCTAGACTCCCAGACTGCGCTGGTTGAACTTGATGAAAAGGCCCAGGGGCTGTCTGCTTCAAACTCGTCCGAGGCCCCCGGAAGAAGAATCAATCCATGCACCCTCGTTCCAAACCCAAAGGTGCGGAGCGAGGTCCGATTCACCGCTTTGACGGGCGCACATCTGGGGTGCATGACTTCTGCAAGTATGTGCGGGCGCAAATAAAACGGCAGATTGCACCCCCTGCATTCACTTCTCACAGTGACTTTCGGGCTGAATTTTCGGCGCACTACCGGACCCACTCACTAACACCGGCCGAGGACCACTAAGTCCGGATCGCGCACTCATCTGTATGGCTTACCTTGCCATCATCGATTACTGCGCTCGCTTTCGATACATGTGAGTATCGCCACAAAGACTTTGCCCTTATAAGCTAGGCAACATATAGTGTTTACTGTATTTCATCCCACGTGTCAAGGCCATCACTTCCATATATTTTTCTCCATCACAGATGATATTTGTTTCTTACACTATCTTCGTTTTCGATCCTCGTCAACACTCCCTCATAGCGCTGTTCAATAATTCTAAGCTGCATTGTCCTCCAGCCTTTTTCGGATACACTTCTGTTTCCATTCCTAGAAGCTCAGCACATTAGTACGATTGTTGTAGCATTCGATAACACTTCTCCTGCGGCCACGCATTGTGGTAATACAGAATCCGGCTGAATCGAAAGTCTGAAAACCTTTCCCGTGTTAGTCAAGCTGACATATCTTGACTGGCGAGTTTTTCCTCCCCGTTTAGCTCAACTTATCGTACTCAGTGGGGCACTTCATTGCATCTTTCTGATATTTTAAGACTCTGTGTTTTTTCAGCTCACGTTCACTGTGTGTCTGCTTGTTCATCAGTGTCTGTCCTTTGTTGGTACGCCGTGACCCACCAAAAACTAGAAAAACTGAAAGTATTATTTACCGGCCTTTGACTGCCGGAGTAAGCGCCTAACCATGTCACTGGTCTGCGAGTTGCAGGCTGGTTTTATTATGTTGGCAAACTGGTGTGGCGGAAAGGCTGTCAAAAGGCTTCCAAAATGTTGATCACCAGGTCCGGACTGCAAACCCTATTTATTTCAGTTTCGTCGTTATCCACTCTCTCGGGCTCCACATTCGATGACCATGGTCCACACTTTGGCCCGTACCGACAGAGACCTAAATGGAATCTGTCGTACCAATCGGGATTTTAATAGAGCCACACGACCCAAAACACCCTCGACTGCTCGCCGGTAGATTAATTGGCGTGGTTTAAAGCAACACCTCTCCTAATAATGTCATTGTTGGAGCCTACACAAATAGCATTTCACGCGCAACCTGCTGCTGGTTGATTGACACTTCCTTTGCCCCGCCAGATGGACCATACTCACGAGATGATGCACACCGCCTTGGTCCCATGCGGAACAACTCGATAACAGAGCTAGGGATCATTTACTCATTAAACTTCGATACGCCATCATAACGCGAGACCACTTATCCTCCATATCCGTGGTTCCCAATAATGACGCTGAATAAAGCTGAGAACCAATAAGTCAATACATTATCTTTAGCGTAACAGAAAAAGAGGGCGTTCCCATGCGGAGGTTTCCCACTCTGGTATCTGTTGCAGGATTTCACTTTTCTTTCGAACGGTATCCGGCTTGAAATTGATTCTCCCCTAACCCAGGACCCTCAGGTTGTGCTCCTTTTCTCTGAATGATACAGGTTATTCACGTTAAACCTAGACTCACCTTTTTATGGATGGCTGTTTCCCCCACACTCATCAAAGTTTCCGGGTGCGCTTTCACACAGTTTGTTCCATGTCTCCCTGTTTCATAACGTACTCCGCTTGTTGAACCCGGGAATATCCGTCTCTCCGAGCTCACATCGTCTTCATGAAGAGCTGTTACTTTCATGCTCATCAAAGTTTACAAGAGAACTTCCATACGTTTTTTTCATTTCTCCCTGTTCAGAACTTATTCCTTTCATGGAACCCCAATAGGCCTCTGTTATCCACGACTTGCACCATTTTGGTTGGTAATGCATCCTCAGCCACATGTATTCAACATATTTTCTGTATCCCCACAGGCCACCATCAACCAACTCGCATTCGAAACCAGACCGTATTTGCTGCTCAAACCGCTATCATTTTGATCCATTCAAACTATTTCTAGCTATGTTGTTTTGTTTCTGACATTTTTGACCCTCAATCTTGAAATTCGTTTATAGTTCCTCGTTTTGGGTAACGTTATACACCATGATCATCGGCTTGCGCGTGAGTCTCTACCATGGTCGAGTAATACACCATTATTATTATTATTACTTGTCACTGCGGTCGGGCAGCCGAAATGATTACTCCAGCAGGTCAAAAAAGATTACGTGGCCCTTTCTGAAGTGGGACGAGTGGTAAGCGTGACAAGCTTCTGAGCAATATGTGGCCATGTTTAAAACGGAACCCGATAACAGAACGCGATCATCAGTGAAATTCCACGATACTAGGTTAGTAAATGAACAATGACAAAATCATGCAGGAAACTTATTTATGCGATCATATGGACTCAGAAAACGAGAACCAAGTTGCGGTGTGCGAGAGACTAGGACGTGCGTCACGCAGGTCCAAAATAGGATATGACAGAGCGGCTTTTCGGGAGCGAAAAACAAAGGTTGGTTAATAAAAACAGAGTGTAAAACACGCAAATAGTGTGTGTGGACGAGTGAAAGCAAGAAAACATGAAGCTGTGGTGTTTTGGGGGATCTTCCACAACTGCCAGTTACAGTGGGAATGACCTGCGCCAGCAAGTGAAACAATCCAATTTAGTGAGTTTGTGGACGTACCCAAGTGAGTGTAGCATTAGTTCTACGGAGCCTACGTGCACACGATGAAGACATATTTCAGGCCCCGGGAACCTGGCTCAAGCCGTCTCGGGGTGCCTACGGCCTTCAACAAGCTGACACTGCAAGCAAACACGGACCCACGGGCGGACACCTCGTTTGACATTGAGCCGATAAAAAGCCTGGTTATCGGGGCAGCCACACCTAGATGAGCTAGGTTATAGTGCCCGGGAAGTAGGACGACGGTAGGCAGCAGGAACCTTTCGCCTAGGGCGACTTTTGGACACGTCGCACACGATGGTATTCTGGGAAGTCAGAATAGGTACTGTTATCACTCTAGTGTCTGTAGTTTGAGCATGTGCCGCCGCCTCCAAGTCGACTTTAGGCTTCGGTGACACACTCAGTTGACGCGCACTAAAAGGCTTCGACGACGGGTTTGAGTACCACACACAAGTGTTTTCCGTCCACGGTAAACCGTGAACTAAGGTCTAATTGGCGGATCTCGCTTGGTGAGCAACGATCGGAAGCCGTCTTTGGAGAGTCAACGAAAGACTTGTGGGTTGTAGACACCATAGACGAACGTCCCTTGAGTGCATGTCAGAAATGACGGAGGCCCGAATAGGTGGCTAATAACTCCCTGCCAAATGAGCTGTACCTAGATTAGGCGGAGTGTAGGCACCTAAAATAGAATGATAGAGGTTGCCAAGAGCCGTCTACAGACGGTCTCAGTACTGCTTTAACAGTTGTGTCCGAGGCATCATTCACTGCCTAAATAGGGGCCAAAATGTTGGGTTGAATGAGTAGAGCAATGTTGACCATGACTTCCATGACTGAGACAAAAGCTACTAGTGCCGTGTCGGGAAACACGAACTTTCACTTGCCTCCGCGCGTCAGGTCGGTAAGAATTTGCATCATTTCGACACAGCGAGGAATGAACCGGCGGTAAAAATTCACTAGGCCGGCAAACTGACGTAACTGGCGAAATGTAGGGGTTCAGGATAGTCGCGAATAGCGGAAAGTTTACCTGGCTGAAGGCTGATATCCCAGGATGAAATGGAGTGTCCTATGAGGGTGACAACAGACTGGCCCAATTTGCATTTCGCGGTGTTGATCGTAATGCCTTGTTAATTGGAGCGTTCAAAAGGTGCCCCTAGGTGTGCAGCGTGATCTTTTTGAAGAACTGGCCAGAAAAATGTCATCTGGATACAAGCTGACTTTTTTAAACCACGGGTGGCCTCAAGTACAAAACTATGAAAGGTCTGAGCTGCACTACTGAGTTCGAAATACTTGCGTAGAAACTTGAATATCCCAGAAGTCGTACTAAAAGCAGTTTTTGGGATATCGGTCCCTGCCGCAGGAATTTGGTTGCACTTCCGAACCAAGCCAATAAGGCTAATGGCGAAGCAACCTGATAGATATGAACTAAAGCATTGTTTACTAGGAACCGTGTACCTACCAAGAACGGTGACCTTGTTAGCTGCCCCGTAATCACCACAGGGTGTCCAGCCGCAGCTATACTTAGGGAGCTTATGAAGGGGGCCACTCAAAGTGCGTACTATCCCAAGCTCTAGCTCACTTTTGAACTCGGCTTGTGCAACACGGCGCTTGTCCGGTGCTCACCGACGCGGCCTACTGAACACAGGGGATCTCTTAAAGTGAACTTGGTGAAGGACACTGGCGTTCAGTGCCTGTGGGGGCCCTGCCTGTAGAAACTTGGCCGCGTAGGCGGCGAGGAGCTCACAGTAAGGCGGATGCGCCTGTGATTGAAAACACAGGGGTGGTGTGAGTCACCCGCGGATTATAACCAGCGGTAGCAATAGAGATCTGGCTATTCACCACCCTGTGGCGCTGTGCACCAGTCAACGAATCAAAATGTCGCAGGAAGTCTACGCCTCGAACGGAGCGCGGTACGTCGACAATGATGAATACCCGAATAAACTTATGCCTTAAACCTAAATTTAAAGTGAGCTACAGCAGTCCAAACGTTGGGTGGCAGTGCCACTGGCGGCGCGTAGTGTCTGGGACTGCGGTGTGCTATTGTGGCCTTTCGGCCGGGGGTGACCATCACTTCAACACCGGTGTTTGAAAGGAAATGGTTTTTTGAAACCACGTCCTTTAAGCTTAACAGCTGACTGTCGGCCTAATACTTGGCTTTGTGGGTCAACACTACCGTGAAACGTACACCTTGGTTTACACCGCTGGGCTCCTCCACCAAAGCAGTTGTGGTATTCGGCATTCCCTTCTTCCGAAGGGACTGAACCTCGCTGAATCGTGCTTCTACTTTTCCTGATTGGAAGTATTTTTCGGTCTTTCGCACTATTTGTACCGCCCAAACTTTGCTCTAATACTCGGCACTGTACGAAAGCATTAACCAGAACGATATTAAACCTAACGGTGTTTCTTGACCGCGGAAGAGGAGCACGCATGAGAGCATGATCATGGTGTACAGCCTCACCCAATGGGATAGGAATTAATAAACTTCAAAACGACGGGTCGGACACTCTGGCAATTTAGAGATTAAAACTGGCTGATTTTCCGGAGTGGAATAGTTTGCGCTACTCAAACCAAACGAGACGCCGCTAAATTGAACCCTCTCACACCTTTCCTGTAACCTAAGACCGTCAACGCCAGAAGCAAGATGCAGCCAAGACCAGTGTCCTGGACCCTCTTGTCTTGTCTAGTAGTTTATTTTAAAGCTCATTGACAATACCAGGAGCAAGATCCTGCCAAGATTTATATTTTGAGCCCTCTCCCTTTTCCTCGTCGCCCCATTATCCAATAAACTATCTTCCAGCTCACCGACGACATTTAGACAACAAGATGGTTGCCAAATCTGGGACCGTTCGGGTTTTGACCCTGCATCCGAACACTACTTTTATATTTCAGGAAGTGGACCATATTAACAAAGGTTTGCACGGTAAATGCGAGTCAGTTTCCATTTCGTCACTGGCGATGGTAAAATATCGGAAAGACGTGAAATCTTTCAAACGAACTTCGTCTTAGAGTGCGGGATGAACGATTCAGAAATGGTACAGAAGTAATTAGGGATGCTCTTCCAGGTTGGATGAACGAAGCAAACAGAGAAAACTGCAAAATAATGATCAAGAAGGGGTTTTTAATATGGAAAGAACTGAGGTACTTCGAACAAGTTGAGATAGTCACCAGGAACAATGGGTGTCATCAAGTGACGTAAATCGGAAGCTGAGGGGGAGATGGAAGGAATCCCAAGATATGGATGATGAATTTCCAGGCGGAGTGCCGCCATGGATGAACGAAGCACGGAACTGGGAAAGAAGGTAAAGGTGTTCGCCTGCACTAGGCCAGACTCCCCTGTTAAAATGATGAATATACTATTTGATCGACTCTCCTGGGGCTTTTCTGCATCCTTACCTGGTATTATATGTGAGATCGGATTAAAATATTTTGTGCCCGCGTGTCCACCATGCCGAGGCTCTCGGAGAAAAGAGCTTCTCTGGGCCTTCATTGAGGTGGGTTCCGTTGCAAGATGGTTGGGCACTCAAAAGTGGCAAAGAGAGGTTTTTACCAGGTATAACAACATTTTATTCAAATAGTATGTTGGGATGCAGGGGCCTCATGAATTTTCGAACTTCACTGACAAGCGTAGCTGATAAGTGACGTTTTTTGCATAACTCACGCCAAACCAAAGGGAATCTCTGTTAGGGATCCTGAGAGGTTATTCAAAAACTGAGTTCCCACATACCTTCTCGAGTTTTTCTCAAAAGAATTATTGCTTCGCCGACAGAAGAGGTTATTGACGCAGGACCGAACGGAGCCCAAGTTGTCGATTCCACTTATGGGCTATTAACGAGTACGTCTAAAAACATATGGTTCCGTTCCATTCATCGAAGCCACCGGAGTAACATTTTGCTTCTAGATGGGAATGTCTCGTGGACCGCAATTTCGTCTGGGCATGTTAACCGTCGGAGAGAGAAACCAGAATGACGAGTAACACAGTTGGTTCTTCTGTGTTTGTTGCGCACTTCCACCATTCAACAGATGAGTAGGCGAAATCACATTGGTTGTCTGTGTCTCAGTTTACTTGGCATGTGAGCGTTTATCTGGTTCATCAAAGCCCAACACGTGAATGGTGCCTAGAGCATCCGAGCCATTTGATCCACATTACCAAGAAACCACCCGATTAGTTATTTTGTCAGGCTTTCATGTAGTTTTTTGATATAATTCTCATGCTAACCCAACGTTGCGGAAACCACCGACACACGACAGACAAATGACTTATCCATACTTCTGATCATTTGATAATCTGTGGTTTCATTATCTACAGCACACGGGGGACTTGGTTGTTTTTACTCAGATAAGCTTGCAGGAAAGTTAAATTGACTACCGTCCACCTGCAGTGTGTGTGGTTGCAGTTTATCTCGAGCGGTCCTGCCTGGGTTTTTGTTCATTATCAATGCATCAACGGAAACGGTTGTCAGGTGTGTATCGACTAAGATTTTTGAGCATCATAGTTTAACAAAGGCTGAAACGATTGCTCTATGAAACTCAAGGCCACTGGACTGGGAATGCCCACAGAACGGAGGTCAATTGCACTAGTTCATATTCTTTTCGTGCACTCGTACTTCACTTACGTGGCTAAAGAATGCTTTGTAAAACGTGAAACCTTTTGAAGGAGGGAAGAGGTTTTATTCAATGAAACAACTTGGTGCTTGCGGAATATGTATTGGTTAAACTCACAATAGCTTTAAAAACGGGTTATTTTTTATTATGTCCGGTAATTTATTAATGATGTACCTGAAAATATGTCAACCATAGGGGGAAAAATAGACTCCCTTTTTTGACCTGTTATTCACATTAACATGCTTCTTCGTGACGTTTGAGAAGGTACGTAAATAATTCATGATTTTTGGGTAAGTGAGTTGTAGCACCCAAAGGTTGGTATATATATATATATGTCTGTATGAGGAGAGGGCAAATGAGCACCGGGCACGCATACCTGATGAGCGGGAACAACCGAAAAACCGGTCGTGTGCTTACGGGGAATTCTTTTCTGTAGTTTTTCATACTAATTAATGACACTTTGTTTATACATTAAATGGCCGAAATTCACTTCCTAATGCACAAAAAAGAAAACGGCAGCCATGGACTCTACAGGTAGACAAACTAAAATGGTTTATTACAGGTCGGATACATTTTAGCGTTAGGTGGTAACCTGTCTGGGTCAGCACGTTCCGCATGACATTAATCATTGGAAACATTTTATAGCACCCCTTCAATTGCGGCAAACCGAAACATGTTATAGGGAGGTGGTCATGGATAGTAAGGCGTGGAATAAAATGAATATCTGACGAAAAAAATGAGTGTCTATTTCATTATCGTGAAAATGTATGGCAATACCATAGTGGAACTCTTACTGCTTCACAAAACGTATTGTTGGCACTAGGAGCCTGAATCTCATGTACTGGAGAATTCACTTGCATCTTTCACAGCGAAAAGTTGGACATCCATCTGTTTGCTCTTCCTCCCATTGGGAAGTGACCGACGAGGCCATCTCAGTAAGCGAAACCAGGGTAGCTACAGTGTTTCATCAGAACAGTGGTTCGCGCATCACCGCTTATTTATTTGAGTTATTCACACCCGACAGTATGGACTGCGATGGCTCAGTTGATAGATCATCCCATTGATTCCTTGTCTTTTGCCTTGACTGTAGGACAAAACTTTAAAACCAACTTCTGCGTGCTTATATTAAGATTGGCGTAAACGAAACTGTGTCTGAATGCGACTATGGTGGTACCGTTATGAGTGTAAATTCATAAGTTATACGAGTGCATTTGTTACACGTGAGCAAAAGTCATAATGAAATATCAAGGGCATTAATAAAAATGAACCACAGTTTTCGACTCGCCCATAAGGGAGTAAAATCGCTCATTGATTTTGTTGCTGCTAGGTCCCATATTTTGTAGTTTTGTGGGCGACTAGAATGCACTCAAATCAAGCCGCGTAAGCTGTACGGGGCTTGCATGGTTTAACATAGGCCGAAAGGTAAAACTACGAAATAAATCACGTGGTATGAAGGTGATACGCCACTCACAAATTAGCCGTTCCGAAGAATTTTATAGACCACGGCTTTTACCATGCTAAATTTGTTCCCCATTGTTGATAATGAATTTCAAAACAACCAGCGTTTCCTTGGGTAACCTAAATCACGGAATGCATCCATAATTTCTAAAATACAACAATGAAAACCTTTTTCGTTGATAATAGTAGTAAGTTAACATATCACTTGGTTTTCCGTGTAAGTCTTAGCTGGCTCCGTATTTTTCACCCAATGGGTCGAAACACATCTACTCCACCCTCTGCATCAGATGCACAGTTGTCTGCTGCAATATGCCACCTGGTCCCACCTCAAAAGTCGTAGCTCATAGAGCCAGTAAGGGTGAAACGTTTCAGTACTTCAGAAGAGAGTGGAATTTTATTCACAGGTAGCCATTATTACAATCTTGACAACTTGAACACATTGTACACAGTGTCACTGCCCCTTTACTGCCGCAGTCCGGTAACCAGACGCATGACTTGATAATAAGACACAGTGACTGCCTAAAAGCACAGTGGCGATCAGTCATCATTGAAGTGGCACGGCTGTCCGTTCGGGTGAATGAATCGGTTGGTTCACACTTCCCATGAGAGTGATTTCGTGACTGGCCCACGGACAGATGGCTGTTCACATGTACAGGTTGGCAGCTGGCATACACACCAGCCAATGATTACCGTGCCTTTAGTGTGTGACCCCGAATTCGGCTAAGCATCCCCCATTTCTTGTCGCGGCTTGGGAGTTCTGCAAGCAGTGACAGCAGAAACGGTAACCGTAAGACAGAATAATAACCAGTGATTTGTAAAAAATGCACAGTGATGTCTGACTGAGTGAAATGCTACGGAACTAGCGGTTTCATACAGAATGTGTGAACACTGTCCCCACTGTTGCAAATTACATGTAACAGCAGATCTCATAAGAGAGTGAAATATTTTGATAACAAAGAACGAAATAAATCTCTCTCTACCGGTACTGCATGGCTAGCACATTTCCAAACCTCAGAAAAATGTGTGGATAAAAAATTGTCATAGTGAAGGATATCGCAGGTGACCAAAGTAGTGTTAATGTATATTATCACTTGCCTAAACAAGACACCCATCAAGGCCATTATCAGCTGAACTACATAACTGCTTAATATGCCCATGGAACGGTCTGACCAACTTGAGGTTATTTTACGGATTCATCCATATATATATATATATATATATATATATATATATATATATATATAATTAAGCAGCTGAATAGGAAACCTATGGCGTAATTCCTGTCTCGTTTAGCATAATTTGTATGGTAATTTTATTACATTGCTTTATTGCGATGCAAATACCTTTTTCTGTATTACCTGGTCCTGGTAGCCCGTAACAACAGGCTAATTTCTTCTTACTATTTTCCCGTCAATACCACCCACAACAACTTCCCGTTCAGTTACGGTATTACCGTCCCCTAATCAGCAGACGTCACACCAACTCTAAATGCAATAGTTTAAGTTCCATGTTTACAGCTAACATGTCACAACTATTTTGGACTTCTGAAATTCGACTTGGTAAAATAAATCCGTCTCGGTTCACCAAAACCAATGGGAGAGCTAGCGTATCATTGATGACAACTGGGGTCATCTTATAATAGCCGATTGACTCTTAAGAGGAAATCCTGATTTAAGATCTCAGACACCAGTAGCTAGCGAAATTTGGAATAGTAAAGTCTGCCGCTTCCACAGTTCACTGGTTAATTCTATTTCCAGAAATTGGCCGGAGATTTATCTGTAAGTTTACCGCTCGTCCCTCATTGTTAAACTTCTCTTTGTGTGCATCAGCCAGTAGATGAAAGTTAATAAGTACAGTTTGATTTTCGTTCACTGTGAATTTGTTTTTAAGCGACCTAGATGTTAGATGGCATCAAACCGCTATGGTCTTTGTCGTGGGGCACAATGGTACACAATGAGGCAGCCTCCGGAAAAGCTTGTGAGTTCAAGTAGCTCACCAGCCTGTTAGCGTTCGACCAATCAAGTAGGAGTAGGGGGATACTGCATGCTCATTCACGTCTCTGGAAAGAGTTTATGGCTGTCCTTGGCCTGAAAGTGAGTGAGGATCGCCGGAGAAAAGGATCATTTTTGAGAACCACGGTAAATCCAGGTACCAGGAATGGAATACATATTCCATCTCGGTGAACCTCAATGACAGCAGTTGTCTACAGAATCGTGGCCTTTACTCAATTCAGCCTTTCTCATCTCTGTGTGAAACAGTGAGTTTTGTTAGTGAACAGGGGAAAAAAATTATTCCTTGACAGAATTAGTCCATTGGGTGTAAATACTGCAGACTTTACAGTTCACCAGCAAAACGATAGGTCGCCATGAATTAATTTCTTAACGAAACGTCAGAACTCTTGTATACCTGAGACCATATTTGACACGGAACCAGCTGGCAAATAGCAACAGCTAAACATTCGCATGAAATGGAAGTGTCAACGTGGTGCAGCTGTTGACGCACTGATTCCGTGAACGACGTTTTTTTCGACACGAAGGATATATTATTGGGGCCATTATTACCATGAGCTCCCGTTTATGTTTGGTTTTATCAACGAAATCTATTGTTATTACCGATTACGTCAATCCGTCTTCTTTTATTTTCCTAATAAAATGCTCATTTTTACAGCTTAGACTTGGGAAGCCTTTGTAAAGTTTTAATATTAGGGAAAAGTCGCAAAAACGTACTTGATCGTCAACTGCAGAAATATTCACGACCGTAAAACACCTCTAGTGAGTTACGGAGTTCTAGTCGCTCATGCGCTAGTGCTCGCAAGCAGCGTACTACTTACAGAAATCCAAAAATACGGTGTTGCCTTAATTATTTCATTAGTAGCATCTCCCTACTTCTAGTGCTGCAAGCAATTGCAGGATTGAACGTCTCACTTTGTATGAATATTGACTGTGCACAATAATCCCATTTTACTGTAAAGCCTTGCATAACATCCGGTATCCGACCATAACAGAATGTCCATGGTTATTGGCGCTGCGGAAAATTTCAAGTACGAATTCCGGACATGCGCAAGTCACGAATACAGCCTTTGATAACAGGTGTTATGGAGGTAGTATTATTATGGATGTGATTAGTTACTGGCCGGAATACTATGCCAATATGCTTTCAGTCCCACGGTACGAAACCCTTTGGAGTAAAACTCGAACTATTTCGTTGCTATCAGTAATTGCTGATGAATTACTCACTTGCATGCTACAAAAATGATTTTCAAAAATATTCCTTTCCCTGCGGTTTCACAAAGTGCAGTATGAAGTACATAATAGCACAGAACGTTACATCAGTTTTGAAATCTATCAAGAATTAATTTCAATTGACTCTTATAGTAAGCATTCCGTCACCCGGGGGATAATGAATAAATCAAATGACTCAGCTGGTGTAAATCACAATGTCCATGGTGTATTACGTGCTTGAATTTAGACTTCGTTGTTTTGTAGTGTCGTTAGAGTAACTGCCATAAACAGAACGACGAGTTTCATCCAGCCCCATGGGGCAAGTATGATTAATGGTCTGAACTGTAAGTGGCGCATATCGCAACATCCAATGGCATTAAAGTCGTAGCGAAGACAATTACTGAACTTCGTGGTACGCTGGCAGCACAAGCGTCCCCTCAAAGGTCACCGGGTAAACCTTTGAGTGTACCCTGACTGTACCACTTAAGGACCCCCAAATGAAACCAGAGAGGGGATACTCGGGAGACCATCAGCGTCAGCCTATTTTCTGGTTTTTCTTGGACCTTTTACCTCACTCCGATTTTCACCGCGCCCTTTATTCATTGTTCAAACTCGCCTTATCTAATTTTTCAGTAATCTACGACTGAACACGCGAACTTTTTCAACTACCCAGTACCGCACCACCCCAAACGGGAACACGAGCTGCAGCCTTCTAAAGCATTTTGGTTGATTCATGTAACCCCAAATCCGTATGCATCAAAAATCGGAATTATTACCCAGTTGCTAATATGAACACGGCTCCAAGGAAAGATTTTTACATTTAAAAACGGTAAATTTGAGGGAGTACAAAGTTTTGGGATTTCAATTTTTCATCTTTCGCCTTCCTCATGCTGATTATCTGTCAGTTCATGTGACACAACAGGGATAAAGGAATTAGCTGTTGAAAGCTGATTGTAAATATTATATGAATTTCATCACTTGGTTCATTTTGGCAACCTTATTATTTCACCGTACTACCAAACGAACCAGTTCACAGTACTTTATCGATATAATGGTGTTAGTGCGTAGTGGCATGCTAGCTCCGATTAAATGGGCTAAACACCTTATGAACCACCCATCTGCCAAAAACACGAACTTTGCTAACCATTTCTACAGTACTACGGTAGTAAGTTTCAAACGGTCTTTCTGAGAAGCTTTTTTCCACAAGGGGACTGACTGAAACCCAGTGGCGCTTGTTTCTCCGGTCATCTTGCGAAAAAATACCCTCCAGTAACCGATCTTTATATCCATACATCGGTCACTAAAGCGCCGGCATGGCGTATTCCACTTTCTACAGCTCCTCCGCCGGAAAGTAACATTCCGCGTATTTATCATTTTTTCACTAGTGCTGGAGGCTGTCTGATCTTCCCACGTCTGGAGGTAGCTATGGCATGGATGCCGTTGGCGACAGGGGTTTTTCTAGCATGGGGTGGGGGAATGCGGAGTAAGATTATTCGAACACACGGAGTGGGTTAACAAATGTCGTAAAGCACATGCCAGCTTATGTTTATAGTCTTCACACAAGGCTAGACCATGTTCAAGACTATCAGAGGTGATTCCAGGTTATCTGGTGTGAATGAGGTCAGCTAAACTGACGGGAGATAGAACAGTGCGTGGGAAGGAACATGGTAGTCGTCGCTGGGTGGTAGATGAAGAGGAAAGAAGAAGGAACAGGCCGGCGGGTCGTTGTCAGAAAGTAGGCACGTGAGATATGAGATTTTGTAGCAGGGTAATTAGAGGAGGCGCGTTAAGGCTAGACACAAAAGCCGGGTGAGTGATGGTGGCCAAAATGAACGGGAAAAGAGTAAAAAACTCACTTAAAGTAGTGGACGGTGGAATTTATTGTCCCAGGATCCAAAACCACGTACCTCCCTGATGTCTGGCGGAGACACTAAAAATCAAGTCCTTGAGCTGATTGGCAGTAGCAGAACACAAATGTGGCCTATAACCGGGAAACCGGAAAACACTGAACTAGTTATAGTTACGAAGGGCAACAAACTGTATTTACGACAGTGTAGAATATGTACAGTGTAAATTAATAGAAAATAGTCGACCCGACTTTCGTCACTGGGGGAATAATGGAAGTTCTAGGAAATTGGTCTATAATCCTAGCCATCAAACCCGATTTTGGGAGCCAGCTCTTCGGCGACACTCTGATTGGTAAGAAAAATTCCATTAAGAGCGCTCAAGGAGTGATCCAGCTAGCTTCTGACCTGGGAGATAGAAAGACTGTTGCGGATGTTTATCGGGAGTTTATTCCATAACCTTTAATATTTCATGAGAAAAACGTTGGATCTCAAGCTCACTTTTGATCTGGGAATAGACAGCTGCAGTAAGCGATGGCGCAAGACATAAGTCACAGAGACAGTGAAGGGAATGTGTTCAATACTTAAGAAGGCCATGCCGTGGTGTAGCCTAAATAAAAAGCATGAGTTTAGCCTCGTGCGACGCAGCCACTAAAAGCCAAGGCTAAGTAGGAAGCTTCGACCCTTGTACCATGAACCGGAGGAAAGTCCCACCAGTTTTTCAGTAAATTGGCGGTGAACGGACTCCAGGGAAGTGCGATCAGATTTCGTCTTTTTGGTGAAGGTAATGGGACAGTATCCAAGGAGAGCCCTGGCATGGGACTTTCAGGCGAACAGCTCGCAATCCTTTAACCAAAAGATTCTGCTAATAAGACCGATGGTTCCCCTTGTCTCGACAGTAGAAAGTGAAACGTACTCAGAAAATCCGAAGCTACCGGAGTAATGACGACCAAGGTCTCAAAATGATGGGCTGCATGAGGTGGATAGGTTGTGGATTAGCAGGGCCTTGGGGGCCACTTGACATCTGAAGGTTGTGCAGAAGCTCTTAGAGGTTGAGAAGTTCATACTGTTAAGAATGCGCCAGTCTTTGATTCGCCTCAGTTCACTCAAGATTTCATCTAGCATAGTGTTGAGGTCCTGACTAGGAAAGTAACATAAAATCCCAACGTAGTCATCGATAAGGAATGGGGTGCCACGGTGCAGAATAGAAAATACCTCACTTAGGCTAGTGAGAAAAAATCAAGGGACCAAGTAAGCTCCCTTTACAACCCCAGTGGTAACTGGGGCAGGTTGTGATAAATATTCATCAACAGAAACCACTTGTGAGCGGTCCGATGGGTGTGACTTTAGCCAAAATAAGAGGGAACCGGAAAAGCGGTGAGCCCTGATTTTGGCCAGTGATAGAATGCGCGGGACACGACCAAAAGCATTGGTCACATCAATGTATGTAATAAAGATAAGTTTGCTGTCACTGGCGGCCGCCGCTACGAGGTTTAAAGTTCGCACGGGCAAGAGTTGCATGAAGTGACTTTAAAAAGCCGTGTTGCCTAATTTGGAAGATAGTATGAGATAAAAAGAAGCTAGACATCCGCTGATTTGACATATTTTCCGGAGCTCTAGACATTTGTCTCTGCATTCGGGCCAGGGCTAAACTACGGACTCAGTTTCATATGCCACGAGTCCTGGTGATTGAGGGCAGCAGGCCGAGTAAGTTAGAATATAACAGGTCAAAGGCCAGCTGAAGGTGGCTTTGCAGAAAAATGTTTTGGTCGACGTAACTCACCAAAAGCCTCCGAAACTTCATGGGAGCTCGATACCATTCTGTGATCACTTCCTGGGGAGAGGTCAAACTTTCTAGGTGAAATATTTTATAAGCCAGTAGTGAATAATAGACCAAGGATGTTGCCTCCCCTAAATGGGGAAATTACGCGTCGGAGCTAATATCCTAAGCGGATGCATGACATGAAGTCTAGTAAGTCGTTTAAGGCTGATGGAACATTCCAACAAACGTTTGGGGAGACGAAATCTCCAGCAATAATTTTAGAGTACCGGCTCAGCAACGAAAGATAGTTGAGTGTGTCAATAATATTTGTAAGATCCACGGCGCCGGAATCAAGTGGCCGACAGATGCATCTACTAAGAAATTAGTTGTTAGATAAGGTAGTTGTTAACCACGGAGAATCCTGAAAGGTTCCCAAGGTTTCGTAGTAGAACGGAAGAGCTGGTAGGGTTTTTGGACATAGACAAAACGATTTCTTCCAAGAAGAGGCCTGTTCCTTCGAAAAGTCTGGTTACCAGCCAGAAAGATTCGACATGACGGGACGAATCCGTCGGTAGAGCTTCAGTTAGGACGATAATGGCAGATTCCGAAGTCTAAAACACGCCGCGGATGGCCTTAGTTCTGTTTAGTGGTGAACGGGCATTTATCAGTGTGAAAATAAGAAATGGTTCTGGTTCTGGTGGAGGTGGTAAAGATGGAGATGATAAATGGTTTGGTACTGATGATGCAGGCGGTAATTCCGGTGATGAATGCGGCGAAGATGGGAGGGTGACCTCAGTAATTCCAGAGATTTGGTGAGTTGTAGCCTGAAGGAGGGGTAGAGTGAAGGAGAGGGGATGGGGAGGTACTGGCTGAAAGATTGAACAGAGTGTGGTGAATTTTCTTTGAGGGAGCCAGCAAGAAAAAGCCTCCACCCCTGGTTGGTGACGTCGGGCCAGAAGGCAAGGGTGAGTCTCGTGGAAGAGAGAGGTTGTGTGAGGCATGGAGATGAGTCCCAGGGAGTAACTTAGTAACTGTTGCGGTACAGGGCGGCTGGTATGCTGTATATAAATAAAACGAAGCTGTGAATGGGGGAGAACAGGTTGTATCAAAGTATGGTGAAATTGAAAAAGCAGTTAGCGTAAATCGAAAAATAAGACGCACTTCCACACGACGCCGGCAAGATTTCGCCCGATTGTGCCATTTAGTGATCGTTGGCATTTTGTTTCATTTTGAAAGGACTTGTTCTTTTGGGCGATAGAGTGTTATCTTCTGAGGAAGAATTCGCATTGGATGGCTAATAAGTGGTGGCGGTCCGGGAGCTTGAAAGATGCATCCCAATGGAGAATCAGAGAGTGTAGTGGGTGGGCTCAGATGCCTGGATGCGTAGGTGTAGACGGGGGAGAGGTGAGGTTGTACTGAGCCACAGGTACGGCTGAATAGCCGGTGTGGCTGGTAGAAAAAGTGGGATCACCTAGAATTGGGGAAACATGCGCTCGCCGGTGGATGAGCCGGTGGAGCTCTTATCAGTTTTGTGGAAGCTGGGGAGCTTGTTCCGGTGTAGGAATTTGCTAGGGCTATTCTCAATGTTGGGGCTTTAGCCAGGTGGCCAAGCCGGCCAGGGAGTACGGGTACCGTCTAAATATACAGTCAAATTCAGGTTTTGAATAGATGGCGATGTCGGGCCATGGCCAGTGAAAGGTACATCAGGGTTTGCTGGGGTAGCTGGCTGCTTTAGCACCGAGGTTATTATTCTCGGTGTGGCTCTTGTGAACGTCTATTTGCATTAGGGTTTTGCCAGGAGATATCTTCACACACTTGAAAACAGTTTTTGCTACAGCTAGACATTGTCGGATAGTAAGGACCATGGCGAAAACTTCACCCTTTAACCGGAGCTGAATCGGACAGGTGGTGCGCTGGGACGTTTTGCGGAGTCTAAAGCAGTGGCACGGTTTTAAGTCAAGGCTTCAAGCACCACGGAATATATTTTTAGCAGTTTAAAGACGTTTTCGGCCAGGAAGATTAAGCGCGGTCGCACTGTTTGACATTTTTGTGCACCTAGTGATTCCAGAAGAAACTACGTCCACAAACTTTGAATCTCTAATTTAGTTGGATGGGGTACAGCGTGTGACTGAATCAAGTAAGAACTCTGAATGTATCAGTTGACCGATTATGAGATGGGTGGAAGTGATTTGGAGTGAAGTACTACTTAGGTTTTTGCTTATTTCCATAGTTTGTCTGCTTGCATCTCCAAGTATATCTACCGGAGAAACTAAATCGTTATCCGGTGCGTTTTGCAGTTTGGTGGTTTTGCTACGGCGGTTGCTGACAGGAATTTTGGGTCGGCTAGTGGAATATCTAGGCTGACCTATGGTGACAAAAATATGGATGGCAAATCGGACAAGTTACTTTTGCATTCAGAGGTTACGCAGAGATACAGAAACAGGGGGATAACTACAGAATGAGGCCACTGTGTGTGAGTTTTGGGGGGGGGACAGTTCTCTTCAAGAGAGGTTAACGTCAGTGGAACTAATCACCCGCCATTTGCTTAGCTAAGAGCTGCAGGTGGTTTTTGCAAGTGGTGTTGTTGAAGTGCCCCCGGGGATATCATACAAATCAGAAAGAAGGCTGAATAATCGGGATACACCTTGAGTAGGCGATTGTTAAGTAGATTACGCTACGGACACGATTTCCGACGCAGTACCTCGGAATCTACTGGTGTTGTCTAAGGCTGATATTCCTTTTATTCTCCCACTCTGAAAGGTGTTGAGAGATCACTTTCGCAGGTATATTTTACCACCGGATTCCCTTTAAGTATAGTGTTCAGAAAAAATCGCTGGATGCTTTTCGGGTCTTAAAACTCCCCCGGGAGCCCTAGGTTTCGCGACTATCCTAGACAGCTTAATAGAAACTATACCGATAACAGCCAGAGGACAAAGCCAAGTAGGGCAAATCTGACTCTACAACCAGTGAAAAAGAAAAGGCGATTAAGAGAGGTGGCAGCTGGTGTGTACTTGAGGGCTTGCTTGAGGATGTGCTCAAGAGCAGGGAGACCGCTCCCGGCAGTCTGCGTTTAGTTAAACTATAAGGACGCTGAAGCACGGACAATGAGGGCTGTCGGTACAATGAAGCACTATCGACCTCACGTGTACCATTTGACCTAGTTATCAGACACGTCTCAGGCTTTTCCCGACTAACGGTCTGTGGGTCGTCTCGACGTATCCCACATAAACTGAAGGTCGTAGGACTTCGACCTCGTCTGAAGCGAGCGGTCATCTATGCATTCCCCGTGTGTTGGAATCGTTCCGTGCGTCAGTTTCCCACACTCACGCTCTTCTATAGCTAGAGGCCGCGACATCACGGATGGGCAAACGGCAACAGGTCTGTAGTTGTCTCATTATATGGGGGGAAAACGGCCAACCCCAGCGGTGGCGGTTCCCATGGGTCAAGCCTATAGGAAGGAGGGCGGGTGAAAAATGGGAGTACGCCTTATGGTATAAGCATTCTCTCCCGCTCCTCTGAAACAAAAAAGAGAACAAAAACACCGAAGTACCAAAAATACTTCTGGCTGCGAAGGTATCGGATTCACGCTCCAAGCCCCTTCAATAACGGACGGATTCCTTGTTGTTAACACGAACAGATCCCGCTTACGAGATGCCGCGAAAACAAATGAGCATACGACCCAGGCCCTCAGCAATTCTGCCTGACCTTGTGCAGGGTGACAGAGCACCGAATGAGCTCTCTACATGAAACCCCCCCCCATTTCTCTTAGATTAAATCCTTCCGTGTTCCTTACTCAGCTTCCGACCAGATCGCTGATGCCAACTTTCGTTGTCCATGCCAGCCTTCCAAAGTTTCACCAGGTGAAGCCAGCTATGTTCATAACCTTTCTTGTCGATACGCGGATAGACTGCCACAAGTAATTTTGTGCGCTTAAGAAAAATGTCAAAACGGAACCCTTCTAAGGTCAGCCCTGGACACTCACTCGTAAACGACTTGTGACTCACCTAGGTTTTCACCCTTCTACGTCGTTCTCTCACAGCCGAAATGAAGTCTGAAATTAGGCATCCTACGCGGTAGCCTCAGACTTCATCCTCCAAGCATCCCCAGGCAGCATAAGTTGTGAAAAGTCCTTAACTCTTATGCCGAGAACATAAACCATCCACGGGTGAATCTAACCGAAAACGATCGGGGCGACACTAAAAGCGTAGCTAGCATCCGTGAGCATCACAAAGCAGAGGCCCGAATAGCCACAGTCCTCTAGAACTCTATATCATATCCTCTCTTAACCTAATAATCATCCCAACTAAAAACTAGTCTACTCCTTTACTTTCACAGGTACATGACGAGCCGAAAAAATAAAAATCTTAGCGAAGTGTATGGATCAAAATTATCCTTTACATGGCGCAAGCCGTACAGCAGATGCTACTAGTCAACCTGCAAAATAAGATTGGTCTGCCTCTACAGTCCAGGGCAAGTTTGTCTGCTTCTTCATTGCTCCAAGTCCATACATCGGAAACTTGTCTACCCACCTCACCCACATCTCCCCCGAATGATGTCACAACTCACAACTGGAACTGCTTACAGTCCGATGAACCCCCATTTATTCTAGGCCTTGGTTTACACATTCCCTTGAATTGTAACCACTTGATTTCTAATAAAAGTTGGTCATAACCCCCAAGCTATAACTTCCTCCAAACTGCTACATCCCGATCCCTCACAGATCATGCTGGTTACATGGGTAGCCACCGGTCCACTAAAAGTTACTACCGCATAACCGCGCGGATCTAACGAACTAATTGATCGGGTGGGACTATTTTCTACACTGTCCCCTACCACAAGGAACCTCTAATATCGGTAGCCAAGGTGATTACAATATCACTGCTCGGGTTAAAAGCCTCATTCAGCCCAGTTTCATCTGCTACCCTAACCATTTTCCCCATGAAGGGCCGTTCATGTCTGGTGATCCAGTCTTCGCTCAGGCCTCAGTGGGAATCACGATCCTTATAAAATAAAAGCCTGGCTCTTGCAGCTGGCTGAAACCTGGCCGTATATTCTTTAATTGTAACCGTAGAAACACTTCTCACGCGCAAATAGCTTCCTTTGACGCCTCGCGCCGGGTTCCCTCCAAATCACAGCAACAGGTCTTTGCGTTCTAATTCATCCTACTTAATGGTCTCTTCATATATGCTTTGGAGCATCTGCTTGCTCTTCTAACTTCTATTGCCTGTCACTCCAAAGACCCCATTTAGAATTCCCCAGCTCCGCATCCAGCCACTATCTATGCTGCTCTGACAGAGAACCACTTTCTACGCGATCTACCCGTCTTTCTGTCACCCTCAGGCGAAACGTTGCTCCTCTCATGTAGCCCTCGAATTATCTAAAAATAACAGTCCTGGTAAACTGGTCTGACTCATAGGCAATTATTTTAAAGGTCTCGCCCCTCATTAGGTATTTCAACACAACTGTTCTTCTGGCCTGGTGATTTGTCCGAATGACATCAATGAAGATAAACTTATCTAGGCACGGCTGATACCACTGCTTTTTTCTTTGAAGACTCCATTCTAGTTTTATTCTCTGCCACTACTGGTTACTAGAAGCTGAATCTCTCCATACAGTTTCCTGTATGGAACCTTCAGATATCCAGCAGGTGCGTCCGTTTTTTCTGTACGGCTTCAATTTTCTTGGATCTTTTCAGATTTAGTTGTTTGCACAGTAATCATATATACTGCATGTTCCACACTTTAATAGTGCTTTTTTAGCGGTTTCCCGCACTGCTGAGCCACGGCAACACCCCTTTCCGGAAATCGAAACAGCTATCTGTTAGCCGTGTTCAGCGTACCCATTTTAGCTCATTCAAACACACCCTATATTTATTGTACTGCTATTAAAATGCGTGAATTCCGCTTCCGGATTTTGTAACTATTTCATGCTCCAGTTTATTGTTGTACTCACTTATCATGCCTTGCGCATGTGTCTTCATCACGGTCAGGAAACGTGCCACTATTATTACTAATATTATTAATACTATTGTGTAAACGTTTTGGGTAATAAAAGGTTCTCCTTGTCTTAGACCCGGTAACTTATTTCAACTGGCTTCAGATCCTAGAGGTAGGGAAAACGAGAAGCTGACGGAACTCCAGGCAAGGTTGATAACCC
Source organism: Fasciola hepatica (assembly GCA_948099385.1). Taxonomy (NCBI): domain Eukaryota; kingdom Metazoa; phylum Platyhelminthes; class Trematoda; order Plagiorchiida; family Fasciolidae; genus Fasciola; species Fasciola hepatica. The sequence goes on along the minus strand of CANUEZ040000180.1, from coordinate 2,120,750 downwards.
GATCGCACCTTTTCAGCAACAGCATTGGGTGACTGAGACAGCCTGCCTGATAAACAGAAAGACCTACAGACTGTCGAGTCCTTCAGGGGGATCCTAGATGGCAAGTTGAATGGGATTATCCTTGGAATCGAGCCTTCGGTATGTTCACTAAATGGATGAATACAACAATATGGCCCATCTGATATGTATCAAAATGACTTTTTTTCTTTGTTGTATGCTGTCTCGGCGATCGCCCACTATGCAGCACTTTGACGTGCAATGAGGTTAATCGTTAACCTCCTACTTTTGGCGGGGATTCGACGGAATACACTATCCAGTGATGAATTCACAGCTTGGGTGCCCAACTTCGAACTGGCCGTGATCATTACCGGTCCTGTGGAAAATGAACTCCATCACCCCCTCCCAGTAGAGTCCGCAAAGCAGTAGAAAGATAGAAGGGCCTTCAGTGTCATCCTCACAAGCATTACCCTCGCAGTCGAAGAGAGGGAATCAAAAAAGTTCAGAGTCGAGGTCTCGCCTTCGACGAAGACCGCTTGTCGTGTTACTATGTCTCGGCTTTCTGCACGGCCTGGGGTTGGTTAGACTTCTTCCAGGGGTCTATTTTTTAGGATGAAGGAAATGGATGTTGAGACAGCTGGAAACCTACAACGCTGTCACGACCACTATAAAGAAGTCTACGCCCCGTTTTTCCGTGGCGGCAAGTGAGGATCTCCGGAGCCTTGGTTGGGAGAAAGTGGATACAAATTTTGTTCAAGCCTACGTATCCTGTGGCATTACCTGACTTGATCGAATCTGATATGATCCGGCACACACCCTAGAGTGGATTTACGTCCACCGTTTCGCGTTCACAGGCGGGTTCTCAAACAAAATTCAAGATGAACTAGGAAGAGGAGACAGAACCATTAGGCTGGAACAAAAACCTGGACAGAGCATTTCGATCAGTAGCTTGGCGGAAAAGATAATCTGTAAGGCAAATCCTAAAAATGCAAAAAACAAACCATGCCCAGGGGCAAAGAAGTCAAGGAGGCAGCTTGTTCCAGTAATGTGGAAAAAAACTCCTGATAGAAGTGGAATCCCTCAAGGAGCAGGTAAAACGCCTAGATGATGAAGTGCAACGTGTGGATCGTGACTCGGTCATAGCAGACAGAAGTTGAAGACTGCTACTTCTCAACCCTAGGGGAAACACCGTAAACGGTGGTAGAACCAGGAAGGATAAAACCACCGGCAAGTGGCAAGGGGTTCCTAGGATGACATCCCATGATACGGATATTCAAGTGACATAGAACAGGACTATGGCAAGAAAGACCAAAGCCCCACCATGACCCCTCGTAGCTGTTTTCCAAAGTGTCTTCTGGAGAGACATGCCGCAATCCAGGGCAGGGGCAGTTGTGCGCAACGCACGGGGAATAGTGAAGGTTAGACCTGTTAGGCAGGCATTTTTCAACCAACGCGATGCCATAGTCTCGTTGAGAATGGGCACATCTGATCTGAAGCGGTCGACCATCCATATACCAAAATTGGAGGCGACCCTTCTTGGTAAGTCCACACCCAAAGCCCAGGGGGCATGTCAGGTTCCCAAGGTGGCGCTCGGAGTCGGAAAACAACATGCCAAAGTTCAAGTGGTTAAAAGAGTAACAACAAGGGGACTCACAGGGCAACTGGTCCGGTTAGTATTTAGAAAGTTCGACCAACCAGCCAGATTGTGATGGAGATGCCCAGAAATTCTACTTAGGTGAGATTGGCAAAGATGCAAGCACCAGAGGGAACAGCTGAGGGACCCGGCTGTGCCGAGGTGGTCACGATATCATTCCGGGCTATAGGTATGGTGACTCAAAAGGAAGGCACGTCAGCTGTGCTCGTTGAGTTCGACACCGGGGCGACTGGTGGGAAGGAAAAAGTCACGTAATCTAGAGCCTCATTGTAAACTCAAGAAGCAGGGCGGCAGAAGCCTACAGAGGCAAAAAACTGGACAGTGCTTTGGTGATTGCGTTCGAGTTTATCCCAGACGTAGAATTTGCAATGAGTTCAGTGACGAGGATCAGGAAACTGCCAATATGGTACACAATCGCCTGCAGTCTCTTGGAGAAAGTTGGGGAGTGGAAGACCAGGATCGCAGGGTCCGACGATGTTGCATCGAAGGAAACTTGGGTGAGGCCAGATACTGAAGAAATGCTACTTCAGGGATATGTTGCCTACAGACAGGATGGATTAGGTGAGAGGCAGGATTGTGCAGTAGCTCTAATAATACGGACCGACACAGGCCACTGTGAGGCTCCGTTCAACTTGGTCTCTGGTTATGTACAGGCTAGAGCTTGCTCTGTCAGGGTCGGGGCACGGACAGTCTGCATTATCCATGTCTACAGGGAATTCTAGCGATAGATTGGAAAAGGTCCGGCTTTAGAAGATGCTAGACGCATTACTGGTACGGACAAAGGAGGTCGTCTCATGGGGGTATCTTATCCTGGAGGAAATCAACTGGGAAAACGAGGTGGCGCCAAGGGGATCAACGGACAGCAAGTTTCCCCAGTGGGTCCAGTTGCACACACTTACGCAACCTGTGACGCTGGCTATTGAAAAACGGTTGGACAGCACTGGTCTCTCCTTGACTGAGTCATAAAGCGGCGCCATCAGCACGTTAAAGAAGTCAAGAGAGGAAAGCTACTGGACAGAAGTCAGCACTGAGTCCTAAGGGTTACACTAAGAATTAGCAAGCTGCCGGCGGAAATCGGGTTATACTGGAGATATAGGAGAATCAACATAGATCAACGTAAAAGGGCAGCGTAGGAAGTTCAGTGAACACCCATTAACACAAACGCTCCGCAGAGGGACGTTCGGCAGCCAGCAGGATGGGGCTACTCAGATTTCCAGATGAGTTTTGCATCTTTGTGGGTAGTCAGCAGTAGAAATAAACCCCACCGCAGAAGCTTAAAGTCCGCCGGGCTACAGTGATTCGTAGACAACAATAGGTGGGGTATATGCTGTACAGAACTCAACCAGCCTGCAATAGCCATAAGATGGTCAGGAGAGGTGCTCAAGCGATCCAACGAGTAAAGTATTCGTTTGAGCGCAGGCTAGCTGCAACCGTCCGTACGAACCTGAAGCGGTTCTACGTATACGTCCAATCTCAAAAACATGGGGAAAAGAGTGACAACTTTGGAATACACACAGGGACGACTTGCACTAAGCGATGAACACAAGGCTGACACACTTGCCGTTTTTCAAAAGCATATGCCAACCAGCAAATAATGTAGAGGAAATGGTGAAGGAAACGCAAGCGCCCGCAATACCCGGGCTTAGTATAGAAGAAGAGGTGTACACGGAGCTGCGAACTTTGAACAGAACCAAGGCCGCAGGATCAGATACAATTTACCCAGCCGTCCTTCATCCGCTGACTAAGGTTTGAAGGCTCTGGTGATGAAGCTGTACGAAACACCGCTTAGAGGGGGAAATGCCCCAGGTGACTGGAAGAAGGCAACAGTGGTAGGAATGTACAAGACCGGCCCCCAGTAAGGGGCCGATAGTTACCGGCCGGTTAGTTTAACTTCAGTATTGTGTAAGCGCCCGGGGCAAATATTAAGAAAACAGATCTCTAGGCATTTGGTTCTGCATTACCTCTTATCAGATGCGCGGCATGGTTCTGTGACAGGACGATCTTGTCTGACGTATCTCCTGCTGTTCCTTGATGAGGTACCTGGATGAAGGACAGTTGATTAAGGTCCGTTACATAGACTTCATCAAGGCGTTTGATTGTGTGAACCACATGTTTCTGGTAGTCAAACTGCAGTCTATGGAATTTGTTGGAACGTCTTGGCGATGGATGAATAGTTTTTTAGAAGGGCTAACATTTGGTGTTAAAGTTGGTAGTCATGTATGGAAATCTGAAGTTTTACCATGCGGGGTGCTACAGGACTCGGTGCTCGGTCCCCTGTTTCTTCCCACCTTCATCAATGAATCAGCAAGTGAACCTGTAAACCTTATTTAATGTTTTTTCTACTACTGCAAGGTAGCTGAAGTAGATAAACAACTGCCTTTTTAGCATTACGACAGTGGTCATGCAAACGGGATCTTGCACCACACCTCAACAAGTCCCAGTGTTTGACCACAAATATACTGAGCGGTATAAAATGTATGGAATCGTTGCACGTGGCCTCTCAGGTGAAAGATTTGGGCGCAGTACTAGACGATGGTTTCAAACCGTCGAAGCCGTCCATCGCAGTAGCAAATATGGCCAGGAGAGAACTCTTTCGATTTGGGTCCACCGTGCAGTGTAGAGGTCAGGAGATTTTCGTTTGGATCTACCGAGCCATAGTTAGGCTGCACCTGGGGTACTGCCTGTGAGCCAGGGAACCGTACCATCGGAAGAATATAGATAGTCTTGAGAAGGTGCAGGAGCTAGCGAGCAGAATGGTGACTGGGCAAAGGAGGTTTAGCTACATAGAGCTTCAACGAGCTCTGGATCTGTTCTCCATTAAAAGGCAGTGCATTCGCGGGGATTTGGTAGAAACCTTTGAGGTTGTGAGGGTACCGGCAGATATAAATCGAGAAGGCACTTTAGCTCCGACCCCAGAGAGAGGCACAAGGCGGCAGAGCTTCGGATTACAAAGAAGGTACTCAGGGCTCCGAATAAGGACAGATGTTTTCTGGGGTAGAATGGCACTCTATTGGAATAAGCTCCTCAAAAAAGCCATAAAACCACAATAGCTTAGGCTTTTAAGAAAGCAGTAGACCAGTGGTGGATTGCAATACACTCCGAAATACATTTGACCGTTGTAAGGTCAGATTCAATTTACTCATTGCTTCAACCTACCTCTACCGACGCTGACACCACACAAAATTTCTGCTTTTCAGAAAAAGGAAACTCCACTGTGCTGGTAGCCGTGGAGGAATGCTGATAACACATTTATCTGGACACACGTTTGGCTCTAACCGTACAAAGTCCTGCACAAACTGAAACGAACTACCCACGCTTCTCATCACTCTCGTTCCAGTGCGGTTAATCTGACAGACGATCAAATGCTCCATCGGGACTACATAGATGCACCAGCCGTGCCTTCATGCTTCTCTCAGTGCTTTTAGTTGCTTTGGAAGTTTCAAATTTCCGGAACACCGCTTCCTTTACCCCCCATTTAATAGAACCTTTATCTTCACTGATTCGGACCTGAATAATGATAGCTTCCCACACTTTGGATATAGCCAATTCCCAGAGAAAATCAGACAAGACCACTCCTGCCTTGGTGCAAAGTAGTTCCCTCAGTGTGACTAGTGTCTTGGTCCTAAATCCAGACGAGACGGTTCTTTATAATGCGCTGCCAACGGATGCACCTAAGTGTGAAGCCCGAATAGGGGCAGCAGAGATGGTTGAACTAAGGGTCACTGTCAGCACCTTTAGGGATTGGAAAACCAGCCAGTGGAGCTCTTCATCAAATTCCTCCCAGCGTCCCGGGCTTTCGATCAGGTGTGTGAATTGTCCGGGCGGCAAATTCCTTATGTCGCAAAGGTTTTGCGAGACTCTGGGAAATGCTCAAAGTGAGTCATCCTATGGAGCCTCGTTTTAATTTGGATCACTATCATGACACTCATGCCTAGGTGTCTGGCATTCCACCATAAGGAGTAACTCAAAAACTTTCTCCTGTACTATATCGAGTGCACATACCTGAATCTCCCTCTTGGAATTTGGACTCCGCTTTCGGTTGTACCATTCAATCTTGCACTGCAGCATGCTTCGGGGTTATTCGAAATAAACCATTATCGTTATCATAGTCTTGAAACTCCTGTCTCATCTAAAGTTCGGCCCGTCTGCTGATAACCAAAAGCGAAAAGCAGGTACACTGCATCCCTGTTATAACAATAATAATAATAATATTGGCATATTTCTGGACTGGGATCAAGACACATGCACAAGGCATGATCACAAAGTGCGGCTTTTCACAACAACACGAAGCACTCAAAAACGGCAAAGGTCGGGTTTGTACATCTCCTTACCAGGACTATAGGACTAGACAGAAATTTAATTAACTAATGGAAGAACGGTTAACGCGCGAAGTGCAAAGGGGCTTCGACTTCGGGAGCAAGACATTGTGGAGGGACTGCTAAACGCAAAACTGCTGGCCAAGTCTTTATTAAAGGGAGGCGAAGATGTAGTGTACACAAGTGTTTTATGTAGTGGTTCACCGAGACGTCAAGGGAAAATCGGGGCTTATGGAGGGAAATACATGGGAGCACGGCTAGTTTTCCTGGAGGACCTCTGTCGAAAGACCGGGGCGAGACTTTCATCAATGAATATCCGGACACGGTGGACGGTAAAACCAACGTCAAATTATCAATCAGAAATATCAGCGGCGTAATGAGTGTTATTTTACAAGAGTCATCTAGACAATTTACTGGGCCGGTGGACAGTGTTTTGGAAACCTAAAGGAAGAAGAAGCCTGTGAGGTCAAAAAAGTTTATTTTGGCTGTCCTTCATTTAAAGTTACATCACTGCGATGTGAAGAGAACGGCTTCAGATTTGAAAATGGGCATGGAGAGAAACACTTCACAGGGAATTTAATGTGCTGTCGGAACAGCATGACTGACGGTTGGATGCTTACCTGGGAGCTTCAAAAAGAGTTCATTGGCAAGGCAGTCGGCTGGAACAAGAAGATGGATTGGATATTACAAAGCAAAGATGAAGAGAGGAAATGTGAGTACGCTAGTAGTATGGCAGTGATTTCAGAGAGCCAGACCGGAGGTGACAGCGGATATTACTTTGGATATAAGGATAAACTCTTCTGCATATACAAAAATGAATATGAAGACTAGCTGCGACCAACAGAGTGTGTTGGGTATTTCATTTCAGCGGCAAGGCTCAGGGAGGAAATTAAAGGGCTCAGGGGAATATTCATCGAGAGGCTACTTCACCTAAGCTCCACAACACGAAGACTAAGCGGGCAACCCCACCGAAAGACGACCCCAAGCTGAGAGAACTGCCCGTCGTCCAGGTCTCTCGTCTTGAGGATCGAGCTCCTTCTCCACCGGACCCCTAAAAAGACAACCAGCCCGTGTTACCGGATGAGGCTGCCCCTTCCACGAGCTTGGATACTAACCTGCAACGTCTTTCTATTGATCACTGCGGTGAGGAGGTTAACGCACCAGGAAAGATATCTGGCGCGGTTATGGCAAGCAGGATCAAGAGCAGGAAGACCCGGAGCACTTAATCTCGCACAGCATACAAAGGTAAACCACATAAGGCATCCCGTTCCAATCGGAAATTGAGATGAATAGACCGTCCGTGTGATGTGATACCTCTCGAATTAATAGAAATCAAAACCTATTGATCTCTTAGACAGTCTGCTTGCCCTCTGCTCCAAATATTCTCTCAGCTCCTGATCCACCCAGGGCCTCCTTTCCACCCCCAACTCCCACAATACCCCCTCCACAAACCCAAAACCAGTTGTCTACGAAAGTTTCACGATAAATCCTGAGGGTGTTCCCAGAGGTATTGATAGCAACTGCTTGAGTAAGCTGAGTAAGAACCCGGAGCTTCGGCGGATTGCCGTGGGTAAGGAGCCTCGTATCATAGTCCTCACATAAACCTGGCTCATCCCTGTCATAACTGTCGATGGAATATCCATTTCGGGATACCTCACAGTTAAGCATGACTCCAGCAGAGTTAGTTCTGTTGTGTTTACCGTACATTACGATCATTTTGTCCTTTTCCTAATACACGACTAACTCCCATCTTTTCATGTACGGCTTGTCTGTGGATCCTCTTTACACTCTCTGGGACAGACATCCTGCTGCTTGGGCCATTCTGTCACCCTCTGGCAAGCAATACAACCTATAGTCCAGTTCTCACAGACTTATCAGGCTCCCTGAAATGCTACACAGACTTCACCCATCTGTCAGTCGCCGCTGACTTCAACTCATCCATTATCGCTGGCAAAAGGCTGGTACCCCTGACATCATCTTTGGTAAACCCCTCCTAGATGTCGTACTCAGGAACTCATGGGTGCAGAACTTAAACATTTTGACCAGATAAATCGCAGGACATGCCACACCCCTACTAGGTCTGGTCATCATATATGATTGGTTCAAAATAGATGTGGCTCATCACTTACTAACTCTAGATAAAAGTAAGCACATTCTCAATGGATTCCATCATGCTGCGAAGTGGCCTCCTCTCCAGTGAGAAATCCGAATTTTGAGATCTTTCATAGGCAACAATTTTGACCAGGTCAGTGAGTTTCTTCGCCCTCAGCCAAACTAAGCTAACCAAGGTAACCCTGCCGGTAATCTCAGAGGGTTTATCTCGTTGGCTGATAAGCTAATCGCCTCCAGACTTCGTCTTTCGCAGACCCGCAAACGGCCCCTCACTGGCCCCATCAGTCACTTTCTAGAGGAACGTGCGCGCCTCTTCGCTAGCTCCATACCGATATCCTCTAGCCCTATCAAGTCCCCAATATCTTTGGTCACTACCCTCAGCCGTACAAACATTCCCACTTGTGCAGCTGCATAAGGTTTACGTCGGCCCATCCAGTATTGCTCCACGGATCCTGACTTAGTCTACCCCCACATTCTCAAGGAAACCACGGATGCATTGGCTGCTCCTTATGGATCTCTTCGTTACCTGCATGTAGACGATGACGGTTTCCCAAGCAGCTGGGAAAAACAGTCCTCGCACCTACCTATAAAAAGCGCAGTAAACATTCTGCTTCTAGTTGCAGACCCATAATTCTAACTCGCTTCACCAGCAAAAACTTTAGAGCGAATTCCTACGAGGGTGGTTCTTTCTTATCTATATAGAACTAGGATCCTCTCCCCGTCCCAACATGGGTTTCTTCCTGGCAGGCCATATATCACCAATATGCTAGCAGTCATGGATAGTCTAACGAAAGCCTATGATGATGGCCAGCTCTCACACGCTGCATGCATCGGTTTTTCTAAGGCCCTCGATAAGGTCACCCATGCCCCTATTCTTTATAAGCTGCAAACATACGGGGTGACGGGCTCCATGTTGGCCGTCCTACGCAGCTTCCTTACCGACCGCACCTTTGCGGTTAAGGTGGGAAATGTTTTGTCTCAATCTGCCCGAGTGACAATTAGGGTCCCCCAAGGGTCGGTCTTAGGTCCTCTTCTTTCCTTGACCAACATAAACGATCTTCTGACAGCCCTTCCTGTGAACATTGCCATGTATGCAGACGATGTAACCCTTTGGAGTTCAAGAACTGAAGACCTGCAAATTACAGTTTATGAAACAAAACGCTGGTCCGAGGAATAGAACCTCCCAGTTAATGATGACAAATGCGTGAGCATGTCTTTCGGCAGAGAGACTGGTCACGCGTTTTCCAATAAAGGAGCAACTACACTACCAAGGATTGACCAACACAAGCTGCTCGGTTTCTGGTTAGATTGTAACTTGTCCTTCTCCCACCATCACCAATTTGCGAGCAAGTTTGCTTTTCGAGTCCTAAGTATGATTCAAAGGTCCTCCCTGCGCATCTCTAGGGACGATTTCCCCATAATTTTCGGCGCGTATATCCGACTTCTTCTGGAGTACGGTAGTCACATAGCGCACTCTGGTTTTGCCCAAGATTGTGAGATTCTGGGGAGGGCTCAGCTGGTCCCCTTCAAACTACGTGGGGGCTGTCCCACTACCTTATCCCTTCCTCTCCACTCCTCAACCGCTATCCTCTCGACTTTAGGCGCGTAGGAGGTGATCTGTTTTCGATGTTTCACCTTTTTGAAAAAGGTCAGAGGGATTGCTTCTTCTCCCAGTGGTCGAATTACAAACGTTTGTGAACCGAGCGAACGTAGTTCCCTACTAAATAACTTTTTTAGCTACGGGGTTGTTTCTGTGTAGAACTCCTTTCGAAAAGATATTTTTCTCTTGCAGAAGAAGACCATCTTGAAGAAAAAGTTAGATTTCTGCCTAGGTCATCCTCCCTTGTCTACGGAAAAAAGTGAAATAAATGACTTTTACTGCATTCCCGTTCCGCTGTACATGTATGAATGTCGCACCCTTACTCCTTTTAAGGCACTGTCCAAAGGGAGACACTGCTTGGTGTTATGTGCGTTTTGTTTTGGCAGCCGCTTATTCCCATGGCTTCCCTTTACTCTCACTTTGGCTCAGTGGACAGGACGGAAGATCAAAGATTTCATTTAAAGCCATGACAAATGGGCTGAAAGCAACAAACCCGTGTAGTACTTCAAGACTTCAAGACAAGACAACTGTTGCTCTGAACTGCCCTACACCATGATGTGACCCTGTGTGAAGCCCATGTATTTTTCGAAAACGAACACCACGAGAAGGCCAAACCGATTTCTGATCTAAAACATCTTGATATAGGGTTACCAACTGCAATTCAGATGGAGCTTTAGGAGAACAGATATTAGAAGGCTGGAAATAGGATAAGCCCAACTGAACTCTGAAACCGGCGGTCTCACCTACAAGGTAGGCCGTTACATAACTTGTCTGCTTGCCTTCATCGCTGGGAAGTATCAGAGCCTGACTATTTTCCCATTAGCTTAAAGCACCGTAATCTTCCACCTTGTGAATTTAACTTCAATAGCTCCACGAATAGACGGTCACAGTTCAGCGGAGATGCTTATGTCCAAGTGCGGCATTCTAAAGTGCCGTGAGGAGGCTAGAGAAAGCGGAACTCGTTGCGACGTATGCGAGCAGTGTTGCCATCGGAAGTACAATGAGCTTTCCGTTAGTGGCCTCAAGCTGTACTCGGGGCATCTCAGCTTAGGGTGGGTCTGTGCTGTCCACGTAAGCGCATGTAGATCATTGCTAAGCGGGGGGCTAAGTAAACGGGGAACCATTCTCAGGTTTTATAACTACTGTGATCCATAATCGCTCACAGTACGCAGATACTAATACACGAATGACAAAAACGGAAGCGGATTCTGAAAAGTTAGGGCAGCCTCTTTTGGATAAGGTATCCAGGCTGCGGAATACGGTGAATACTGGAGACAATGAACCAAAAAACTTAGGGAAACAAAGAGTCACTATGGTGCAAAAACTGACAAATTTTAGGCACACAGCGAAAATCTCCACCAGTCGGCAGGGAAATGTCGCCATAAAGTAGATAACTGAGCCGTTCTCTTCGTCAACTGGACAAAGATTCAGGGAGCCAAGGCGCCAGGTCACAAGCTCACCGAGGCACATTGATGTAACGAGCACTCTCTTTTGAGGAGAGTTTTTAGGCTGAGCAGCTGGTCATCCAGCCTAGGGGAAAACCAGGGCCTCAGACCCGTGTTAGTGGAATTTGGAAACCCACTTTTTCGGGACAGATTCTCAGTGGGATCGGACCAAATGTTTAGGCACACGAATGGAGTAATGTTTGTGGAACCCGGTCACTCGGGGGAAGGCTCTAGAAACAATTCTGGTGGGAATCTCACCCACAAAGAAACCAGATTCACCTCTTTGATGGGCTCGAGACCAGTGGTAGTAGCCCACCATCTGCCCCAAACAGTATCCCCAGCGGCTGACACATCTGTTGTGGGACAGTTACACCGCAGTAGAGAAAGTGAGACCAGCAGAAATCCGGCTTCTCTCTCCGAACATCCCAATCCAGTAACAAAAATGGGGAGTGTAATCGGAAGACGAGTCAGAGAGCCAGACAGGGAGAGAGGTTAGTATTGTCCTATAGGAGGGAGAAAAGGTACTTCCCAGGGAGGAAACCAGGGTAGTGTAGGCCAACGTTTGCATCATGGTAGCCAAGAGAAAGGAACTGGAGGCTGAAAGGGTTCCAGCCGAATGGATTGCAATAATGGAGAAGAGGTCACACTAAAGCGGAGCCACAGAGCTGCTACCTGCCAAGGGATGCTACTCCTGTCTAGACTGACGGAGAAGATGGCCGGTTTGAGGAGGAAGGCCGCCGTTAGCCAAAGTAAACCGTGAACAACAATCTGGAGAAGCCCTGTATATCCCAAATATACAAGCTTCACTATGCTGCCTACTATCTCCGGGGTCTCTTATGGATATAGTATGCGTATACCACAGCCTAAGTGCCAGTCCAGATGAAAACCTTCTAATTATTGAGTATCTAGCCATGGTTGCTCCACAGGCATCTAGAATTTTGAGAATAGGGGATTTCAACTCCTCGAAGACAACTCAGGAGGACTGGTCTTCTTTAACTGACACTCAAGGTAGTAGGAAATTATTCGAGCTGGTGGACTGAATACCATTGTCTCAGTACTTCAAACAGCCGACCAGGTTGAGGGGGACAAAGTCTGAGTGTACTCGGCCTGGTGTTCACAAGAAACCCGGAGTAATTAAGAGGGCAGGAGGCCACCGCCATGCTTGACAGAAGCGACCACGTGGTTGTCAGGTTTCTGATCCAAGGGGCTCCCCCGGCGGGGCCAAATAAGATGCAAAGGAACTTAGGGAGTTTGAACGTAGTCGCGGTTACTGGATGAGCAGGCAGAGTTGGGTAGGGCACTCATTACCGGACAGTGGAACGAGAGCGGGTTGAATGACGAATTCGCCCCACTGAGAAGCGTCAAAAAACTGAGCAAACCACCGTGGTGGACGGCCCTTTTCGCTAAGGTGCAATTAAGGCAGCGCGAAACCTAACGTCCTTATCGATCAACAGGTAGACACCAGAGTTTGGTGCAATATATGAGAGCCCATGAGCGTGCCATTAGGGTGCAGCCAGAATGTCCGGCAGAATATGAATTGGCCCCAGATTACAGAGTTAAGGCACATCTTAAGGTTCACTATAGCTACTTTAGGTCGAGGGCAGCAACGAGAGTCGCCGCAGAATGTGTAGTCAACGAAAACGGAGTGCAGTCAGCGAGAGTTCACAGGAAAGAGCAGACCCGGGAAGACCTCTTCAAAAGTGTGCTCAAACAAGACACCGGGAGACAGAATGACACCACCGTAACCCAGCTGATGATTATCATGGTTGAGGTCGTTATTGGCAATCGTAAGGGCGAACTGGTGCTAAGCAGTCTGAACAGGAAGAAGGCCGCGAGGCCGGACAGTGTCCGTCCCGCTATTCAATAAGCCTCAGCCATTGTACTGGCTGATCCCCTAACACGGCTGTTCGAATGGTCCCTAGAAGCCGTGGAGCTACCGAACGACCGGAGATTGGCGCAAGTTATCCCCACCCACAAGACAGGCATAAAGGAGGTGGCTTCTCACCACTGTCCCGAAAGCCTACTGCCGATTGCCCTCAAAGTACTAGAGAGACAAGCCAGAGAGCGACTAACAGAACATCTACGGAATCGCCAGCTGATTGCTAGCCAGCAATACGGGCTTGTCGTGGAAGGTCCTGCCTCACTAGACCGCGATCATTTTTCGATGAGTTAGCTAGCAGACTGGATCAAGGGGAACTAGTGCTTTCAAAGAGCCTTTGATTTGGTAAACCACCTCTTCTCGCTGAGCAAACCGAACGCACTTGGATTGGCCCCACTGGCTGTAAGGTGGATTGAGGTTTACTTAATTGATAGCGCTTTCTTCGTGCAGGTCGACGACAACAGGTCTGAATCGACTAAAGCATTCTGTGGTGTGTAGTACTTTTCCGTGATGGGACCACCTGTTCCTAGTATATGTGAATGATCTGGTACCTACATTAGAATACCCTGGATTCCTGTCTGCGGATGATATCGAAGAAGGAGGTGAACCAGTCCAAAGTCAACAGCAGACCGACCTAAACAGTTTTGGTGCTTGGGCTGACAAGTGGGAGCTGCCACTGGATACGGCCAAACACAAACACTTGCTGTCAGACCGGGGAAGCGAGTAAGACAGGCAAGTAGGGCCGTCCGTCCCCGTCAGGACCAAGTCCATTGCTGTGGTAAGAAACCCAGGGATGCTGATTCACGACAGCTTCAGACCCACGGAGCAGTGCACTTCGGCAGCGGCCCGGGCAAACAGGATGTTTTACAACTCAAGAGGAACTTTAGTTTCTAGAGAAGCCGGAGTAACTCTTCCTACATAAAAGGTGACTCAGAGACGCTGGTTGAAGACTCCTGTTCAAGCACGGGTGTCCAGCCTAGTGAAAGGCAAAAAGGTATTGTAAGATGTTCAAAGGAGGTCCGCACGAAAGACGCACGGGATGCGAGGAGAGTCGTGCCATAAGGCGCCAAAAGCCCTAAATCAATTCTCCCGTGATCATCCTAAGCTAAGAGGTGTCGAGTGGAGTGCTACAAGTTATTTAAGGGAACCACTACGACCGACAGATCCCCATTGACGCGTCGTCACAACCTTGCACTAACGAGACACGAGCATAAATCATTCAAACCAAGAGCCTGTAAGGGCACAAGGACAAGCCTCTTCTCCCATCGTGGTGGAAAAAGGTACCTCTACAACTAATGACAGCTAACTCTTGCGTGGCTTTCAGGCACAAACTGGCTGCGTGCTAGGAATAGGGTTTTCCCAGACTACTACTAACCATCCTAAAAAGCAAACATCTTATTATAGTTTGTCCCTTTTTCCCCTCCCGACTAACAACCGGTTGTTTGACTTTGTCGGCCGTCGCCTCGATAGCCGGACCACTTCTCGCTAACTCAATGACCTCCTATTGATCCGCACCTATCGGCCAACATGGCTGCTCGTACGCATGCACATTACGTGACTGGGTCGCTTACCAAGCGATGTTTCATCACGCACGGGTGGTCTCGCTTGGCTGTGATGATTTCTTGCACGTTGTATTTACGCAGATGCGGTGCTTGTGTGTTTGACTGCATACTGGTTTCTCCGTGGTATTATTGAACGGACCTATCGTAAATTGTGTTCTCCATTACCGGTGGACACAACATCTGGCTTCGCTTTATCGAACATGCGAGATACTAAAACTGTAGTCTTGGACCCCACCAGTAACCTTAGTTCCTTTTGAACTGGCGCTTCGGTAAAACTCACTGCAGAGGAGTGGAATAATTGGAAAATGTTCTTGAGCTACATCGACCTACTGACCGAGTTTTGTTCTTATATGCAATTGACGGAAAGTAAGAAGCTAAGACTACTTCGGAATTAATTAGGAGAGAAGGGAGCTGGGATCTTTGATGCCCTGGAACTCATCAAGAAAACTAACGTGAAGGAGGCCCCCGCCGTTTCGCACCACAATTGGGGAACCGGAATTATTGCATTCGTTGCTCGGTGCAGATTCTCTCAGATGAAACAGCCACTGGGTGGGAAACCCGATGAAATCCTTTTCCAGTTAACCAGCGCTTCCCGTATATTTGATTACAGCACAGTGACAGCTAGAATAATCAAGGATACTGTTCGCATACAGCAGCTGATCTTCTGCCTTTCTGGTGATAGTGCTCGAGAGTACTTTCTAACTCATGACGCTAGTAGGCTGACCTGTAAAGCTGCCGTCAGTCTAGCCTTGCCGAAAGCGGACTCTGAGGAATGCCACAGGGTACTTCACCCTCCCTCTAATGATATCTCAGGCGTCCAGTCTTCGTTCCACTCTCCAGAAGAAACCACCACTGTTGTAAAATGCTTCCAGTGGGACAGCTTCAGCCACCTTTCCAACTTCAAGAACTGTCTAGCCATTACTTCACCGTGCTTGCTTTGTGGCACTTCCGGCCACTTTGCCAAGGTTTGCCGTTCTCGAATTATTGATGGTATTTCAAACCCCTCGAGTACATGTTCCGAAGCATCCCGCATAGACACAGTTTCGGTTTATGCTATGAAATATTCAGAGCATCAGGTGGCTAGAGAACCTCAATTGCCCGCACCGGATATCCGTACCGTGTAATTTGAATGAATCGAAAAATTGTCTCTCCCTCTATGCAGGTGGACTATGCTTCCCTGCTACTATCATACGGCATGCTTTTCACGAAGATCGCCTTAAAATGCTCCGCATAAAGTATTCCAGATGCCACTTCGGCAGTTATCCTTGCTACATTGTGTGTATCGCGTGTTCCTTTGACAAGCAGTGTGTATCCTAATAATACTCCTAAACAAGACATTGCTGTGTACGTTCCTGCCACTGATAATAAACCTCTGTTTGGTCTCAACTTTATGGTGGCCCTCAGCAATTCCTCATGTACTGATCGAATGTTCACTAACCACTCGAATATATTTTCTCTTCAAACACGGTACCCGGGTCCTTTTCTCCAGAATAATGGTAAGGTCACCCATGCAGTTCATAGGAGTCGCTCGTAGGACAAAGCTACACCGCCTAGTATATCTCAGCCGTGGTCTGCACAACGAGCAAAACAGGCCGCCTTATCGAAGACAATCCAACAGATTTTGCAGGATGATCTAACTGAGCCAATTCAGTGTTCCCGGTGGGTCCATCCGTCGGTTACAGTTCGGAAAAACACAGATCCATCCTTATCTGCACAGATCTGCTCATGTTTAACAAATACGTAATAATCGAAACATTTCCCCCACCAAAAACGGAGGAGTTCATATATAAACTGTCCTGACCTGTTTGCTTCTCTCAGCTGGATACTCTAAGTGCATATTTCCATTTACCTTTGCAGCCGATTCGAGACACCTTAAGGTACTTTCAACACAAAACGGCTTCTTCCAGTAGGAAGTGCTACCTATGAAACTGAATAGCGCCGGCCGCCTGGCAAAAGGTCAATACTGAAACATCGTGGGGTCTTAAAGGTCGTTTAGCAAACTGGAGAACATGTGTCTTTGGGAAGCCAGCTACGGAGCATTCTGCAAATCTGCGTGCCGTCTTACAACGACTAAAGAATGGAACCTCCACTTGAACTTTCAAAAATACCAGTTGGCTATATCACAGGTAGATGTCCTTGGTCACAACAAGTCTCTCCATGGTATTAGACCCAGCGAAGCCAATATAAAGTCCATTCTGGATTTTCCATGGCCGTCTACATCATACGACTTGGTGCGCCTCATAGGTCTCTGTTCGTAGTGCCTTCGTCACTTAAAGAATGTTCCTGCCGTTAGGCATCACGCCGACCTACTAGAGTGGATGTAAACACCGAATGGGGATCTAAACAGGAAGAATCCTATAGATCTATCCGTGACATGATAAACAACACTCTTACAGTTGCCATATTTGAAGAAAGCTGTCCTTCGTTGGTTTCAACGAATGCATCGAATGTCGGATTGGGCCCTGTTTTACTACAAATTTTGAACGATGAGAAGAGAGTGATGGCTTGTGCATCACTCACCTTCTCGGCCGACGAAAGTATTAACTCGGCAGGTGAACAAGAAATCTCCGCCCGTGTTTGGATCTTCGCGAAGCGGCATTTGTCCTTATTCGGCCAGCCACTGGTTCTCCGCACCGACCAGTCATCCCACATCGCTTTGCTTGGCAGTAGCTACAAAGGGCAGAGGCAACTGCGAATCAGTCGATAGCAAGCCAAAATTAGGAACTATGACTTTGAAATCAAGTATGTTTCATGGGAGAATAGCGAAGTCACCGAAGCCCCTTCTCATCTTCCATTACCGAATTTCGCGGAAAATGAGGATTTGGATGAGATAACCACGATAGTGGCTTTCTCTAAGGACGATCATAGGGCGATAACTCTGTAGTAATTACAAGAACATACGGAAAAGGACTCTGGACTCACTCAGATAAGGACTTTGTATAAGAAACATGGCTGGAAAAAGAATCTCTGCCCGAGGAGTTGCCGTCATTTTAAGCGGCGCGCGATGAACCATTAGTGGTGAATGGCTGTGTTGTGAAAGGCGAACCTTTCGTTGTGCCCGGAGGCTTTATATCCCGCATGGTCACTAGTGGACTTGAAGGTCACTCCTTATTAGACAAAACTAAATCTCGTATACGAGAGTATCGTTGGTGGCCTGGCTTCAGTTCCGGCGTAAAGGCAGCAGCTCGCGAATGCTACGCATGTAAACAATTTGACAAACATGCCGAACCTTCGCACACTCAAGTGATACACATTGAATGCTCTTTGAGACCGGGGCCTAAAACCGCGAAAGACATTGTGGGGCCATTCTTCTAGGCACCACAAAATCAGAAGAACCTTTTAGTTGTCACTCGCTTCTGTGGCAAGTGGCCACAGGAGCACCTCTGCAGAGAAGTATCAAAGTCACTTTTCACGGAATGGCTGAAATATTTGTTCTCATGATGTGGAGTTCTAGAAGACACCTCTGGTAATGGTCCGCAATTCAGTCGTGACGAATTTTGCCGATTCTTAAAAGAACATGGTGTACATCATTCAAGGACAGTACACTGCAATCCCTCTGTTAATGAAATGATGAGAGACTAAAAGGAAAGGCTAGATATTCCATACAGGCCACTGAGCGCGATGGAGGGTGGAGAGAGGAGGCGCTTTTGACGGGATTCTCCTTTTACTGAACCACATCACATGCGGCTAAAGAGAATAAACTGGCTGAACTAATGCTCGGAGGGTCTATATTCATTCGTATGAAAGCTGCTTGCCTTCGGAAAGCGCAGGTTGATATGAGGGAACAGGAGAGCAGGGAGACATACGAAGCCAAATATCGACGATCAGGTCATGCAATCGAAGCGAGCGGCTATGTGAGTGTAAAGGAGCCAAGAGTTTATCAGGGAGAAAGTGCTCTCGCACAGCCGGTATGCCTCAGCAGGCTTCGGTCCCAGGAAGGCATCAGTTGCAAGATGGCTCCAAAGTGAATCCCAGAGGGTTGTATAATTATCTGTCCAACAGTATTACTCAGCGAGCTCCACTTTGCACTCCACAGCCAGTAATATGTTCTTCGTCAGGCGTGAAGCCGCGCAGATCAAGCTGGATTCGTCATCATGCTGTTCTCTGTGCTGCCGCTTCCCATGGAGTAAAGGGGTGGTGTTTATTGGCCTTTTCGTCCTTGGCATTGATAGCCGAACGACTTCTGGTCAGTTCAATGACCTCCTATAGATCCGCACCTATCGGCCAACATGGCTGCTCGTACGCATGCACATTACGTGACTGGGTCACTTACCAAGCGATGTTTCATCACGCATGGGCGGTCTCGCTTGGCTGTGATGATTTCTTGCACTTTGCCTTTACGCGGATGCGGCGCGTTTGTGTTTGACGGCATATTGGTTTTTCCGTGGTATTAATGAACGGAACTATCGTGTATTTCGCTCTTCATCAGTCGCGGGTACAACACTGTCTTATACTCCATCTCGTCGCCCTAGTACTTTCTTATTGTACCTACCTCTGTAGCAACCCTCATATCATTCTCTTCACTAACTGCATACTAACATCTCTACATTATTCGAGGACCCGGGGTATCTCACATGTGGACTGCAGTGAGCCGTGGATCCGAACCCATGTTAGTTTGAAGTTGCTATTCCCAAGGACGAACCTGTTTCTTTCCCCCTTTCCCGGCTGCTGCAAATACCGAATTATACGGGATAGCCGAAAGTCGGGGCACGGTGGAAAGTTCCTGGGCTGATAGTGCAAGAAACCGGACTTTCGCTTGCTCAATCTTGACCTGACCTGAACTGAATGAGATATTTCCTAGTGGTGAGCTTTGAGTGTGTTCTCCATTTGGATGACGGGTAGCACTGTGGTCCGTCTGTCGAGCAATGCAAATGACATCTCCGTTTTTTTGTGTACGGTCTTGATGAAGGCTCACGATACATAATGTCTCTCGCGGCAGATGTGAGGTGAGGTCTCACTTTTCCCTTTCGTTTGAGAGGGGGATTCAACTAAATGCACTGAGCAGTGGTGGGCGCACAACTAGAGTGCATACCATCGAAATGACTCTGGACGCTCGATTGGCCGTGGTCATTACCGCCACCACCCCCCCCCCTTCTATATCACAGGCGGGTTTGCTAGTGGTGAAAGAACTTCTGAAAACCCTCGAAACACTTTTGGTCACCTTTTTATTATAGGGGTTTCAACTCCCCCGAAGTGGACTGAAAAAGTCTTGGCACTGACGGTTTGTATGGTATGACACTAGTGGATCTACTGGCCGAGCTACCCCGGACGCAGAACCTGGACTGTCTCGCCAGGTTTAGAACGGTTCAAAGCTCATCAATTCTAGATCTGATGGTAACCAGTTCCAAACACAGAGTAGATGTTCTCAATCTACTACCGCCGCTATCAAAGAGCGACCGCGCGGTCCTCCCTTTCGACTTCATATGGAGGTGAGCAGCTATATCCACCCCACGCAGACTAGCCCGTTCGTTCAAGCAAATACTTCCAAATGACGAGGCCCTTCATCAGAAGCAAACTAAGCGACATAACGGATGGCATAGACAAAGATTAGCTCAAAAGGCCACTAGAGCAATGTGTACTGAAAACAGATATTCCGTACGTGACCGGAATCCCACATATTTCAAAGGGTAAGGCATACCTGTCGCCATCAGTTAGACACGTTTTCGACGAAAGTTTTTCAGCTGTTTGCTAAGTACCGAGCCACATCCTTTCTCGATGCTGCAGGAGCTTTCAGACGCATCCGGAATCTTCGGAAATCCAAGATTAGGGAACATATTAAGAAACTACGAAAGAAACCTTTGATTGGGTGGGTACGAACCGCCACCGCGGATTGGGGTCCTCAAAACTGGCCTAGTTGCTCCCTGATGTCTCCCCTGCCACCTCCCCCTCCGAGGTAGCAGACATTTTTAAACCTTATTCCACGTCAGTATTCAGCCCAACAGGAGAGCTCGCGTGTGGACACCTATCTCTTCAACCAAGATAGCCAGTTCCCCGGTCGGAGCACTTCGCACTGTCTCACGAAGAAAAGGGGGAGGGGCTTAACAAAATTAACTTTTTCAGCTCGGTTGAACCGGAAGAAGTTCATCCTCGCATTTCGGGGGAGTCCTTCTCCCTTCTCGCCGCATCATACTTGTCGCCCCTTTACCAGTGCTTAGACGAAGGAGGGTTCCAAGATCATGGAAGCATGCTATAACGGCCCCGGTCTGTAAGAAGGGGGACTGACATCTTCCTGGGATTTAAAGGCTAAAATGCCTCAACAGTGTCCCTAGCGAATTCTTCGAAAACATCAAAAAAGGCAAAATTTTAAACCATTTACTCGACATTATTTCGCTGTCTCCAGGGCAACATGGCTTCCTCCCTGGCGGGTCCTGCATCACCAGAAAGCTGACCATTATGGATAGCCTTAGACAGGCCCACGTTGACGGCTAGATGCCCTATGCCGCAATAATCGATTTTGCCACAGCCTCCGATGGCATCCCGCATACCCCGCTTCTGTGCGGACCCAAGATGTCCGGCATCTTCGGTAGCCTACTGTCCCTGATTGAGAGCTTTTTACAGAACCGAACCTTTGCGGTTCTCAATCTCAACCTGCGCCTACTGATATAGGCGTCCCTCAGGGCTCTGTCCTCGGTCGTCTCCTATCCCTCACTTATATCAAATACATCCCGGATGGGGTTCCGGTTAGCATAGAGATGTACGCAGAGAACGTCACACTCGGGGACAGGCGCAAATGCTGTGCGGAGGGCCACTGGCTCGGTCATATGTTGGACAGTTGACCGGAGCCCAACAATAAATGATGACGAATGTGCAAACATGACACTCGACCATGCTTCGGATAGTCTTTTGAAGATAGGTGAAAACACAAAGGTACAAACAGTGGTCAAACACAAGATCCTTGATTCCCGGATACGCAGTAATCTCTCGTTTTCCTCCCGCCAAGAGAAAGCCAATAAGACTGACTTTCGAGTTCTAAATCTTATTAGACAAACTCTTCCAATGATCTCCAAAAAAGACTTCCACCTTCTGCATGGAAAAAATATTCAACTTCTTTTAGAATACTGCAGCCAGGTAGTACTGGCTGGCCTCGTCAGAGATCAGGATGTCCTACAGAGGACTCAGCGGAAAGTGACCAGAGAGGCACATGGCTTACGTTTTACCCCCGGCCCGGTTTATCTAAAATCACTTAATCTCTACCCACTTCAGACAGGCCGTATCAGGAGAGATTTCTTTCTGAGGTTTGCTCTATCCTCAGAGGGCCTAGAGGATCATTTTTCCACTCTTTCGAGCTTGGGGACCCTGAGAAGACACATGAGGAAACCCTTCAAACCGGTCCATGTAACTTCAATTGAAAACATTTTTTTCCCGCCCCGTGTAACTTTTCTTTGGGGTAGCTTTCCGCAGGAGGTGGTGAATGCCTCCTCAAAAGAGGCACTAGAGGCCAGACTAGATAACTGTTTAGGACCAACGCGAAGTTCACCCGATTCTCCGACCGCCCTGGCGTAGATAACCTCCAACCATAATTTCGAGTCTCATCTTCGGTCCTATATAGGTGAACGTGTGCGAATTTCAATGCATATCACTCTCCTGTGCAAAATTTGAAACAACAAAACTAGTGATGCATTGGTGAATCCATATTCCCTTTAACGGATACAAGTGGATATCAGCCTTCCTGACAAACAGGACGTTTCATGTTGGGGTAGGAACCTGCAGATCATATGCTGCAGAGGTAACCAGCGGAGTGCCTCAAGGGTCAGTTTTAGGTCCACTGCTTTTTCTTCTCTGCATAAGTGATTTAGTGGAGGGATTGTCACTGGGATATTTCGTTTTCGCAGATAATGTAATATTTTTGAACCAGGGGTTAGTGCTGCGGTAGAAACTGACCTGGCGCACGCAGTTACTCGGAAAACAAGTGGTATACGCCCTTAAACGGAACCAAGAGTCATCTGCTAACCAGGGCTTCAGTGGGAGTAGCGGTCGCGGAAGGGAATGGACCATTCACCGTTGAGGTGACGCAGCCAACAATGGATCTGGGTACCAAAACCACTACGGATTTCAAATGTGCTGAACAGTGCAGGCTGGCTGCTCATACAGTAAGAGGTGAGCTCTTTTGGCCGGGCTCAGCGCTTTCTTACAGATCGGTAGAAGCGTTTACACCTGTGTACAAGGCAGTAAAGAGGACACTTTTAGAACATTGTGTACAGGTTTGGGCACCTTTTTGATGAAGGATTCAGTTTGCAAAGAGAAGGTCCAGCGACTAGCCACCCGGATGGCTGAAGGACAACAAAGGAAATAAAATAAACAAAGAATGCAGGATAAGGGAGCCTTCTCAATTGCGAAAAGAAGACGCAGAAAAGACCTCAGTGAAGCTTTTGAAATCATGAAAGGTTCATCGGGAATAAAGGCAGGGGAATTACTTGAACAGGCTACTGATCACGAAACGACAGAAAATAGTATAAAATTGTGGAGGCAAAGATCTAGGCTAAATGTGCGAGCGAACTTCTTCAGCAGTGGAGTGGTGGTAATGTGGAATAGACTGACGGAAGAAACTGTTAGAGCACAATGTGTAAGGCATTTTAAACAGATGCTGGATGCTCAGTGGGACAAGCCATCTATAGAAGTAGAACAATAATAATAACAATAATAATAATAATAGTTTATTTCGGGAACACCCGAGGCATGCTTGACTGCATGATCATATGGTAAAACGGAGGTCACAAAAAGGTTCCTGGGATGTTCATTTGGGTATATGTAGCACAAAAGTGAATGGGTTTTAATGGCCGCATGAATGAGTGCCTGGCAAATTTGAGTTTGAAGGTCAGGTGGACACACCACCCAGTAGTGAGTGAAATGGGCTCCGCGGTCGAGATGCGTGATGAAGTAAAGTGGGGATGAAGTAAAAACGAGCATTATTTTCGATAGCATCAAAGAAAGGTCGCAGGGTTGAGTGAATTGATGAAAAACCTTCGAAAAGGCACCGACGAAAATATTAGGAACTCTTGGTGATGACGGACATATAATTAAACCAATAGCTCAGATGGTCCTGAAATAGCAGATATAAAATACCGAAGGATTTGTGGTTTCCTCTGGAGAGAGGAATTGAGTAAATGAAGCAAAGTCCGATTTACCACTGAACTGGTACGTACTATTCACCAAGAGGTTGTGGAGGAAGCCCTCAAAAAGAGGTTTATGTAGATGCCCAGGCCTGGAAATTTGGTAGGGCAGAGTGACGAAAGTTGACAGGTGAATGAAATACGATTCGAATAAACGGCTCGTTTCAGGTTAATCAGTGAAAACAAGTTGACAACAGGGTGGACAGGGAAGCTGATATACGATGATCCCACGAGGTCATATGGGGGTGGTGCATAAATGATACTGTCAAAAAATGTAGACGATCGCTTAACGGGATATGCTGATAAGAGTCTGACATGAGGCACTTGGGAAGCAACCGGAAGTTCATTAACTTGGCATACGTATAGTTCATTTCAAGCAAGGCTTTGGAGAAATTGTATTCGCAAGGGTCTTTCGCGCAGATGCTTAATCGTGGAGGACTGATGGAAAAATGGCAGTAGGCAGTAGGTGGTTGAAATGGTGTTCAACTATTTGTTTATCTGGGGAGACTCGAAGACTGACAGCTGAGAAATACAAATTTACAACGAGGTGGGCATATAAGTGGTTTATGTGTTTGATATCTGACGGAATCATCTGGAAGTAGAACATCAATGGAACCTTCAAAAGCGCAGATAATTTTGTTGCTGGCTACGTTGAAGAAAGTCCAACCTGAGGCTTTGAGGGGGAAGGGCAAACGAAATAACAGCATCCCAAGTTATAGGTGGTTGATTCTTAGCTAGAGATGTAAAAGACACTCAATGGTTTGTGGTGCAGGTGGCCGACCATGACATCTTGGCGGGACAGAGTCGGTGGTTCATAGATAAGTGAGATGCGGTACAATTATGGATTCGTCTGGGTTCGCTGGTGAAAAGCGAGGGAGCATCTAAAGTTGGTTATAGAGTGGATGCGAGAGGCGGACATATAGTGGACTGATACAGTTGCGTAAAAGTAGTTAATGTGAACAACCCTCAGGAAGTGCCGGGGTGATTGCATAGCTGGATATGCCGAAGTCTGACTTGGAAAGCTGAGGAGGCAGTCGAACTATTTATGACCTGTATTGTGGATACTTCATTGCCAATGCATCTGTCATGAAGTGCAAACGGCTGAATCAGAGGAGATGCAACGGAAAGACACAATGGAACATAGGGCTGGTGTCAAGCAAATGAAGAGCTGGAAAGAGGACCATTTCGTGCTTTACGGTACTGTTGGCAGATGAAGAACGAATCTTTCAATGGTGGCTTTGTTTGGATAAATGGAGTGGTGACATACAAATTACCAAGCGGGTGAATGGTCTCTTCAAGAGTATATCAGGAATTGTGATGTTCGCAAGAAAGATATATAAACGGTGAAACCGCTTCGTGTTTCGGAATACAGAATTCGGCAACTGGAAGGGGTAAAATGGGGGTAAATGTGGGATCAGTTCAGACAGATAAAAGACAAGTCGACGGAGACAAATGTCAGTAGTAGCAAATAGTAGGGTACTTTTCTGAGCCGAGCGAGTATATGTGCATATGTTGATTTGGAATTCGACCAAGTGTACGGTAAGCCTTGTTCAGGAACGTTGAAGGAGGCGATGGGTGGCAGCAACGAGGTTCTAGGGACGTTGTCTTTCAATCCGCAACTGGTGCTAGTGGGTGAGGCCGTCCGTGCACTGGACACCTAACCTTAAAACCACTTATGGTGACAGGAGTTGCCATCCGCCAGTCTTGTTGCTCCCGCACATCGTTGCAGTCGGCCTGCATGCGCTGTGTGCGCCGGCCAAAGCGGTGGATCTAACCGCGCCCTGCACCGTTGGAATTGACATGAGCTTTCGTGGCGGGGCCAAAGGGCCGTGGGTATCAGGTAGTCCGCGCCCAGGCACCATGGGATATCGGAACGTAACCATGGGAGCATCGGTCGGGTAAAGTACGAATAGCCGACGGTCAGGTAGACGAATAGGCCAGGTTATTGACCGATGTGGTCCCCAGAGTATTAGGAGTCATCGAGAGCAGGGTACGCATGAATGAAGGTCTGGGAATAGAGAAAAGTAGAGGAGCGCAGTCTGGGATGCCCCAGCTGAGGATAAATGAGGATCGATGAAAAGGAGGCAAATTCAATAGACAGTGACTCTCTGGGGCCAGCTTTTCGACTGCAGGATGCAGAAAAGCTGAGAAATTTTACTCAATTTCATCTGTCATAGACCGCCGATATTTGCACTATTCAGCAGTCTAAGCCCTTCTCATAGACTTGGTCGTAGGATATGTCTCGATTTAGAAGCTGTAAGGTTTGGGCAACCGTGAAGAATTTATCCAGCGACCTACTAAACCAATGGCCGGAAGTAGAACTGCGTATGTCTAACGGAACTTATTCCACTGTGGTGAAGAAGTGTGAACGTAAGCTAGTGTTGGTAATAGGGACCGAAATGTTAGGAATTCTGGAATGTAGTGGGCAGCTAGAAACAGGCGCAAAGTGCAATGGATAAGAAGTATATGTCCGGCTTTGGAGGATATTATACAGAAAGATGGGGCTCAGTTTCATAAGGCGGAGCCACAAAGGGCCTGGTTTATAAAGTAAGCAGAGTTCTTTATAAGTGAGGGGTGAGCTTCATCCAATCAGCCGCTCAGTAAAACTACGCCGAACTGATTCGATACCAATTCTGTCTGATTTGCGCACACAAGATAGATCAGCGGGTAGTATTTTAATAACGGCCTGGCACGAGATTCATAGAGGAAGAGAATGCAGTCTCGAAGTCGGAAGGAGCGAAATATTACCCCTAGGCACTTTCTGGCCTTAGCGACCTGGAGGGCCGGATATTCCGAGAAATTAAATGTGCAGGAATAGCTTAAGCCAAGGTCCTGAACTACTTGCTTGTTGGCAATGGCAGAACCACAAACGGCTAAAGATCCTGGAGGTAGCTTGCATTTACATGTGAGAACCTCGCATTTGTCACCGGAAAAACTCATCTGCCAAGATGAGCACCACCTATTGAGTGCAGATGTCTTTAGAGAAGTTAAAGATAGCCGAGACAATGCATTCAGGCTTGGATTAGTAGACAGTTTTAATATCATCAGCAAAAATAAATGGTTTTCCATGGCTCACTGAGATGAATATGTCGTTTGTATACATGAGGAACAGCAGAGAGCCAAGAGGGCTACCATATATAACACCACTTGAACTGGTTTAGGCCTGGAACAGTGTCCGTTTATTGAGACAACCTGAGAGCTATTAGACACACAAGAGCTGACCCGAGACAGTAAAGGGTCAGTGGTGCCAAAGGATCGGATTTTGGCCAGAAGATGTGTGCATGGCGCGCGGTCAAATGCCTTTGACATATCCAAGTAAAGTACCATGAGGGCCCTTCTATGGCCTGCCATTTCAGTAATGAGATCCAAAAAATCAAGTTGGCAGGTTGCGCAAGATCTTGATCGAGGGGTAGGGAGGAATTATAGTCTACTCCGGGCTTTCCGGTATCCTGCGTCTTTACCTACGCCAACCTCATCGTTGCCTTTCGCCTGGATGATGAGAAGAGCTCTTCTACTGCTTTTTTGGCCAAATGAAGGAACAACTCCACTCGCGTAACAAAACAGGAAGGACTTACCAGAGCCGCGGTAGTGGGTGCCGATC
This sequence comes from Fasciola hepatica, assembly GCA_948099385.1. Lineage (NCBI taxonomy): Eukaryota > Metazoa > Platyhelminthes > Trematoda > Plagiorchiida > Fasciolidae > Fasciola > Fasciola hepatica. Next base: position 2,093,474 of record CANUEZ040000180.1, on the reverse strand, counting down.
TCTGTGTACAACGCTCAGATAATTCTGGAAACTCGATTGGCCCCGGCCACTATCAGTCCCGTGGAACCTGACCTGACCTAACCTAACCTGACTGATGTACTACATGGGAAATATTTATTTTTAATCCAATGTCGCCTCTACGAAAACGGTTGATCTCTTTTTGTCAGGTTTCGTCATAACAGCTCGGTGACTCCGGAGATAAAGGGGTACGTTCAAGAACCGGAAACATTTCGACTCCAGCCTTTCGCTCGTGAACTACTTCATGACCTCAAGGCTTCAAGGCAACTGTACCGAACTTTTGAGCTCTTCCACAAAAAGGAGGCCACCCGTTTGAAAGGCCTACAGCATCCTGCACCGAGTATGGCTGAGGGGCGGAGGAGCATCACGTATGAGCAGAGACTCCGGGATCTAAGATCTTTCTCTATGGATAGGGTGGACTAAGAGCGGATCTCATGGAGACATTCAGGATAGTACAAGGCTCTCCTGGGCTTAGTCCGGAGAGTCTATTCTATATGGCAGCTGACTCAAGAACAAGGAATATTATATTGGAAGGCACACTCCCTCAGCTTTTACGATCGCACCCGTCGAGGAAGTCAACGAGAAAAGACCGTGGAGTGCCAACAGCGTGTATTCTCACAGGGCCTAAGTACAGAGAGTGAGCGCTGGCTTGTGTCGAGAAAGTGCGCCGGAAGTACAGTTGGCGATTGTCGCATGCCCAAAAAGTGTAGTTAAACAAGTGATAGGCAGGGTGTGATCGGCTGATCAATATAAATAGAAGAATATGTCGAAAGCTCAATCCGAGCTGATAGCTCTATCTCAATTCTTTAGCAGCGGGGTTGTTGAATACTGGGGGTGCTGCCGAAAGAGGTCAAAGAAATAGGGACCGTCCAGGCATTCATGGTGCTCTTGATCGTGAACGGAATGAGGCTATTTCTGACCGTGAATTTTGGACACGTTACCACACAGAGGATGAGATGTATTTAATTACTGAACTTTTCCGTTGGTTACATGATGGATTCTTGAATGCTCACGATGCCTAATGACTCTCACAGTTGGTGTGTGATGAGGTTTCACGATTCCCTTTTATTTTTAGCGGGGACTCGGGGAAATAAACTGCGCAGGGTTGGGTGTAAAGACTGGTCGTAGGAAATCCCACAAAAAACCACTGCAGTTCTATGTTTTTCTTAACATCACTCACTTGTCTACACTATTGACGTGTCTTTACGCACTGTTTGATTTATGAACCAATTTTCGTTTGTTCGCGCCCAGAGAGCTACTTTGTCATTTCCTTGTTCTGGACCTGCTTGACTCACGTGCTCCTCGCTTGCACACCTCAACTCGGTTTCTCGTTTGTTGAGTGCTCGTGATAACATAATTTAGGTTTTTATCTGTTTTGTGTCATTGTTCATTCAATAATCTAGTATCGTAGAATATCACGGATAATCGCCTTTTGATTTCGGGATCCGCTGTGAATTTGGCTACGCATTGCTCAAACGTGTGTTACAACACTCACTTGATCAAGTTGGAAAGAGAGAACACGTAAAATGCCAAGAAAAGGACCGAAGACATTAGAATCTGGACAGGAAGTAATACGGCAAGTCAGTGGGGAAGTTTTGGATACTGTTGATTCTTTGATTAATGCTAGATCACCTAGTCCTGTCAGTGCTGGCTTACGTATTACTTAGGGTAATATGGATTGTAAGGATGTCGATCTATTTAAGCCGGGAATATTAGACCTAGAACAACAACGGTTATCGACTAGGCAACAGGCCAATGAAGAAGAACAGAACTGTAGACAGATAGAGCGTAAGCAGAAAACCAAAGACCACGAACTTTCCGATGGATCAGGGCACAATAAAATAGGAAACTCCACACCAGTTGCCGACTATAAAACATCAAAGCCACCAACGATCGATCTGCCAGGACCAGAACTGACGGCTTTCGACGGGCGATCCGAACACTACTGCAAGTTCGGCAAGCAGTTCGAGACGTTCGTTGAAAATAAGGTAACCGACCCTGGGCAAAGGCTTCTCTACCATACTCACTACTGTCGAGGCCGATCAAGAGAAGCTATCGACGGGTGTACTAAATCCCAAATCCTCTGGTTATTACCGGCTCTTCCTTATCTGCCCTGAACTTTGAAGTAAACTTTATTTCCGGACTCATTTCACGCTATAAAGTATCTGCGCGTCCTGGACCAGACGGGTTGCCCCCAGCTGCACTCTTTACCGGTGGATCAGACCTTCCATTTTTATTACTGAACCTATTCACCTTGTCACTCAAATTTAGTTTGGTACCGTCGAACTGGAAGCGTTCAGTCATCATTCCACGACATAAAAAAGGACCTGTCCACGAACTTGCTAATTACCGTCCCATCAACCATACCCCTATCATTTCCAGAATAATTGAAACGATTATCAAAGATGGCATTACCACCCACCTTCTCGCTTCTAACCTTCCTAGCGATAGGCAGCACGGGTTCCTCAAATCGCGATCACGCACCACATGTCAGTTTGACTTTCTCAACCTAGTCACTAAGGCTGTTGATAGCGGGCGGGTATTATTAGTTGTCTACCTAGATCTGTCGAAGGCTTTCGACCGTGTTCCACATCTGCATCTTATCCCCAAATTGCGTTCATTCGGCACTGCTGACCCGCTGCTTTCTTGGCTGAAATCTTATCTCGCTCATCGTTCGCAAGTGGTCCTCACCAATGGACATACTTCTAAACGGAAATTCTGTTACAAGTGGCGTTATACAGGGAAGCGTACTGGGTCCTCTCCTATTTCTGGTGTACACTAATGACGCACTGGATCTAGTACACCAAGGCGCGCCATTCTTGTTTGCAGACGGTATTAAAATAGTTTACTCTTTCAATTCTAATGAAGCTATCATTGCTCTTTGCAACATTTCCGCTGACCTCGCAGCACTTGAGCGCTGGTGCCACACCTGGAGGATGAGCTTTTCCACTGATAAGTGCGAGGTCCTAACCTACAAGTTCCAATTGCCCCCTGGATCCTTTACTCTTGGTGGGTCCCCAATAGCCAGTCGACCTACTATCCGCGATTTGGGCCTCAACTATTCCTGCTCCCTCAACTTTTCTGAGCACGCCGCCATCCAAGCGGCCAAGGCTAGAAGAGGTGTGGCCCTTCTCTTCCGCTCCTTTCGTCTCCGGGACAGCATCATCAGCATCTACAAATCCCACGTCAGGCCCTTACTCGAATACTGCCCAATAATATTTTCTAACATGACGAAATTCGACTGAGTTGCGACTGAAAGCATATAAAGGCGTTTCACCAAACAACTACTCGGCTGGTCCACATCTTTAAGCTATAGAGGACGATGCCAAAATCTGAATCTTGACCCACTCTGGCTCCGCCGCTTAAGACTAAACTTAGTCTTTTCGCATAACCTGCTCCATAACCGGTCTTTTTCTTTCAACCCAGTAAGCTTCTCCCGTGAAACCCCCTACTCACTTCGGCACAGGCCTTTTACTGTTCTTCTAGTATAGCTAAGTCGGCAAAACGGTCACGTTTTTTCCTCCTTATCTACTCCAAAGTCTGAAACAAGTTGCCCATCACCCTTCTAGCTTCACAAACCAAGTCCCAATTTCTGTCGGCACTCGTCCCATATCTCAGCGTCATCCGTGCACTACAGTTATCTAATATGTGCATGGCAGAAGAAATAGCTTACGAGAGGGGCCCCGACTTCTAAGACCAACCCCTTCCCCGACCCTGCTTCCTTCAATTAAGGACACAATCAACGATCGAGTTTCATCTGGTGGAAGACCAGACAAAGTTTTCTGTCTGTCACAAAGGAAAAGACGAAACCGAAAAGATAGAGAAAGAACTAGCCGGATGCCTAAGACGACTGAGAGATCAGGGCTGTATAAACAATGCTACATACGAAAAACTAAAACCAAATGGATCGACCATTCCACGCCTCTATGGACTTCCGAAAACCCACAAAGATGGTATTCCAATCCGACCGATTGTGTCGATGACGAATTCTCCGTACCAAGCAATAGCACAATGGCTGGTAGAACTCTTGGAACCCATTCGCATAAGACTCGCTAAACATAGTCTGCAAGATAGTTTTCAGTTTGTGTCCATCATACAGAATGTAAACTTACACAAGAAAACCATGATGTCGCTTGATGTGGTGTCGTTATTTACAAATGTGCCATTACTAGAAACCGTGGGTTTTCTATGTGAATACATTAGAACATCCAACACACAAACAGGCATTCCAGTAGAAGGATTGAAGGAACTGCTACTACGTTGCACTCTCAATGTTCAATTTCTGTTTAATGACTGCTTCTACCGCCAGCGAGACGGTATCGTCATGGGTTCCCCACTGGGTCCTGTGCTAGCGGACATATTTATGGCGAAATAAGAAAGCGGGAAACTTGAGAAGACAATAGAAACTTTAGATTATTACATTCGATACATGGATGATATTTTCTGTATAGTGGACGACGATCGTAATGTTTCAGCTATTCTAGAAGACTTCAAGCGTGCTCATAGCTCTCTTGATTTCACAATGGAAAAAGAAGCCGAAAACAAACTACCTTTCCTCGATGTGTTGATCACCAGACGGGAAAATGGAACCATTGAACGACGAGTCCACAGAAAGAAAACATGGAACGGCCAATACACAAACTTTCATAGCTTTGTGCCATTGCGCTATAAGAGGAACTTAGTCCGATGTCTAGCCTTCAGGGCCCGTAGCATATACTCGCAGGATACTCTGGAAGAGGAACTAAAACTCATAAAACAAGTACTGCAGGAGAACGGGTATCCAGAGAAGTTTATCTTGAAAAATACTGAACCAACTACACCCGCAGAACGATTTTCTTGCGTCCCAAAGAAGGAACTTTTCGTGAAAGTACCATTCAAAGGAGATACGCATACAGAACGATTAACAAGATCACTTGGAGCAATTGTGAACTCAACATTCCCGGCTGCAAAATTGAATTGTATGTTTTCCACTTCGCCGATGATCCGAATGCGAGTGAAAGACCGGTTACCTGAGCTGACCTCATCCATGATTATCTATTCGTTCAAGTGCGCATGTGGCGCATCTTACATAGGTCGCACGGCCAGGCGCCTGTCTCAACGCATCAAGGAGCATCACCCGAGGTGGCTGAGTCACGAGAAGACGGGCACAATCAATAGTTCTATTCTTAGTCATCTAATCGATAGTGGTCATAGGATTGACCCGAATGACTCATTCAGTGTTGTGTATCGTGTTCCCCCCAACCGATCAAAGGCAGCCCGACTGCGGACCCTGGCCACGGCTGAAGCGATCGCCATACGTCTACTAAGCCCGGATCTGTGCGCGCAAAAGCGACTGGTTCAAGCATTTCAGTTGCCTTGGCCAAAGACGGAGCATTCGAAACGAGAAACGACCTCTGAAAACCCACTAACAGTGGTCGATTCAGCATCAACACACACTAACTGACAAACAACACACCATCTCCCCCTCCCCCCCCCCCCACACACTACTGTAAAAATGTCCTTCAACCCAGCCAACGGCCAATCAAATGCATAACTGCCACCTATATGATGTGTAAGAGCAAGATTAGGAATCATTGATAACAATTGTTCGCTCTCCAATGTTGTCTTTTTAGAGTTTCATCTATCCGACTGAGTTCTCAACATTAGACTACCTATGGCCATCTCCTTGATGAACCGAACAAATTGAAATGCCACTAATTTCAACCACTTTTCTTTCACCTACCCCCTTAGTTTCTGTCACTCTTATGCCTCGTCCTTCACTGGTTTTTATATGCCTCAATTAACCGTTGATCCACAGCAGGGGCACACCCTGAATGCTGCTTTTTATCTGCTCTCCTTCCCCACGTAACTTCCCCTTCTTAGCCCTTTTTTCAACTTCTGTCATGTTAATTTCCACATTTTTAAAGGGTTTGTGTGTTTATTCCATCACTTGTAAACAGCTGATCATGCGCTTGGCATGCCTCGGACGTCTCCGAAATAAACCGTTATTATTCATTATTACATTATCATAACCCACAGCTGGAAACACGTCCAGACTGCAATCCCCCTTTATTTCAGGCTCGTTTTCTCCCACTATCTCAGTCGCCAAACTGGCTAACCAAGGATGTCACTTTGACTCGCACGAACAGAGACTCAAGTGGAACCTGCTATAGCAACTGGGACCGAAATCACACCACACAACAGGAAATACTCCTAATTGCTTATCAGATCGTTCAGCATTTCAAACGCAACCAACACGGATTCCAGTTCACGCGCATGCTGCCAATGTACCGCCACACTCGGCTGATTGACCGACACACACTTCGTCCTTCCCGATGAAACATACGCATACGATGTTGCACGCTACCGGAAATGACGCTGAATAACACTGAAGACAAATGTGTCAACACATACATATATATTTATCAGTGAAACAGCATAATAACTCTGAATTCTATGCGGAGATTTCCCACTTTATTATCCGTTACCACTGTTTATCTTTCCTCCGACCCGTAGCCGGCTGGAATTTGACTCTCCATTTCTCGAAGACCCTCCAGTTGCGCCTTCTCATTTCTGAATAGTACATGTTACTGATTCTGAATCTAAACTCACCTTTTTATGGTCTGCTGTTTCTCCCACATCCTCCAGTGTTCAGTTTCACGAAATTGGCCTCATGTCCCCCTGCTTTAAAACCCATTCCGTTTACTGAACTCCGGTAAATCCGTCATTCAGAGTTTGCATTGTCTTCGTGGATCGCTATCCTTTTCGCATGCGTTGATTTTCCCGAATACACTTCTTTACAATTTTCCCCCCTTTTTCCTCTTGCTCAAAATTTACTCCATCTGCAGAACCTTAGTGGGCCTCCGGTTTCCTTGGCTTGCATCATTCTCGTTCATAGTGAGTCTTTGGCACTGCGTTAACGATTTATCAATATATCCACTGTGCACCAGTGCCCAGCCCGGATTCGAAACCGGTTCAAAACTGCCGGGCGAACCATTATCAGAATGATCCATTTAAACTGTTGTTGGCTTTGATTTTCCATCTCTAATACTCTCGACTTTCATATTTAGAATTCGTGAATATTTCATCCTATTGAGTAAGGTGTTACACCATGACCATGCACTACAACGTGCATCTCGACCATGGCCGAGAAATATACTAGTATTATTATTACGGCTATGCTCGACCCGGAACAAGGCTACACCCGAGCAAGAAAGATTCTAAGGTACTTGTTTGGCCAACCGTTCAAAGTAGCCCGTAATCTAATAGAGGGCGTAATGGTAGAGGCAAAGAGAACCAAGGGTGACGTCTACACAATGGCCGACCTGGTGATTAAGATGCAAAACTGCTCAATAGCCCTCGACCATTTAGGTTACATGGCTGGCGTGGATGCAATGCACACTTTGGAAGGCATAGCCAGTCACCTCTACCCCTCACTACAGGGTCGGCAGGCGGAAGAGGCGGGACGTATAAGCCGAGGCGACCGTGAGGCTAACTTCGAAGACCTGACTGAATACTTGGACAGGCAAACCAAAAATAGCCGACAGTAGATACCGCCGACCTATCCGGTACAGTAACCGAGCGAACAAGTCTAGTACTATCCAGGTTCATACCACTGCCCGAGAACAGCCGAAATATCAGCCTTGGACCAATGCACACGCCATTTTGCGCGAGGCCATAGCACGACCAGGTTGCAGATCCTGTGATTCTAGCCATGGACTTCTAGAATGTCCCAAGTTCGTCGACGCCACAACGGACGAAAGACGGGGAATTGCGAGGATGGCAAAAGCGTGGTTTGTATGCCCCAACACCATGCACCGGGCGGCGGCTTGTAGAACAAGGAAGAGGTGTAATCACGAGGGCTGCACGGTCAGACACCATCGATTGTTTCACCAAGCGAGAGAAACTATACCCCAAGCGAGCACCAAGCCTAGTGTGATTTGTCCAACGTCGCGGTCTGCCAGTAAACAGTACGCTCAGGAGTAGTTGCTGTGGGAGTGGTGACCCTAACTGGGGTGGTCAAAGCTTTGGCCTTCGTCGGCAGTGGATCGGACACTACCCTAGTGGAAGAGCGGTTTGTCGACAAACACGGGCTCGCCAAATGTACGACGTCGTTAGCAGTGAGCACGGTGGGGGAAACGCAAGTAATGACTGCCGGCTGGTTGAAGTAGCAACTCAAACCCTTAGACACTAATGAGCAAATCGAACCGGCGGAAGCATTCACATAAGCTGATCTCCCCGTGCGAGCACCAAGGTTAGTGAGCGCAATTTTGACTAGGTGGCCCCACCTGCAGGATGTAACCGTTGTAGACTGGGGAGACGACGAAATGGATCTCCTCATCGGCTGCGACGTGCCAGAAGCGCATTGGGTGCTTGACCAGAAAGTGGGTGACCGCCAAGCCCCTCATGCCGTACGCGCAGCTCTGGGATGGATTTTGTACCGTCCAGTAGGGGTGCGTGGTTCCGTGAATTATTTATCCACCGAAACGGACCGCATAGAGTATCACCTGCAGTGGCTGTGTGAAAAGGAGTTTGATGACATTGGAGACAAGAGACCATCGTTGTCTCAAGAAGGTCGTTTCGCTTTGCAAACAGTGTGGCATTGCACAACAGGCCTTAAGAAAAACAGTTTGTTGTTCCCCTCCCATGGTGCAAATTTTCTGACCCGTGGACTGATAACCGAAACTACGCTCTCCAACGACTACTACGACTGAAGGAATGCTTCGTTCGAGACCAGGGTCTGTGGAAACGATACTCAGAATTAATGGGGCGGAACGAAGCTCTCGGTTACGTTGAAAAGGTGCCTGCCAACACCGATGGCCGAAAGGGTATCTAGTATCTGCCTCACCACCCGGTTCTCAACCTCAAGAAACCCAAAAACTGCGGGTGGTTTTCGACTGTGCAGCCAAGTTCCAAGGCAAGTCGCTAAACGAGCACCCACTACAAGGACCTGACTGGACCACAGAACTAATGGAAGTTTTGTGCCCTTTTCAGAGTGGGTAAAGTGGCCCTGTCCGCCGAAATCAGGTCAATGTTTCACCAGGTGAAAATGCTGGTAGAAGAACGGGATGCGTTGCTTTTCCTGTGGTGGGAGGAGAACATACTGGACAAAGCAGTGGTAAATTATAGGATGGCCGTCCACCCCTTCGGAGCCATGTCATCACCGTTCTCTGCAAACTACGCCCTTTGGGAATCTGCGAACAAATAATCAGATTTGGTTCACCGGTCGGTGGTAGATAGCCTCAGCAGAAATTTCTGCCTCGACGACTATCTTGGGTCATTCGATGATGTGGAATCAGCCCTAGAGCAGTTCAGAGGCCTAACAAGATTGCTAGAAGAGAGCGGCTTCCATCTAACTAAATGGATGTCGAACGCTTCAGAAGTGCCCGAGGTCATTCTGTACTACGAGAGGGCCGAAAAGATTAGAGATATGGATGGCTCTCCACTCCCTACCGGAAGCATTTTAGGAATACAACGGGACGCAGAAGCGGACGACTTTGTTTTTGAGCCAAACGTTCCCGAGCTGCCAGTAACCCGGCGAGATATACTATCCGCTGTCTCTCATCTGTTCGACCCTCTCGGTTTCGTCTCACCACGGCTGCTACCCAGAAATATCTTGCTGCAGCGGCTGTGCCGTAAGAAAGTTGATTGGGACCAGTCGCTGGACGGAGAAGACTGGCTGGGCTGGGAAGAACTTCTGAACACCTTGAAGAAATTAGGGGACATAAGGACCCCACGATGTTTGGCTCTTGGTCGTGCAACAAGGAGAGCAGAACTACATGCCTTTTCCGATGCATCCGAGGTCGGTTATGGAGCCTTGGTGTACGGACGACGGTGCACAGGAGATGAACAATATACTAGGAGGACCCTGTTTGCCAAAGCCCGCGTTGCTCCACTGAAGTCGGTCTCGATCCCACGCCTTGAACTCAGCGCAGCCGTGTTAGCAGTCAGGGCGGTGCAAGCGGTGAAGAGATGTTTCGATCTCTACATTTGGTAGGCTAGCTTTTGGACGGACTAAACGATGGTACTTTACTACATTAACAACGTCCGGAGCCGGTTTAGTACTTTCGTTGCTAACTGACTCGTGATTATACACGATGGATCAGCCATGAACCAGTGGAAGCATTTCAGGTCTGGCGACAGTCCGGCCGATCTGTGCTCCCGAGGTGCGACCAACTTCAGGTAACTAGACACGTGGACGAGAGGGCCAAACTTCCTGCACTTGCCCAAACAGGACTGGCCCGTGTACGAATTAAAACCCCTTACGGAAGTAGAACTGGAAATCAAAGGTGTAGTGATAGCAGCCAACATCGTCGAAGCGACATCCATTCTATCGCGACTGGTCAGGTTTTCTTCCTGGATGAAGACGCTTCGTGCGTTAGTTTGGTTAACCAGGTTAAAGAGAAATTTACTAGTCATGAAAGGGCTTCGCCCCTCAGGCCGAATGCGAGTAAGCCCGATAAGTCCCGATGAGCTACAAGCGGCAGAATACGATATTTTCCGAATGATACAACGAGAGGCTTTTGCCCGAGAACTCAAGAGGGCGGAAGAAGTGGGACCGACCAATATAGACATACCATCTCCAAGAGGCGAGTTGAAGCGTTTAAACCCCAAACTCATCGACGGACTGCTGCGGGTGGACGGTCGGCTGACCAATGCCCACCTGAGCTTCGACACAAAGTACCCTATACTACTGCCGGCTCGACAACCTGTGGTAGACCTAACGATCCAACACGTCCACGCCATGGAGGGACACGCCGGGGAAAGTTACTTTACGAGGGTCATCTGAAGCAGTCTTTGGTTGCTGAGAGGAAGAGCGACTGTAGATCGTGTGACCCAACATTGTGTGCAATGTAGGGGACGCAATGCCACGGCGGGTAAACAACTCATGGCCCCACTACCAGAATGCAGGGTGACTGCGGGCTGGTGACCGTTCAGCGACACCGGGTTGGACTATTTCGGGCCCTTGTAGATCAAGTGCGGGAAAAGATTAGAAAAGTGATATGGATGTACCATGGCGTGCATGAAGTCACGTGCGGTTCACCTAGAAGTCGCACATTCGATGACGACCGATTCGTTTCTACGGGCCCCGCAGAGATTTATCAACCGAAGAGGCGTACCGGCCGATATATGCTCAGATAATGGATCGAACTTTGTGGGCGCTCACCGGGAATTGCAGCGTTGGCACAAGAACATAAACAGGGACGAACTGCAGGATCAAACCGTGGCCCACGGGATACGATGGCACTTCAACCCCTAACGGGCCAGCCACCGAGGCGGCGTATGGAAACGCATGATCCGGTCTGCCAGACGGATATTGCTGTCAATCATGGAGCAGCAGCCACCCGACGACGAGACGCTGAACGCCGTCATGACTGAGGTGGAGCGAATCCTGAACAACCGCCCCCTGGTTCCAGTATTGAACAGCGACCCCACCCATCTGGCGCTCACCCCGAACGACTTATTGACGTTTCGGTCGAACGAGGGTTTCCAAGGGCCGGTAAACCTTCGCGGGAGCTACCTCCACGGATGGAATCAAGCGAACTATCTGGCCGAGGTCTTCTGGAGGCGATGGCTGCAGGAGTAACTACCGGCTCTGCAGACTCGACAGAAGTGGCTGGTGAAAACAAGGCCATTCAAGGTTGGGGATGTGGGGATGATCGCAGACGAACGCGCACACTTTAGCACTTGGTCTTTGGGAGTAGTTATGGAAACCATCTAAAGCACTGACTTATTGATAAGAACGGTGAAGGTGAAGACAGCTAACGGAGTGCTCATTCGTGACATACGTAGTATTAACCTACTCGAGAGCGAAGGCGGTGGAGCTGATAACCCCGAGGCCCAGTAGACCTTTTCACGCTAGACATCGAGGTGGATAAAACGCACGGTCTCCGTCAAACACGTTACAGTGCTCACGGTCCTTCGTTGACATTACAGAATGTTCTTTCCGATATGTGGTGATGAATACGATCCCATTTTACATCCCGACACGTACACAGGTGCACGACGCACTCTACACCCCGTAACAAACATGTGACAGTGTTCGTTGTTTGCTTTTTGTTGACGTTACCGAATGCCCCTTGCATATGTGGAAGTAGCGGAGCTTAGGTCACACACACATGCTACATTTTACTCGTTTTTGCCACAGCCTTTTGTTGACATAGCAGAAAATCCTCCTTTGATGTGCAGTCATACCTGTGATTTCATTGTACACCCCGGCACACACACACACACACTCACACACACTCACTCAAGCACATACATCCAGGACAGGACGGCCATTTACAAGGACAGCATCTGTGTGCCCCCTCCACGCCCGCTATCGGTCATTTGGTCTGGTGGAAGATGTAGACTGGCCTCAAGTCTATGTAGCCAATGGGTCAGGTGCGACCAGTAGTAGAACGTTGACGACGAGCATTAGGCGTGCGCACTGACAGCAGGGCCTAGGTAGGTAGAAAGAATCAGTGTTATTATACCGAACCTTTGACTCTGCTAAGGATCCAGGAGGATTTTGGTGGGCGGTGCAACAACCGGTCGTGGAAAATCCCCCTTTTTACCTCGCGATTCAGTGTTTTTCCTAACGTCACTCATTTGCCTACACTATTGACTTGTCTTTACGAACTGGTTGTTTTTCTGGACCAATTGTTGTTTGTTCGCGCCCAGAGCGCTACTTTGGTATATCCTTGTTCAGGACCTACGTGACGCACGTGCTATTTGCTTACACGCTGCCATTCGGTTTCTCGTTGTTGAGTCCTTGTGATCGTATTATTGAGGTTTGTATATTTTTTGTCATTGTTCACGTAATAATCTAGTATCGTAGAATATCGCGGATAATGGTCTTTTGATTTCGGGATCCGTTGAGAATTTGGCTACGCATTGCTCAAACGTTCGTTGTACCCACGTTTAATGTGTTTTGTGGACTTGCGCCTTTCATGGTCAATAAGAGTGCTTTGTACCGTGTCCACCAGACCGCGGCTCTTACCATTTTTTTCCAGTTGGGAAATTGGCACAGTTTCTCAATCAGGCTTAAGCTTTCCGTGAAGTTTATAGCCACTATCAGTCTTTTAGTCTCGATATCACCATCATCAGCCTTGGGTGGTAATAGCGTTGGCCACATCTCTTCAGTTGCCGTTAGGAAGTCCGGTCCCATTGTCCACATCCGCAACCTCTCTAGTGTTTTCAGTCCCCTTGGGCCCGTATGTTTAGATACTATCCCGTGAAGCGCCTCACCAAGGAAACTAACTTTTACCAATATTAATTGCACAACAACCAAGGCACTTTGCCAGCTACAGTACACCAGCACTCGAGGTCCGCTCACCACTACTGTGTTAAATGACCTAGACCTTTTATTGCCAGTTTTTAATCTTCATTGCATCAATCAGCAGTGGCGGGTGCATAACTGGTGTGCATACCATCGAAGGAATTCTGGACGCTCAATTGGCCGTGGCCATTACCTGTCCTGTGCAGACTGAACTGAACTGAAATATCACCATCATCAGCCTTGGGTGGTAATAGCGTTGGCCACATCTCTTTATTTGCCGTTAGGAAGTCCGGTCCCATTGTCCACATCCGCAACCTCTCTAGTGTTTTCAGGCCCCTTGGGCAGAAGTCGGCCGGGTTACTGGCGGATTGTACATAGTGTCATTGATCGGTTTTAGCCGACTCGTGGGTTATAGTGGGTCTGTTTGCCACGAAACTGTTAAAACGAGTGATAGTGCTGTTTATGTAATGAAGTACCGTGGCTGAATCCGTCCAAAAGTTTGTTTCCCAGTCTATCCGTTTGAAGCATCTCCTAATCAGCCCCATGGCTTTCAGGGCCAGTACTGCTGCCGTCAGTTCCAGCCTTGGAATGGACGCCGTTTTCAGTGGAGCCACTCTCGCCTTTGCGAGTAGTATCTGGCTGTGCTGTCCACCATTTGCGTCCACCCAGCAGCAGCAAGCAACTATCCCGTAGCCTATTTCTGATGCATCGGAAAATAAGTGGAGTTGGGCGCCGTTTGTGCACTTGATTCTTGTTAAGCATCTTTGTATTTTGATCTCATCAAGTTGCTCCAGGCTGTGCAGCCAGTCGCGCCATCGATTATCGTCGTCATCCTGGAGAGGTCCGTCCCAACCCGTCCCTCTCTGGCACAGCGATTGCAGCAAGCACCTTCCCGGTAACAACCATGGGGAAATGGAACCTAGAGGGTCGTAGAGGCTTGAGACTGCTGATAGGATTCCTCGCCGTGTGACTAGTCGTTTGGATAGGTCTAGAGTGAAAATGAATTCGTCCCCTCTGTGTTTCCACTGAAGCCCAAGCGTGCGCTCCGTTTTTGAAAAGGATCCAAAAAGCTCTTTCTTTCACTCCATTTTCTTGGACTACGGTGTAACATTGAACACCTTTTGGTTGTCGGAAGTCCATTTAGTGAGGTTGAATCCTCCGGCGCTTATAGTGGCGATCAATTCGGTCATATAAAGAATAACAGCATTTGGATCTTCAAAGGAGCACAGAAGATCGTCTACGTAGAAGTGGTCCTTTGCTCTTCCTAACAAGCTGCTGGTGCCGTCGAAACGCTTGAGGGTTTCACGGAGGGCAAAGTTGACACAAAAGGGGGAGTAAAACCGTCCCAAAAGGGTGCACAGTCAGCCTGTAATCGTCAGGTGCGCGATTTGTGTTGTTCTCAGGCCACCAGAGGAGACGGAGGGCGTCCCTATCTTTAACGGTCATCTTCACTTGTGGAAACATTTTGAGTATGTCCGCAGAGACGGCCACTTTTCCTAGCCGAAAACGACATAAAACCTCGGCTAGCAGTGTTGTCCAGTCTGGGCCCTGTAGTATATGGTCGTTCAGTGACATACCCTGACGTTTCGCGGCACAGTCGAAAACCACTCTGACCTTCCCCGGTTTCTTCGGGTTCACGACCGGGTGATGGGGTAGGTACCACCTCAAATTTGCACTGGTAACCGCGGTATCTGATCTTTCCATGTAACCCAAGTCGATTTTATGTTGCATGGCTCGCGTGTATTCTATCCTTAATTGTGGTTCTCGAATTAGCCTGGTTTAGAAGGAGCCTAATCTTTTCAGATCCATTTCTCGGCTGTTTGGCATGGGTTTCATGTTGGATCTCCACGGGACAGGAACCTCGAAACGACCTTTTGCGTACTTGACGTTCTCGGCTACCATTTTCAAAGCTGACCTATCTTCTCGTGATGGGGCATCTCCAACAATGGCCAAGTCGGCAACTTCGGTGTTATACAATTGTTGGAATGCCTGTTCGATGTTCGTCGTTTCCACCGAAATGCAGTTGATTTGTTTGCCGCATCTTCCGTTTGTACTTCCATATAAAGTCCAGCCGAATATGGTGCGTACTTCATAGGGTGCTTTGCGGCCTCCTATTATTTGATCCAGGACCCAAAGCGCTTCCGGTATATCGCAACCGATCAGCAGATCAATTTCGCTACTCTGCCACTCCTCGATCGTAATGCCTTCGAGATGCGGCCACTGAATCAGAATCGATTGCACTGACTGAGGTGCTCTCATCTGCAGGTCCTTTATAGTGTATGCTTCTAGGGTTTCTGCTCTATCGTTGCCGACCAAGGAAGCGAGGTGTAAGTACAGTTTGGTCGACTGGATGACTTCGGGGTCACTCACTATGCTTACTGCCAATGAGGATTGATTCCCTCTAATCCCATATCTCTCTGCGAACTCTTTCCTTACTAGCGTGGTATCCTAGCCACTATCTAAGAAGGCCAACGCTTTGACCACCCCAGTCGGGGTCACTATTTCCACGGCAACTACGCCTAAACGTACCGGTTTACTGGCAGACAGCGAAGTTGAACAAATAACACTGGGTTTGGTACTCGTCTCGGGTAAGGTTACCCTCCCCTGATGCAGCAGCCGATGGTGTCTGCCCATTCAGCCCTCGTAACCACATCGGTTCCTTTTCCTACAGGCTGCCGCCCGGAGCGTGGTGTTGAGACAGATAAAACGTGCTCCTACCATCCTCGCCATTCCCCGCCGTTCGTTGGGGCATTCTGGTAGGCTATGGCTAGAATCACAGGATCTGCAATTGGGTTGCGCAGTAGCATCGCGTGAAATGGCATGTGTACTGGTCCAAGGTTGGTATTTTGGATGTTCCCGTTCAGGGGTTTGAGCTTGGCTAGTACTGAGCTTGTTTGCCCGGTTGCTGTCCCCGATGAGTCGGCCGAACCTGCTGTCAGCTATCTTCGTTTGCCTGTCCAAGTATTCGGTCAGGTCTTCGAAGTCAGCCTCACGGTCGCCTCGGCTTATACGTCCCGCCTCTTCCGCCTGCCGACCCTGTAGTGAGGGGTAGAGGTGACTGGCTATGCCTTCCAAAGTGTGCATTGCATCCACGCCAGCCATGTAACCTAAATGGTCGAGGGCTATTGAGCAGTTTTGCATCTTAATCACCAGGTCGGCCATTGTGTAGACGTCGCCCTTGGTTCTCTTTGCCTCTGCCATTACGCCCTCTATTAGATTACGGGCTACTTTGAACGGTTGGCCAAACAAGTACCTTAGAATCTTTCTTGCTCGGGTGTAGCCTTGTTCCGGGTCGAGCATAGTACACCCGTCGATAGCTTCTCTTGCTCGTCCTCGGCAGTAGTGAGTAAGGTAGAGAAGCCTTTGCCCAGGGCCGGTTACCTTATTTTCAACGAACGTCTCAAACTGCTTGCCGAACTTGCAGTAGTGTACGGATCGCCCGTTGACAACCATTAGTTCCACTCTAGGTAGATCAATCGATGGTGGTCTGTAGTCGGCGACCGGCATGGGGTTCCCTATCTTATTGCATCCTGATCTATCGGAAGTGTCGAAGTCGCTGGTCTCGTGCTCTCGCTCTTTCTGTGTACACTTCTTTTCTGCTTCCTGTGTCTGTAGTCTAGCCGATAGTAACTGTTGTTCTAGGTCTAGTATTCTCAGCCTATATGATTCAATATCCTTATGATCCATATTGCTCTCATTAACACATGAACTAGCACTGACAGGACTAGGCGATCTAGCAATAACTAAAGAACCAAATGTACCCAAAACCTCTCCAGAGACCTGCCGTTTTACTTCCTGTTCGGATTCCAAAGTATTCGATCCTTTTCTTGGCATTTTGCGTGATTTTCCTCGTTCCAAATTGTACTGTTGAGTATTGTAACGAACGTTTGAGCAATGTGTAGCCAAATTCTCAACGGATCCCGAAATCAAAAGACCATTATCCGCGATATTCTACGGTACTAGATTATTACGTGAACAATGACAAAAAATATACAAACCTCAATAATACGATCACAAGGACTCAACAACGAGAAACCGAATGGCAGCGTGTAAGCAAATAGCACGTGCGTCACGTAGGTCCTGAACAAGGATATACCAAAGTAGCGCTCTGGGCGCGAACAAACAACAATTGGTCCAGAAAAACAACCAGTTCGTAAAGACAAGTCAATAGTGTAGGCAAATGAGTGACGTTAGGAAAAACACTGAATCGCGAGGTAAAAAGGGGGATTTTCCACGACCGGTTGTTACACACCCTACTGCTTGGTTTTGTCTATAGTCCTCCCGCATGCATTTCAGCTGATAGCCTAGGTCTCATAGACTTTTAGGCTTCCTGGAAAGCCACACAGACTTCGCCCATCTGTTAGTCAGCGGTGACTTCAACTCACTCAGTGCCGACTGGCAAAATTCTCTCGCCTCTTATATCACCTTTGGTAAAGCACCCCTAGCTCTCGTATTAAAGAATTCATGGGTGCAGAAGGTAAGCGATCCGACCAGATATGGCACAGGACACGTCCCGTCCTTACTGAACCTTGTCATCTCCAATGATTGTTTCGAAATAAGTGTGGTGCAATACTTGCCGCCCCTCGGCAAAAGTAATCACATTCTTATTGGATTCGATTATATCGTGAAATGGCCTGCTCTTCCCTCAGAAACCAAAGCTTTGAGATCCTTCAAAAGGACTAATTTTGTCCAAGTCTGTGCATTTATTCGCTTCCAGCTAAATTCAACTAACCCAGGTAACTCTGCTGATGAAATGACAGAGAACCTCAGAGAGTTAATCTTCGTAGCTGATAGGCTATTTGTCCCCAGAATTCGTCGTCCATAGACCTCTAAGCGAACCTGCAGTCTATGGGAATTGTTGGAAAGACAATACAATGGATAAGTAGTTTCTTAACAGGGCGAACCTTTAGTGTTAAGGTTAGGAGTCATGTTTCAAAACCGGCAGGTGTAACAAGTGGGGGGCCACAGGGCTCGGTGCTCAGCCCCCTGCCCTTCCTCGTCTTCATCAACGACCTAGCACGTGGGCTTACAAACCCCACCTTTATGTTTGCCGATGACGTCAAGATAGCTGGAGTAGATATAGAACTTGACGTGTTAGCAGTACAAAACTGGGCACGCAAATGGGACCCTCCACTAATCCTCACCAAGTGGCAATGCTTGACCACAAATACAGAGGCTAGTGAGAATGGTGTGGGTTCGTTGCAAGTGGTCTCGCAGGTCAAAGACTTGGGCGTTATAATGGACAAAAGCTTTAAGCTGTCAAAGCAGTGCACCTCAGCAGCCAATACGGCCAGTGTAGAGATCCGGAAATTTTCGTTCCGATGTATCAGGCCATAGTTAGGCCTCATATGGCGTACTACGTGCAGGCCTGGGCACCGTACTACAAGAAAGATATCGACTGTCTGGAGAAAGTGCAAGGGCTAGCCACTAGAGTGGGGGCTGGGCAAAGGGGGTTTAACTACACAGAGCGCCTCTGTGTCCTAGACCTGTTCTCGATGGAAAGACGGTGCATTCGCAGGGATTTGATAGAAACCTTCAAGGTAATGAAAGGACTGTCAGGAATAAGTCGAGAAGACCTTTTCTCTCTGATCCCCGAGAGAAGTACAAGGGAGCATAGCCTTAGATTACAAAGGAAGCATTCGAGGCTCTAAGTTGGGGCGAAGTACTTCTCAAATAGAGTGGTACCCTATCGGAATAAGCTCCCGGAGGAGGTCATAAATACCACAACCGCGAAGGCTTTTAAGAAAGCAGTAGACCTATGTTGGGTGGCAGTATACCCCGAGATATGTTAAGCAGCTTTTAGGGTCACATGCAACTTGATTATTGTTTCCACCTTACTCTGCCAGGGCTGATACTGCACAAAATTTCTGCCTTTCAGAAAAAGAAAATCACGCAGTGTTGGGAGCTACGGAAAAGCGCCGACAACACAACTACCTGGATACAAGATTGGCTCTAGCCACACCAAGTCCGTTGGCGGATATCATAGCTCCATCGGTATGCAGACTGTACAGATCCACGTTGGACTAGGGTAAGCTGCCTCAGGACTGGAAAGTCGCGGCAGTCGTGGCAATACTTAAGAGTGGGCCTAAGTCGGATGTGCAGAACTACAGGCCGGTAAGCCTAAATAGCATTCTCTGTAAAGTCCTCGAGAAGATCATCCGTGCCCATATCTGCCAGCACTTACTGGAGCACTCCTTGCTAAGCCCGGCGCGGCATGGATTCCTGAAAAATAGATCTTGCCTGACTAATCTCCTGTGCTTCTTAGATGAAGTAGCTCGACGACTGGACGAAGGTAAGCAAGTTGAGGTATGCTACCTCGACTTTAGCAAGGCGTTCGACTCCGTTAATCATCGTCTTTTGCTACACAAGATGGAGACTTTCGGTATAGGTGGGCCAGTATATAGGTGGCTGGAGGACTTCCTCTCCCACAGGACGCTTTACGTCAAAGTGGGGGACAGGTGCTCCAGTTTGGTGAACGTCACCAGTGGTGTACCTCAGGGATCCGTCCTAGGCCCGACCCTATTCTTGTTATTTATTAATGACCTAGCATCCACTCTTCAATCGCCCAGCTTCATTTTTGCGGATGATGTGAAGATTGTTGGATCTAAGGGTAGGGCGGACTTGGGCGGGGAAATAGGTACCGTCCTGAACTGGGCATACACATGGGACTTACCTCTAAACGCTCAAAAAAGCCATTTGTTGTCAAGGGCAACAAAGAGCCTAACTGTCGCTCATGATCAAGGGCTGTTCACCGTAGAGACAGTCAGTAGGGTTAAAGACCTGGGGATCATCATGAAAAGTGACTTCAAATGGTCGGAGCAGTGCGACGCTGCTGCGAATAAGGCTCGTGGGGAGCTCTTTAGACTGCGATCAGCTTTGTCTTTCCGGAAGCCGGAGGTATTCATACCTATTTACATGGCTGTAGTACGACCTCACTTAGAAGGTAGCGTGCTGGCTTGGTCACCCTTCTACAAAAAGGACGCCGCCTGCCTCGAGAAAGTCCAACGTCTCGCCACGCGAATGGTTGAAGGGCAGAGGGGTAAGATTTACGAGCAGAGACTCTGTGACCTGGATCTCTTCTCGTTGGAAAGGAGGAGACGTCGAGGGGATCTCATAGAAACGTTCAAGGTAATGAAGGGCTTTTCTGGCCTTAGACCAGATAGTCTATTCCAAGTGGCCGTAGACTCCAGAACAAGGGGACATGAAAAGAAGTTGATAAAAGCCCGATCTAGGTTGATGGCTAGATCGCACTTCTTCAGCAACAGGGTTGTGAACAGTTGGAACGGTCTGCCTGGTGGAATGGTAGATCTGCAGACAGTCCAATCCTTCAAATGTGCCCTAGATCGCAAGTGGTACGAGATCTTTCCTTGTAGTGAGCCTTGAGTAAATCAACTAGATGGATGACGGATAGCACTGTGGTCCTTCTGGAGTATGTTTTAACAGACTTTTTCCCTCATTGCATACTGTATCAGTGAACACTCACGATGCATGATGTCTCTCGCAGTTGATGTGCGATTAGGTTTTCCGTTTCCCTCTCATTTTTAGCGGGGATTCGACAAAATACACTCGGCAGTGGTGGGTGCATAACTGGTGTGCATACCATCGAAGGACTTCTGGACACTCGATTGGCCGCGGCCATTACCTGTCATGTGCAAAGTGAAGTGAAGTGAACTGAACTGAACTGGACTGAACTGAACTGAACTGAAAGCTGAACTGAACTGGTGCCAAGGTCACAAGCTTTTTTGTTCGGCGAGTGAATTCATGTGTGGTATTTTTGTGTATGATAACATACACGTGACTGAACATACGCTTTGTCTTGGACCATTCAAAAGTTGTAATTTTCCATGATTCTATTTCTTCCTCTTACAGTTTTAAGCACCTGTATTTCCGTGTTTGCTATTTGCTGAATCTTTTGTAAGCGTTCCGGTCTCTGATGGTAATAGTTCGTAGGCGACTCTTGGTAACCCTTAGTTTTAGTTCTTATCTAATAGATTTCCTAGTACCTGCAGCCTGTAAAA
The DNA here is from genome assembly GCA_948099385.1 of Fasciola hepatica. NCBI lineage: Eukaryota > Metazoa > Platyhelminthes > Trematoda > Plagiorchiida > Fasciolidae > Fasciola > Fasciola hepatica. Next base: position 2,072,198 of record CANUEZ040000180.1, on the reverse strand, counting down.
TTCCAAGTAGCGTCTTTGTTAGGAAACTAAACACTTTCCTTAGAGCGATTGGCAGTAGAAATCGACCCTCAGCAGTGGAAGTTCATTTCCGTTCAGTTCAGTTTGCACAGGACTTAATGTGGTCAGAGCCAATCGTGTGTCTAGATAGTTGTGTGTCTAAAGTCCTTAAAGCAATGGTGTTTCGGCGGCAACAATTGACGGCGTACAAGCCGTACAGAACTCAACCAGCGTGCAATAGCCATAAGATGGTCAGGAGAGGTGCTCAAGCGATCCAACGAGTAAAGTATTCGTTTGAGCGCAGGCTAGCTGCAACCGTCCGTACGAACCTGAAGCGGTTCTACGTATACGTCCAATCTCAAAAACATGGGGAAAAGAGTGACAACTTTGGAATACACACAGGGACGACTTGCACTAAGCGATGAACACAAGGCTGACACACTTGCCGTTTTTCAAAAGCATATGCCAACCAGCAAATAATGTAGAGGAAATGGTGAAGGAAACGCAAGCGCCCGCAATACCCGGGCTTAGTATAGAAAAAGAGGTGTACACGGAGCTGCGAACTTTGAATAGAACCAAGGCCGCAGGATCAGATACAATTTACCCAGCCGTCCTTCATCCGCTGACTAAGGTTTGAAGGCTCTGGTGATGAAGCTGTACGAAACACCGCTTAGAGGGGGAAATGTCCCAGGTGACTGGAAGAAGGCAACAGTGGTAGGAATGTACAAGACCGGCCCCCAGTAAGGGGCCGATAGTTACCGGCCGGTTAGTTTAACTTCAGTATTGTGTAAGCGCCCGGGGCAAATATTAAGAAAACAGATCTCTAGGCATTTGGTTCTGCATTACCTCTTATCAGATGCGCGGCATGGTTCTGTGACAGGACGATCTTGTCTGACGTATCTCCTGCTGTTCCTTGATGAGGTACCTGGATGAAGAACAGTTGATTAAGGTCCGTTACATAGACTTCATCAAGGCGTTTGATTGTGTGAACCACATGTTTCTGGACGTCAAACTGCACCTTTACGTGGTTTGATGGCTTGCGTATCTCTGTGACCCAAAGAGCTATACAGGATGGCTTCCTTAAGCCGGAGATAGAATCGCCTGAAAAGTCAATAGGCAGAGGCCAGAGAAAGTCCACTCTCCTGATCCTCCAAGTTGGGAGTCGATTTGAGCTGGCAACTCAGTCGGTAAAATTAGTGGAAAAAGAAGCGGTCCAAGCTAATGGGCTTCTATTAAGCCACCCCGCTGCCTTGCGGACAGGTTCTCGTTAGAACATAAAGCTTTGGCTGAGAACCCTAATCGTTCTTCTGCTTTACGGCTGGACACCCTAGCAGTACCGGTCCACGCATCTCCCATGAACGGCACGAATTGAAAGAATTCCATACTGCATCGGTCGTCGTGCAGGATAATTAGGACCGCACTGCCCATTGCATCGAGTGGGCAGGGTTGTGATTAATGGGCTACTGCTCAGAGTTCCCTCTCTTTCATTCAGCCTCTTTCTTCTGTCCCCAGCCACCTCTCTTTGCCCCCTCTATCCACCCATAATGCTCGCACTGACAACACGGTTGATTCTCGCAACGGTTCATTATCAAGTAGTGTCGTAAATAATCCACAAACGCATAACTCACATTCTCAAGACTCGTCAGCCTTTGAGTCTCGGCTTTTTTAACTTGCGTACTCATGCAGGCCGGTCAGCACGCGTGCCTAGCGCTCACAATAGATTTTCTGATGATTGATGTCTGCTGCTTAAGTGAAACGCGTATACAGGATTCGAGCAGTATGATTCAGCTAACTGCTGCTGGTACCTCATCGAGATATTTCCTGCCTACTTCAGGAGAAAAAGTAGCTCGAGATGAGGATCAACGTGGTGTACGAGTAGTCTTGACCGACAAGGCTGAGGCTGCTCTTCTAGACTGGATTCCGATTATTAGCCGTTCATGTGCAGTTAGACTTTAGGGGTCAGTTAACGTTCGAAAGAATAGCTGTGCTAAGCGGAGTTTGTCTGTTATCTTGGCATACGTCCCAACAGACTGCAACTCTGTCATGCAGAAGGATGAGTCCCATGATGAACTCACCACTCTCGTTCACAGGAGCAAAGGTTCTGACATTGTAAAGCTAGCTTGTGATTTAATGCACTTCAGAAGCTTATTTAGGCGGGAGTTGTGCTTTACCCGCTCAGCGTACAGATAACGGGGGTAGGCTTCTCCAGTTTTGTGCGGAAAATCGGTTATTCCTATCTAGTACGAATTTCCGACACAGCTCGCATCGCACGGCGTCGTGGTGCTCTAAAACTACAGATACTTTGAGTCAGATTGATCATATCACAGTAAGCTACCAGTAGCGCAGTTCTGTTCAGAACTGTAGATCTTACTGTTCGGCGTACGTAGAGTCGAACCATACATTAGTTTTAATGCAATTATCTCTCCAGCTCCTTATTCATCGTCGCAAACCGTAAACTTGTTTAGCCGTGCAACGATTGACTGATGCAGAAGTCCGCACCCGTTATGAACAGAAATTATCATATGAGCCAGCATCCACGACGGACAGTAGTGTAGATGAGCATTGGGCCTATATCTAACAGGCAATGCACGTGGCAGCAGGTTTCGTTTGTAGTCCCAGATCCCATGCCCATCAAAGACACTGAATTTCGCAAGAGTCGATCGGGCTAATAGAGCAAAAACGTCAAATCTCGAACTACTTTACTTTTACTTTTACGCGAGTATCTCTTGCGAGAGGATAAGTCGGCTCCATGGATATCACAAACCATTGCTGACCACGCGCGGCGATCGAAGGCGAGCTCGGTACAGATCCTGACCCGGTCCTTTTTCCATCGCCGGACTCCATAGGCCGACCGAAGGCCTAGGAGCTCTACGTCTTTTCTGTTGTGCTGGTCCACGTTTTGAGCTGCTCACCAAGGCGACAACGCTAACCAGGGCAGGGAGCGGGGCCGTGTTTGCTTGGTTATCTCTGGCTCGGGTCGCTGAAGGGCATGACCGGACCGCTGCGGTTGTGTTGACGTAGGAGGAGAACGGAGAGCGCATCGATATCAGAGCATCGTGTCCTTACCTCTCCGCTAGATACTTTGTCGCGCCACTTGACTTTGATGATTTTCCGCATGCACCAGTGGTCGAAAACCTCCAGCCTTCTGGTATCCTCAGCTCGTAGTGGCCATGTTTCGCAGCCATAGATGAGTACGGGCCGGATGGCGGCACAGTCAACACGAACTTTGGTCGTTAAGCTGATTTCACTTCGAGTCCACAGCGTTCGTCTTAGCTGAAGAAAAAGCTCTCCTTCCCCTGTCGATCCGTAATACCACTTCATCTTTTGCCTGGCCGTTCGGAAGCAGAGTTGAGTCTAGGTATTTGAATGAGGGGACGTATTCGACAGGTTGGTCATTGATCGACAGTTGTTGAGTTGTCGGGCCTAGATGGGTTGTGAAAGCTTTTGTTTTGGTCGAATTTATTTCAAGTCCGATAGACCTCGTGAAGGAATTGATTCGGTCGAGGATTGGTTGCAGCGTAGCGGGGGGGGGGGGGATTTCCTAGCACGACAATATCATCCGCGAACTCCAGGTCCGAGATGTATATTTTCTAGGTAAGCTGAACGCCAGGGTAGTTGTGTAATGCCTGTCGCATTGTCCAATCGATGGCGTAGTTGAACAGCACCGGTGAGAGGAGACAGCCCTGCCTAACTCCGGCAGTGAGTGTGAACTCGCGGGACTCCTCGCCGTACATACGACCCTTAGCACTAGTTGTCGAGTAGTATCCCCTCAACAGCCTTGAAAGCTTAGCGCACATCCCATCGGACGGCTAGGAAAACGGTGAAGAGATAAATAAGATAAGTAGAAAACTACAAAGGCGAGCTACGAAAAGCCTTAAGCATGATCGCGAAAATTGGTGGGTCAAAGTAGACGAATAGGTGAAGATAGCAGCTGCTTCAAGTAACAGTCAAAGACTGTTCAGACTTATTCGTGACGCTGGTGGACGGCGAACCCCTGCCAGTGAAACGATTTGCGATGGAAATGGAAAACCCATTTATAGCAAAGAATAAAGGCTGGAACATTGGGCTGAATACTTCAAGGAGCAGTTTAGCTGGCCGCGCGCTAGTGTAGTTACTCCTGTGTCAACAACTGCGATTCCTTGGGGGGTATCACGTAAACCCCCATCGAAAGTAGAAGTAGACTCGTGCATTCGATTACTAATGAAGGGGAAAGCGGCCGGTCCCGACGGACTCCCTCCATTTCTTTTCAAAATGGGTGTTGGTGCATTGATAAAATCAATTACCACCTTGATCCTTGACATTTAGAAGGAGAAGCGTATCCCGCTATTAAGAGGTGAGCCAATAATTATACCAATTTTCAAGAAGAGAATACTCAATGACTGTAGTAATCATCGTGGGATTAGCTTAATTCGGATAGTCACCAAGGTATTAGCCTCGATTTTGTTGCGTCGTCTCACACCGGCTCGTGAGATGAACGCCAGTAAACCACAGGCCGGATTCCGTCTAGGCCGAGGATGCATCGACCAGATTTGTACTCCGGCAACTACTAGAGGTGCGTCACACACGTCGTCAGGGGCTTGACAAACTTAACCCTTTCAGCTCGATTAAACCGAACGGAGTTCATCCTCGCATTCCTGAAAAATCTTTCTCCCTTCTCGCGGCATCATACTCTTCGCCCTTTTGCCAGTGCGTATACGAAGGAGGGATCCATGATCATGGAAGTATGCTATAATGGCCCCAGGTTGTAAGAAGGGGGATCAATACCTTCCTGGGAGTTGATGGCGTCACACACACCGTCAGCCGACAATAATTGTTTTCCTCGACTTGAAAGGTGCCTTCGATTCTGTTGACCGGACGGCGCTATTCAATGCTGTTCACCGGTAGGGTATGCCTCAGGAGTTTGTGAATCTACTGAGGTCATTGTACTCTTATACGTCTGCTCGCGTAAGGGTTTATGGTGTACTATCCAGTCGGTTCAGAACGACGAGCGGCATTCGACTGAGAAGTCCAGTTTCTCCATTCTTGTTTAACCTCGTTATATACAGGATAATGGAGAATGCCTTGGGAGATATCCAGGATGTGGGCATCGAACTACGAAATATTGAGAAGCTGTGTGACCTAGATTACGCAGACGACGTTGTCTGCTTGTCCGAATGCACGGAACATGCGCAACGTGCACCAGATAGACTCGCAAGAGCTGTAGTACCATTCGGCATGTGCTTTGCACCTTCAAAGTGTAAAGTGATGTTGCAAGACTGGACGTCAAGGATTCCGAGCTTGATGCTCAATGGGAAGGAACTAACAACTGTTGACCGCTTCAGTTACCTCGGAAGCAGCGTGACGACGGATGGGAACACGGTAGTAGAGGTGAACATGCGTATATCCAAGGCTCGGGCGGTGTACGCTGGACCGAAGCACTCGTGTCGGTGACCTGATATTTCACTTTTGTTGGAAGGTTGTGTAGTGTGCCGCAGTGCGTCCAGTGTTGTTGTATAGTTGCGAGACTTTGGGTCTGCGTGCAGAAGATATTCGTCGCCTTGAGGTTTTCGACCACCGATGCTTGCGTAGTATCGCTAAGATTGGATGGAATGACTGAGTAAGCAATACAGAGGTCAGAAATCGAGTATTGGGTACCACTTCAGGGAGTTCTCTATCACAGCGTATCCAGCTTAGTAGGCTTCGTTGGTTAGGGTACGTGCTACGTATGTTAGACACGCGCCTACCGTACCGTGCCCTATTCTCCGTTCCCGCTAAGGAGTGGAAGGAGCCACGTGGAGGTCAACAGATGACATGGCAACGAGGAATGAAAAAACGTATATCGAATTTAGGAAAACTAGATGCCTCGCGCCTTCGTGGTTGAGGTCCAAAAGATCCGTCAACCAGTTGGCTGGAGACACTGAAGGATATGGCTGCGAACCGTGAACAGTGGCGACTGTGTTGTCACTTTTTGTCGAATCAGAATGATTGATTGATGCGCGTTTGTACAGTTAGACAGTATATTCCGTGTGTTGGTTACTAGGGCGTTCTTTCCTCTTCCTATCTGTGTAGGTCCACTCCCTGTCCATCTTGTATATTCATACTTTCTAATTCAATGTGCAACATGGTGAGAAAGGCAGTAGTCAGTGGGGCTTGCCCTTCCGTTTAACGATGTACGATGATGATTCTATGGAAATGTTGAGAAGACACCGCTTTCTAACGGGGGAAACATTCAGTGTTGAGTTACGTAGTCATGTATCAAAATCCAAAGCTGTAACGTGCGGGGTGCCACAGGACTCGGTGCTCGGTCCTTCCGTTAAATCACACCAAATGCGAATATCTGACCACGAGTACGGTGACTAGTAGGAACGTTGTGTGGTCGTTGCAAATGGTCTCTCAGGTCAAAGACTTGGGCGCAGTACTAGACGATGGTTTCAAACCGTCGAAGCCGTCCACCGCAGCTGCAAATATGGCCAGGAGAGAACTCTTTCGATTTAGGTCCGCCGTGCGGTGTAGAGGGTCGGAGATTTTTTCGTTCCGTTCTGCCAAGCCATAGTTAGGCCGCACCTGGGGTACTGCGTGTGAGCCCGGGCACCGTACTATCTTGAGAAGGTGCAGGAGCTAGCAACCAGAATGGTGACTGGGCAAGCCGGCTTCCGATCGACACTCACCACGTGATATCAACTAATTAGACTTTCAAGTCATAGAATATGCCCGCCGATTCATGAGAAAGCTTGTGACACAAAGAAATTTCTGTTCGATATAACACTTCGGGCATTTACATATTTAATACTAACTTGATGAAACTTGTCCGTTGTGTGAACGACATTAAGTGTGAAATGTGTAACACACACACTTATTGTCGTTCACACAACGGACAAGATTCATCAAGTTGAAGCATGTTGTCAAGTTACCGGAATTGTTGCACACTTACTCACTCTTTGCTATCTATAGCTGCACATATACTCTCCTTTACCCAGTACTATATATGTAAATGTCTGAAGTGATAGACTTTGTCTCACAGTTTGCTGTAGACGTACGACGCATCTCTGTGGCATACAATTCCGTCACCGTCGCTTTATCATGTGCACATCAACTAAGTGTCACTTACGTTCGACGTCGACAGACTCAGTGGCATATGTCCGGAGAACAATCATTGTATCGACATCATCATCCTCCTCCATCATCGTCATCAACATCATCATTGTACAGCGTTAAACAACAGGGCAAGCCCCACTCACCACTACCTTCCTCATCCTGTTGCACGTTGAATTAGGAAATATGAATATACAAGATGGACAGGGAGTGGACCTACACAGATAGGAAGAGGAAAGAACGCCCTAGTAACCAACACACGGAATATACTGTCTAACTGTACAAACGCGCATCAATCAATCATTCTGATTCGACAAAAAGTGACAACACAGTCGCCACTGTTCACGGTTCGCAGCCATATCCTTCAGTGTCTCCAGCCAACTGGTTGACGGATCTTTTGGACCTCAACGACGAAGGCGCGAGGCATCTAGTTTTCCTAAATTCGATATACGTTTTTTCATTCCTCGTTGCCATGTCATCTGTTGACCTCCACGTGGCTTTTTCCAAGCCCTAGGAGGATCGGAAAACCAGGCACTGCGGGGGACATGTTCGCCATATCCAACCCATGCCCCAACCAACGATGTCTACTAAGCTAGATGCACTGTAATAGGATGTTATCTGAACTGGTACTAATTACTTTTACTTTCATACGGCTATCTCCTAAGAGAGGATAAATCGGCTTCATGGATGTTATGGATTGCGTCTGCCCACAAACAACGGTTAGAGGCGAGATCGGAACACATGGAAATCCAGTCCTGGTTCCAGAGACGAGCATCTTAAAGAGACTGGGGTTGCAATCGCTCAACGTCCAGCTTGATAGTACTGTTCCATGTTTTCAACTGTCCTTCAAGACGGCAGCGCCAACCTTGCCCTGGAACAGGTGACAGACACTGCTTTGAGATCTCGGTGTTTGGGCATCGCAGGGTGTAACAGAAGTGGTAACTGTCGTCTGCCCCGAGAATCTTTGTATTCAGGGTGCCAAAATTCGTCAGTGAAACTTTGGACAAACGCGATTAAGTTGTGGTGTTCATTAATCGTGCGTGCAGCAATGCTTTCGCTTCCGATTTCCAAGAATGTCCTCACATTCCAACAAGAGATTTGGATATGATTCTATGTTAACGTTCACAGCTAGCGTATTCGTTACCCCGGCCGCGGGGGAAGCACGAGGAGCGTCACTTTCCCAGGGACGCCGTGGCATGAACGTGGTGTAGAAAAATATTCATGAGGAGTCTTGGGAATAGGGTACGAAGTCGTTTCCCCAGTGTCACTCGGCTTTTTGTTCCAGGTAGCGCCTCCGTCCCGTGCAAAACCAACTTTGCTTTTATTACATGCTTGCGCATGAGTGCAATGGAAGGGGTACATACCCCATAGCCACAAAGGCCCACTGCACTATCACGGACAGCCGGCAACCAGACCCTAAGACTTGGAGTGGAGAACCACATAAGGACCCAGTAGGTCAGGTGTAGTAATGATCCAGACGACATTTGATTACTGTCTGCCACAAAAGTAACCAGTGGTGGGGGGAATTCGAACTTCGGACCTCCGAGGAGGTAGTCAAACCCTAAATCACTTGACCACCACTGATACCCGTCGGGCAATAGGAAATTCGTGTCTTGCTTATCGGTGACCGATCGAGCGATTCCTCTCTTTTGGATGGCGGTCTACATTCGTGGATGCCCAGTTCGCCCTAGGAAGTCTTATACTCCTCAGGATGACTAAGAGGCAAGAAACAATGACCTTATTTAGTGGCGGGCCATACTCACGTTCGTTATATTGCTATCTATGGGCTTCTGTGGCTTTTAGGTAGGGGGCTCGTTCTCAATCGAAAGCCCACCATGCCCTCTAACGAGGCCACCGATCGTCCGCGACCGCTTTTTGTGAGCTGTTGTTCATTTATTCGCAACTGACCATGGATGTGGCCACCGTCCTATCCGAGACCTGGAGACACGCTCGGTAGCATTCGGCGGTGCTCTCCCTAATCCTCAAGAGATGGAGGAGTTCCGAGCGTACTAGAACCTCCAAGAGGCACTTTTTTGATGACAATTGACTTTGCGGGTGATGTTTGTACGACTCAATGGAAGCTATTGTCCAACTAGACTCTTATGAACTTCTACGATTCTCGAATTTGGTTGATAATTTGTTCGGTTGATCTGTATTGGTTTCTGGAATTTAATGAATTTCCTTTTCAACGAGACCGGAACTACTTAGAACCGGCCAATTCTGATTACAAACAGTGCATATCAGATACCTTTTCACTGCCATACTTGGTTACTTTCCTCATTTTCACTTGTGAGCATTGGTCAAGCATCCATCTCTTCTTTCGTGTTTTCCAGCTTTCGTTGATCGTTTCTGTTGTTCTGTGGATCAAACTGACTTGATGGTTTGGACAATGAGTGATCTGTATACTTTTGCATAGCAAATTCTAAGCATCCGCGGTCATGGAAAATGTGACGAATTTAACTGCCGCTGCAATAGAACGTTTTTACCGATTAATTTCATCCCAATTGGTGGTCGTATCTCTCTTGATTCTTCTCTGCATTGTTTATCTTGTTCCAAAGTAGATCTTCTACAGTTCCGCTAACCATCTTCCTAGGATCCTCGAGACATGGCTGTCAAATGTACTGTCTCGACATTTACCCTGTGATCTCACTGTGCAGCGCTTCGGTTTCATATTTGCTGAAGGTGTTGCTGTTAGATTCATCAATGGAGAGATTGTGGTATGCATTTGATTTTCGTACTGGCTATTCAGAAAAATTTTTTAGTACATTCGTACAGTATTATTCACAAGCAGCCTGTTTAATTCGAGTGTCAGGTAAGTTCTGAGAATTTGTGTGACGTAATTTGACAACCACAGCTCGCTAATCGTTGTCTGTGTGGATCGTGTGGAGTTTCAGACGACTCATGGAGGTCTCTATGATATTGTTCAAGCTATCCGTCGGAAAAATGAAAGATTTTATCCTCGGAAGAAGCGAGAAGAACGGGATACATGGTCATCCCTTTTTGTTGGAAGCCTATCCAAAGTGAGTGATTCAGTCTATGGCTCCGTCTCTTACGAAAATCCTCATTGAACCCATAGTTGTTGTAACGTGCTGTGATATAAATTATGTGTGCTGTCTGCTGCTTATGTGATTGTTTTTACGATGATTCAGATTGTGTAAATTCGTTCGTTTTTCGTGTGCCTAGTATAGTGCTCAGGTAAAGTCTGCCTTGGTGCGGGGTCGATCGGATGTGACGTATTCTGTCTTCAACATAGAAACGCACTTAAAAGTACTGAAATCTGCATTCAGGTTCATCGTTCAGAGTTCATACTAAGCGATCGCTGACGTTCTCCGTGACTACCTGCAAAAACACTATGGGTTTTGACTTTGAATTCAGAAGTTGGTAGTAAAACGCTCAACTTCACAATACATCACATCTCTTCCCACGTATTTTGCTTCACACAATTCTCTTTAATAATAATTTTCGTGTATAACGACGGAATATGGAAGCAATGTCTACACCATCTGTGTGGGTTGGTTAGCTAACTAACCGTGAAAACCACGCGTACTGATAAGGCTCGCCATAATTTGTTGTGGTTGTGTAGTACAAGCACCACCGGTCACTTTCGTGGCACTTAGCAATCCGCCTTCGCTCGGCTCGTTACTACGAGTAACTTGCTGGGACCTTATGTGGTTTTCCACTACAGGAATAAGGGTTATGTTACTGACTAGCCCTAAATACAGTGTTCCTTCGAAGCCACTGCAAAGGCTTCTACTACACTTAGGCACAGGCATGTCATGAAAATGGTTTTGTATACCAAAACAGATAAGCTGAAAAACAACTCTACCACGTATTCTGGAACTTCAGCTACAGTCGCGTTACTTTTCCAAGCTGACACGTGGACACTACTTTCACGATAATACCGGGCTTCTGCGCTTGATCATACCGGTGTAGAAGTAATTGAGCGCAATCACACAGTCCTATTTCTGTAACTAAAACAACAGATGCTACTATTTATTTGGAGCGCTTGTCAAATATGAGTCCTTTTTATCTGTTGACACTGTCGTTGTTTTAACTAGCCATAACTTGAATATAGCTAATGATTGCACTGCTGCTAAAAACAAATTGTCGAAGACGTTTCCACTTTCTAGAAACCTCGATATTCAGACCTGTTGGAATTTTGACTTGTAATCAGTGGAAATCCAAGACGGAGTTATTTCTCCGTACATACTGTCTACACATTAGTTGAGAGCCATCCAGTTGGAGCAATGAATCTGATCATAGATTTGATTATCTTCCGGGGAACATTTGCCTTTCAGTTTCTTTCTGTCGTGGTTCGTGATGTTCGTGTCGGTTTATGGCCCTCACTTCAACTGGCCAAAGTCAATTCGAGCTGGTTAAACTGGAATTCGAGCACGCGGTCCGCAGCAGACAAACCTCAACGAACTTCAGGCAAATCGTCACCACATATACGCGAATCTGACCTATCCGAGGAGAAAATGAATATAAACTATTTGGATTGGGCAACAAACAGCAAATTGGCTACTGTACTTATGCTGACTTCAATACGCATCACATTTCATTGCACTCAGGATTGGTAAGATCGACATTTTTTGGTTTAGTTGTTTTCACCAAGCAAAAAAGGAGATTCAGTTGTTTGGTGTAGTAATATTCGAAAAATTCTCAGTAGACGATACGAATGTAAGTAAGCTGCCTAAATGTGTGTATCATTACGCGGTCGGCAATGGGACGTGTTAATTATCATCGATAACTCAATGTGCCTTAAAGGTGCATTACTGATGGTGGTTGGGCGGTTGACTGACTCGGTGTACACTATTCTTCGAGACAGGTAGTGATTGGAAAGTAGGTCGAGATGGTCAGTTCATGACATGACAAAAGTTTTGATGATCTTGGCCAAGTAGGACGTGTTAGAGTTCCGGTTTGGTGTCGACGAGACCCACCTACCAAATGGTTGGAGGCAATGATTGATATGACTAGGTGTCGCTGCCAGCGGCGTAGTTTCATTCGGGCTCCTTCTTTGTCTCCATCATTTCCGCTTATTACTTTGTTTTCGACTCTCTCACCATATGCTTCTATTCACTCCGCCCCAACTGGACGACGCTGTAGGGTGGCAACCGAAACCAGAGCACAGAAGTGCAAGGTTGGTGTTTGAACTGAATTGCGCTGTGAGGCGTTATAACAAATCACGAGTCTGAATTACATTGTTCGAGTCTCAATTTCTTCACACCCGGTCGTAGATGGCGCTATACTTTCGCCTTACTCGCTACCACACCCGTCTTATTGGGGCATTGTGTGATTCTCCTCCTCCGAGTATTAGGGTCATGGTTACAGGTTATCCTAAGTAATAAAATAGGCCTTTGTAATCACTACAGCCATGTGCAGTGTTAAACCAAAGAAAATATCATCGACTTATTTGCCTTCACGTTAGCACCCGTGGTCTGTCGATATTGAACAAAAATGCGAGGAGCTTCATTTCCGAAGTTTGTCGTAAACTGACATCCCGCCTGAATCTAATGTGGTTTACACTGCTACCTCGCATTATCATCCAATTGGGAATGACATAAGTCTAAGCATAAACATCAAAAAAAAGAATGAAAAAGGCCTTAGTAAGTAATCATGTAAACGAGGAAAATTTTCAATTACATGTACACCACGGATCACGATGCTTGACTAATTCACCAACCTTGGTGGTAGACAGTAATCCACCGTCATTCGGTTCGTTACTACACCTGACCTAATAGGGCCTTACGTGATTCTCCACTCCGATCTCAGGTTCTGGTGGCTAGTTATCTCTGTTAGGGCAGTGAGCCTTTGTGGCTGTGGGGTATACCACTTCCACTGTACTTATGCACAAACATGTAATGAAGAAGCCCTTATGTAAACGTCACAAGCTCCAACATAGATGCTTAATATATCTTTAGAAATATCTTTTACGGACCGGATAATGAAGATTTCCAACCGAATTTTACTTTGCAGCTATCTAAACTAACAAGGCTTTTTTGTTCTGTTCAGGCAACCATTAACAATGCGCTGGGTGCGTGGAATTTGATTGCCATCTAGTAGCGGCAATCTCAAAAGGAAATAATGGAGGAGAAAAGAGCATGAAAGGAATTATTCGATGAAGAAAGTTTGTGTATGCAGTAGCGCCACTAACCGAGCCATATGCCCCAACGTACGTCCCCATTGAATGGGAGGGCCTCTTGGATCCCACACAGTAAGTCTATCACGTCCTACACGGCCAAGTCTATTGTAGTGCTAGCTTGTGATTTAATGCACAAGTTGGCAAACTAAGTGCTTCAGAAGCTTGTTTAGGCGGGAGTTGTGCTTTACCCGCTCAGCGTACAGATAACGGGGGTAGGCTTCTCCAGTTTTGTGCGGAAAATCGGTTATTCCTATCTAGTACGAATTTCCGACACAGCTCGCATCGCACGGCGTCGTGGCGCTCTAAAACTACAGATACTTTGAGTCAGATTGATCATATCACAGTAAGCTACCAGTAGCGCAGTTCTGTTCAGAACTGTAGATCTTACTGTTCGGCGTACGTAGAGTCGAACCATACATTAGTTTTAATGCAATTATCTCTCCAGCTCCTTATTCATCGTCGCAAACCGTAAACTTGTTTAGCCGTGCAACGATTGACTGATGCAGAAGTCCGCACCCGTTATGAACAGAAATTATCATATGAGCCAGCATCCACGACGGACAGTAGTGTAGATGAGCATTGGGCCTATATCTAACAGGCAATGCACGTGGCAGCAGGTTTCGTTTGTAGTCCCAGATCCCATGCCCATCAAAGACACTGAATTTCGCAAGAGTCGATCGGGCTAATAGAGCAAAAACGTCAAATCTCGAACTACTTTACTTTTACTTTTACGCGAGTATCTCTTGCGAGAGGATAAGTCGGCTCCATGGATATCACAAACCATTGCTGACCACGCGCGGCGATCGAAGGCGAGCTCGGTACAGATCCTGACCCGGTCCTTTTTCCATCGCCGGACTCCATAGGCCGACCGAAGGCCTAGGAGCTCTACGTCTTTTCTGTTGTGCTGGTCCACGTTTTGAGCTGCTCACCAAGGCGACAACGCTAACCAGGGCAGGGAGCGGGGCCGTGTTTGCTTGGTTATCTCTGGCTCGGGTCGCTGAAGGGCATGACCGGACCGCTGCGGTTGTGTTGACGTAGGAGGAGAACGGAGAGCGCATCGATATCAGAGCATCGTGTCCTTACCTCTCCGCTAGATACTTTGTCGCGCCACTTGACTTTGATGATTTTCCGCATGCACCAGTGGTCGAAAACCTCCAGCCTTCTGGTATCCTCAGCTCGTAGTGGCCATGTTTCGCAGCCATAGATGAGTACGGGCCGGATGGCGGCACAGTCAACACGAACTTTGGTCGTTAAGCTGATTTCACTTCGAGTCCACAGCGTTCGTCTAATCTTCGTACCTTCAAAGTGTAAAGTGATGTTGCAAGACTGGACGTTAAGGATTCCGAGCTTGATGCTCAATGGGAAGGAACTAACAACTGTTGACCGCTTCAGTTACCTCGGAAGCAGCGTGACGACGGATGGGAACACGGTAGTAGAGGTGAACATGCGTATATCCAAGGCTCGGGCGGTGTACGCTGGACCGAAGCACTCGTGTCGGTGACCTGATATTTCACTTTTGTTGGAAGGTTGTGTAGTGTGCCGCAGTGCGTCCAGTGTTGTTGTATAGTTGCGAGACTTTGGGTCTGCGTGCAGAAGATATTCGTCGCCTTGAGGTTTTCGACCACCGATGCTTGCGTAGTATCGCTAAGATTGGATGGAATGACTGAGTAAGCAATACAGAGGTCAGAAATCGAGTATTGGGTACCACTTCAGGGAGTTCTCTATCACAGCGTATCCAGCTTAGTAGGCTTCGTTGGTTAGGGTACGTGCTACGTATGTTAGACACGCGCCTACCGTACCGTGCCCTATTCTCCGTTCCCGCTAAGGAGTGGAAGGAGCCACGTGGAGGTCAACAGATGACATGGCAACGAGGAATGAAAAAACGTATATCGAATTTAGGAAAACTAGATGCCTCGCGCCTTCGTGGTTGAGGTCCAAAAGATCCGTCAACCAGTTGGCTGGAGACACTGAAGGATATGGCTGCGAACCGTGAACAGTGGCGACTGTGTTGTCACTTTTTGTCGAATCAGAATGATTGATTGATGCGCGTTTGTACAGTTAGACAGTATATTCCGTGTGTTGGTTACTAGGGCGTTCTTTCCTCTTCCTATCTGTGTAGGTCCACTCCCTGTCCATCTTGTATATTCATACTTTCTAATTCAATGTGCAACATGGTGAGAAAGGCAGTAGTCAGTGGGGCTTGCCCTACTGTCTAATGCTCTTCGATGATGAAGTTCACTAGTTCAACTACTCATACTGTTTTCCATGTTAAGGGCTGACCACCCTTACTCATCTTCCAACGGGCACCCGCCTCAACAATCATAGCACGACGAGGAATCCTGTGGGGGGACATGCGTAACACATGTCCCAACCATCTCAGCCTGGTGAGCCTAAGTTGTTGGTCTAATGGTTTGATCGTTGAACCTCAGACTTTCCGTTGAAGCTGAGTATTGCTCACACAGTGTTCCCACTAGATCCGAGCAGTGGTACGAAGACATCGGTGTTCAAGTAGCGACATTGTTCGTATGTCCTGCACCCGCAGTGGCCATGTCTCCGAACGGTACGGAAGCACGGACCTGACTGGTGCAGCGTACACTCGGTCTTTGATAAGTAAACGGATGTCATGTGGACGCCACAGATGACTCGGATTGTCAAATGTCAAACGAGCCTTCTTTATACACAGAGACACTTCATCCGATATCCGATCACTGGATGAGATGCAGCTTCTCAGATAACAGAACTTGTCTACCACGTTTATGGTCTCTCCAGACACTGAAAGGTTTGGCGTTTGACCAACCCATTCCTGCAACAGCATAATGCCATTTGAAGATGCAAAACGCATACCGAACATTGCTACACAATCCTTCAAGCTGTCTGGAGAAGCCTTCAACTTACCTTGATCTTCACTTGGAAGAACTATGTTGTCAGCATACTCAAGGTCTGATATGTTTCCACCCGGGAAAAGTTCGATGCGGCTATGCATACCTGACGAAATTGTGTTCTCTATGCCCATGTTAACCACAAAGTTAAAGAGAAAATGAGAGAGGGTGCAACCGTGACGTACACCACTTTTCGTAGTGAACTCGGGTGAAAGATCACCGTAAGGCCGAACTGGGCTTTGGCTATTAATGCCTAGGGATTTAACGATGGGAATGAATTTCTCTAGTACACCGTTCAACAAGAGGCAGCGCGAGAGAACTGTGCGGTCGACTGAGTCGAAGGCCACTTTAAGGTTAAGAAAAACAGAGATAGTGGGCCTACGGAGGGTGTGTCTATGTTCTAAAATTTGTCGAAGGGTGAAGATGTGATCAGTAGAATCTCGACGAGGTCTAAACCCATCTTGATTGTCGAGGAGTTTCGTCAACTCCAGTAATAGTGCTGGGTCACGGTCAATTTTCAGATTACGGTTGAATGGGTCGATCGCCGTTATCAGTTCGATCGGCTGGAACGCAGTATCGGCCTCCCATATTCCTCTCCGTCTCGTTTATGCTTCGGACTTGAGCACTGCAATCAGCAACAGTAACCATGACGTCCGTAGAGCGCACGCTGCGAAGCAGTTGAGACAAATCCTGGTAGAATTCGTCTTTAGCCTCAGGAGAGCTACAGTCAATTGGGGGATTACACAGAAACGACAAACGGGCATCAGCGCTTCAGTCTGTTGCTGTTGACATGCTCAGAACCATTCAACTGGAACTGCACACATGCAAATGCTGACTGGGATCCAGTCGAGCAGTGCACGTTCACCCTTCACGCTCAGAGCGATGTCAACACCCGCGTGACCACTATCACTAGACACCGAATCACCGGACACACGAAGAGTGAAACGAGAAGCCGAGCTTGTATCTGGAGAGCGAAGTGCTAACACTGAAGTTGGGTCTTGTATGCGTTTTCCGGAGACACAACACACGTTTATGTTCAAGGTTTCAAAGGTTCTAGCTAGGGCAGTCTGTTGCCCCGTTTGGTAAAATGTGCGGACAATGAAAGCAGTTGAGTGAAGAGAACGCTTAGGTCGGATAATGGATTCTCTTTTCCCCTTGTCTGACACCCTTTCCGAGAGTCACAAATTACAGGTACGACTCATTGTGGCTACTCGTACGCATTTCGAATTGGAACGTAAAGGATGGAGAGCAGAGAGATAAGGAATGTTTCCCGATCGACCGCTGGAGACTTCTGGGTATATCATACTTCGCGGTTTCCCACACCGCAGAAGGGGTTTTTCTTTGGGAACCCCAACCGGAGTCTTTGACTCAAAAGTCTGATCGACAAGGCAGTGGGGTATTAACGGTGCACGTGAACATGACCAAAACACCCTTGAAGGAACTTCTTCTGGTCTGTCACGTGAGACTTGATTACTGTATGCGTTTTGTCTTGTCTTTGCTGGTGCTTTGTTATCGATCCACATTCCGGATTCGGTCCTCAGCCCCATGCACCTGATGCAGCAAAGGGAAAATGGAAGGGGCAGCATCCTTTGGGCTGGGGGATGCCCAGCTTGAGCGGGCGATAACCGCTTGATGAGGTGCGGTGACTTCTCCCACCGTCGAGAGAAACCCCAGGTGCTCCACTCCTACGTTCATCTAGTGGAGGTTTTTAGACCGGTAGACTGCTTCCCTCCGTGTTTATTGACTGGAGTGTCCTCTCCAGGGGCATTGTGGTTAGAACCAGATGTTGTCCATCAACGGGCTCAGAGATTAGATTTCGTCTGGCCTCTACCCATTGACCTGCCAGGCAGGTATGATTACATCTTCGGCCTAAGGAAGCCATCCTGCATAGCTCTTTGGGTCATGGAGGCACCTTAGCCATCACACTACGCCAGGGTGCAGTCTCATCGTCAGAGAGATTAACAGGGCCTTGGAATCTGAAAGTGGAATTTCATTTGAACTGGGGGTATTCAGCCTCGGTTAGTGAAATGCGACAGCTTTTCTCATTGCTAAGAGAAATCTCAAGTGCTTCGCTTCGATGTTACTTAATTGTGCAATCTCGACCTACATACTGCTTCTTACAGAACCGATTGGTGCCCATTTTATGGTTCTATGAAGAAACCGAATTGTTTCTGTTCTTCTACTGTTAATCTGTCTATCCAGCTTGTATGTCAGTTTCACGGAAACTATTCTGTCTAACGTTTTGATTGACGAATACAGAACAGTCAGTATACCGTGTCTAGGTGCAATCTCATGGTGATGGCTATAGGTAGTCTACTGTAATGTCTACTGTACGCTTTATCACAGTTACAGGTACATAGAAGCACAAATGTTTTTTCCCCAGATTTGTTAGTTTTTGTTGTAATCTTTTAGAAAAACCTACCTCGCGGTTCACTGTTGATTCAGAATTTAGAAAACCTATGCACGTTGGAGTCTATTGATCACAGTTTCCACACTGTTTTGCGGTGTTGTGCACTGACAGCCACCAAGGTTCTGTCTACCTTAGTGAATAACAAACACCGATGCGGGCTCTCCAAGGCAATACATGTCTGAATTACATTGGGATTGTCCATTTTCGCCAGTGATTTATCTCGACCCTGTAGCAATCTGTTTGCTGATGTTTGCGAATATCCTGTTCCATTCTGGATAAACCTTGAGGAGTGTATCGTACATTGTATCAAGATGTAATCATATGAGAGAAGCTGAAACCACTTCGCACATGGCTTGATTTATGCGTCCTCTAAATTAAAATTTGGCTGTGGCTGAGTTTGCTTTTTTCCACAAGTATTCCTCCCCATTCATTCCATCTGTTTCATCCAGCATCCGTGTCCGATTGCACAGTAGCCGTATATGTGGCAAACTGCTGTCGACTTCGGGAGATGCGGGGTGCCAGTTTGACGATCGTGAGGATGAGGACGATAATGATAGTGTTAACAACGTGGAGGAGGAAGGGGTTTATGTTTGCGAAACCGAAGGCCAGGCGCGTGGTAGTTTCGCACGAGGTGGAGGTATGCTTCTGAGTCATACAAGACTCTATTCCCATGTGGAACTGGTGTACTATCGATGTGTGAAGCCGAACCTTGGTCCCGGTCATCGGCGAGTTCGGGACGAGGAATGTCGATGGAAACTGAAATCAACTTGCATTCAATTGTACGGTGTTCGATTGAGCCTGATGGAAGGTTAGCCTTGATTTTACATTTTTATTCGTCTTCATGGTGCCATAGGTTCGGATGCTGTTGGAAGCGAGGTTGTATATCAGTCATCTAGACTGTTTGAACTCCTTTTCCTTCCAATATTCCAGCTGGAATCGCCGGCATATCTGTGATTTCT
This sequence comes from Fasciola hepatica, assembly GCA_948099385.1. NCBI lineage: Eukaryota > Metazoa > Platyhelminthes > Trematoda > Plagiorchiida > Fasciolidae > Fasciola > Fasciola hepatica. The sequence continues at coordinate 2,052,740 of CANUEZ040000180.1, read as the reverse complement.
GTGGTGGCGATGTTGATATCAAGTACACCGGTGCGCGTGATAACGTCAGCCGGATTGATGAGCTGGGCTTCTCCCAACTTCTGTTACACCGCGTAGCCTCTCCTCCGTGTGCTTCGGGATACTTAGCTTAAGAAGGAATTGTAATAAGAGGTTTTTCAATGTAATTGTAGATAGAACGACTGTCTTTTGTGTTCGCACCTAATTTTTAGTGCACTCAAATGGTAATCTAGTTTGTTCTTGGCGTATACCGTTTTTGCGGAGTTGGGACCCAGTACCTTAGTGTATTCCATTGTGCTGAGGACTCCAGTAAGTTAACAAACTCGTATTTCAGCCAACAAGGAGGGAAATTGATTACCACCACTTTGAAATAAGCACCGAAAATACTGAAGAAAAGTAGCTGGTTCATCCACCGATGTTCATGCGAACTTCCTCTGTGACTTTCATCTTGTCAATCAGAATACCCGCTAAGTAAGACAATGTAGAATTGCGATAGATATTTTTACGGGAAGGCATGAATCGAAATCCATAACTTGCAGAGGGATTTGCACGGCATGTAGACACGTCATGATGCAGGGAATGTATGGGGTCCGCAAGAATTTTCATGACGAATTTTTCCCAGACTATAATGCGTAGGTCGCATTTTTTGGAGATAATAGAGCCTATGGGAATCAAAGAAACACGATTGATCATGGCCAATCCGCGGTGTAATGTGTGAGAATATTTCTTAAGTAGATCAGAAAGGATTACGGCAGAGTAGTGCACTAAGGTTGGGAGAATATATTGATAGATAAACTGAATAATAACGGCGTTTGTCTGGCACCAACCTGCCTTAGCCTTTTTTATTACATGCGCATGAGTGCAGTGGAAGGGGCATGTTCCCCATAGCAACGAAGGTCCACTGCACTATCACGGATAAACGGCAACCAAACCCTGAGACTTGGTGTGGTGGACCACACAAGGTCACAATACAGATTTTAAAAGACAATCTACGTAGTTTTTATAAAGTTCAGAATACGGGAAGACCACAATTTCAGCGTCTAAATATTTTACCGAATCAGCTCGGGAAACGGAGACAGCGTTTGTGATCAATTACTCTCTGGGATAAGAGAAGCGTAAAACGGAAACACATTTGTAGGTGTTGAGATATAGGCCAGAATCAGACAAAAGTTCTGACTGTTACAGAAGTTCTCGGAAAAAGAGGTCATTTCAAGTTAGTTGAAGATGGACTGACACAGCACCGCGTTATCAATACACTTAAAAGGTCGTGCAGGTGGTGCAGTGGACAGTTCGCTAAGTATGTGGTCAGAGCAGTCCCAATCACGTCACATTCACTCCGCCCATAAAGATTTCAAGCATGGTAACTAAGACTAACGTGTTGATGGCTGTTTTTATGAGCGCACGAACATTTTGAGGGTATGCATAATGCAAGAGGACTTGGTGCGTGCTCAGAAAAAGTTTGGTTCATGCGTTTTCGTTTCTAGGACGCTTAGGTCGAACCCTTTGTTGGAATAAGTAGATTTCATCTAGTGAAGTTTGCTGATGGATTTCTCCGATTGTTTGTACCACTCCCGAAATGACAGATGGGTCTGATACTGATGCAAGAGAGGGAATCTCGTTAACAAGATGGTCAACCAGATTTGGTTCCGTCTCACTTTATCAGATTTGGAGTTGGTTCTTAATGGGCTATTCAGCAGCGGGCGTGATTAGTCGTAGAGATATTGTATACTGTCGACCGTCGGTGAAAAGAATCGGGGCATAACCTCGATTGATGGATCAAATTTGGGGGGGGGGGGTTGGTTGGTTCTACGAAAAGACATTCTGTCCAAGTTCAGCAACTGACTAAGCAGTGACGTACTGGTTGTGGCTTTCCGGTTGCATTTCGACATTCTTTCATGAGGGATAGAGTTTGTCGCCGCGCATATTTGAGACCGAAATGAAGATCATCGGAAAGAACTACTTCTCATTGTTGAATGGTTAAATTTCGAGATCAGAGCGCTAGAGAATTGACTTTCCAAATGCTGCTGTTCAGGTGTTCCATTTTACCATTATACCGAGAATTGTATTGCAACTAGTGACAATACCTTTAGTGCGAAGTCGGTTCTTAAGTTCGTCAGACATGACCGAGGTGCGGCGGTCAGAATGTACGTAGCCAGCATGTTAAAGACAGAAGATAGACAAACAGTCGATTACAATGGTGGTTGATGTGTCTGGACATGAATAAGCAAAAGGCAAGCTAGAAAATTCATCAGTAGTTGTAAGGAAGAATCTATCCATTGACTTTGATGCTTAAGCGTTCTACTGGCTGTGTAGCTCTGAATAGGGTTATATTTGTATATAATATGATTCATCATGCAGCTTGGACGCTCAACTCACCATTGAAAACCATGGAAGCACTGTACAGCTGTTTCATCCTTGTTGGGAATCATCAGCAGTGCACATCCACCGAGCCCCCACGGGGACTCGAACCCGGGGTGAACGATTGTGAATCGAACACCTTAACCACAAGGCTATCCGGGTTGGCTCTCAACGGTTTGTTGAACATCTACGCTACATGATATAGCACCCTTCCGTCACTGGCTTTTGAACGGTAACAACCCGCTTCCCACACAGCGATCGACTCCTATGATGGATGACTTCTCTGTAGGGGCCTAAGTACAACAAAGGCATTCCGTTATGAACAACCTACAGAGCTTGGTTACTATTTGCAATTGAGTAGTAGGAGATTAGATTTGTATATAATATGATTCATCATGCAGCTTGAACACTCAACTCACCATTGAAAACCATGGAAGCCCTGTACAGCTGTTTCATCCTTGTTCGGAATCATCAGCAGTGCACAAACCGTTGAGAGCCAACCCGGATAGCCTTGCGGTTAAGGTGTTCGATTCACAATCGTTCACCCCGGGTTCGAGTCCCCGTGGGGGCTCGGTGGATGTGCACTGCTGATGATTCCCAACAAGGATGAAACAGCTGTACAGTGCTTCCGTGGTTTTCAATGGTGAGTTGAGCGTTCAAGCTGCATGATGAATCATATTATATACAAATCTAATCTCCTACTACTGAATTGCAAAGGGTTATATTTGTCGGAAAATTCCCAGTGAACACATTTGGAGAACACAGTTTGGCGAACAAGCTCGTTTTCAGTGATTCTTAATCATGCCTTTGCATCACAGCATATTATGACAAGTCAAAGGGTTGAACCAATTAGATAAGTGGGAAGTTATAAAAATTAATATTGAAAGGGGATTGGGGGTGGGAAAGAAAACAATTTTAATCCGGGCTTAAATCAAAACCGGGTGTGTATTGTTTTTCTCGTGTGTTTTCAGTTTTCATCTGGTCTGTGACCTGTTGTAGGATGGAGGGAGGGCCAGGGAAGCTTAAGGGCACATACAAATTGTTTTTGAGTATATAGAGGGGGGGGGGGGTGATTATGGAGGCGGATGCTGACGGCCTCAGCTGTGGCCAGCATGCGACACTTTGCCGGTCTTGATTGCCGACCCCGAACCTTATACAGCGCACGGAAGGCCTCAGCCACGTTTACTGCTTGATTAATCTGGGCAAGGTGTGAAACGACAGCGCTGGTGAGTGACTTAACTGCTCCAGTGTTCAACCATGCAGGGTGGTGTTCGCGGATGCGTTCAGACAAACGCCTGGTCGTGCGGCCGATATACGTTGTTCCACAGGAACAAGTGAATGACTAAACACAAAATGAGGCTGCAGAATCAGGTACTTTATCTTTCAACCGCAAAAGCACTACCGGCTGGGATTCGAACAAAACCCGGAGCTTAGCTGCGTAGAACGTTTTGCTGATTACCCCTGACAATCTTCTCTGCACAATCTCTGCCAACGTATCACCCTTGAATGGCAAAGAGATGTATATCGGCTTTCTTTCCATCCCAAACTTCCTTGGGGTTTCCACTTTAACTCGCACTATCTTCTCAACTAGCCGGTCCGGGTAGCCGTTTTGGGCGAAGTTTGTTCGCACCATTTGCAGTTTTTCTTCGACGGTATCCTCCGAACATATTTTTCTTGCCCTGTTTGTGAGGCATCGAATTGGGTTCTTTTTAATCTTTAGAGGCACAAAGCTGTGGAAGTGAATGTATTGCCCATTCCACGTCGCCTTTCTGTGTACCGACCGGCTGATTGAGCCGTCTTCACGGCGACTCATTCGAACGTCAAGGAAGGCGATTATATTGTCTGACTCTGTTTCTGTTGTTAAATGTAAGTTTGTATGAGCTGAGTTAAAGCTGTCTAACAGTTGGCTTATGTGGTTTGATGAATTTATAACACAGGGTTATATTTAGTTGATTGTAGGAAACGAGGTTTAATTTTGGCACTGATGGAGCATAGAGATGCGACGTAGATGGTTGAATGAACTGAACTTATGGGGCTTTCGGCGGTGACTAATGCCACTTCTTTAGTCGAAAACCGGTGATGGTCGAGTGGTCTAGAGCATTTGCTCACCACCTCGGATGTCGGAGTTTCGAATCCCGACCATCACCGGTTACTTTGGTGGTAGCCAGTAATCCACTGTCGTCCGGGTCGTTACCGCTTCTGACCTGTTGGGACCCTATATCCTAAGGATCTGATGGCCAATTATCTCTAAAGAGGCAGTGAGCCCTTGTGGCTGTCGCATGCTTTCAATGCACTCACGCTAACAGCATGTAATAAAAAAGAAACGGTGGGTTACGGGTGCTGACAGAACGCATCATTCTGATGACACCCTTGTGACAAAAGGATTCGTGAAGTTCTCTCTGACCGAAGTTCATTGAATGTGTGATCATGGGTATGAAACAATGGTACGTGTGCAAGATCAATAAACGGCATGGGAAACAGTGCGAGAGGTGAGCAGGAATCACGTACATAGATAACTACACAGATCAAACGGACGTGGAAGCAGCAGGAAGAACAACGGGAAAGAAAGATTGCGTAAGCGATAATAGCAGTTAGGCTCCAGGCAACGTTGACGACCGTACGGTTAGATAAGGTCAACATATGGACCGAACATAGGTATGAATTAAAGGAATAGGAGACATGGAAATACGGGCTAGTAAACATACCACAGAGTATGGACGAGCACCCGGTACTCGGGGGTGGAGGTAAATCGGGTCAAAGTTCATTCCACTTGATCCAGGTAACTGGGTCAAAGGAAAGCATAATCAGTGGTGGAGATGGCTCCCAGGAATAAGCGGAAAGGTCCTCACGGAGAGCACAGATCTGATAACCCAAATTTGGTTCCTAGTGGGAATTTTCATAATCAAAAAGGAGACTTTTACATGCCTGCTGCGCGATCTTGTATCTTCGTGTAAGGAGACGGAATTAGTCCTTCAAAGGTTTCAGCCTCTCCAGATCAGGTCTGATAACATTTTTCGGCACTTTGAATCCCAGAAGATCGAGATGCCGTGTACGGACTATGCTATGAACTCGATAAACTTCACACCACGCTTCTAGGGGACTGCTAGGAACTTTTGCAAATTCTGGTTTTGTTCCTTGGTAGCGGTTCCGCAGATGACCAGATTGATCACGTAGGTGAAACTTCCATGAAGTAGTTCTTTGATGATTATCTGATCAATTGCTCGTTGAAACCAAGCAACTCCGTTTGCCACTGAAAATGGGATACGAAAAAACTGATGGAGTTTGCCGCAAGTTTCAAGTACGGTGTGATGTTTTTCACTTGTCTCGACTAGTTTTTGATGTTAGGCACTCTTCGAATCGAATGTACTGTACACGTCATAACGCGAGATTTTTTGTGCACATGGACGGGGATGTGTGTCTAACTGTAGTCAATTACTGGTCTTCTCTTGTGACGTTTATTCGTAACAATGAGAGACTAAACTCTCCAGGGAGACTCCGACGGTTCTGTGGTGCCAGAAGATAACAACTTCTGGATTTCGCACTCGATAAACATGGTATCTTGTCAACAATGGCGTTTCCGTTTAGTAGCATTTGGACTTCAATCAAGAAAAGGTTTTTAAAATGGAATTGTGGTTCGATTCTAGCTACAAGGAGGTCACAAAGAGAAAATTCAGATTCCGATCAAATAAACTTAATTTCACCGCATTTTTATAATCGGAGAAAATCATGACCAGGCAAAATATCGGTGGATAAATCAGACACATCAGAAAGTTTAATGGGTTCATGAGAATTGCTTTTGAATTAAAGGGATACGTGAAAATGACCGTGAGTAGAACTTGACAAACTGGTGGAAGCTATGGTGATCGCTTGTTAAGATGCGATGATGTACTAACCGTACTTTTCGACCATAATCTTCGTGATGTAGCTCTCTGAACTGTTAGTGTCAATAAGTGCGTGGAAATTGATCCCGTTCACAGTGATACGAATGACAGTACTTAAGAGACGATGGGGAACGGTTGCATCGGTGATGAATGAAAGTAAGGGATCCTTAGATGGTGTGATGTACCCCGAAGGTAAGGGTTGGCTGATGCTGGAGGCTAGGCGAACACGCTGGAAATGGCCCTTATTTCCACAGCCCTCGCATGAACCTATTGATGTACATTTGATTCTCCCATGTTGGATTAATCCAGAGAAGTAACAGGCGAAGTAACCAACAGCTGAAACGGAACCCTCAGTATCATGTGAATTCACCGGAGAAGACAGACTCTTCGTCTGTAGGAACAAGACATGTGTAGATTAATCGTATGACATCGAATACTTCTGTGCAGGTTCGATTTACCTAGTATGGCTATCGCCGGATATGGGATCAAGTTGCTCCTCTTCTAGCAATCCTTACCTGATTCAATTACAGGCAAACCCACCGATGAATGAATGTCGAATGAATTTGTCGCAGTATTCTTCCGCGGTTACTGTTTTGAAATCGCAGTGGACAGCAGGGGTTTTAGTTTCTGGAGGAATTGATCGGGCGTCTGCTCATGTTTTTGCCTGGTAGTGGATAGCTTGTCACGTGAGAGAATGACGTTGTTGTATCCAAAGGTTTTGAAGGGTCACGATGGCGGTATTATTGGCTGTGTGTTCGGCTATGCGTTTGTAAACTGACGCAGTGACATAATTTGTGGGAGTACCAAGCTTATCGTTAGCCACAGATGCAACGGAAAACGTTGAACGTTTTCCTCCACTGCGTCTATTGGTCTACAGCACCTGACTAGTGGGGATCTGCTTTTAAATAGTCTGATTGTAGAATTCGATCCCTATTTGACGAGTTGAGTAAACTAGTAATCAGCAAACACACGGATAATAACAGAAGTCTTCAGTATTATAGAACCCGAAGTTGGGCTTTAATCAACTTGTGACAAAGCCATCATTAAAACGTAAATCGACATGAGTCAATATGTAAGAGAACAATCATGGGTGCGTAACCACGTAAAATACAGTTTCAGTCACACTGCATGTATATAAGTTAACCGGCGGCTCTCAGTGTGCATCGTAAGCACTAGTAAAATCACCTTGCACTGGATGACGGGACGTCGTCACAGGTTTTAATCTTGACACCACCGAGTCTACTGATGATTGGCCTCTTTTAGGTGGCACATCATACCAAACCGCACCCGAGTTGATTTTGCAGTCAGAGGCTGGTGTGACAGATTTCTGGCTTTGTTTGCCTTCCTATCCATTTGACTATTCCCTATCATATTAACTAATTATTTTAACACTTAACTACTAGTAGCTCGTCGTTTTGGTTTTCCTTTTCTCTTCGAACAGAACTGCTTGAATTACTCAAGCAGCGCTTGAACATTCCAGAACATGGACCATCCGCAGTATCTGGTATGGCTTTCTCCCCACCCCTGAGGTCAGCCTCGTTTCATCAGAGTCGAGCGAGTGATTCATTTACTGCAAAAGCTGTAGCCCTGCATTCACCCTGCGGGACCACCTCCTCCCGTGATCGAGTCAGTTCGACGGTCGGCAGCAGCACCAAATTGCACATTTGCCTGTCTATACTTCCACTGAGACAGATGACCAACAGTCGCTCTGGCGGCTCACAGAATCCGGATTGTGAGGTCGAGGATATCGGCCTTCGATTCGAATTGATACGGTCCGTGTTCCGACGGTTAGTATTGTTTTTTCTCCCCCATCATGAGAACTGATGGATTTATTGAACTCAACTGCTTTCCACGTGTGCGTGTGTACGCGCAGCTTGGGGCAAGCGATGGATGTGTACCATAAGGTGGGAAACTCCATCTCCATCAGGCTGCTGTCTCATCTGAACACACCTGTCGGACGTTTCTAATCAGGATCGTTTTTATTCCTGAATTTCAGTGTAATATAGTCGGCGTGTGAGAACACAGTTAGTTCGGGATGAATGTGGACATCGCGGAATGTAATAGTTACCTAACTCGCCGTATTCGACTTTAGCTTGTCAGAAGGCAGTGAATGAATCGAACAAATTACACTGTTTCCAAATACGGGATTTGTCATAAGCATATTTTTTGGAATCCAGCTGAAGAGAGAATCGACTGTTCTTAACGGGTTAAAACAATTTTCAGTTTGATAAAAGCACAGATTGTGGGTTTCCAGTATTCCAGAACAAACGGGAACTTGAACAGCGTGTTCGTGCTGTCTTCATTCTTTGCATATGCATGAGTACAATGACCGTAAAGGCTTATCTACTTGAGGAGAACTGACGAAATTGGCCGTCACAATGGACCACACACACGAACACATATACGTACACACATATACATAAATGCACACACACACTCACCCACGCCCCTTCCCACACAACCACAGACGGGTTCGATAGATCAGCTGCGTACGGGATCGCTTACGGACAAACGTTTGTGTCCTGAGAAGACAGAAAACAAGCTGATGCTCTTAAAAACACTACATGGGAATGGTTATCCGGATCGGTTTATTGGAAAAAATATCATTCGAAGGGTTGCTAAAATCACCGAAGAAACTTTAAAGAAGAAAGACTCCTTCATCAGTTTGCCATTTAAAGGTGATGCAGTGAGTGAAATCTTAAACCGACGACTGAGGAGAGAAATTCGACACGTTCAGTGCCGCTATCCACCGCTGTGTTTCGAGGTGCTCCTCTGATCCAGATTCATAACAAGGATAAACTGTCAATGTTAACCTCATCAATGGTTGTATACTCTTTCAGTTGTGTTTGTGACGTGTCATATGTAGGTCGGCAGCTATTCACTCGGATCAAAGAGCACCACCTACGCTGGGTAAGCCAAGAGCAGACCGGATCGATAGACAGCGCAATCTTAACACACCTAATTAACACCGGACATCAGTTGAATCCAGGCACGGCTTTTAAAGTTGTGTATCACGTCCCTCCCCCTTCAAACAAATGCAAGGGTGTTCAGTTGGGCCCTAGCGGTAGCTGAGGCAATTGGAATCAGGAAGCTGACCTTTGCGCTCAAAAGCACTTGGCCCAGGCCTTTCAACTTCCGTGGCCCAGGATCGACCGAGGCCGAATGAATTTGTCGTCCCGTCACTCAGAGGGCTTAAGTTAGATCAACCAATCACATGACAAGGTCAGTTTGACTGTTGGCAAACCCCTGACCATGACTGGTGTTTATTGCAAATCTGTCTACTATAGTACACCTGTAAGTGCGAATGAACTGTTATTTGAGACGATCAGAAATTCGTTCTAAATCGATATGGGTATTGCATTGTAGTAAGGACTTCCGTAAGGTAAACTCATATATCTGTAAAGAAAACAGAGGTAAACCTATAACTCACTTTGAAATGAGCTCATGAAAATTTACACGGGGTGGGAGGAGAGAGTGTACGTGTGAGTATTGGTCCAGCCACCGAGGTTCATACGAAGTTCCTCTGTGAATTTCACCCAGCTAACCAGAACACATTCGGAATAAAGCAATGTAGAGTTGCGGTAGCTATTTATGCGGGAGGGGATGAGTCAATTGTGAATCTGTCTTGAGAAAGGTTACCCGCAGTAACCGAAACGTCAACTATCTTCCATCATTTCCAATGCCGCTGCGTTACGCCGAATATCAAGAGCATACATCTGAGGTATGAAATTCGAATTCCGCCACCCCAAGTTTCAGAGCCGTGGTTGTCGGTTCCCCTATCCAATTAAGCGTTCCGTTATGGCTGCGGGGCATGTTTCTTCCATAGATATCATTTAAAAGAGTAAAGTTGAGTTTTTCCGAGCCCGTTGCTGAGTTCAGGTATCCTCTTAAGAAAAATAAACGCAAGTAATTCTTCTCTACGCACTTTATCAGCCGTTGTTTAGGATTAAACTCGTATTTTACCTGTTATTTCCTGTGCGGCATTAAGATCGTTTTATGGTGCATTCCGTTCTTCGGCCTGCGGTCATATATCACTTCACATTTTTGTCTGGAGATCTACCGCAACCTTCGTTAAGCTGAAATCAGATGTTTTCGATACTCAGTCGTTGTTACGCGCCACACGTTTTTTTTCTGTCGTCCCTCTTTTAACGGTTTATAGAAGCCTACAGTTGAAATTTCAAACTCTTCTAATCACCGGAGTCCTTACACATCCTCGTCGCCGTGCGCCGACGCCGACTCCGTCGCGTTCTGGTTCTTTCAGTTCGAATACTTCTGATGGCATACGATCCCCACACTATGCTGCGTCGGGATCTGCTAGCCTAAATGAACTCCCATCTGCCCGCCATCACTTCTGTCCCACTGCAAAAATGTTCAGTTCCCCAGAATTGGACCACTGTGCAGCAGATGATGCCGTATATACTTGGTCTTTTCCGGCCTCGTCCAGCGATCTGGACGTGGATTCGGACAGTATGAAAAATGCGCGCAGGACCGAGTCCTCCACACTCCCTGAAAGCACATTCTGGGTTCGAATAAAACTCAACCAGTTACGCTTGATCAACGGTTGGGATGATATACGTAACGTTTGTGCTCTGGATTGCCGTCTGAACTCTGTCGTGCTGGATGCTTGCGTGAGTTTCTACTATTATTTCGCCCTGATCCCATATATTTTTTTGAGGGGTTTGTTAGACGCTGAGCTCGTGTTAATTTTATTGTTCTTTAAAGAATGATAGACTTAGTTTCATTGGCGTGTGAAAAAGCCCGAAGCAAGATCATCTGACTGCGATTGGAGGAGCTGTTCATGACGCAGAAGCGACTCCTGTCTAGGCATAGTCCAAACACATCTGTCATTATTAAGTTATGATCCGAGTTTTTTTTCGTTGTCAGCACTCAGCTGATGCATTCATTCACATGTCTGATTCACGAGGTCTGTGTTTGTTGTTTGGTGGTTGATTGATCCATTGGCGCCCAGAATGTTATAATGTCCGATTTATTAGATCCTTGTATGGTTCTCGATTCCAACACTCGTGGTCATGGTTACTGATTTTTTCTGATGATTCAGTAGGTCCTAGTGGTTATGCCATATGACACTTGCACTATGCAGAGTCGTGCGTACGTATAAAATGAAACTCATTGTACCGATTTCGGGTTTGTTTGTCTCACTGGTTGTCTGTCCATTATTGAGGTTTCTTATTATTTTTGCGCATGAACGGTGGAAGGAGTATACCTCATTGCCTCAAAGGCGTACTTCACTAATAGAGGTAACCGGAAACCAGAACCCAGAGACTTTGAGTGGGAACCACACAAAGTCCCAATAGGTCAGGTGTGGTAACGAGTCGGACAACGGTGGATCAATATTCACCACCAAGGTGACCGGCGGTAGCGGGATTCAAATTGGTGCCATCGGAGATCGTAAGCAAACGTTCTAAACCACTCGACAACCACCGGTCTAAATTACGAATGTGTTGTATTTTACTTTCTCTGCCCCGTTTTTTCTTCTGGCTGGGTTTTTCTGGATACTGGTCGTCAAAGTGAAACATTGTCACAAAAATATTTGTGTACACGGTTTTCTCTGGAACATTTTACTCATCTTTGTAAGCACATGCTTCAACCAATCGTCTACAAAAAAACATTTCACCGTTCCATGTCATTTGCATCACAAGCAATAGAAGATTTGTATGGTACGCGGAGGTCGGGAGACGACATGTCATCGCCTATACACAAGGTGCGCAATTCGTCGATCTCGATCAACAAGGGCGTCGACTTGAAACCCGTGTTTCTAAAAAGGGTCGACTTTACGCTGCAACACTTAGGCTGGTTTTTCTGTATGATTCAGAAACATAACCACTGTGATTGGAGGATATACGAAGACTGCCCGCATTTGAGCATCAATGTCTTGGCAGCATTGCTGGAATCTAGTGGGAACACTATGAACAATACCAAGTGTTAGGCACACGGGACGAATCATCAGATTATACGCACACTTTTTTTAATCGAATTGATACTACTATGTATGGTTCTCTTCTGACTCTTTTCATACTCTTTTTTCACAATTTTTGCTCGAGGATTCCGCTGAGAGATAGCCACCAAGACCGCCATTAATGGCACTGGAATGATGGTATGCGCAGATGCTAGTTACTGGTTATCACCATCTAAGACTTTTTCTTTTCCACACAGACAGGATTGCAGAGTAGGGAAGACATACCTCATAGTAAGAAATATCCACTGCACCGTCAGATAGAATCCTAAGCCATTACCCTGAGGTTTAGAATGCACAACCACATAATATCTCACTAGTTCAGACTTGATAATGATACGGTTGACAGCGAGATGCTGTCTTTCCAATAGAGCCACCGGGTGCGCGGTTTGAACCTGATGCCTCAGAATTGATGTATGCATACCTGTCGACCAAGGGTATACAGTGAAATCGGTTACCTGTGTGTAAGCATTCCCATGTTAACAACTTATCTTGAAATGTGGTCTCTTTCGTCTCCTCCTTTTCATTCATTAGATTCTTTTTCATTACCTTTGTCGTCTTGGGAACGATCATTTTCACATGAAAATGATAAAATTGTTGAGGGTTTGCAACTAGAAATGCAAGAAATTCTTCGGGATGCATTGTTTAAACCAATTTTTGTCTTGGTTTGTGATGGGATAGGTTTAATCTAATCTCTAATGTAAAGTTGGCAATATTTTTATGACCCCAGGAATTTCTAGATTCTGATTTTTGTTTCCTCGTTCTCCTAAGAATGCGTATTATTTTACGTCATAACAGTTTATCGAGGAAATACGTTTAGACTGACATTCTTCGTGATCCACACCCACGTAGCGGCGAACCACCGATTGTTTTCTCAACGGTACGATTGGGACGTCCCGACTCATGTGCATTCACAGCCCAGTCGAATTGCATTTCTTCACAGAACTGATAGACATTATTATGGCCACATGTTCATGGCTAGCTGAACAACGATCTCACACATTATTCCGATTGGGTTCCGTCCCGCTGGATCGTCGGAGATTTTCTTCCGTTCCAGTTTGGCCCAGCGCCTCGGGCACAACCGCATCGACCGAACAGCACAAAATCTGGTGCCCAAGTCATGAGCAGAGTAGTATTGGCGCGGAAACGTGGTCTTTGTCACGGCGACTAATATCGCAAACACAAAGAGCAACATCATCCTGCATGCCCGTACCAATCTCCTTTCCTTCGGTTCCCCGGACTGTAACTGATACAGAAGTAAGCCAGTGCGCGGCCTTGTTCTTCCTGTCTGCGCGTTGTTTTATTATTCTAACTTTTGTGTATATTTTTGAGTTGCATTTGATCCCGTTTTTTATTCCATACTTCCTCATGAGTACTGTGAAAGGGACATGCCGATGATCCCTGAGACCCATTGCATTGTTAGGGGCGACCGGCAACTGTAACTTTCGAACTTGAGGTGAAGAATCACAACAACAGGCAACATCGAAATTCAGAGCGCAAACACACGACATATTACAATCTATGGATAGAGCTCGCTATGCGTGGTTGTATTACACCGACGTAAAGATTGTCTGACGGGTGTCTTTGCACTGAATGTTTTGTATCCGCATGGTCTGTTCTGTTTTGTTCAGACAACCACTAACCATGCACTGGGTGCGGTGGCTTTGATTGCTATCTCCTGGCAGCAATCTCAAAAGGAAATAATGAATAAGAAAACAGTATGGAGGAAGTAAAAGAACTACATTAGTGGAATTAAGTCGATGAAGAACGTTTGTGGATGCAAAAGCGCCACTGATCGCGGCATCTAGCCATATCTTACCAGTGAGTGAGAGGGTCTCTTGGACCCCACCCAGGAAGTCTAACGCGCCCTTCATGGCCAAGTCCACTAGTTAGGCTTTTCATACCTTTCTTCCATGTCAAGAGCTAACCACCCTTACTCATCTTCCAACGGGCACCTGCCTCAACAATCATAGCACGACGAGGAATCCTGTGGGGGGACATGCGTAACACATGTCCCAACCATCTCAGCCTGGTGAGCTTAAGTGTTTGATCTAATGATTTGATCGTTGAACCTCAGACTTTCCGCTGAAGCTGAGTATTGCTCACACAATGTTCTCACTAGATCCGAGCAATGGTACGAAGACATCGGTGTTCAAGTAGCGACAATGTTCGTATGTCCTGCACCCGCAGTGGCCATGTCTCCGAACGGTACGGAAGCACGGACCTGACTGGTGCAGCGTACACTCGGTCTTTGATAAGTAAACGGATGTCATGTGGACGCCACAGATGACTCGGATTGTCAAATGTCAAACGAGCCTTCTTTATACACAGAGACACTTCATCCGATATTCGATCACTGGATGAGATGCAGCTTCTCAGATAACAGAACTTGTCTACCACGTTTATGGTCTCTCCAGACACTGAAAGGTTTGGCGTTTGACCAACCCATTCCTGCAACAGCATTATGCACTTTGAAGATGCAAAACGCATACCGAACATTGCTACACAATCCTTCAAGCTGTCTGGAGAAGCCTTCAACTTACCTTGATCTTCACTTGGAAGAACTATGTTGTCAGCATACTCAAGGTCTGATATGTTTCCACCCGGGAAAAGTTCGATGCGGCTATGCATAACTGACGAAATTGCGTTCTCTATGCCCATGTTAACCACAAAGTTAAAGAGAAAATGAGAGAGGGTGCAACCGTGACGTACACCACTTTTCGTAGTGAACTCGGGTGAAAGATCACCGTAAGGCCGAACTGGGCTTTGGCTATTAATGTCTAGGGATTTAACGATGGGAATGAATTTCTCTGGTACACCGTTCAACAAGAGGCAGCGCGAGAGAACTGTGCGGTCGACTGAGTCGAAGGCCACTTTAAGGTTAAGAAAAACGGAGATAGTGGGCCTACGGAGGGTGTGTCTATGTTCTAAAATTTGTCGAAGAGTGAAGATGTGATCAGTAGAATCTCGACGAGGTCTAAACCCATCTTGATTGTCGCGCGTGCAATGTTTGCGAGCTTTAGATAAGCGGTGGAGAATAATACCAGCGAGCAGTTTGGATGTGATGCTAACCAGGCCTACTTCCCTGTGATATTCACAGGAGGACCTGTTGCTTTTCTTGTAAATCGGTACGGTTGTTGGTTCACGCAAACTATTTGGAATTTGTTCCTTCTCCCATACGAAACCGAGGAGTTTCGTCAACTCCAGTAAAAGTGCTGAGTCACGGTCTGGGAAAACAGACGGAGGCAACCCATCCAGTCCGACGGCCTTTTGTGATTTAATATATCTTTTCTCACGAAGAATCTCCGTTTCTGACAGAGGACTGGTGTCTGCAGCAAGACGTGTACCCATTGCGCTAGTGGGCATTCCTCAAGAGGATAATGGCCAAATAAACTGCATCTCGGAATGCCCGCCCAGCATATTAGACGACGCTGCTGAGTTTAAATCAGGGAGCCGTTCGCCTTTTCGATCAATTCACTATCGTCTGGTTTACGTGGACCGGTTATCTGATCAGACGGAAAAGGTTGCGGCTGTTGCGAATCGCCGCAGCCTCTTCCATCTACCTACACTTCGCAGTCCCTCACAGCTGACGGCCATTTCTCAGGCTCCGAGTTGGTTGGTGTTTAAGGCATCTCGGTGCCTCATCATATCTGGAATCTGGAGGAATCGTTCTGTGCACATCTAACAACGTAACTGAGGATGCAGATATCCAGCGTTTTTGTGTGTCTAGTTGTTGGTCCTTGGTAGCATGAGCGGCGGCGCGTGGAGCCTGTTTGATCTCTGTCCATCGCTGTTCAGGATCCTGGACATTTGGCTGGATCGATAACCTTGTTGATAATTATGTTCGGAAAGCAGATCGTTGGTCATCGTCCAGTAGCAGCTGCGGTGGACGGCTTGCTTTTGCGTTTCTTCGGCCACCGACGAGGCGCAAGCTGGAGCGCGCGCGGATAAGAGCATGATCAGTGTCTACAGACGTGGACGAAAATGGTCGACAGTGTTGAATTGATCCGCGCCAGTGGTAACCGACAGCAACATGGTTGATCTGAGTCCAGCGTTGTGAAGGTGCACGAGGACGTCAGGTTAGCTGGTTTCAACATCACCTGTGATAAATTAGTCATGCCTAGATATTTTTCGTTTACTCCCGGGCCTCTTTTTATGCACGCGGAACAAATCTTTGGAGGAAACAGCAAGATTCATCAAGCTTAGTTGTGTAGTGGATGTGTTGTGCATGCCCATAAGTAGGATCTTTAGGCGCGGGACGTTTGCTTTGGCTGGCAGCTTTCAAAAGTTGATCAAAAATGGCCAACGCATGACGTGGAAAAAAGTACGGAAGTTTTACCAGTGGACTTGGTAGTGTCGAGTTTATTATGCTTCCTCGGGTGTAGTTCAAGAAATACACCCACTCAGTGGTAAAATACGTTGGAGGATATGGCTAAGTGCTGCTATCAGTGGCTCTCTTCCACAAAACTTCCTGATTGGCTTGATACTACTACTAGTGGTTCTTTTCTTGTTTTTGATTATTTCCGACCTGGATATCAATGAGAAGTAATTATCAAAGCCACCGTACCCGATGTATGCTTAATTTTTGTCTGAACTGCAATCCTTAGTTCTTGATAGCAGCAGTTTTGGCCAAGTCCATGAATTTGCGGTACCACGTTTGAACCGCTCCCCCACCGGTCAGATTAGGTCGTTACTAAGCCTTTCTGGTTCCGGTATCATGATTGCCGGTTCCCTCTTGTGTTGTAGCAGACCCGTGTGGCTGTGTGTATGCTCCCCACACTTCTTTCATGCGTAACCATACAACAGGCGTTAAGGAAAGTGATGTTCGTAATTTTAATAATGTCAAAAAATTCCATTCTTCTTCCCGTTATGATAAGAACATATCCATAAGTACTGTGTGCGTATCTTTCGCTGCGTCCCAGGTACCGGTGAAATACAATTAGTTTTTTTTGAGAATGTCTCTAATTAGCATTCATGTAGATTCAAGTCGAAAATTAGTATTCCATATCATAAGACCTTATCTCATTCACATTGCCTGTTCTTGCAGTTGAACTCCTTCGGCTGGTTTCGTCTAGCTCATCATTGTCGTTTTGTTGTGCATCTGCGTGTTGGAAATTCCGCGTCGGGCTCAGCTTTAGGTTCACAACAGGTGACCATGTGGCCTGGTTTTCGCTCACACGCTTGTGATAGATACTGGTCTCGATTTGAGGATGCGAACGCCGATGCGTTTGTCGACCCCCTCTCCACCGACCTGAGGCGGTCTGAGTCGCAGGTGGACAGCAAAAAACCAGAGGTAAGATTGACATCGTTTTACCTTCATTTTCATCGAACCCAAATGGCTGTTAATTTATAAATAGTCCAGATCTGATTACTCATATTTGTGCTGATGATTATCCTTTCGTTTATTCTTCCGTAGGGCTGACGTTTAGGAGTATTTCGCTATCACCCAGGTCGTTAACATATGTGATCAGGTAGAGCATTATCTGGTTCTGCATTCAAAGTCTTGGTTTCCGGTTCGCCCTGATCGTGCAATAGGTCTCGTGATTACCGTTGCACAGCACCAACCGGGTTCATTTCTAAGCGTGAAGTAAAAATCATTTGCATAACCAACTTCACAAGGTCAACAGGAGTCGAGTGATCAGAACAGTGTAAGACTAATGTGTAATGGATAAATGCTAAAACCCCGCTTAGATCCTAAGCAATCACCACATTCAAGTCTAGAGCAAGAATCGAACCAACAACGTTTTCGTTTCCTGGTCGTTAATGTATCACTTCCCGGAGGACTCTTCATTTTGGGGAGGCAACTTTCTCTATAGTTTCAAATCAGAAAGAATAATATTTTCGTACGAAACTGTCTAACTATCGGATAATTCGATAATTCTTCTCTCTTTTTCTCACCTTTGTGTATTTCCCTATTTCGCTCCGGTGGAGTTTTAACATCGTGTCTTCCTGTCTCCGTCCGTCCTTGAACACTATGTAATCGATAGAGCTGACAGCTTGTTTTTTACAGGTTGTTCGCTAATATGCGTGTGGTTCTTGTTGTGTCCAGCTTTTCTAGCTAGTTGGTAAGTTGGCCTAGTCAAAGTCCGCGCTTAGTGTTTAAGGTGCTGTCCAGCCGAAGGTCATTTGTTGTGCAACTACGGGTGTAGGAGGTCCGACCCAAGTGTTGCCATGCCGTGTGTCTTTCCCTCTACGAGGTCCCACTTATTGCGTGCCTACGGTGCTCCGTGCAGTGTGACGTTTAGTCACTGCTCTCTCTCATATATTGTACTCATAATATTTGAGCCAATCTTTTCGATTCATTGCGCGACGAGACAGGCGGAAAGAGTAAGTTCAACGCACAGTGTAATACGACACAACACACTACAACAACAGAAAGACGATTCACATTTGATTGATTTTTGATCTGTTCTGATGATTCGTGAAAACCATCAAGATCATAATCATACCAGATTCTACCGAAAAGTACTTTCCGATGAAAAAATCGCTGATAAATGCTGTCATCCCCGGACAAATACAGTATAATCAAATTAAATAACCTCCCTGGATAGCTACTCTGTTGATTTCAGCTCAAACAACCAAACAGGAACCGACTGCATGGATTCTGACTTTTTCCCGCTTCTAAGTAGGAACTCCACTCGGTAATCAGTGTAATCAAAGGTGTAAACAAGAGGAGAACTACAAAATGGTATGAGGTAGATAAACAGTGTGCGAATATCAGAGCGGCACTGGTCGCTACGCCTGGCCCATTTTTCCAGTATTTTAACCATTGAGTGGATGCAAGTCTTGTACTTTAGCTCAGGTAGCACAACACGTCCTACGTCGCCAGGTTTACCGGCCACAATTTTCATTCTTTTCATCAGTGTCATGGGCTAACCACCCTCGCTCATCTTCAAGCTACTACCTACCGTGAACATAATACACGCGGATGAATTCTATATGGAGACGTGCACAACACATGTCTGCTAATTTTTATCGTTTCAGTGCACCGTTGTATCCGTGGCGAGTGTTTAGCTTTTGTTATCTACTATATTTGCTGTTTTATTTTTCATCGTCTTTCGGTACACACAGTCGGTCGATGAACCGGTGCCGATCAGCTCGGGTTGTGAAGAAATGTGCTGTCTGCGGACTCAGCACGTGATCTGTGGAGACTTTATTAAGTCCAAGTCAGGGTTTTTTGAGCACTAAAATGAGCTTTAATTTTTATGGCGTTAACCCTTTCAGTGTTCAACTAAACTCTAAGTCCCGGTAACACTGACCAAACTAGTATGGAGCTTTCATAAATCTACCCTTCAAATTTGTCTGACTTTATAGCTCACCCGCAGATCGATTACGAGTTTAATTGCTTCATCCTGCTGTTCTGTTTTCGCTTCTGTATTACAGATTCATATTCTGATCTCCTCTGATTCTTGCGCTTTGGGCCTGCAACTCGGCTTAGATTGTTTTGTGTTCGACTACAATTGTCCTACATTTGATCCTTCTATGTCCGGTAAGTGATATCTTTTGCTTTTTCTGTAATCTTCTTTTGCCCCTTTGTTTCGTACACGTTTCTCAACTTATGATTGTCCTAACTTATCTCGGACTATATGATTAATCATGAGTAGTGCAATGGAAGGGGCACACTGTATGGTCTCAGAGGCGTACTGCTCTACTAGAGATAACTGACAATTTAACTCTGAAACTTGGAGTGGAGAATCTACCGAGTTCCCCGTAAATCAGGTGTGGTATGGAAAACGGGCAATAGCGAGGTATTATCTACAACTGACGGGGTTCATGCCTCGTACCACTTGGCCTCCGTCGGTCTTGATTGATGAGTTGTTCTAATTGAGTGTAGACTGCGAGTCCCAGACCACCCATCTACCACGAATCGAATTGTGGGTTGTCATTGGAACTCACCGTGTGCAATACATTTTGGAACACGTTGGATTTTGACTCCAACCAAATCCAGTCACGGCATCCTTATCCGTTCGGGATAGGCTGGCCACGCCAACTTTTTCAAGGTACCGCAAACGTGAAAGCTCTTTGGTCTAAATATGATTCGAACCCATAACCGGTGCAACCGTAGCCCCAGTGCTGCACTTGTTTTGATTGTGTGTGATTGAGTCATTCGAATGCAGCTGTAAGTGAGCTTATTTTCAGTGTGTGGATTGTGATTGTGACTGAATGTCGGATGTTTTCTCGCATGCACAGAAGACGCATTTCGTTTCCGCCAACCTCATTGGTCTATAGGGTCGATATGATATCCGTTTACCCATCAAGGATTTAGGATTGAGCGCACCAGTCAGGCCAGTTCTTACACACGGGTCAGAAGTATGGCCACTCACGGTAGAAGACGCAAGGATTGTCGTTATTCCGGTCTGTTCGAAATATGACTATTATTTTCTGGCAACAACGGATCAGCGAGGCGTAAGTCGATCGTACAATGTTGGACACGAGAGAAAATTCGGTCGATGAGACCATCAAACTTACTGGGCTTCAGTTATTGGGACAGGTGTTGCGTATGCTGCCAAATAGGCCAGTTCGGTGTGCAGTGTTTTTTTCAGGCAACTAGTCTTTGTAAGGTGAGTTGAATTGATCGGTCCTAGATATGATGAAAGTATGAAAAACTCACCCTGTAGACTTGGCCACTTCGCACGTCTTAAGCTTTTGTGGATAGATCCCACAAACTCCAGTTGCTCAGCGACTAGAGACGTTTAGGGACATGACAAAACAACATTGATAATTCTCAATAAACAATGGGAGCTGACTTTATAGTTGCTGGCGACGCATTTACCTTACAGAATGCAATGCGTATCCAGATAATCACCGTCGCTTCGTTTCTCCCTCAAGATTCATGTCATTTGACCGTCGATTTGAACTCATTGGTCGATAACCGACCCATTATTTTCACTTCTAACCCACTCCCTTCCCCCACACAGTTTTACTTCAATCAGATGCTAATCTGACGCTCTATGCACTTCACCTGACCACACTGGATATGCACAAACTGCGTGGTCTTTGCTGGACAAGTGTACTGATCGCGTCCGCATCGGCGCTGTCGCCAGATAATTTGGAATCCTGGTTGGCAAGTCTGCGATTAGAGTCTAGTCTAGTCTCTTGTCCATCGCCTAGTGCCATATTGGATCGTCGGAGTGATTCACACGTTTTAGATTGCCTGACTGAGAGTTTCACCATTCTTCCGAGTGAACATCACAGGGGACAAGTTTTCAGTTTGCTCCGTTGTTTAGTTCGAGTAAGTGAGATCGCTTGATTTGATTTTTTGAGCTTCGTGGGTGGTCACGTGTTGTACATTGTCAGCCAAAAGAAATGCCCGTCCAGAAAATCACCCCACTGACGGCGCTCACGGAGTCATCCGTAAATATACAGGTTTTAGGTGTTATCTTCGGTTAATCCAATAAATAAGTCAGGTTTGAGAATCGATAAAATTCCACTACTAATACTGAATGTGAGTTAGCATTTTGGTGACGAATGCAATCTTCGAAATCGATGTGACATCCGTTTGCCCGTTAAAGACCGAATGTGTACCGCATCGGTGAACGGTTGTAGTCTAGTGGTTTAGAGCATTTGCCTACCCAGTCGGAGATCAGAGATTCGAGTCTCGTCACCACCGGCTATCTAGTTATATGTTCTATCTATATCTGTTCACAATAACAGCAGTAAATAGAAATAATAGCATTATATTCACATCCTTACCTCCCCCTTCCTTCCTGCGTTCTGTTCTCACTAGTTTCACAATCGTCGCCTGATGTACTCCGTGGACGGTGTGCAAATATGCTGGCCCAATGCGGAACTGCTCCAACTGGCAACCTGGTGGTCATCGACGCAATCATCTGTGTCTTGCACTTGCGCATTATCCACCGAATCCATAGCATCAAGTTCTCCGATACAGTTGATCACAACTCATTATGTTACTCAACAAGATAATCAACCACAGATGAACTTGCCCGCCAACAATGCGTTTTGCCTTACCCCAGTGCTGATTGAAGGTCAGGTGGATGAGTTGAATGCATTCGTCGTGTGTCAGAATGGCGGTAAGTTGATCGTCTCTCGTTGCTCATGTGTAAACTTTATATTTATTTTGTGTTTTACACCACCTCAAAAACAAGCGCAGCACTAATATAACAAAACGAGGTGAAGATTATAGGGATTATCATTAATTTTGGAACTGCGGGCTGTCGTACTTGGGCGCAGTGCCGTTCGATTGAATTTGGTTGTATTTTAATCTTACCAATCACAATAATCGTGGCGGTTTTGATTGCTTCCTCTCTGCAGGATAGAATCAGTAAACCGGTTATGGGTATAGGATTGATAGTGGAGACATCACGTGACATCACGTTGTTGAACACCTAATCGATGTAAAAGCACATCTACGACTGCGACATCTCGTCACGTTCCCAGTGCGTTCACACTAACCGACCCTCGCGCATTCTTCCTCTGTTTGTGCTAATTCCTCTGAATATAAATTGTTCGAACAATGGTCTGACGACTGGTGGTCAAGCGGATTGAGCGTTTATCACTTCTACTGATCAATTAGGTGATATACTTAATCCGCTGCCGCCCGTCTCGTTACCACGCCTGACCCATTGAAGCCTTGTATGGTTCTCTGCCCCTCCAGTTCTCAGAGTTAGGTTACTTGATATTCCTAATAGCGCCATGGGCCTCGGAGGATATAGGGTATACCCCTTCCGCGGTACTCAGACGTATGCATGTAATAAAAAAACAACTGCTTTATAGACAGAAAGCTTTAAATGATTTCACGGACTTGGTGGTCGGATGAGAATGGTGATAACTAATCGCTGGCAATTGGGAAGCTTCCCGACGTCTTTCTGACGTAATTCTCCTGTGAAAATGGTTCACACTTACATTCCTTCTGTATGCTGAACACACATCTAAATGGGGGGGGGGGGGGTTGTTGAGCATAGAGAAATCTGAAGTCCCAACGACGCTGTCGTAGAGAACGACATTTGACCAGACTTAGCTCAGTGATTCGGATCAGCCCAATGGGGCAATGGTAACACAGGTGTAAAGGCCCAGGTTCAAATCTTGAATGCGGCTGAGGATATGCACTACTGATTAGCTCTAACGAGAACGAGACTCGAGTCTGGTGCTTCCGAGTGCAGGGTTGGTCGGATGACCTGAGGTTTGTAAGTGACAGGTGGAGTCCAGAGGACAGTCAGCCAGGCCAAAAAAGCCCTATGCGTCTGTTGATTGGTAGGTCTTTTCTGTTGAAATTCTGCTATGATGTTCCGTTTCGGCCCGTACCCATTTCACCTACAGGCATTGTTGTTGCACTACGAATAGAAAGCTTCCGCTCCTCCTCGACCGTCCAATGCACAGCCCCGCCATCCGGTAGCCAGGCTGTCAACTTGCCGTTGCTTTCATCCACTGGACAGCACTTGGACACCAACACAGTCACTGTTGCTGACGGTCAACCACTTCCCGTGTTCCTTGAACATGAACAAAGTTCGATTACGTTGACCGCTGCTAAAATGACATATTTGCCAAAAGTTCAAACCGAGAATTCGGGCCAGTATAAAGCAAAATCAGGTGACTCAACCGAGGAGCTCCAACGTCAGTTGTTTTGGCTGCCAGAGCTTACTGTTGAAATTATCAACATGGACAAGGTCAGTGTCGGTTAATCCTGCGTCTGTCTGTCGGTGGTCCGTGCTCATGCATTCATAAATGACTTCCGTTCATTTTATCCATTTCCTCTTGCGCACTCTGTGAGGCAGTTTCGCTTGTATAAATTAAGAGCTGACCAACTTTGTACTCACTGAAAGAGCCACTTGTTCAACTTCAGTTTTGCTTTAAAATTAGGTCTGAAATAAAGTATATAACCAAAGGTCTGGGACTTTTTCGTTCCATTTTTCGGCAAATCTGACCAATTAGACTAATCACAAATGTAGGATGTACCAAAAACTAATCCATCATTCGTTCATTCACTTTTTGTCATAATGCTCCGAGGAATTTACTTGCCTTTCTTTCCGCCTTCTGCGTTTTGCTGGGGAACAACAATCAGTCGCACTGTGGTTTGACGCCAACTTGATGATCAGCCTAAGGAGTGGGGGATCAATTCACCACTCAGCTTACAATGAAATGTACTGTGCAACTGTTTATCATCCTTGTTTGAAATGATAAACTGCACTGCAGGTCCACCAGTTGATTTCCGTATGGGATTCGTACCCTGCGCACATAGCGAGTCACACGCGTTGACCATTAGTCCATCCGGTGGAGGACTCTGAACTGCTTGTTCGGTGATGGTACTACCTGGTATAGTGTCCGTCTGTCCCCAGCTAGGAATATGAGCAGTGTATCGCCCACGCATCGATCAACTCTTGTAATGGATATCTTTTCAGTAGATCCCGGAGCAAAATGAAAGACATCAGAAGGATTAAACTGTGTATTCATTGTTTTCAGTGGTAAGTTGAGTGTTTATGAGCCATTCAATAAAAGCATAATTGATGGTTATCTAAATGAAAGCCGATTTTCTTCTGGATATTTCGACTTCTTGATAGATACACGTACACCAGGCAAATATTAGCGAGAAGCTATGCCTTTACTGTAAACTTTGGAGCTCTGAAAAAATCCCCAGCCGTTGCTCAAACGATAGGCAGGCGAGAAGCTCCACATTCTAGAGAGAACGACCGTAAACAGTCCCAGATTGCATGTAAGATGGAGGTCGCATCTGCCGTTGCAGATTTTACGGTAGTATTTCCACTCATATCTTCTACTTCAGGAAAATCGACAGCCTCACCTTCCTTCCTACGGTACGACAACGGCCGCATACCGGAGGACGAACAAAAACTTCGAGGATGGGCTGAGCACTTCAGCGGGCTACTCAACCATCCTTCCCCCGAACATAGCTGCGTATTGTCGCCCGGAAGTCTGGAGCAATATGACATTGACCACAATCTACTCGACTTATCGGAAATAACTTTTGCCATCGAGAAAACGAGGAACAAGACATACCTCTGTGGCGACGGCATCCCATTCGAAATTTTCAAGATGTCTCTGCTGTTTCTGCTACGCTCCCTAACTTTGCTTTTCCGTCAGATTTGGGTAACCGTTCTATTCTCTAGATCAAAGAAGAGCGATATGACCATCTTCATGAACTACAGGGGAATCATCTACATTCATATAGAGGTTAAGCTTTTCTAAACTATTCCCCTAAACTGCTTTGTTGCCGCCAAAGTGGTAATCGAGCGGCTTAGAGTGTTTACCACCTCGGAAGTCCGAGGTTTGAGTCCCCGCCACTGTCGGTTGCTTTAATGGTAGACAGTAATCCACTGCCATCCGGCTCGTTACCACTCTTGACCTACTGTGACATTATGTGGTTCTCCACTCTAAGTCTCAGGGTCTGGTTGTGGGTTATCCCTAACAATGCGCTAGGCCTTCGTGCCTGTGAGGTATACTTCTTCCATTGCATTCGTGCACAAGCATGTATCAAAAAAAGGATGCGCTTATGTGCTCCAACTCAAGTGGTTTTCGTCAAGAAAGACGTCGTGTTGACAAAATCTTCGCGGTGTGACGAATCTTCGAGCTTCACGACAGATTCCAACTTCCAAGCGGCGTTCGATTCCGTTAACGGAGGATCACTGGAACATACTAGGAGCTAACAGGACGCCCAAAATGTGCACAGACTGTTCAGGCCGTATTTTTTCGGCTACGCCAGCGTGCGTCTTTTTCGAGAATAGTCATCTTGAAAGATCTTTGTTGTACTTTTTGCGTTAGTATCGCGATACCTAATCTTTAGTATCTCACAGTCGGCAGTAAAATCTCTGTTTCCCGATTGCGATTATTATCCAATTCAGCTTGTAAACGTATGCTGTCCTCAACCGATGGAATTCCTCTGGACTCCTGCGCTGCATTTGAGTTTGCTTGAATCATTCAGAACTTTCCAGCAATTGTCCAGTCTCTGCTTCCGTACTATAGAACAGCAGGATCAGCGTTCAGTAAGTTTATATCCTCGGTAAGGTGTGATCCCACTGAACCGCTTTTTTATAACAATTTCATTGCTCTCGTTGTTCAAACGGTTATTTCGCAACGCGAACAGAAAATAAATGATGAAAACACGATCGTGATCACTGCTTACTAGCCAAATGATAATCAGTACGCTTTACATTTGAAGAATCAATCGTTTTTGTTTTGGTGGAAGACAGTAATCCGCTGTCGTTCGGATCGTTACCACTACCATTCCAAGTTTCAGGGTCTGGTTGCCGGTTATCCCCAATAGTGCAGTGAGCCTTCGTGGCCATGGGGTAAATACTCCTTCCACTGCACTCATGCGCAAGCATGCAACAAAAAAACATACGGGATGAATTGCAGTAAAATGGGTAAATTCCATTGTTTGAAAACACTGTTAGAGGAGTTTGTAGGGTACGTTCACGTCATAACTAGTTTATTGGTTCTGTTTTTGGGAAGAAAACTTACAGGTGGATAGGAAAACAACGAGGGTTAAGGTGTTCCAGGTAGTTTGTTTTAGCCGAATGATTACAGCTTCTGGCGAACCTTTCTGGTTGGGATATGGGGAAAAAAGGACGGCTTGTAAGCGTAAATGGAGATCGACGAATAGAAAATTTGGCTAAGGCGGAATTAGTTGCGAATCGGCAAACACAATCTTCAGCTTTCTCATGGAGTTCCCAGACTTGAAAGCCAAAGAAGTTATAAATGGGGTACGGAGAGAGGTGAGGGGGGGGGGGGGGGCGAAAATTCGGGAAACGGCATAGACGAGAAACGAAAATGTCCGGCTAACAGTAGCACAAGAGGCTAAGCGTTCGACTCTGTGGTGGATTAGACAGTCCTTAACTTTGTGAATAGAAAATGAGCATTTGTTTCTAGCCTGCACAAAGAGACCGAGAAACTGAGGAATACGTGAGCGGCACTGCCGTTTGAATGCTGAGTTCTTCGAACACAGCTCGAAAACGCGCATAGTTAAACCGCGGTCGCATGAAAAAATATTCCATATCTCTCTGCTCTTCGTCATTCGTAATCTAATTCTAAATGGTTTCGAGAAACCACAAAGAGTCGTGACGGAGAGCTTGTAACTCTCTTGGGAAAAATAGATTCGAGATAGGGAGAAATACAATCAGTTTTCAGGCCCAAGCATTATCTTCAATTAGTTGCTTTCAGTGTCCGTACATTGCCAAGCGGAGTAGCAGACCGTCCCAACTGGCACTCTTGAAATCTTTAAAGTAGATGTTTGTCGCTTTTCCGAAAAATTCATATAGGACCCAAGTTTTGTGCGAACACTTCGCTCCCTAGATGCAAACTAGGCTTCTCGTTTCGCTCTCCGCGTGTTTGATGATCCATTGTCTAGTGCTCGTGGTCAGGCTGTCGTTGGCATCGCTCCGAGCATGAAACCTGCGCGTGCACAGCTCGACTGGATCCCAGTCAGCAGTCGTCTTTGTGCAGTTCGGTTGGACCGTGCGATGCATGTCAACAGCAATAGACTGAAGCACCTATTTCTGTTTGTCGTTTCTATGTGGGCCCCAACTGACTGCAACTCTCCTGAGGCTAAAGACGAATTCTGCAATGATTTATCCCAACTGCTACGCAGCGTGCGCTCTACGGACATAATGGTTGTTGCTGGCGTTTTCAGTGCTGAATTTGGAAGCCTGAATTAGACAGAGAAACGAATGGGAGGCGGATTTAATATTTCAGCCGATCGAACCGATAATGGTGATCGAGTGGTCCATGTTCCAACCAGAAAACATTCCTAACCAGTACAAATTTCTTGCAAAAAAGTGACACTGCCTAACATGGCCCTCTCCTGCGTCTTCACGCTGTGGGACTCAGATCGATCACAGAGCTATTGGTTACCAAATGGAATTATCCACCAGGTTATCGATGCAGTCAAATGCCCGAGATCCAAATAAACGACGGACAAGAGATCAAGCAGGCCATATTTGAATCTGTTATTGCTGCTCAAGGTCCAAAAACCAGACACACACCGAGACGATGGGTACCTGCATCCCCAGTTGCGTTGTTAGATCCTCACAGATCGATTCCTCCAGATTCCAGATATGCTGAGGCACCGAGATGCCTTAAGTGCCAACTGATTCGGAGCCTGGAAAACGACCACTAGCAGTGATGGATTGTGAAGTGCAAGGAGATGGGAAAGGCTGCTGCGATTGGCAACAGCCGCAACTTTTTCCGTCTAATTAGAAACACCGGTCCACGCAATCCAGGCGTTAGCGAACTGACCAAAGCGGCGAACGGCTCACTGATTCAGACTCAGAAGCATCATCTAGTTCGTTGGTCGGAGCATTTAGAGAAACAGTTTAGCGGGCCTTTATCCGCAATAAGTTTGCTAACTAGCACGATGGTTACAGTTCTAGCTGTAGATACTAGTCCTCCGTCAGAAGTAAAGGTTCTCCGATGAAATAAGCTGTCTTAAACTACATAAGGCTGCCGAACCAGATGGGTTGCCTACATCTACTTTCAAAGACTGTGGCTCAGCACTTTTACTGGAGTTGACAAAACTCCTCGGTTTGATATGGGAGAAAGAAGAAGTTCAAAAGAGTTGGTGGGAATCAGTGATCGTACCGATTCTAAAAATAAGTGACAGGTCCTCCTGTGAGACCTACAGATAAATACGTCTCGTTAGCATCGCATCTAATTTGTGTGCTGGTATTATTCTCCACCGCTTATCTAACGCTCGCGAACATTGCTCGCGCGAAAATCAAGCTAGGTTTAGATCTGATCGGGGTTGTTTTGACCGCAGCTTGGACTCCGTGCACCATGGTCGATGTACTTAAACAGTGTTAAAAGTCAGTTCTTGTTGTGGTTTTTGAAGTCACACAGAATGGGTACTTGGCAGTTAGTCTTATGCAAACAACTTTTTCACTGCTTGACGACATAAGGCGAAAGGTCGAGGGGTAGCCGCTGTTGGGAGAGCGATATACGGCACAGGAATAATGGGTAGAAGGAGGGTAACGGAGTTCGGACTACACCAGTTGAAACTCACGACTGAAATAGTCCAGGTGTGTTGCAACAGACTGATAAATGTAGGCGTAGAACCCAACTTTGGATGAAAATATGAACTGGAATAAGTATTTGGGAAATTGGAGATGGGTTCTGTCTGACGACGAACATATTTACATATCATTCAAAAATAAGGAATGGAAAGAAGATTGGCAGAAATGGTGTACAGAATCAATATTATGGTTCAGACTGCGAATGTTAGTGAGTGCAAAGTTTATTCTTTACTTGATATTGGGTAGCCATGAGCAAGGGTCATGTTTTTTGAATTGTGATTATCATGAGTTATTTTATGTGAAACAGTTAACCTAACTCTTGGGTTTGAAGTGACGAATCACCAAAGACTCCAATAGGTAAGGCGATGATATTACTTCGGGCGACAGTAGAACCGTCCACCGTCTTTTTGATTAAATTGTTCCACTCTGATATTTGTGGTGTGGGCTTTCACGTTTATTGATCGATATTATGATGTGCATTTAACGGAAAAATGGGCATTGTTTATTCCACTTCACAAGCTGCTTCATTGCAATTTTTGGACTTTTGTTGATAGCAGGCGTATCGGGAGGAACAAATATCCCGCGTGCAATGTATTCGTCTGTGGTGCCACATCTTGTTAACGGCTCTCACTTCATATTGATGAGATAAATTCATTGGAGGAGTCTACTGATGACTCTGTGTTGGAGTGCATCAGTCGTACACGGAAATTGGAGAGATGGGTGTAAGTAGTAACTACAGATGGGTAGACGAAGTTTCTCGGAAGTGCGCGACCGCAGTGCGGTCGTCCTCGAGGTTAGTTGCCACTAACCCACAGAGAACTAGCCAATCGCCGTTTTGATTTCTCAGTGAACTCTTCCAAGTGGAGCGTCCACTCACACCCCTGATACATAAATTTGATTATCGGGGAGACTGTTTATCTCTCACACTTCTGTTCGATGTCCAAAACAGATCACAGCGGATGTCATCAATGACAGTGGTTTGTACGCCTGCTAAGCACGAGGTGTCTGATGTGAGGATCTAATAAGTCATGATGTCATTTCTGTAGCCTATTAACCCCACTGTACACTTTCTTATGGATTCAGTTTAGCTTATTTCATTTCATTTTGAGCGTTGTGACCTCTTTCGACAGAGGCATTTTTGCGTGGCCGGGGATGTGCGTAGAAACCGAATACTGAGAAAGTCACAAAGCTTCAGACTCCGATTGCTTATTCGCCGTGTTCTGTAATGATGGAACGCATTTTGTCAGGGAACTTCGTATTCTGTTCTTTAAGTTCGGTCCTTTAATCATGCGCGAGAGAATTAGTTGTTTCCGTCATTGTTATTAGGGGCTTGCTCTCGCACTGCACAAGAACGAGGAGTATATTGTGGGTTTAACCGAGTCTGGGGGATTTGGTTCTTTCCCCTAATCCGAGTGTGCTTAGTTGCCGAGTTTAATGTGCTGCATACTATCTTCGGCCCACGGGCGCACTTTTTTCTTTCTTTTTTAACACTGCTATCGGCAGATTTTATCTTAATTTCGCCAGGTGCGGATAGATCTGAAGACTTTCTCACAAATGACACTCATTCGCAAGCCGTTAGTCGCGCCGAGCTATCATACAGTGTATCAAGAAATCAGTTCTAACTTGAACGTTCCTCTCTTGTGTA
Source organism: Fasciola hepatica (assembly GCA_948099385.1). NCBI lineage: Eukaryota > Metazoa > Platyhelminthes > Trematoda > Plagiorchiida > Fasciolidae > Fasciola > Fasciola hepatica. Next base: position 2,021,909 of record CANUEZ040000180.1, on the reverse strand, counting down.
ATGTTTCTATGCGGTTTCTGCTATACCCTATTGCACTCATATCTGTTTGTATATCAAAACCTTCAGTTGTACACGGTTGCTTAAACTCGTACCTTTGTTCCATCCCATTTTTTCATGTCAGTCAGTCGATTTGATCTTGTATCACGTAAACCGATATCATGACCGATTGTGCTCATCTAAATGATCCAGTTTCTCAGCTCAAAGATACATTATAGTCGTCAGGACAGCTTAGTTCTACTAATTCCAGCTAATCCTAAGGTCTGCCCTGCCACAGGTAACCATAATGACCCCTGGCAGGTGTGTAACCCTCTGGGGGATTTATGATGGACAAGGTCAGACACGGAGATCATTGAGAAAGATGGTAAGCATGCGTATGAGGAAGTTTGTAAGTAGTATCCAGTGTCTTCGTTCTAGCGAATGATTTACCCCTAATTTTTTAAAAGATACCGTGAAACAACTCCTGTGTATTAACTTGAAGCAATAAGTGGGTTGCATACTGAGACTGACGATGCATGTGGATTGACCACGGTGTTGATACTTGCTGATGATAAATTCGTTCCCGTTACCTAAGGGAAGAATTTTTCAGTTCCAGTCTCAAACGGTCACTCGATCACTTGGGATCACTTGGGTATCATTATTGCTTCCTGTGTTTACACACACGTAAAGTCAATTGCTAAATTTACATGTTAGTCGTCGATTGGTGTCATTGGTTACGAATTCGAGTCTCGCTGTTGTTGGTCAAAATAACCCTTCATGAGCCTCTCTGATTGTTCGCGTCCTAGTTCCATACGGATCATCTCATTGTTGCTTTGGTGTAGCCGCCAATCTGCTTTCACTCTTTATCTAAGGAGTTTTGTTTTTTTCTGTGATCCTAGTCCCGAATTCGAACCAATTTTCAGGATACTTTTTCTATAAGTACTCATATTTCCTCTCTGACGAACTTATTGCATACAATACGAAATTGTTTAAATCATCTGCTTTAGAAGGTTCGTGGTCATCCAAGATAGCATCATGCCGGTTGTATAACTGATCTCAAGTATCATTCTGTATCATTAGACACTTCACTGATATTATTTCTAGCCGTCTGGCTACCTGTGTTGGTCAATCTTCATACATGGCCGTAATGGTGTGGCTTGTCCATCGATGGACAGAATACGTCCCCTCTTCACTCAGTCCAATCACGTTTACCGATTCGCGTTTGAGCGCACAGCCATTGACATACACAATTCGTAGAAGACAAATTGTGAGATGCAAACATTTCTTTTAATCTTCTCAATCGCGCACGTAAAACATGCGAATTCGTGTTCGAATGGGGCACAGAGCAAAACAATGGAATAGACAGTGTGAAACGAAATTAGGAAACGATTCGTTAAACCGGATTGGTTACCGCCACGGCAAGCACACATTGTGGGTCAACAGTTTCTGTGCACTCAACGGAGGCCTAAGTCTACGTATCAACATAGCCTCACATAACGCTAGAAGCCTTGGGTTCCGATTCCATGCAATCACTCGGAACGCTTGACCCGGATCAATCCGATGACGAAAGGTCACAAGGTGTTTCGCGATCGATGAAGCCGGGTTTCTAGTCCTCGTCTGTTGTCCGGGCGGAGGATGATTCACGCATTGCACTAACCACTTCGGTACATGCTCCCCCATTCTTTGACTGAGGCACCGATCCGTTCTGCCCATGTAGGTGTCACCGCAGCTGCAGGTGAACTGATAAATGACGTGAGAAGCATTCAGGTTCGCGACACTGTTTGAATGTGCTTGGAGGTTTAGTCGTTTGGTGGTTTGCGAAATCAGCATTTCAGCCGTCAAGTAGGTGCGCTTTAGCGCACACTTTAGATTTTGGCTAATCCGATTGAACAGATGATCCCCTTTAAATGGTAGCACTAGAGTAACTCGTTTTTTCTCGACCGTGTCGACTTGTACGGTATTAGGCCTTTCTCTTTTGTGGATCTCAATGAACTTATCAGGGTATCCATTGACACAAAGAGTTTGAGATAAGAACTCTTCTTCCTTTTGCAGTTGGTCTGCACTGCAGATTTTACTCGCTCTGTGGAACAGGGTTTTGACCAAGCCCCTTTTGTAGGCAACTGGAGCGAAACTGGAGAACTGAATGTATTGTCCACTCCATGTTGCTTTACGATGGATAGTTTTCTGAATTGTCCCATCTCCACGTTTTGTTACCATGATATCCAAAAAAACGAGACTGCTACCTCTCTGTGTTTCACATGTGTCTGATAAGTTGGGATGTATGGCGTTCATTAGGTTGAAAAACTTAGTAAACTGTTCTTCCTCAGTAAAAATCAAAATATCATCGACACGGGTAAACTGGATGATATTCTGATGTACATTTTTCTCAATCATTCCCAAAATGATGTCTGCCAATGTGGGTTCAAGAGGGCTACCCATTGTCACACCATCAATCTGTCTGTACGACTGTTCTTCAAAATCAGAGCGTATATTTTCTGTACATAAGAGAATGAGGTCCCGGATGTATGTAACAGGAATTGGTAACGTGGGTTTGAGTGTTGCTACTATGTCGCACAAATACTCTACCGTTTCTCTTAGGGGTGAAAAGTGAGTCAACATGAACGGGAAACATTTTTTGGGAACTCACGGATATTCGCTCTAGGATATCTGATAGTTCAAATGAGTCCTTCAGACAGTGTCATATCATGTGCCTTCGGATGGGAGATAGAATATCCACCAGCCAGCGTGCCAGTTTGTGGCAAGCTGAGTTCTGCATACATAAAATAGGTCTCAATGGAACATCAGGCTTGTGAATTTTCGGAGAACCCCTCAGTTTTGGCGTTTGGGTGCCTATCGGTTTCAGTTTTCTGTATAGGTCCTCAGAGATAAATCCATGCAAGCGATATATCTTTCGGAGGTATTCAACCCAACCCCTTGTCTCTCTGAGGTATCTCTCGATGGTGTGGAAAGTCCCCGCACTCCACTGGACAATTATCGCCCGCCTGAGCTGGACAGCCTTTGGCCCAAGGAAAACTGCCCCATCCACGTTCCGCTTTCTCCATTGGCGGTACGAGGCAACGGACTGGATCTGAAAAAAGATTGAAAATTGAGCACCAGTAAAGACGACCGGATACGAACAGCAATTAGGTTTCACGCGACAGACCAGAAGAAGTCCCTTCACAGATGCTGCAGGCACGTTCCTATGCGGTGTAAGCGTCGCACTGCATTGTTGGTCAGACTGTTCGGTCGAAGGCTCCGGTTTGGTTCCCCAAGAAATATTCCTTTTGCGTCATGGGCAGCTGCGAAGTATGATGTGCTCAGGAACCTCGAGCATCGTTCCTGTAAAAGGATTTGCCAACTTCTCTTCTCTATCCTTCAGTTAGGATCGATGCAAAATACCATGGACTTTTGCAGCTCCGAAGAAAGCAATAGTTCAGAAGTCGGTCAAAAATCAAACCTGTTTCCTGCTCCCACGTGTTCGCTTCACTTGACTGCCTTAAACGTCCGCAAAGTATGTCAGGGCAACAGGGTGGCTTCGCTAGAACTCCTAACTTTCAGAATAAATGTATACTTCGTTTCCGAACCCCCCATGCAAGGTGACACTTCTGTGATCACTGTTAGCACCCCAGATGCAGTCTATCTCTCGCTTTACTCTTCGTATGTCGAGTGATCTAGCATCTTTTGCTCCTGGTTAAGTTGGCATGGGGATCGCTCTGAGTGAGAGAACTGAGCGTGTACTACTAAACTCGATTCCAATCAACAGTCGGTTGGACTGTTTTGTGCGTGTCAACTACGACAAACTGAAACGTCGATAGTTGTTCGTCATGTCTGTGTATGCGCCCACTGACTGCAGTCCCTCCGAGACCATGGACAGATTCTACCAGGATTTGTCTCAGCTGCTTCGAAATGTGCGTTCAACGGATGTGGTGGTGATTGCTGGAAAGTTCAACACCCAAGTTAGCTGTTTGGGAAATTCCGAAAAGCATATCGGAGGCTGGTTTGCTGTCCTGACCGATCTCACCGATGGTGGCAATCGTCTCATCCGGGTGGGTCCCGAGCCCAGACTTTTGCTGGAGAGTACGAAATTCTCCCATAAAAAGCGGCATAGACTCACTTCTCGTCCTCCCATGTTTTTATAATGTTGGACCCAGAATAACTATATTGCCATCGGTCATTACTGGCGTGGATCCATTTAAGATCGTCGTTCATTTTGGTCTACGCTTGTGGACTCAGATCACGCCTTGGTACGTGTTCGCTTCCGTTCACGTGTCGCCTGTGGCTACGTCAAAGTCTCCCGTCCCGCGTAGTTGCTTCTAGACGATAACGGACGATCTGCTTTCAGGGCAGAGTTGTCTACACTGTTATCGGTTCAACCGGATATCGAGGACTCAGATGTATACTAGATAAAGATTTAGGAGGCCTTGTATGCCGCTTCCAGCGCCCTACGAGACTCCGGTTTAAGCAGGCCCAACAACCAATGGATATCCTCGAAATTAGTTTCTCTGTTAAATGCTGGCAGATCCGTCTCTCCGGATTCAAATTCGTTAGGGTGCGCAAATCCCTGAGATGCCAACTGACTAGGAGTCTTAGAAATGACTGTGAGCTATGTGGATTGCGAAACGTTGGGAAATGGCGGAGACTGCGTTTATTGGCAGTAATCGAACCTTTGCCGTACCGGTCCACGGAAGCTCGGTGTACGTGAGATAATAAAGTTATCCAGCGGCTCACCGATTCATTCTCAGGAACATCGGCTAGACCGTTTGGCGGAACAACAATGAACAGTTCAGTTGACCCACTTCTACTTTGGGCCTTACGAATATACTTGTCAATGAAACGATACAGGTAGACGTCATTCCTCCATCAGAAATGGAAGTTATCCGTGAGGTACTTTACTTGAAAAAGTACAAAGCCGCTGGCCTGAATGTGCTGTCTCAATCTTTTTTCAAAGATGAAGACGAAATTTTGGTTTCGGAGTTAACAGAACTCATCCGGGTGATTTGTTAAACCAGGCAATTTCCCAGAGAATTGTGTGAGTCAGTGATTGTGCCGATTTACAAGAAAGGTGGCAGATCCTCTTGTAAAAACCACGAATACGTTAGCTTGGTAAGTATTGTTCTTCTGATTGAAGGTCCGGGTAAGTTGCGGGCTTTCTTAGATAGCCTAAACAACAATGTAGCAATGTTTGGGATGTGTTTTGCACCCTCAAAGTGTAAGATGCTGCTCCAGCACTGGGTTGGCTCCGAGTCAATTTTTGTGTTGGCTGGGAAGCTCTAGCTGAATTAGATACGTTTTGTTAGTAGGGCGGTTACATCTCACCAAGTGAACAAATATTGGATAAAGTGTCGTCGCGTATACAGAAGGCGTGTTTGACTTTTGCCAGCCTCAGTCGTGGTCGCAGCATGACATCCGACTGCCTGCCAAGGCTCGAGTGTAAATTACGCTTCTTTATCGCACTCACAAACATAGCCGTTGAGGATATATGATAGACGAATCATGTCGATATTCGAGCATCGATGTCTCCGTAGTATTTTTACAGTATGGTGGATACACCGTATCAGCAATGCTTAGGTTAGGCGATAGGTTTTGGAAACCATAGGTCAGTCTCTGGATCAAGTACTGAATCGAAACAGATTAAGGTGGCTGGGACATGTGTTACGCATGTCTACCGATGGACTTCCTCGGCGTACACTGTTTTCCGAGGCAGGTAGTGGTTGTAAGGTAGATCGAGGTGGTCAGTCTATGATATGACACGGTGTGATAACCTTGACGAGTGAACTTCTCCAAGTAGTACGTGTTAAACTTCCGAGTTGGGGTTCACGTGACCCGGGCACCAAATGATTGGAGACGTTGATTGACATGACTAGGTGTTGCGACCAGTGATTTATTTGCTTTCGGTTTCTTCTTTTTCTTCATGATTTCGGCTCTATTTCGTCATTTCTATTCATTGTACCCTTGACTCGAGAGTGCTGGAAAGTAGCCACCGAAGCCAGAGGACAGAATTGCGAGGTCAATGGTAGAATGAACTGAACTGAACTTTCTAAGGAATGCAAGAAGTAGAATACTACTCCGAAAACTGTCTGTGCAAAACCTTTTTGTTGATCCTTTGCCTCGAGAATATATTATAGATGGTTTTTCTGGAAGCTCTCGTTGTGTTCCTTTCAAACTGAGCATTTTGGTTGCACAAGAAATTCGATTATTGGCGAGTGGTGTAATCCCAAGGAATCACTTCGGCCAGACTCGGTTCGGTTTACATTCCGTGTGTAATTGACGCTCAGCGGTAATGTAGTTACGATGTTCTGCACGTTCGTGGTATTTGTGTGCGTGTTTAATCTTCCACGTGAGTATCAAAATAATCGCTATCGGCGGTCGGGCAATTTTAGCTGGAGTTGTTTTTTCAATTGATAATTGGTGCTGATGCTCCCGCATGTAATCTAAACAGTTGGCGAGTATATTGAGAACATTCCCGCCGTAGTGAATGGAATAAGAAGTACTGCAAGTGAATAGAATCGGTGCTCTTCACTCAAAACTTTGTTGTAAAGGATCACGTTTAAAATTGCCTCACTGGAACTGTTGACCAAGGCTTATTCGCTTCAGATCATAAGAACAAACATTGTGATTTTGCGTTACCTTGCTTATCCCATATGAGATGCCCAGATGTGTTCCCTATGATTATATTCGTCCATTGCCCTCGTTATTCCCGTCTTATGCAAATGATACATTCGACCGTGGTTGAACGAGAATTTAAATCAGTACTAACATTTTGTCTGTTTCCACTTCTCATGCGCCCTTGATCTCAGTCTGCGTTGCATACGAACTACTCGACAGTGCGCGGAGCTCCCACAAGCTCGTCTGGTCCAAATCAAACACTATCGCAACGTTATATCACCTGGATGATTCGATTCACCGCGACCAAGAGCGTTCAGATTTTCGTACATTTAGCCAGCGAAGCGCATCAACTCGCGTTCTGTTTGAAAACACTCTCTTTTCGATTATCTTTAAACTCAGCTACAGAATATCCAACGGAACCTCCGGAATTCACCACCCGGGCCTCCACTACCACTGGGCATACTGTCTCGCCTAGTCAAATTAAGCTAAGTTTCGAAAGCGCTTTGATACGTTTTGATTCGGAAAATATTGCCGTGTTCAAGGTGAGTCCCGGTGATCCAAACGTTGTATTTACTTTTTTGCGATTGTCTTTACTGTCAGGGAAATTAAACTTCCTAAATATACGTAATAGTAACCATTTACGATGCCGTTGATAGAAGACCGTTTTGAATGTGCTGTTCCTTCTTAATCTGGCTGTGAAGGCCACAACATTTTCGAAAGCTGTCAAACATCAATACACTCAAAACATGCCCAGTGCACTGAACTGGTGGACTCCGGTTGGTACAAAGGGAAATCCTGCTGTGGGCAGTCAAATTACATGCTAGTTCACTGTGGTGGGTGCCACTGCAATTTGGGTGGGTATATTGTGTGATCCATGTGCAAAAGTCAAAAGTCCTTCGGCGTGGCCTCGCGGCTCAGCTGGTAGAAGCTGGTAGAGCACTTGCGGTACTAAAGCGAGGGTGGCAACCATGCGTGGGTTTGAATCCTGCCGAGGCTAAGAACTTTTAACATTTGGATCACCTCAAAACATTGTCAAAATCTGCCAAAAGTCAATACAATTGGATGCGGTCGGTTTCTTCCTGAAATAACCGGTCCAGATTATTGTTCAATAAATAATGGTATATCTTTACTCACGCGTCCCCTGTTTCTCTGACAGCAATTGACGGTTCGCCGCCGACTGTTCGCGTGTCATCATCGGACGGATTACAATAAACTTGGTCTTATGCGCAAATGCAATACTGCATGGTGAGCGTGTTTCGAATTATTCTCGTGGATATACTTCTCTAATGGTATGATGTTCAACGCCACTTCATGTCCAGGAAAGACAAACAGTACCAGTGGGGGCTGTGGTGACTTTCTCTGTCACCGCGTCTCATTGTGAATTAGTCAGCCGTAGTTGGTAGTTACCCGTGCCACCGAGTTTCACAACTTCCTTTAGATCTTCAGCAACAGACTTTCTCAGTCGCTTCAATTTCCCCGGGTTTGACTGTGTGGCCTTTGTCTGTCAACAGATATACATGCAACAAAGCCAACGACTATCAATATTCGCTCATAAATTCAACGCTTTAGAAATCTTCCCAAGCGTGAATCATGTTATTGTACGATTTTGTCGCAAATCAGCTCGTCGTTAATCACACGCATTCATAGTCACCAAGCGCTTTATTCAGTTGATTTCGAAAAATCCCACTGGAAACCTTCAGCCCGAATGATATAATCGAATTCAACTAAGAAGTCCGAAAAATGAGGCCTAAGAAGGTGGCCGACTTGATTTGTAATCTAGCTGATTTTGCTCGGTAGGTGAGGATGTATCGATTCTCGTGTGCTTTATTTAGATACGCATGGTTAACGCCTTTTTTCCAAACGTAGATATTTCAGGTCGATGAACTTGTGGTTTGCTCCAAACTTCTCCACATTGGACATAACCCGACTAACTCAGTACTTAAAGTTTATTAGTGGATCACCGGTGAATATATATATATATATATATATATATATATATATATATATATATATATATATATATATATATATATATATATATATATATATATAACTTCAATAGTAGTAGATTGGATTTCATGAACACAATTCATGCGTTAAAAACGCTTGATCATGGGAGCACCGTACAATTGTTTCCTATAGCGTGTTAGGAATCATCGATGCACATCCACCGAGCCCCCATTGGGATTCGAACCCCGGGGCGAACTGTTTTGAGTCGAATACCTAACCACCAGGCCATCTGGACTGACCCACAATGGTTTGTTTAACTTCATCTCTACGTGGTATAGCGCTCTTCTGTCACTGGCTTTGCAAGTGTCACACCCCATTGACCACACAGCGATCGACTCCGAGTCCAAATCCCTAGCAGGAAATCGATGGATATGCGCTAATAATGGTTCCTGACAAGGACAGAACAATTATGCAGCGCTTCCTTGGCTTTCACTGATGAGTTTAGTTTCGTTAATGCACGATGAGTTATTTGGTAATATTTTTTTGTGTATATTTGTTTGGTAAGGGGTCAGTCTCGGACTGAAGCGGGAAAAATGTAAGCGACAAGGTCTTCTTAACCACCGACGCTAATATCTGCTTAAGTTAGATTCTATTAAAACTCAAAAACGAGTTGATATCTGATTTCTCCTCAGAGTGTACAAACTTATCATGGTGAATAGTAAGGATTCGAGTGAATTGAATGACAATCAGCCCCAGTAGTGATTATAAGTCTTTGTCTGTCCGCATAAATTAGATGGTGCATTTCTGCTTAATCTCCGAAGTGCAAAATGTTGCTGCATTACTGGGTTAAGCCTACTTACTCTGTATTTCGCACGACTGTCTCCTTTTGGGAGATAAGTCGGCTCCATAGGCATTGCGGATCACCAGCCATGCTCTGGGTTTGGATGCTAGCTCAGAGCACATCATAACCCAGGCTTTCATCCAGTATCACAGACCGTAGACAGTATGTAGTTCCAGGCGCTCTGTGTCTCTCTGGACAGTGCTCAGTTGCGTTTTCACTTGAGTTACAAAGCGACAGCACCATCCCGTACAGGTAGCAAGGGAAAGTGTTTGTCCGTTCACTTCCGTATTGGGTCGCCGGAGTATGTGACCGAAACACTGCAGGCGGCGGCATTGGGGAAGGGCGGAGAGTTGGTCAGTGTCGCAGAATCGCTTCTTTATTTCGTCGTTCGATAGTATTTAGTGCCAGTTCGCACGAAGAACTCGGCCCAGACACCAGTGGTCGAACATTTTCAGATCCCTGGTATCCTCAGTTCGTTTTTGACCAGGTTTCACACCCGTAAGCCGCAGTCGGATAGCAACACAGAAGGTTCGAAAGCTAATTTCGCTCCGTGAACAGCACACGCCGGAGCTGAATAAACATTCTCCGTGTGTTGTCAGTCCCTTCCAGTACTTTATCCTGGACCTAGACATTCAAAATCAGAGTTGGCCCCAGAAATCTGAAAGATGCTGCATATTCGAATGATTGGCCATTGATGGACAGCTACTGGTCTGACGGCCTCAGGCCCTAGCTTTCGTTCGCTGAATCGACTTCGTGAGCAATAGACTTCGCGAAACAGTCGAGTCGTTCGGTGGCCGGCTGAAGTATGGCGAAAGAATCTTAGAGAACGACAATACCGTCCGTAAACTCCAGGTCCGAGATTTTCACTGTTGAATTCAACCGGACACCGGGGTAATCAACCGAGGCTCTGTTGATTGTCCAGTCGGCTGCGAAGTTGAGCAACGTCGGGGAGAGAGCGCAACCTTGTCGAACCCCGGAGTTAATCGTGAAATCAGAAGATTCTTCACCATGCATTCGGACATGTGCGTTAGTGGAGGCATAGCAGGCACTTAGGATCGAGTTTGACAGAAATACCATTGGTCTCTATTATACCTGTAGGCAATCCCGAATAAACAGGAAATTGATGAGGCCTTTGGTATATACAATGGTATTCCAGTGCTCGACGAAATGTGAAAATATTACCCACACCGCCAATGCCGCGGTGGAAATTCCCTTGGTTCGGTCAAGTGCGGGAGTCTCTCAGAACTGAGAAGTGATTGAGTATCAGTACGCAGGAAATCTTTGCGGCAACGTCAATCAGACTGATCCATCGGTCGTTCTCGCACACTGTCTTGTCTCCTTTCTTGAAAGTTGGTAAGAGAACCTACACCAAACCTTGTCCTAGCGAGAAAGCCTTAGCCTCAGTAGTTAACCTAAGCTGGTGTTTGCTTTGCGAGAACACCGTATCAGCAATGCTGAGGTCAGTCTTCTGAGGAAGCGCTAAATCTGAACAGGCTAAGATGGTCGGGACATGTTACGCATGTGAGGAAATGGGCTAGCACATTGTCAACGAACGTCTTAGTTTGTTTAGTAGACAATGGTTTGGCGAACAGCCAACAGTCTTCCCCTGTCCTGAATCGAGGACAAGATTGGAGCGATCAAAGCGGATCGAAGAGCTTATCAGATGCCAACTGTCATCTAAATCGAATAAGCCAATTGGGTTTGTCCCTAGACTAATCAATCAGAAGAGCTGGCTGAGAACAACAGGTGAACCAACAGGTGTGTGGGCCAAGATTTGGTTATGACCACCTTTCATCGTATATAAACTGTCGTTTTTGTACTGCTAAATCGAAGTTTTTCGAAAGCAGAAAGTCTTCCCACTAGAACTAGTGGAATGAGTCGGAACAACGTATATCCGCTGATAACTTCCTCGGTGTACTTTTTTCCCCGAGGCAGGTGGTGGTAAAAGGGTAGTTTGAGATGATCAGTACATGGCATAGCAGAAAAGGTGTGAAAACCTTGACTGACAGACTTTGGCGAATACGAAGTGTTAGGCTTGTAGGTTAGATACTGGATAGAAATAGCCGAAAAAATGGAGACCGCGTCTGGAACTGGTGACTTCGGTAAACTGTTCCGCCTTATTCGCAACGCCTTTAATAGGTTTTGTAAACAAAATTCCCTTCTTCGTGACACGGCAGGAAACTTAATACCCGAACAGAGCAAGAAAATGGACCGATGGATGGAATACTTTGGTCAGCTGTTCAACCGGCCTACGAACCACCGGACGGACCAACCAATATCAACCCTTCCAGTCCAGTACGAAAGCAAATGTGACCCGCCCAACACTGCGGAAATCACGGAAATTATAAACAAACTGAAAGACAGAAAGGCTATTGGGGAAGATGGCATCCCTCCAGAAGTGTATAAAGCATGTTCATCGTCATTGATTGACAGGTTGTGTACACTTTTTGGTTCCATTTGGAGAGCGGAAGCATTTCCACCCGACTGGGGAATGTCCATACTGCTGCCCATTCCGAAGAAAGGTGGTAAATCGGCATGTGAGAACTATGGAGGGATCAGCCTGATCGATGTGGCCGCAAAGATCTTTGGTGCATTGTTACTGACCCGTTTCTCCGAGGAAAGAGACCAGCACACTCGCCCGAACCAAGGGTGTTTCGGCCGTGGCAGATGCTGTGTGGATCAAATCTTCACACTGAGACGAATACTGGAGCACCGCTGTAAGTTCCAGCAGCCGACGGTAGCTTGTTTCATCGACTTCCGGGCAGCTTTTGATTCGGTGAACCGCGAGCTTTTTTGGTCCATAATCCAATCCTGTGGGATGTCCAATAAGCTTTTAAGGCTGTTGAGGGGATACTACTCGACAACCAGTGCTAGGGTTCGTATGTACGGTGAAGAGTCCTGCGAGTTCACACTCACTACCGGAGTTAGGCAGGGCTGTCCCCTCTCATCGATGTTGTTCAGCTACGCCATTGATTGGACAATGCGACAGGCGTTACGCAACTACCCTGGCGTTCAGCTTAGCCGGGAAATATACATCTCGGACCTGGAGTTCGCGGATGATATTGTCGTGCTAGGAGACCCCCCCCCCGCTACGCTACAACCAATCCTCGACCGAATCAATTCCTTCACGAGGTCTATCGGACTTGAAGTAAATTCGACCAAAACAAAAGCTTTCACAACCCATCTGGGCCCGACAGTTCAACAACTGTCGATGAATGACCAACCAGTCGAATACGTCCCTTCATTCAAATACCAAGGCTCAACTCTGCATCCGAACGGCCAGGCGAAAGATGAAGTGGTATTACGGATCGACAGGGCCGGGAGAGCCTTTCTTCAGTTATGACGAACGCTGTGGACTCGAAGTGAAATCAGCTTAACGACCAAAGTTCGTGTTTACCGTGCTGCCATCCGGCCCGTACTCATCCATGGTTGTGAAACATGGCCACTACGAGCTGAGGATAGCAGAAGGCTGGAGGCTTTCGACCACTGGTGCATGCGGAAAATCATCAAAGTCAAGTAGCGCGACGAGGTATCCAACGACGAGGTAAGGAGACGATGTGCTGATATCGATGCTCTCCCCGTCCTCCTCCAACGTCGACGACTTCAGTGATTCGGCCATACGCTTCGGCGACCCGAGTCAGAGATAACCAAGCAAACACTCTGCTCCACTCCCTTCCCTGGTTGGCGTTGTCGTCTTGGTGGGCAGCTCAAAACGTGGACCAGTACAATCGAGAAAGACGTAGAGTTTCTAGGCCTTCGGTCAGTATGGAGCCCGGTGATGGAAAAAGAACTGGATCAGTATCTGTACGGAGCTTGCCTCCGACCACCGCGCGTGGTCAACAATGGTTTGTGATATCCATGGAGCCGACTTATCCTCTCGCAGGAGATAGTCGCGTTAAAGTAAAAGTAAGTAAGCTTGGGCCCACGAGATCCACTCACCGGATGATTACATACATTGGGTGACATGGCTAGTTGGCGCGGCCATTAGCGTAGTTGCATTCGAACTCCACTCTTTGTCATTATGGTTCTCTGTAACTCTCTTGTTTGTTTGCTGCTTAAACTCATTTTACTCTTGACTAGGCGGTGCTACGAGGCCGCAACTGAAACCAGAGCACAGAAGTACAGAGTTAGCCGTTGAAAGAGCTGAAGTGGACACGATGTGCAAAACGTACGTTTCATGTTCTAATATATTCGGTTGTGTTCCACTCCACAAAGTTCGATGTCGGTACACTCATTATGGGAAGGAAGAATGCTGTTTACGTAGTTTCACTCCGTTTACTTTTGATAAACGCAGTGACACAGTCCCTTCCCAGTGGTCTTACTGTTGATCCACCTTTGCGTTGGCGGCGTCACTTAACCAAACCATGAAACGCTAACGTTTTGAGTACCAAATTCGACAAATAAGCTGACAATAGTGTGAGGAAAATGGTTGCCGTCTCAGTGGCAAGATCTTGGCTCGTTTACGGTATTTGGTTATCAAATCAGTGAGTAGGCGAGTTTGTTTATTGATTGCGTAATTCAGTCAGCTCGTTTGTGCAATGGATGAGTAAGTGATCGTACTTGATGATTGGCTAATCGATTGATCTAATGTTTAAGCAAGTAAGCTTTTTTGGTTAGTGATTGAATGAGAGATTATTTTTCGTTATTCCATGGTCACTTTTTGCACAGTACACTTCTGATACCAGTTTAAAGCTTAGCCGAGTTATTTCTTTGGGTACTATGGTCAGTCGTTGTCTGCGAACAAACACGACCATTCTGTTTAATAATTTATTCTTCATAGAATAATTTTTACATGAAACCAGCAGTACTTGAAAGATTTCTATTCAGAAGTTCAGTTCTGATCTACCGTTCGCATAATAAAGGCATAGAGCATTCATCCAATCTCTGCTCCTCGTGTCTTACTCTTTCCCAGGGAATTCGACGCAGATCTGGTCTATTTCACTTTCCCTTACCGTTATTGTTTTCGCGAATCGTACCAAGAAGTGAGTTTCGTTCCTTCTCACCATGAACACATTGCACGCTCTGCTTACATCCGGTTAAATGCTTAAATGTGTTTCTTCTGTTTTCTGAACAGGATCCTCCTTGGTCCCCGGTTGTATATGACGCATTTGTCACGTACTTGCATGATTTCTCTTTTTCATGCCGAAGCTGATACAGGAAACGTTTTCGGTGCCTTTAGTACAGCCTGTCCAAAAAATTCGGGATCACCTGAATTCGGTCGAATTCCTGACATACGGTCGAATCCTAGTTTAAACTACTGATACTACTCTTTCTTTCTCTCTCGCTAAACAATAGTGTCTGTTGTCTAGTGACAGTAGTACCAGTTGTATAAACTGAAATTCGGCTGTGTGTCAGGATTTTGTCCGAATTCACGTGATCCCGAATTTTTTAAGTAGGCTGTACAACGACAAGCCTCATTAGAAACGTCACTAACTGAATTATTTCTGATAGCATTTTGCTGGATTCGGTTTCTGCTTCTGTACAATAAGTTTTCTTTTTTGAGAGCGGATTTGTGCTGACTGCACAAAACAATGAGAGGCAGGACTAATCATGGAGATCATCATGTTGAGTGTAGTAGGTCGTTAGAATGCCTTGGTTTCTTATGACGTAGAGAAGGGTTATTTTATATATATATATATATATATATATATATATATATATATATATATATATAGCAGGATAATGGACGGTTCGAAATGAACACGAGATAAACTCGGTGTTGGTACTTGGTACACACATACTGCACCATGATCGCCAACTGGTCAACTCAGCTCATGTAAGTTAGAAGCTGTGCGGCAACGCATACTTGGCGAAATCCCATAATTTGCCTGTGCGTGGGGAGTTCTAGAGACCAAAAATGGAAAAGGTTCGGTCTCTGTTGAGGGTTCTTGCGGTTTGGATACAACGACACTCAGCCAGGAGTGAAAATTAATAGGGGTGAGAATGTGATTAGAACGGTGGTAATGAACATGTCATTGCCATCACACAGTCCCATTTCCCAGAGAAAAACGTGTTGTCCTGAACACCTGCAAAACTCGCGATGAAATTTCATTTGGAATCACCGCAGATATGACCGGACCGGCCATATGCTGAATGCACATATTGACATAACCCGAGTATTTGCAGAAAAATCAACCGGAGCAGCAACTGGACGTTCGTCTCCATCTCCGTGTTGATAATTCCTATACCCAACTTGTTGCATGAAAAATCAGAGTGATATCCACGTTACCTACGACATCCATTAATGTTCTATGTAGCTGTTCCAGAATGAACTCCGATGTAAAGCAGAATCAGTAATAAGTGCTGATGAGTCAAACGTCCTTTACAAATGGACTGAAAACTGACATTCGTTTTGGCATAGGCATCCCAGAATGTTTGATACTGAATTTCATGTATGTTTATTCCGTTCTTTGGTAATTTTTATTTATTTTACACATATTCAATGCAACGTTTTGCTGAATTGTAGGCTCACGAGCTTGTAATTTCATGATAATACTTTCCAGATAGCAACCTGACACGCATTGGTATATTCGTTTTTTCGACCCTGCAGTTGACCGCAATAGTCAAGCTCATCCGCATCTTGTCCATCTCATCAGACGAGGATGTTCCGGCTGGTGGAATATCACACGAATCTGTTCGAACACCAACAACACTGCAATCTCGAGCAACTATCAATCGTCTCAGCTCAGTCAAACGACATGAGGTGCTCACTGTTCTGCCTGAAGAGGATTCCAGCGATCACGGGGACGCCATTGCATTGGGTTTGGGTCGTCGTTCAGCTGTCCAGCCGTGTTCTCGTTGTCGTATATCCCCCGAAACGGACCGTCCGATCGAGTCGTGTCCAAATTGCTCATGTGCGGATTGGATTATCCGCCTCAAGGTGCATTGGTTTTTCTAATGCGCTTTAACTGTGGGGATTAAAATAATTCCTGTGTATTTGCTACTTACAGAAACACTGTCTTATAGATGGATGTAAGAATTCTGACATTCGCACGGAGAATTTCCTGGTGGTTGTCACTTTTCCGGTTTCTGAAGACGAGCACAATAGCAACCAGATCACTTGAGCGTGCTTTACAAACTCGAGTAAAGACTAGCAGTCCAGTCAAAATCGAACTTTGACGAGGCGACCCTTTTGTACCAATTAAAGTTTAAAGTGAAATTTCGGGTCATTCTTTCGTTTCGAGATTCAATGATGTTCTCTTGCCGAATATCAATAAAACCAAATTACACATAACCGTCTTACAGTGTTAAACAACAGGGCAAGCCCCACTGATCACTGCCTTTCTCACCATGTTGCACGCTGAATAAGAAAGTATGAATATACAAGATGAACAGGGAGCGGACCTACACGGGTGAGAAAACGAAAGAACGCCCTGGTAACCAACACATGGAATACACAGTCTAACTTTACAAACACATATTGGCCAGTCATTCTGATTCAACAGAAAGCAATAACACAGTTGCCACTGTTCACGGTTCGCAGCCATATCCTTCAGTGTCTCCAGCCAACTAGTTGAGGGATCTTTTGGACCCCAACCACGAAGCCATGAGGCATCTAGTTTTCCCAAGTTCGCTGTACATCTTCTCATTCCTCGTTGCCACGTCATTTGTTGACCTCCACGTGGTTTTATCCACTCGTTAGCGGGAACGGAGAATAGGACACGGTACGGTAGACGTGTGTTTGCCATACGTAACACATGCCCCACCCAACGAAGTCTACTAAGCTGGATACGGTGTGACAAAACGTTCTCCGAAATCGTTCCCAATAGTCGCTTTCTGAACTCATTGTTACTCACCTGGCTATTCCACCCGATCTTAGCGATACTACGTAAACATCGGTGATGAAAAACGTCAAGACGACTAATATTTTCTGCACACGGCCCTCACGTCTCGCAACTAAACAACAAAACTGAACGCACTGTAGCACAGTATACACGACCTTCCAACTTCAGTGAAATATCAGGACGCCGCCACAAGTGCTTCAATCGAGCGTACGCCAGTCGAGTCTTAGATATCTGGGTGTTCACCTCTGCTACTGTACTCCCATCCGTCGCCAAGCTGTTGCCGAGTTATGTGAAGCGGTTGCCAAATGCCAGCACCTCCCCATCGAGCATCAAGCTCGGAATCGTTGACTTCTAGTCTTGCAACATCACTTTGCAATTTGAAGGTGCAAAGCGCATGCTGAATGGAACCACAGCTCTGACAAGTCTATCTGGTGCACGTTGAACATGTTCCGTGCAATCGAACAAGCAGACAACTTCGTTCGCGTTTTCTATGTCACATAGCTTTTCATTATTTCCCAGTTCGACGCCCACATCCAGAAGATTTTGCAACGCACTCTCTATTATTTCGTCAATGACGAAGTTGAACTGGAGTGGAGACATAAGACATCTTTGTCGAATACCGTTCGTCGTTTCGAACCGACCGGATAGTTCACCGTAAACTCTAACGTGGCCAGAAGTATGAGAATACAATGATCTCAGTAGGTTCATGAACTTCTGTGGCATAACGTTTCGATGCAGAGCACTAAAAAGCGCTGTTCGATCAACCGAAACGAAGGCGCCTTTCAAGTCGAGGAAAACCATTATTGTCGGTCGGCGGTGCGTGTGAAATTACACACTTATTCTCAACTACCAGGCATACGTGTGTTGCTGATGCTCATTTGCAAATATTGCATCTTACTGTCTGTTCGCTCTCGTTTACTTCTCTACTGATTCAATTTTTTGTAATTTGAATTGCTCGATACTGTTGTCGAATGTTTGTGGGAAATCTGCTTTGCTTCTGATCCCGAACTCGGGCCTGGATTGCCTCCTCCTTTTTTATTTCTCTCTCTCTCTCTCTCTCTCTCTCTCTCGCCTTCTGGACATACATACTGCTGATTCGTATGCACCACGTCTAAGTCACACAACCAGATTTAAAATTATATGACACTACATTTGCTAGTAATGGTCTACTGATCAGAAGCACTGAAAGATATGGCTATTTGTCGCGAACAGTGACGTTTTTTTCATTCACATTTTCTCACATTTGCTTGATACCAACATTCTTAGTTCTCCTTGCTTGTTTCATCCCATTGATCGTTTGGTTTCCGAATATGGTTCCTGCTGAGCGATAGCTATCAAAACTGGCCCACCCGGTGTATGCTTATTGATTGTCCTAGCTGAACTGAACCGAACTATGACTGTGATTGTGTCCAGTGGATCATCCAAGCTCATGCGGTACTGTCTCCTAAAATCTCTGATGTATTCTTTTCTTTATATGAATCCTTTAGATTGCAATTTGTAATTTGAACCTCACACTGAGTGCTGTCTGCGAGCTTTTTCGCCAACTGGTATGGACAAAACACTACCTCTGAAACAGACAAAATCTAGACAAAGATTCTTCCTCTGAAGAAAAAAGGTAGATGGTCTTAAACAAATACTCTAAGGTAAGGATGATCCCGGACGATTCATTTAAAAGACTAAATGACAGAAACTGAAACAACCATTATTAATCAGAGGTCTACATGCAACTACGTTTTAAAAGTGACGGTTAGGATTTGCTTCAACGTTTTGAAAGTATGGTTTTCCTGTCTGTTTGTTGTCGGCGGAGTACGTCCCCGTTTCACTATCCCATCAGTCCTCTTGGCTGCGAATCGTCTCTGCTGGAGTCCTCAATTTTAACCTGTTCGTTCTTTTGCTCAAGCGACGATCGATTAGTATAAGGGTTTATCAATTAGCTGCCAAGCGCTCCTGCCACCACGGGTCATATTAGTGGTAGAATGCAATGCGCAGTCGCCCGGATTGTTGCCATCTCCGACCTATTGAGATCTTATACTATTCTTCATCACTAGGTCTCACGGTCAGGTTGTCTGTTGGACTTGATAACGTAGTGGGCCCATGACGCTAGGGGCATCCTTCTTCCTTTTCACTTACATGCAAGCGTGTAGTACTAAACTCGCCACACTATGTCAGTAGGATGACACGGCAACTGTGATAAAGTATCAGAAAGGTGTCTAGTCCGATTGAAGCGCTCCTTGCAGGTACGAGGGTCGGGTATACTACGAAGTCTTCGAAATGAATCACAAAGTGTCTGTTAGTGCATCGAAAGTATATGTATATGATCCAAAACCAATTATATTCACCAGTACACATTCAAACGGTTATTTAGACTATTGAGTGAATCTGTTCAATTTCATGAGCAAAACTGCTATCAGTCCATCTAATTTTAATTTGACTTGCACTAGTTACTGTTTAGTTACATCCGCTGACGTGTTTGAAAACGCCGACTGCTTTCCCGATGCGACAAGTCTAGTTTCTGGGTTGATGCTGTCAACTCACTTTTGACCAGGTTGTTGCTCGTAATGATGCGGTCGCAGATTTTGACCTAGTTTCGGGACCGGGCATGCATGTGCATAACGTAACCGGCTCATTGTGATTGCCCTGGTTTCATGGTCGGATTGTAGAACGTTTCGGCCCGATTCCGGCCACTACCTTCACAACACTTGACAATTTTTCTCCAAACGATGGCTTGTGCTTATAGGATGCGCACAATTGCAACAGAACTGAGTAACGTTCACAGGGTTCTTTTAACAATCAGTCATTTACAACACAAAACCGTTACTTCTAATGATCTCCTCATCTAGTTGATCCACTCATCGGTTGACCGAATACACTCGCGATGCACCCCTTCGATTCTGCCTGCCGTATTTTTAGTAATTTGCCATAGATGAACTTTTAAATTACGGTTTCCACCTTGATCTTCGTTGTGACCAATTGATCATGCTGATTTTAAAAGTTGCTTCGTTCCCCTTGTTTTGATCTGATCTATGACAGCGTTTCGTCCTGGAAATAAAAGACGATCCCTTTGAGTGCGCTCTGAACGATAATCATTTGGTAAGTCTTCCCGTAAAGATTTGTGTTCTGTACGTGTTCGTTTGACTTTTTTAGTGTGAGTATTTCAACTGTCTAGCAGTTGTTGACTGATAAATAGATAGAGCCTCGACATTGTACAAAAAGCGTTAAGAAAAATTCACATCTCACTTGAATTTTTCTTATTGCGTCTTCCATTTCAGCCGTTCACATCTTTTTCCCGTCATATAGTAAACAGCAAACAATGTGTATCCAGATTGACACATCCAAAATATAAAGTATTGCTTCCAGATTGAACCTCAGTTATTCCCAGGTGAATACTACTACACGCTGAGGAGATGACAAATAGAATACCCTTACGTACTCAAGACTGTTCGTGGGAGTATCTTTTGGGAGTTGAATGTGCGCATATCCAGATCTCACACCGCGTATTTTATACTGGATCGACTGTGGCGTCGGTCAGATTTCACACAGAAGTCATCAAGGTCGTTCATACTCCATTTTAGTTCGGTTAGTTTTGGTGTACAATTGAAAGACGTGCAGATTGTGTCTGACGGGTGTCTTTGCACTGGCAATTTTGTATCCGCATGATCTGTTCTGTTCTGTTCAGACAACCACTAACCATGCACTGGGTGCGGTGGCTTTGGTTGCTATCTTCTATCAGCAATCTCAAAAGGAAATAGTGAATAAAAAAACAACATGAAAGAAGTAAGAGAAGAACTACATTAGTGGAATTAAGTCGATGAAGAACGTTTGTGGATGCAAGAGCGCCACTGATCGCGGCATCTAGCCATATCTTACCAGTGAGTGGGAGGGTCTCTTGGACCTTCATGGCCAAGTCCACTAGTTAGGCTTTTCATACCTTTCTTCCATGTCATGGACTGACCACCCTTACTCATCCTCCAACGGGCACCCGCCTCAACAATCATAGCACGCCGAGGAATCCTGTGGGGGGACATGCGTAACACATGTCCCAACCATCTCAGCCTGGTGAACCTAAGTTGTTGGTCTAATGGTTTGATCGTTGAACCTCAGACTTTCCGCTGAAGCTGAGTATTGCTCACACAGTGTTCCCACTAGATCCGAGCAATGGTACGAAGACATCGGTGTTCAAGTAGCGACATTGTTCGTATGTCCTGCACCCGCAGTGGCCATGTCTCCGAACGGTACGGAAGCACGGACCTGACTGGTGCAGCGTACACTCGGTCTTTGATAAGTAAACGGATGTCAAGTGGACGCCACAGATGACTCGGATTGTCAAATGTCAAACGAGCCTTCTTTATACACAGAGACACTTCATCCGATATCCGATCACTGGATGAGATGCAGCTTCTCAGATAACAGAACTTGTCTACCACGTTTATGGTCTCTCCAGACACTGAAAGGTTTGGCGTTTGACCAACCCATTCCTGCAACAGCATAATGCCATTTGAAGATGCAAAACGCATACCGAACATTGCTACACAATCCTTCAAGCTGTCTGGAGAAGCCTTCAACTTACCTTGATCTTCACTTGGAAGAACTATGTTGTCAGCATACTCAAGGTCTGATATGTTTCCACCCGGGAAAAGTTCGATGCGGCTATGCATACCTGACGAAATTGTGTTCTCTATGCCCATGTTAACCACAAAGTTAAAGAGAAAATGAGAGAGGGTGCAACCGTGACGTACACCACTTTTCGTAGTGAACTCGGGTGAAAGATCACCGTAAGGCCGAACTGGGCTTTGGCTATTAATGTCTAGGGATTTAACGATGGGAATGAATTTCTCTGGTACACCGTTCAACAAGAGGCAGCGCGAGAGAACTGTGCGGTCGACTGAGTCGAAGGCCACTTTAAGGTTAAGAAAAACAGAGATAGTGGGCCTACGGAGAGTGTGTCTATGTTCTAAAATTTGTCGAAGGGTGAAGATGTGATCAGTAGAATCTCGACGAGGTCTAAACCCATCTTGATTGTTGCTCGAGCAATGTTTGCGAGCGTTAGATAAGCGGTGGAGAATAATACCAGCGAGCAGTTTGGATGTGATGCTAACCAGGCCTACTTCCCTGTGATATTCACAGGAGGACCTGTTGCTTTTCTTATAAATCGGTACGGTTGTTGGTTCACGCAAACTCTTTGGAATTTGTTCCTTCTCCCATACGAAACCGAGGAGTTTCGTCAACTCCAGTAATAGTGCTGGGCCACGGTCAATTTTCAGATTACGGTTGAATGGGTCAATCGCCGTTATCAGTTCGATCGGCTGGAACGCAGTATCGGCCTCCCATATTCCTCTCCGTCTCGTTTATGCTTCGGACTTGAGCACTGCAATCAGCAACAGTAACCATGACGTCCGTAGAGCGCACGCTGCGAAGCAGTTGAGACAAATCCTGGTAGAATTCGTCTTTAGCCTCAGGAGAGCTACAGTCAATTGGGGGATTACACAGAAACGACAAACGGGCATCAGCGCTTCAGTCTGGTGCTGTTGACATGCACAGAACCATTCAACTGGAACTGCACACATGCAAATGCTGACTGGGATCCAGTCGAGCAGTGCACGTTCTCCCTTCACGCTCAGAGCGATGTCAACACCCGCGTGACCACTATCACTAGACACCGAATCACCGGACACACGAAGAGTGAAACGAGAAGCCGAGCTTGTATCTGGGGAGCGAAGTGCTAGCATTGAAGTTGGGTCTTGTATGCGTTTTCCGGAGACACAACACACGTTTATGTTCAAGGTCTCAAAGGTTCTAGCTAGGTCAGTCTTTTGCCCCGTTTGGTAGAGTGTGCGGACGTTGAAAGCAGTTGAGTGAAGAAAACGCTTAGGTCGGTTAATGGATTCTATTTTTCCCCTTTCTGATACCCTTTCCGAGAGCCACAAATTACAGGTACGACTCATTGTGGCTACTCGTACGCATTTCGAATTGGAACGTAAAGGATGGAGAGCAGAGAGATAAGGAATGTTTCCCGATCGACCGCTGGAGACTTCTGGGTACATCATACTTCGCGGTTTCCCACACCGCAGAAGGGGTTTTTCTTTGGGAACCCTAACCGGAGTCTTTGACTCAAAAGTCTGATCGACAAGGCAGTGGGGTGTTAACGGTGCACGTGAACATGACCAAAGCACCTCTGAAGGAACTTCTTCTGGTCTGTCACGTGAGACTTGATTACTGTATGCGTTTTGTCTTGTCTTTGCTGGTGCTTTGTTACCGATCCGCATTTCGGATTCAGTCCTTAGCCCCATGCACCTGATGGAGCAAGCGGGAAATGGACGGGGCAGCATCCTTTGGGCTGGGGGATGCCCAGCTTGAGCGGGCGATAACCGCTTGATGAGGTGCGGTGACTTCTCCCACCGTCGAGAGAAACCCCAGGTGCTGCACTCCTACGTTCATCTAGTGGAGGTTTTTAGACCGGTAGACTGCTTCCCTCCGTGTTTATTGACTGGAGTGTCCTCTCCAGGGGCATTGTGGTTAGAACCAGATGTTGTCCATCAACGGGCTCAGAGATTGGATTTCGTCTGGCCTCTACCCATTGACCTGCCAGGCAGGTATGATTGCATCTTCGGCCTAAGGAAGCCATCCTGCATAGCTCTTTGGGTCATGGAGACACCTTAGCCATCACACTACGCCAAGGTGCAGTCTCGTCGTGGTACACAATAATCTGTCCAGAATGAGTTGAGGCGATGGCGTTGACAACCGCGAAATAACACGTGTGGTACTTACTTCGTTGTCAAATGAATTGGTATCTCATCGGATTGAACTCAGTAATATCCGCATTCTGGGACACGCGGAACTTGTGATAGAAAGCCGTCTCATTAGAACAGAAAGAATACGTCGGTCGCGAGGTAGACGTATTCCAGTCGGTAACATAGAACGCGCCATTCACATGTCTAATAATGCATCAGAAAGCTACTATTACAGTTAAGTAGGCTGAACGGGCAACTCCTACAGTGCGGTTTTTGAGAGACAGAGGTCTGATGGCTAATTACAATGCTAAATAGACATTTGATTGCAAAGGATTTGTGCACAAAGCGCCGGATGATGCATCATGGTAATCATCTTTCTCCTGAAAGCCTTCTGTCGCATCGCTCATTGTTCCCGATTGCCTTAGACCGAATGAAATGACACACTGCTCAGCCAACACGCAAGACGATCGGCGTGGGTGTCCAAAGGTTTAGCGGTTTTTCGCATTATGGTCACTTTCTGGGTCAAAGCGATCCCGATTAAATTCATGCATTGCTGTTGTTGATTGGCTTTCAATGTATGCAACGTATTGGTTTTTCACGGAATGTATTGTTGGCACAAGGAGCTTGAATCTTGTGTAATGGAAAATCCTCTTGCATTTTTCACATCGAAAAGTCGGACGCCGCAAGCCGGAATAGAACCGGCGGAGTGTCACCGGTTCGATTCCTGCTTGCGGCGTCCGACTTTTCGATGTGAAAGATGCAAGTGGATTTTCCACTATTGGTTTTTGTTTACTGCTTGTCGGTGAGAGAGTCAGTGAGTTTTATAGGATCACTTCCTGCCTCGATTCCATTCAGCCTATTTGCAGAAAGTGGACCTCACACATCATTGTTCCGTAAATGAGAAACAAAGTTTCAAGAATGAAAAAAACTGCCGATAATAAGTTGACTAATAGAGCTCAACACAAGTAACACTTAGTAACCGTATCACAAACAGAGAAAGAGAGAGAGAGAGAGAGAGATGTCTGGTCATTTCTGAATGGCATTCGACTTAACAACAATCAAGTTAATGCAGTTGTCATCCAAGCGTGCATGTTGACTGCGCGTGTGTGTTTAATAGGTTGCTTGCTTGGGGGATGAGTCGATCAGTAGACCGCACCACCTGCCTGTCTCCACACTACCGATTGAGTCTAACACAGCACATTTTCCGCTAAGCGCTTGCTGTTCTGAGGCTTCGTCTGTGTTGGCAGTGTAAAGCTGCCGCTGTCGGCCCAAATCCTGTTCGTCTTACTGAAACGTACACCTGACATCTATCCGGCGTGCCGAGCATATACTATTTTTCGAACTGTGTAAAGATCCGCTGTCGAAGGCAGGCTTTGTTAGGATTATCCGAAGAATCTTTTACCCTAGCCGTTCAGCTACGCATAGCATGCACTGTATATATATTGTGTAAATGTCAGCTTGAGCACAGTTGTACAATGCTTTTCAGCCAAAAACGATACCGCCAAAGTAAGTTACAGAGCAAAACGGGATCTCATTTCAAACAGAATGACATCCTTGTTTGTTCGGACACGTGCTAGAAACGGAACAACGGAGTTCCTGTACAACGACAATCTGCAGGGAAGCATTTTATACCTAGATCGGGTCAATGCGTGGGACTGACAAAGAGTAAGATCAAAATGCAGTAGGTATGAAGCATCAGAAAAGGTTTTCTGTGCAAACGCAACGGATGCTGTTATGTGGCTAGTGCATACCCCCAAGACTAGGTCATTCAGAGTTATACCAGAAACGAGGCTAATGATGCGTAAGCCTCGGCGAGAAGTGATGGAATCTTTTTTTAGTAGTCCTGAGAAAATGACAAAGGAACAGTATAGAATGATAGGTAATCTACAATGTCTTACAAAAGTGGAAATAACAGAATACGGAGCTCTTAACTGCTGTAGTTTTCTAGTTTGATACGACAAGCGACACAGTTTTCCAACTGTGATTTCAATGTGCAAAGACCAATGCAGATTATGCTGCAGCGTAACACCGAGTTATTTCACGCGGTTCATATGTGCGAAGGGAGTGGAATTAATGATAGAAGTGTTTTCAATGAGTCGGGAACGAGTGGTTGAAAAGATACACTATTGACATTTATTACTGTTCACCAGAAGACCAGATTGATTAAAAAAAGCTTTGAATATGTGAGAGATTTGCTATGAATTCGTCGAAGTGTGATCTATTTGGGACAGATCTATCTAAAACAATGTCATCAGCATATTTAAAGATGCAGTCTGGGTGGAAGACAGGCAAGTCACCAATGAATAATGAAAACAAAAACGGAGAAAGGACAGCGCCTCAGAGTACATCGGTACCGGTAAGATTTTTGGGAGACTTTTCTGCCTTCTTGTGTTCTTCCAAAGAAAGAGTCTTTCAGTCAATTTAGTAAATATGCGGGACAGTCAATATTCCAGTTTTCTGAGGAGAAGTGAGCATGATACACCGTCAAAGGCCGACGTGTAGCCTTGGAAAGCACATCCAACTAATTTGCTGGAATCATTGAGGGAGTCGGCAGTATGGTGCATAATGGACGCTAGTACATCAACTGTAGAGCGCTTGAGTCTGTACCCAAGTCGTAACTCGTTATTTGTGCTTCTCACCGTGGTTCGAAGACGACGCAGCACAACGTGTGCTGCAAGTTTCAACGCCAACGAAAACAGAACTATTGATGGATACTTTTTGGGTTCCGTCTGACTATGGGATTGTTTTGGCATAGGAATAGTTGTAACAAGACGCCGAAAATCGGGAATGGTATGCGATTCCAGTGCTTTGGTAATAGCCGAAGTCATCAGACCACATAGAGAATCAGCTCCGTTGAGGCGGTTTACGTCTACATTCTTTCTTTCGGGGATTTCGCCGTCTGACCGCAGAGTAGCTTGATTCTTCGGCACCTGTGTTTGATATTTCGGAAGTTTAGGAATTGTCGAGAAAAATTATCATCAAGTCGTGTAATCTCAGATTTTATCAAAAACGACCGTCGACGGACTTCAGGCTTGTTTTGCATCTTGGAGACTAATTCTTTCCTTCTGCGTATCTGCTTCAGGTGTGGAGAAACCGCTCTTTCAGATTTGAGGTAGACAGTTTCCATGGGACAACAAGTAATAAAAATTCACTTAGTCACTTTGCTGTAAAATTTACAGGAAAATACCTAAGTGACCAGTCTTTTACCCCCGTTGTAATAACGGACAATGAACGGTTGAGGAAATGGTTGTGGAAATGGTTCTTTGTTTGAAGCACATCTGTTTTGAATGTGCGTGCAATAAATGACCTCGGTAAGAGTGTACTTTAGGCCTAAGATGTAATATGCAGCGATCGCTGGCTCTAACGGGAGCATTTAGCCTGATAGGAAACAGTTCTAAATGGTTGTTCAGGATGTGGTCTAACTGGGAGTCACCTTGAGTCGGAGTATGACAGGTACTGAGAAGATTGAATTATGCAAGGGAAAGTGTTGATGCGTGAATAAAGTCTCCCACTATTCTGTGGAGATTCTCATCAAGCATAGGCACAATGAAAGGAGCAAATGAATCATAAAAGATGCTGTGTCTGAACATTGACAATACGTTCGAATCATATCACAAAGTGGCACTATCTGCTCAACATTGAACTGCTTTTTGGATCAGGTAAATTGCTTCTCAAACGAAGCTATCAGAAGAAATGATAGATAACTGTTCATGATTACGTATACTGCACCCAATGTAAAGTACTGTGTTTACGTGTTGTCACACATGTCCCCTGCTGATATCATACTTACATTCATGATTTTTTTCCAGGTATTGCAAGACGAACAAGTCAAGCACGAGGAACGCTTGATGGCTCTTGAAGAACAGTTACAATGGGCCGTACAATCAGGGATTCGCATATCTGGTGTGTTTTCGGTCCCGCTATTCGTTACCCAGCTCCAGATCTGCTGTATATATCTCTTTCTTCTTTCCTTGCTGTCTGTGGCATTCTCACAATTTTTGAGGTGCGGTGCTTGTCGTGTTATCTGTCGCTGTACCAGCGATACTGAACCTTGACGAGATGTGATCACTTTTGTTGTCCCCTAATTTATAGAACTCTAGAGGATTGCTCACTTTCAGCCAACTAATCCGTCGATTCTAGAATACAGAACTATGGAAAACAGTTTTATTCCTTAAGAGATCCCGGGTTCGACCGTGATCATCTGTCAAAGTTTAGAGGAATGGATGACTAATGTACGCGCTCAGCAGCAGGTGCTACCTGGTGGTTGGACTCCTGTGAAATGAAACAGCTTTGCATAAGAAGCCCCTTTTTACCCGCTTTGTGATTCGGCTATATTGTTTTTCAGAAACTCCAATTACTGTGAACCAGCAATGTTACGTTTTCGCGTTGGATCAGCGCTCCACGACCTTGTGAAACACACTATTAAGCCATTCCGAATAAGACTCCAAATGAAAAACCCTTTCAGTTGTGTGGGAATTTCGAACTACCAGAAAGATTCCACCGTCGACTTTATAGCCAGTGGTTCTTGTATTCAAATGTGGATGGTATGCCAGTTGGTTGTTGTGATTGCTAATGTCGTTCCTCATTCCAAATCATGCGTTTTATTTTTATGTTCCCACTGTTTTTTATCCGCTGGCCGCTAATTTAGACTCCCAGTTACCTTAAGCTTGGTACTCACATTTCAAGAAGCCAGTCGAACGATTTTCGCACGTGGAAGCACCTCAACGTTTTTTACTGCATGCTTACGCATTGGCGCAGTGAATGATGCTTACCTCATAACGTCAGGGCCCCACTGTAAGATGAGAAATGAACGGCAACTTAACCGTGGTCTCAAGTGTTGTGTATGCGAGGGCACATTCAAGCTTAACGAGTTACGCAGGGGATCCTCTGTGGGAGGAAACCCAGAATACGCTTATTATTAAAAAGAACGACAAACAGAGGTAAAAATTGTTTGTCCTGCATGTTTTTGATAGTTTTATGAGCAGCTATAGCAATGCCCTCGACACGTGCTATTTTCAGTACACCAATTGTTGATTTGTCGATGTTGGACCAAAACGTACTGTTCTCTGCTTCGGTTTGTTTTGTATGCCAACTCGTTTATACCGTGATCTGATTTTACTGTTATTCTGTTATCATACCTATAATTGTGATATCGCCAGCTATTTTAACATTGTGACTTAAAGTGGTGAAGCACTCAACTCCAGTGGATTTGCCTCGTAATATAGTGCTGTCCAATAGTAGTGTGGTGGAGTATGCGTACTTCGTTTTGAACAAGTTAACATCTGGTTTTTTTGTACCACAAAGTAAGTGACCGATTCCATTTCATTGAGATCGGTTTCATGAATCAAAGCATGTTAGTTTTGGTTCCCACCACACGTTGTTGGCCTTCGTCCGGTCATTCCCATCCCACGCTTTCTTGCTTCATCGTGCTAACAGAATCCGATCGGCTCGCTTACCTCACACGTATGGAAGCTCAACGTGCCACGGAATATCGGACACGACTGCACAATTTCAAACAAGATTATCCCACCGCGGATGAACTTTTCACTTGGACATTGAATTCTGTGCATTTGAAGATCTTGGCGGATAGCGCATTCGCCAGTCCGGAACGAGTGATGGATCGTATACGACAGATGGATAGTTGTAGGTATGTAACACTGCGGAATCTCCCGTTTGCGGTTATACCCGATGTATTTACTTCGGAACACCATACCTCAACTGGGGCATGTCCTTTTGAGTGGATGGTATTTCTTATATCGATTTCGCTTTGCAATAGGTTCAGCGTAGAATAAATCTTTCAGATTATCAAAGGGATATTTACGAGACGACTTAGAATGAGAAGTTCCAGGTGGATGAAAACAGATGTGCACACACGAGCACTGCTATTCGCAATGTTCCGTTATCCTCGACCCATTTAGTAAGTGCAACTCGTAGATATCCCAGCCGCACAGTCGAGTCTAATGGTTAGTGCTTTAATACTATGTACTAAATGAACACCACTTACCATCGCCCCTGACTACCAATTCGTGAGTTCGAACCCCCTCACCGCTAGTGAGACAGCACTGCTTTGTCACTTCGATCGTTGCTCCATGAAAAGATGGCCAGGTCAATGTGCGATGGGCTACTGATGTTTTGCTAATTCCAGTCATTTATTTTTACTCCCAGTTAACATGGTGGAATTTTATTGTAGTCCGATGTATCCGGCCATTTATTCGGTTTCACCTTGCTCATTATTATGCTTCTGAACGTGACCAAGACTAGAAATATGGACTAAGCAGTACTTCAACTTGTTGATAATAGAGTCTCGAATGACCTTCGTCACTCCTTTCTTCAACCATACAGGATGGTGTTCTTGTATCTCCTGGATGAACTGCCCATGTAGCAGGTGAATTAATGAACATATTGGTAGTTCACAGTGCTAAATGATACCTGGATCGTCAATGGATGGTTGGATGAACTGCTTAAAACATCTTTCTGTGGGCAGCACTGCAGTTAGCTCGACCAGTCTTCGAAATCCGTTTCGCAAAAAGTTTGCCATGACCAACATTTTAAAAAGAAAAAACGCTGAATAGTTCCTAAGACACTGAAAGTAGACTTCATACTTCAACTGGCATTTAAAGGTATTGTCGAAATTCTCTAGACTTGAGGGCTTTTCAAAATAACCAATCATCGACCCACAGATGCACCCTCGTGAAATTTTATGATTTTCATGGGAAACTTGCGACAATCTCTTCCTTACCCACAAATAATAAATTCATTGTTATTCAAACTATAACTTCTAGCAAGAAATTAGGAATAGTGAATAAAAATACACAGAGCAGGATAACATAAGTTTCTGATAATCCATTTTTGAGCCATTATGGTCAGTCATGATAATGTGATTGTAATGACTCGAAAACGAGTCATCAAAAACATGTTCGCCTGTACTACATGCTTTGGTCTAACCCATGGGTTCCTGCACTACTTTCCGAATAGTGTATCATTGAATTTTCCAAGTGTTTCGGTAGTGAAATGACAAATCGATGGATGCGCACACCGTTATAACGTGCGGTACATGATGCGTGCATCGCCTGTTAGATACGGGCCTTATGCTCATCTACAATACTGTTCGTCGTAGATCCTAGCTCATATGCTAACTTCTGCTCAAAACGGGTGCGTACTTCTGGATCACACATACGATGCACGGCTAACCGGGCTTGCGATTTGCGACGATAACCATGAAGCTCGTCGCATTCTACAGGCAGGCAGTTTTCCTAGAGTAATGTTTGCTCTGATGCAGTGGCTACTTTTACTTTCTGCGCACGGGCAATTCTCCGTTGTTCATAATGTCTTCGATAACGCTCCGCCGACAATATTGACCGTGGTTTATTGCGGCTAATATCAACTGGTGTGGTTGGTTTTGCAACCTCGAAATCATTAGAGTTTTGTGGGAAATTTTCTTCACCAGTGATGGTGTTGCAAACCCTTACGAAATTCACAGGGCTTGAAAAAATTGAGAGTTCCAAACCATTAGACCAGAAATTTTTGAGGCACATCAACTGTATTTATTATATATATATATATATATATATATATATATATATATATATATATATATATATAAAGCGGTAGCGGTAAAGACTGATTGGAATTGAGATGCATTTGCTCCGTTGTAACCGCACTGCAGCTCTCGTTTCTCAATGTTATTCTTGAAGTCAGTCTTTGACCGCAGCTTGATTTCACCTGCTTTGTCCACTTTGCCCACTTGGAGCGTGTAAGATCGACTCAGAGGCCTGCCATCCTCTATTGGTCCTGTTAATGATCGCCCCTGGATCGTCCGGTTCTGTCAAATGATGTTCACTGAACTTATTATCTCTGGTCACGATAAGATCGAGTCCACGTGTGGTATTGTGTACGCACATTATGGTGCGTTGCGCAGACGACAAACTCACGGTGTGGCCCCTCTAGCGAAATGTATAAGGGTGAATAATGCGCCGGTCTTCAGATCACCAAGGGAGAAATCTCGGACGGCCAATCGGGTGGCAGTTCCGAATAATTTCGACAATTTCGATTAATTTTGATCGCATTCCCAAACGTTGCTGAAAATGGTATAGTGAGTCTTTCTGAAATTGGCTGACTAAAAAAGCAGAGAAACTCTTCGCAGACTCGTAGTAATTAATTTGAGGGACACTGCACAGTCGAAGTCGGCGTAGAGTCCATAGCAGGGCCCGAAAGCAACGCGGCCGGACCGTTAACCACTTGCTTTCCAATAAAAAAGGTGAATCCCAGCATTCTCACAATAATACAAAACCATATAGCCTTGTTTCATAATTTTATGCCTAGCCATTTCGTCAATAGACTGTTCCAATTTCCCTGAACCGAAGTGATTTGTCCCAGGATTTGATAAATTAGCGCACTGATCCATCTTAGCTCAACCTAATAGGATTTAGCAGAGCCATGTGTATATCTCTCCATAAAACCTTCGAATCAATAGTTTATTTGTTTACCCGCATGCATAATTCGTCATTTATTCCTTTCTTCTGCTCTCGATTGACCTTCGCAGTCCATGGCCCCATCTGGTTCCGTCGGACTTTGTTAACCTCTGGTGTCGTCAGATCAGTTTGAATGTGGACCGTTGGCGCTTTCAACTGCGTGACTACCCGAAGCCGTGGCTCGAGATAACGGATCTGCTGGTTTGGGGTCCACTAGCTGGAGCAGAACGACTGGCCGATTGGAAAGGTACACAAAAGTTTTCTGGTTGGTTACTTTTACCAGTCGTCTTTGAGTGTTTTATGCCTTACATATTTCCCAAAACAGTTTTATTTTATAATTTATTATTCACACGCGAAACCTAGATCTCATTGAAAATGGAAAATTCACTTGCGTTTGTCATAGTCAAATGAATCGAAGCGACAAATGCCAGTGGATTTTCATTGTCTACACGATTTAAGCTTCTCGTTCAAGAAGTAGATTTTGCGAATCTACTTCAGTCTCCTTTGTAGCTCGTTTGGCTGTGAGCCTTTTATCTCATTAGGAATTAATCGATAGGGCTGGTCTACTGAGTAACACCAGAATAGTTCCTGTTTCATTGATGGTTGCGCCTTATAAGATGTTCACTTGCGTATTTGGCGTTCGACTAGCCTTACTGCAATAGCAACTGCCCGGGTATCGGAAGGTCACCAATTCGATTCCAGCTCGATATGAAGAACACAGATGGATTTTCCATTATTTAGCTAAAGTGCCCCGCCCAACGGTCCAGACGATGTGAGCCGTAGGATTCCTTTGTTATCTCACACCGAGCTTCCTTGAACCGGTACTTCTAACCAAGAGGTAGAGGTCGCGACTACTGCCGATAGACACAGCCTTTTCTGTTAAAAAACCCACCACTGCTCACGGTCATTTCTATGACTCCTAGTCAGTTGGTATCTTAGGGACTTGCGCAACTAAACGAGAGTGACATCCAGGAGGGACGGATCTGCTAGCATCTAACAGAGCAATTTATGTAGAGGACATCCATCGGTTGTGAAGCCTGCCTGAACCGGAGTCCCGTACGGCATTGGAAGCGGCATACAAAGCCTCCTTAATCTTTATCTAGTATTCATCTGAGTCCTGGATATCCGGTTGAACCGATAACAGTGTAGACAACTCTGCCCTGAAAGCAGATCGTCCGTTATCGTCTAGAAACAACTGCGCGGGATGAGTGGCTTCAACGGTGGTGCGACCAGTGACGAATCATAAACCGGAGGGAGCACGTACCAAAGCGTGAGCTAAGTGCACTCTAACTGTACGGGTACTTTGAGTCAGATTGATCATGTAGCCGTAAGCTACCGGCGGCGCAGTTTTGTTCAGAGCTGTAAATCCTACTGGTCCACGTACGTAGAGTCGGACCATGCATTAGTTTTAGTGTGATTATCTCTCCAGCTCCATAGTCATCGTCGTAAACCGTAAACCCGGTTATCTGTGCAATGTCTGTCCGAACCAGAAGTTCACACCAGTCATAAACAGAAACTATCACGTGAGCTGGGATCTACGGTGAACAGTAATGTAGTAGGCGGTGCACGTGGCAGCAGGTTTTGCATGTGGTCGCAGATCCGATGTCCATCAAAGACACTGGATTTCGCAAGAGTTGATCGGTCTAACGGAGCAAAAGCGTCAGCTCCCGAACTGTAAGGAGATGATTAAGATACGAAGACATACAAAAGCAAGTTACGAAAAGCCTTAAGAATAATTGCGAAAATTGGTGGGTCAAGATAGCCGAAGAAATGGAAATAGCAGCTGCTTCAGGTAACAGTCAAAGACTGTTCAAACTTATTCGCGACATCGGTGGACGGCGCACCCAAGTCAGTGAAACGATTTGCGATAGAAATGGGAAACCCATCCATGACAAAGAGGAAAGGCTGGTCCGTCGGGTCGAATACTTTAAGGAGCAGTTTAGCTGGCCGCGCGCTAATGTTATCCCGACGTCAACAGCTGCGATTGATATCACTTGAGCCCCCATCGGAAGTGGAAGTGGAGTCGAGCATTCGATTACTAAAGCGTGGGAAAGCTACCGGTCCTGACGAACTTTCCCCAGTGCTTTTCAAAATGGGTGGTGGTGCATTGATAGAATCACTTACCGCTTTGTTCCAAGACATTTGGAACGTGGAGCGTGTTCCATTACTATGGGTCCAGTCATTGACTATACCCCCCTTCAAGAAAGGAATACGCAATGTCTGTAGAAACCATCGTGAGATTAGGCTAATTCCGATAGTCACCAATGTATTAGCCTCGATTTTGCTTCTTCGTCTCACACCAGCTCGCGAGAGGAACACTCGTGAACAACAGGCCGGATTCCGCCCAGGTCGAGGATGCATCAACCAGAGTTTTACTCCTCGTCAAATACTTGAGGCGCGTCACACACACCGTCGACCGGCAATAATGGCTTTCCTCGACTTGAAAGGTTCTTTCGATTCAGTTGGCCAAACTGCGCTATTCAATGCTATTCACCGGAATGGTATATTCCAGGAATTTGTGAATCTACTGAGGTCGTTGTGCTCCCATACTCTTGGCGGCGTCAGGGTTCACGACGAACTATCCAGTCGGTTCGAAACGACGAGCGGTATTCGACAAGGATGTCTCATTTCTCCGTTCTTGTTCATCTTCGCCATGAAAGAGACGGTGGAGAATGGTTTGCGAAATCTGCAGGATGTGGGCGTCGAACTGGCAAATGGTAACGTGTTATGTAGCCTAGAATACGCAGACGAGCTTGTCTTTTTGTTCAGATGTATCGGACGTGCGCAACTTGCAGTAAGCAGACTCGCAAGAGCTGTCACTTCATTCGGCACGTGCTTTGAACCTTCAAATTGCAAAGTGATGTTGCAAGACTGGAAGTCAACGATTCCGAGCTTGATGCTCGATGAGGAGGTGCTGGCATTTGGCAACCGCTTCACATAACTCGGCAACAGCTTGACGACGGATGGGAGTACAGTGGCAGAGGTGAACACCCAGATATCCAAGACTCGACTGGCGTACGCTCGACTGAAGCATTTGTGGCGGCGTCCTGATATTTCACTGAAGTTGAAAGGTCGTGTATACTGTGCCGCAGTGCGTTCAGTTTTGTTGTATGGTTGCGAGACTTGAGGGCCGTGTGCAGAAGATATTAGTCGTCTTGAGTTTTCAGATCATCGATGTTTGCGTAGCATTCTTAGGATTGGATGGAATGACTGGTTGAGCAATGCTGAGGTTGGAAATCGAGTTTGGGGTACTAGTTCAGAGAATGTGCCATAACAGCGTATCCAGATTAGTGGACTTCGTTGGGTGGGGCATGTGTTACGTATGGCAAACACACGTCTACCGTACCGTGTCCTACTCTCCGTTCCTTCTAGGGAGTGGAGAAAAACCCCGTGGAGGTCAACAAATGACGTGGCAACGAGGAATGAGAAGATGTACAGCGAACTTGGGAAAACTAGATGCCTCATGGCTTCGTGGTTGGGGTCCAAAAGATCCATCAACCAGTTGGCTGGAGACACTGAAGGATATGGCTGCGAACCGCGAACAGTGGCGATCGTGTTGTCACTTTCTATCGAATCAGAATAATTGATTGATGCGCGTTTGTACAGTGAGACTGTGTATTCCATATGTTGGTGACTAGGGCGTTCTTTCGTTTTCTCACCCGTGTAGGTCCACTCCCTGTCCATCTTGTATATTCATACTTTCTAATTCAGCGTGCAACATGGTGAGGAAGTCACTAGTCAGTGAGGCTTACCCTGCTGTTTAACGCTTTCGTGGACACATCCACGTTGCCCTATCTCGTTTAATAATCGCGCGTTTGTGTTTGTTCTTCCAGGTCCATTTTTAGACTGGTATTTTCCGCAGTTCCACTTTATAGTTCTCCAATAATGCCAGTGAATAGAAGACGCTTGGATGTGGGGTGTCCAAACACTGGCTTGTTTGGGGCATCGCTCGAATCTGCTGAAACAGCCGGACTGTTATATTCAATCAGGGACGCATTGGCTAATGGAGTCCGTCAGGAAATTATGCCACGTTCACTACGATATTGATAACGAGCCCCCACTATATTGTCCAGCGAGTCAATTAGCAGTTAGAAGATAGGTAAACGTGACCAGTTTATGACATCTGTGTTAGATTTCTTGACTGGGATTCACTAGATGAGTCCCTCAGATTCATATTGCATTGGATCATGTATATATAAAGCATATATCATTGACGGTCAGTCAGACATAGTGTCAGTGCTAGAACGTGAAAATCAATCCTAGAAACTAAAGTACAATTTTGGAAGGGCAAATAACCAGTAGTAAAAGGTGGACAATATCTCTCACCCGCGTAATTTTTTATATTTTATTGGTCACCTTTGTGTCTTTATGGGACATGGCAGTTCAACAGACACCGTACACCATTCGCGCCACTGGTTTCTATTCTCAGCCATATCTCTCAACATGTCTAGTTAACGACAGTCCTCTTTTTCTGGGTCCCAACTAAGTAACGGTGGAACATTAACCGAGATCAGTAATGATTTTAGCTTCATGCACGCACACCGTGTCAAAGGCTGACCGCTGCGCCGCTTCTTCCACCCTTACCCTGCACGTGCGAATAAGACGGAGAGTTAAACGACGGGTAGTCACACACAGACCATGTTCAACCTGTCGGAAGTAGTGTGGAATACTTACCTTGGTTAAGCGGTGGTTATCCTCACCAAAACACAATAACGAGCCTCGTCATTACTCGCCGGATTCTCCCATCAGGCGCCAGCAATGCGTTGGAAACATGGGTTGCCGCAAGGGAGAAATCACCCAACATCTTCAGAGCGAAATGGCTGCGTCTTACAACCATGAAGCACTACGCTAAATCCCGCGGCAATGTACACCCGTACCTTAAGGGAATATAGCTGTTATAGTGGTTCCACATGTATATGGCGATAGCTGGTATAGCTCTTGCTATTCGTGATGTGATCTGCTCCCAACATCACTTCCAGCTATAACCCAACTCCCAAGGTACCTCACTATCGACTGTCTCAAGCTAAGCACCACATGCACCGTAGTTTCTTTCAATCCTGCGTTAACTGAAAATTTCTGCCTAAATTCAGTTTGCATTTCATCCAAGCTGACAATGTCCAAGTGTGCATTTCTAATACGTGCAAATAGGCCACTTGAACGAGCGATCGCTCTTGCGTATATCCATGCGTTCTATATTCTGATTGTACGCACTGTGACAAGCAAATTATTTGAAAGATCAAAACGTTCTAACCGAAATTTTCTGATCTGATTTTATTCCTTACTGCCTGAATTCATGGTAGGTTTTCTCTCATTTTTGTTTTGGTTCTGCTCGTAGGTCAGCGAACCGTGTGCATCAGTCCCGGTGCTCCCTGGCCCGATCATACTGTTGTCAAGAATTGTTGGCCACTGAAGTTCTTCTACGATTGGAATGCTGGTAATTTGGGTGCTTCCCGTAGTTTTCACTTGCTGTTTGGAATGGTTCAATAACGCTTGGTTGTTTGATGGGAATAATGGTGAATAAAACGTGAAATAATGGGGCAGCTTGTAATATATAATATGCCGATCTTCCCAAGTTTGGCAATTTTTCCAATAGATAGAAGTGAGTTACAACTAGAGCGCATGAAAGATACTATAATGGAGGATCTTTTAGAGGGGGAAATTTGCATTGAAAACAATAGCGCCTGGTTTCTACTTTGGCCGTAGTCCTAACCGGTGACAATCCAAATCTCCTGAGTCCAATCCGCGAAATCCGGACATACCAGCTGAGACCAGCAGTTATGTTTGCTTCCGAAAATCTCTAAGCTTGATCATGATGTGACCACCATTCGTGTCTAGAACGTTCGAGCGGAGCACAGAAGAGTATGCAACCAGATGAACGCCGAGCGACAGCTTACCGTGCCTCTGTGGTTAGTGTCGTTTTCTTGCAAGCTGTTTTTGCAGATGAGAACAACAGTAGATTCCCGTCAATATAAAGAGACCTTTTCAGAATTCAAAACCACTAATAAGCCGTTCTCCATGTTTAAAAGGACTCGGTGACGTCCAAGGCATGCAATTCCCTTCGGGTTTTCTCCTCTTGAGTTGTTTCTGTCTAGTTAGACCGTGATATGAGCTGACTGCGGAAAAACGATGCGGAACAGTTCAATTACGCCCTGAACTGAAAAGTGCAACCTTTTAGACGCCGCTTCTTATTCTGGGTAGACATACGGATAGTTTCACTTACACGTAGTTGTTTTCTGACAATGAAACGTGGTTTACCATGGCAAATGCTTGTTTTGCGTATGATGCACATTACGATCCCTAGGTTTCTTCATCATCACTTAGACTTGCTCTGAATTTACACGAAGAAGCGGGATGATCGATCATGATGGAATACCAGGCAAGGTAATCTGTGCTTCTCCAGTGACTGTAGTGCTCGAACGGAATTCCTAGTTGCAAGGAAAGTTTGAGAGGAATGTCTAGAAGTAGATGCCGCTGGTAAGCTGGAAGCACGCCAGAACTTTGACCCCCCCCCCACCATTGTTCACTAAACAGAACTTTGGAGTAATTTCTGATTGACTGGAAATCAAGGTGCGTGTAAAGGTCCACTAGTTTGTTCAGTTCCTTGACGATCGAAAATGATTTCACTTCACATCGGAATTTTGAAGGTCTGTAGGTTGAAGCCGCGAGCTGTAAGGAGCCCAAAGCAATCACTGAATAATTCCACCTCTCCACAACGAGATAAGAAAAATCTCTAATGATAATTTCATCCCCTTACTATTGTAACCTGTATGCTTTGGAAGAACATGACCATGAAGAATGGATGCAGTATCCGTAACAGATAATCACGTGAGGATTACGCGTATTTCTGGTTGGAAGGACTGTTATCGTGGTTCGTAGTTTGGAAGGAAAATGCCAATAAACGGCGACTGCGTTGGTGGCTGCCACATAAATGAGATAGATGATAGATAAGCAGACTCCAATACTTGATGTAAAATAGTGTGGTATGGTGTATTTGATGACAACAATGCATCTCTAACTCCAGATGTTGTGTGTAGTTCGAATGCTAACGAGTAAATGAAACATATTAAGGACAGGCATATATCAGTGAGCTTTAATACGTCCATAGGCCTTGGGTTTGTTTTGGGTATATATTCCTACGGTGCTGGACTGGAGTTTACGAGATGTTTTGTTTGTGTATCGGGACCCAGGATGCTTCGAAGTTTAATAAAAAAACGATGCGTTGTATAGTGTTATGTGTATCTGTTTGTTATTCGGTAAGAAAGTGTTGTCGTAAATGTTTAAGATCAGCCGATGTTCCCATTACCGCGACCAATGTCTCATGGCTCAAGACCGATAGCACTGAATCCGATCCGTTTTGCCTCCGGTTTTGCATCGCAATCACGATAACAGTAATTTCGTACTTCTTGGGATAGAATACTTTCTGTTCTCTTCCGATCAGAATTTCGCTGGGAACACCTCGCGTGAAAATGAGCGGAAGAGAAACGTCTTGCAAAGGAACAAACGAATTTGCGAAGTGGTAGTCCAAGTCCCAAAGTTCCGCTGATCGTGTGACACTATTTCATGTCGCCTAATGTCTTCATCCAGTATATGGGCTGATCTCACGTTACGTACTGTGAACCGCCGTTCGTGGCTTACTCATTTTCCATGTTGTTCATACGGCTCGTTGGGGTGTAGACAGTCCTTCAAAAACAAATCTTAGATGCACACGTGAATTCCAAAGACGGTGGAATGCACTATACGCACCCGACGAACCTCCAGTCATGAATGTTACTGCTAATTGTCGCTCGATGGTAATATATTCACCCTGTTTTTTTTGCATGACAATAATCCTCGTCTATTGCATTCCGGACTAATCAGCATTGCGTGCGACTGTAATTCCCTCACAATTACTGGTTAATCTTGTTATTCAAACAGATTTGAAGGAGATACGCATGTGTTACGGTGCAAACTGGGAACCGACTGTTGCCTGGGTTAGTCAACGTTTGGAAGATATTCTACCCCAGCAAACGGACATGTCACTACCACGACTGGGCTGGTGGGATCGTGTCAGACACTTGCTGCACGGTCGGATTTATGTGGTCTCTGACACAATGCACTGGCTTTGTTCGACCAGTCTCAATCCGTACAATGCAACCGAGTTCTTCGCCTGGCAATGGAATCATTCTTCGGTGTGCTGGGAGACTGGTATGTTTGTTTGTACAATGCTTAGACCACCGGTTTACAATGTAACGTATTTCGCACTATACGAGTGCGCGAGCACTGCACTGTAAATTTTCTGTTTATATACCACTTCTTGACGCTAATCACTGAGGTTGGTTGGATTTTTGTTTCGTTTCTCCTATTCTTCATCAAAATGTTAGTCTTTTGGTACTGTTTGTTGTACTTAATAACAAAATACGATTGGATCTAGTTTTTCTTACGCTGGAATCGATTACTACACTTGGGTGCAATGTTTTCCACCCTCAAAGCAGTCGAGTCGTCTTGATTATCCGTTGTATTTCTAATTCCTGGTCACTTCCCTTTTATACATGTCCACCCGAAAGGTTGCTGGAAGAGCCCGCGTCACACGAATACACTTAGACAATGGGATTATCCTCGCATAAGTTCAGGAGGCTTATACGTACAGTATTGACTTCATCTGCCATATCTGTCTTAATTCTGATATTTCTCTTTTTATGCACTTAACGTCTGAAACCGCTTTGTTCAGTTCCGTGTGATCTATCATCACCGACCTCTCTCATCTTCAAGTCATATTGATAAATCCTGTCTACTGCGGTAATGTCTATTGCACTTTTGGATCAGGGATTATCAGAATCTACCACAAGAGGAAAATCCCTCCCCAGGATGCGATGAACAGCAGATTTCAGTCAGTAGAAATCAGCATTTTATGTGCCGTGGTCTGTTCTATTTTTTCGTCCTATCCAATAAAGTGGGGGTATTACTTACTGATTCTCATCCGGATTTTCGTCCAAA
This sequence comes from Fasciola hepatica, assembly GCA_948099385.1. Lineage (NCBI taxonomy): Eukaryota > Metazoa > Platyhelminthes > Trematoda > Plagiorchiida > Fasciolidae > Fasciola > Fasciola hepatica. Next base: position 1,980,580 of record CANUEZ040000180.1, on the reverse strand, counting down.
GATACTCACCTACCCAATGCAAAATGAATGTCAGCCCGCAAAGCAGGTTCGAATACGTTAAAGGTTTGGTTCGTTTGATAGGTCTCCCTATGCTTGATTTGATTTCAATATGACCTTCGTGGTCGTTAAAACCTGATACTGAATATTCGTCCATTGCACGAAAGCAGAGATCATGTGCCCAATGAACATTTTTTTGTGGAAATCTGAGGTTGTCATTATCACACCTTCACATTTTCATGCTGTTCGGTCCTTTCAGGTAATTTTCATATAGAAGGTGATTTGGATATTCTCTTTCACACTGCCTCGAAATATGACGGTGTCTGTCCGATTTTACACCTTCCTCGCTTGGAAATGAAGTGAGTCTTTTAGAACCGACCTGTTTCATTGTTCATCTGCTATTGTCACACCCTGTCAGATGGACCTGTTCATAATCTGATAGTTCTATTTGTTTGGTACGTGGCTAGTTGAGTATCTGAACTCCTACTGGGGAGTTTCGATTAATCGAAGATCTAATTCCCTGATAAAGGTCTTCATACTTCCCATCAACTTGCTTCTCTAACAACTGTTTGCTTGTCGTTGACTCGGTGGGTTTGATAATCTTTGTAGAACCGTACAGTTGACTTTTCTGTGGTTTAACTAATTGTTCTGCTGTTCTCGTCAGCAATAATCCCGCATACTTAACCTCATCTGATCAGTTACTCCAGTCCCAATAAGTGGAATCTTAGTGTCAGGGAACGAAATGAGCACATCAGACTTCCTAGTCACCGGGGTTGAACGAATGATGATAGCACCAGTTTTTCGATCGTTCAAACTCTCAAACTACACGTAGTCCCGTCGGAACATTTACTAGGAACACAGTGTTCGTAGTATTGTTATTCTCACATATGAGGGCGATAGAAGAGAACCAAATAACCCCAAAGGTCCTGTTGTGCTTCGGATGACTGGTTTGAAAATCTTCTTCGAGATTAACTATATAAGGTTCAAATGGCCCAGGTGTGGTGTTAAAGCACAGAAACGTTGAACTGCTGCGTCCATCGCTGCAGGATAGGCGGTCAAACCTTGCACAGAGGATCACTGATTTAAAGCTCGTGTTTTACTCCGTCGTTGATCGAGAAATCGCAGATCATGCCCAAGAAATCGGTATGGATCAGGGATGGTGTGTATGTGTGTGTTTACCAAATTGAAATACTGAAGAAGTGACGCTTCCATGGTCAGGTAACATGATTTAGCAGATTTGACAAATGTTTTTTGTTGTTCCTGTGGTTAGAAGTTGTCGGTCTATGTGGCATCCGAAAGTACACACGCGTTGCGAGCACCATCACTAACTGAGTTACGAAACCACATCACGGACATTTCGAAAAGGAATCATGCTTAATATCCACCTAAATTACATTTGCACATGGAATCCGCTTCAATTTAATTGTTATGTTAGTGCCTCTACAGCCGAATTTCGCTACAATCAGTTCATTTTTTCAATTCTGGCAATCTGTGTTCTATGTAACATAATGTCCGTGTATTCAACTGAAAAAAAAATCAAGCAGTCAGTTTCACTGTGATTTGTATGGGTTGGCTAACCACGGGAATTCCCAGATCGTTACCACTTCTCATGCGGTGTCAATAAATCGAGAACCGTGATATAAGAGAAACTTATGTATCACACTGGAAACTGATACTGTGGATAAAACAAAACGGCAGTGCGTAAACGTTACCTTCATCTCATCTCTTCCAATCTTAAGGTGATCATTCGCCTGCCCATTGAAACACGATCATACATGTTGTGACTTCCCCGAATTTTTCGCGAGAATTAATGGAACAATAAGATGACATTTGACTGTCCTTTCTGATTGCAAGCGAAGCAGAAGAAGGATTGTCCGTCATCTCCGTCTCCTTTTCTGAGTTCTCGCACCCGTTTGGCTATCTATTTATGCACGCACACATACGCATTCACACCCAACTGTTCCCGTGTCCCTAGTTTCGTGTTCTTCCTTTTTCGTCTTTCCTCTCGAAGCATTCAGTTGGATTGGCTGTCTTTGGGCGATCCGCTCGATCATCATTCTGTACGACCATGCAACACAGAACGACTTCGCCGATTGGGCATCATGGAGGTGAGATTCCGTCACTCGTGCGACTGATTATTATCAACACGTCACATTTTTTCATGTTTGTTCATATCGCCCTCATTCGGATTAGGTCCTGTTGTGGCGAGAAGGCGAGTCGGGTGCACCACACACACACACACACACACCTGTATTTGTTTTTAGCCAAGCAACTCAACGTCGTGAAACAGGCAACTGCGAATGTAGTTCTTTTTCACACACCCGCACTACAGCAACATCAATCGTGCGACTATCTGCGCTTTTCGACTCATTTTAAGTCGCGTGCATGTGACCACTGAGTCGGTTTTCCTACGCACCATCCCAGCCGTGTTGAACCGATTGCCTCAAATGACATCTTGTTCGGCTGCTCTCAACATGGGCCATTCAGCAAACGGGTTGGTATTTTGCTTAGGTCCATCCGCTTGCCAGTTAAGTTTATTCTTCTGTCGTGAAATGCTTCCGAAGTGGTCACCGCCTCTTCGTTGATTGATGGGACCGGCTCCACTACCGCATCGTTTTAGCTGCCACAACAGTCTCCGCTACACGATCAGCTCAGGTTGAATAACATTTATTCGTAAAGCTGGATTCGATGGTTTCGATTGGTGTTTTTTGTAGAACCGCATCAGAAAAATATGGTCACGAGTGATATGGCTAGGTGTCGCGGCCAGTGGCGCAGTTGCATTCGGACTCTTTCTTTGTCCTCGTGAATTCCGCTTATTACCTACCGCAAGCGGAACTGATAGGTTGCTGAGCAACAAATATAGATGAAAGAGCTCCACCAATCGCGAACTTGTTGCATAAAGTTCCGTTCATTGTTTAGAGCCGTGGACCTTACATTTCTCTGCTTTAGCTTTGGTTCCTGCCTCGTAGCATCATTGGATTGGAAGTGAAATAACTCAGTGCATAAGTATCTGACATTTGGTATCGGTTGGCCATTGTGGACTCTTTGGCATGCATAAAAGGTTCAGGACGACCGTTTCTGGTAAACATTGATGTAACACGTTTCTATCATATCACGGAGTGTCGATCTGAATTTGTTTTTCTATATTCATTGAGCTTCGTCAGGTATCTATTCTGTCGAAATACATGCGTGATTGCCCATGCGGGTTTAGTGTTTGATCTGTTGGGTAACCTGGAGTACTTGATATTTTACGCCTGACCTCAAAGTTGTTTTTCTACGGTTTCCTCCAGATTTCAAGGTCAGGCCCATTGATGGGTCACTCTAGGAGCTGATATCCATTCTGAAACGATAAGCGACTAGTGGGATATATATATATATATATATATATATATATATATATATATATATATATATATATATATATATATATATCGGTCTTTCACTTGTTTTTGGCCGATGAGTTGATCCAATAAATAATTTACGCATCTCGAATTTCATCGTTTTGGACTCATTTTGGGTTTGCCTCTGAGTTCCTTTATTTTACATAACAATACACGAACGTACTTGACTTGCGTTGTGTAATTCTCTTATCCTTTCAGTTCATATTTAGTCCCCGTGTTGCTTGCTTTTCAGTGTTGTGCTGTCTTCACAACGTATCCTACTTTGTCGATTTCGATTTTGTTCGCGATCATAAGAGTTCACAAATATATATTTCCCTCTAAAACTTCACATCTAGACTATACTGCACTTTACTACTAAACGAAGTGCATTATAGAAATGGAAGTGGCACTGTCATCATTTCCATAATTTTATTTGATTTACAATTAACTTAGAGGATCAATAACGATTCACAACAGCTGAAAACCGGTAGTTCAGGTATGCGATCGGTAATGATCGAGTGGTTTACTGTGACAAATGATAAACATTCAGCACGTCCATGGTTTACACCAAGGTAATGTGTAATGACTATGAGTTGTTAAGGTAAGGCGAAACTTTGACTGACGAGAGAGATCAACAGTCGGGTCATTTATTGTTTCCTTGCTATTCACTAGATTGCTATGGAGATAAGATGGAAAACCGCTCCTGTGCGTAGTGATGCAAGAAGAGAGGAATCTGAATTTTGAAAGGATGAGAAAGAGAGAGAGAGAGAGAGAGAGAGAGAGAGAGAGAGAGAGTGAGTAACTATTATACGGTAATAATCATGTTTGTTATGAGCATCAGAATGCATGCTGGCGACAAAGTCTGCTGTGGTTTATATGGTATTGCTACTGTAACGAGAATGCAGTTTCAGCACTGCGTGATACTGTCGGAATCTTCCAAAGTGAGTCGGTGAGAGGTTACGTGCGGAAATACAAGGTTATGGGCTCTTCTCAATTGTGTAATTCTGAACAACAGAAAAGAAAGTTTCCGTTTTGGGCAACCACTGTTTCAACAGCGTCAGTCTAAGGAGGGTTGTACCAAAATAACTCCATGGTGCTGAACGGAAGACGCCTCGGCATGGTATTGGTTATCAATAGAAAGGTATACGAGATTACATAGAACAGATCTAGATGCGTCCGTGTAGGCCAGAAATGTTAACCTAGCAACGCAGCCCTTGGTGTCAATAATAGAAGTGGCAGTATTGATAATGTAACTAATATCATCGGGTTTTTGTGAGTAAGTAGTGTTGGTTCCGGAGAGTAATTTGTTGAATTCGTTTAGTTGACGAGTACATTCTCAAATTCCTTCAGGGAGGCAGAGGTCCACGTCATTGGACGAAACTCGTCTTGTCCTTCCTCGGTTACAGGTCTCCAACTACAAATAATTCATCGTTGTCGTTTTAATGTGATTCGCTGTTTATGACCGACCCATTTTTCGCCACCTTATAAGAACCCGTGGGACTGACCTCGTAAGCATTATCTTTGGGCTATATTCTCCTATTGACACGTTTCGTTATTGTTCTCATTACATTTTCTCTCGCATGTGTAAGTTTGCAAACTCTCATACGCATTACTTCCGTTATTTCGAATACAACCGAATCTAACAAGCATGATTCGTATCGCTATTTTCGTGGAAATCGACTGGCTATGCGTATTTCCTGCACCGTTCGACCAGCGGTGGATGCCACAACCACCGAGCAACAACCTTCCTGTTTATTCTATACCAGTGTGCTCAAATTTGCCGACAAACTGCGAGTGAGTTCATACTTTCTGACAGAAACTTGAATCTTTTAACCGTGATTTACAGCACATTGTTTCGTTTCAGGCACACGCTAGCTCTCCTATTGTACACTGTTTTCACGTTTGTTATTTCTCTCGGATAATGATGTCACCAATCAGCAGCGTTCCACAGGAGCTTTACTCTCTTGTGTTATTTATGTGCTACTAACCTTCCGTTTGTATTTGGATGGCCTTTGAAGATAACCGTTCTGGTTCCCTGTGCGTTTCCTCATTCAGCATCTTATTGTCGAGAAAATCCTATCCCTACCCACTGGTTCCTATTCAACAGTGGAAGTTTGTTTCCTATTCACAAATCTGAAATTGATTGCAATGAGTCGTATTTAGTCCTTCTTGACAGACAAAATCTGACAAAACCACCACTCCCCGCGCATTAGCCATGTTTCTTTCAGAAACAAGTATTTTTTCATCATGCATTTACACACAAATATATGGGGGTGCGATAACTGAAAGTCCTAATAACCAACTGTATTATTGGGAAGAACGGGGAAACATACGAGGACTTGGAGCACAACACCCCATGTGGTCCTAAAAGACCAAGTGACAGCAGTGTGTGCTATCTACCGATAAATTTGAACGGCCATTTGGGGTTCGAGACCTCAAACCTTACGTTCTTATAGACTTCCCTCTACTCATTGTGCTCATGCTTCTGCGTAGGGGAGGAGAGAGAAACGATCTCTTTTGTTCTGAAGAATCGTAAGCAGCACAGCAGCCTAAGGCTATATTTTTGTTTATATTTGCAAAGAAGTGGTCAATGTCCTCTCGGGATGTGAAACCACAGGTCACTTTTCGTGGTTTCGAACACAACGCGCAGTGGTGACTTGCGAGAAACGTTCAGTTTGTACAATAATCAATACATCTCAGTGCTCCAATTACCCAGGATATACCCGTCGTTGAGCCGATCGGTGAAATGGTGTTCATACTCTGCTTGCTCACAAAACGACCCGTGAATGAAGTCAGTGGCACCATTCGCTTGCTGACGCTTGCGCTCGATCGAACTATTCCGGCAAAAAACGTAAATCCAAGTACTAACTAGGCAATCAGTTTGTTTCATCACACTACCATAATGAAATACCGGTCGTCCATATTTTCCGCTGTGAACACGATCGTCCACTAAAAATGTCTTCCTTCAAAACAGTAGACAGTCTGTCTATTGTCAGTTTCGTTTTCCTCTTTGTTATCCACTTGCCTGTTCCCAGTCGATAAACTAACGAGCTAATGAAACATTTTTTTGGTACTTTCTTTCACCGATATCATCAGATGTGTCTGACCAAAGTGGCCAGACCCATTCGACGTGGTCGGATTTTCCGCCACACCCCTCACCGTAAACCCATGTTTGGTCGACTGTTACAGTGAGTTATTGACATAAACCAATCTTCCTCCACTGATTATCCGTAACCAAATTATATTTTTCGATCTGGGCTTTCCAGTTTATTTACAAATTCCGTTGTTCTTTCGTTTATTTGTTCATGTAGTGTGTCTGTAGCAGCCTATTTCCAACATGTTTGTAAAGAGCTCACAGTTTGACATGTAAATGTTTTGACGGTAGCAACAAAATATGCAGGCTCGGAAAAACGCTACTTCTCGCGGGCATGATAACTGATACCCAGTTTACGGAGCTATGCAGTCTGCGATAATCCTAAAATACACATCAACAATGAACAGGAGATATATGTGCTCCTGTCAAACTAAATTTATATCTCTGTAAACCGTATAATGTTAAACTAATAATCACGGGTTGGGAGTCAAACGTTTACCGGCGCAGCCGCCCGGCGAATTTCCTTACCCCTGTAGTCTTTTATTGGCCAAATCTCAGTTCGAGGAACTTTGTTTAAAAATAATCCATTATTAATGTCCCAATTATTGTAACTCTGGTAATTGATATCCTGATTTCAAATTTTTGTTGGGGAAAATGGGTGTGGGCCAAATGAGTGACCAACGTACAAATTGCTAAGTCTTTTCTTGCACATGCGTAATGTGAAGCGCTTTTGACTCCGTAGCAGTGGAGTACTATCAGTTTTGAATGTCGCTTGTAAACCTGTCGCTTTACGCATTCCCAGACGGTAACATTTTTATAAAGTATGACAATATCTCCGAATCCAGTATGCATTTATCCTAGCTGACCTAGGGGCCTTAAGCTGAACTTTCGGGTTCTGCAACTTACGAACTGGGTAATGTGTTGCAATGTCAGGTCGGTTTTTGTGTACGGCTCAGGAACACAGCCGGTAAGAGTAGAAGATAGGCGAAAGCTGTCGGTGTTTGGGCATCGATTTCCCCGTAATATTGCTCCAACATGATGGATGCACCGTATCGTCAATGCTCAGGTTAGACGTAATCTGTTGGGAACCAGAGTTCAGCCTCTGGATCAAGTACTGAATTTGAACAGTTCAATATGGCTGGGACATGTGTTACACGTGTCGATCGATAGGATTCCTCGGCGTACGCTGTTTTTTGAGACAGGTAGTGGTTGTATGGTAGGTTAAAGTGGTCCATATCAGTACATGACATGGCAGAAATGTACGACACCCTTGACCAGTAGAATTGGTCAAATAGGATGTGTTAGACTTCCGGGTTGGAGTTCACGGGACCCGTCTACTAAGGGGCTGGAGATATTAAACGATATGGTTAGGTGTCGCAGCCAATGGCGTCGTTGTATTCGGACTTATCTTCTCTTCGCGATTCCCATTCATGACACGTTTTCAGCTCTATTTCACCATATGCTTTTATTCATTCTGCCCTTGACTCGTGAATGCTGGAAAGTAGTAACCGAAACCAGAGGACAGAAATGTGAGGTTCATGGTTGACCTGAACTGAGTGTATTGTTGTATTGCCCGGAAAGATGGTTCCAGTTTTTACACAATGAGAAGATTTTCTGGGTAAATAATGAAGGTATGCGCGTTTACTTCTGTGAGGTTCAATTAATAGCTAAGACAATTTTGGGTCGTCTGATACGGCTTTTTCATAACTCCGAGAATAATTAATCATCTGCGAAGAACTTCCACAGCACGGTTGTCATGGGAAGTCGCCCAACGGTTAGAGTTTAGTTCTATTCAGTTGATAATACTTAGAGTGGTTAGTTTTGGTTGTGGTTGCACACAGGGTCTGATCAACTGCCATTCCATTCCACTTATTTAGCTGTGTAGTTTAGCTGCTCGTACCAGACGATCGTTTCATATATTCACATGCGACAAGTCGGTTTTCAACCTTCAAAGAATAAAGTCCCTCTTTTCTTTCAATGCTTTATCTTGCGATGTAAGTCTGTTATCTGGGCAGATGTATTTCAGCCATAGGTCGCGAAAACATTTGCTCTTGGTTTTTGAACAACTTCAGTCATCTGTGATTTATGCATGACATCTGTTTACCTATCCGAAGTCGAGATCGTGCTGAAACGGTTAAATTAGTTCTGTGCGAGTTAGAAACCTGACTGCTGCTAAAAAATCGCAGCATTGTTCGAATCTGATGAGAGTTTCCCATCAGCAGTGTTTTTTTGGTGCTGGGCTGAGTAGTCAAGGCAAACCAGTAGTTGGAATGCTAAGGATCAGTGTGCCGTGTTGGTTACCTCACGCGGCACGCATGATCCCAAATATACTTCCCTTGGTCCAATGTGTTCAACCACCAACCTCGCATTTTGTGCTCTGATTATAGTTGCCATCTGGTAGCATCGCCGAGTTGAGGACAAAATGAATGAAAGCATCGAATGGAAAGGGGTCGGGGATACAGTACTAAGCGGACATTACAAAGACAGAAAAAGTCCGGATTCAACTGCGCCTCTGGCTGCGACATCTAGCCATCTCACTTAATGTCTCGAACCACCCAGCGGGTGGGTCTCGTAGACCTCGACCCGGAAGTCTTTCACATCATACTTGACCGAATCCACTGTTCGGGTTTTCATACCTCCTAGACTGCCTTAGCATGCCGTGTCCTCTGAGTTGGCTAGATGTTTGAAAGTGACTAAGAGTTATCCTGCCTGCCATGAACGGAAGGTGTGAAAACCTTGACCACTGCACTTGGTCGTGTGGGTCTTATTGGGCTTCCCGCTTATAAACATTCAGGGAACTACAGCTGTATGTTGCAGTCGGTGGTGTTCTTGAATATACAGCAGTTTGTCCTTTTTTGATTCTATACCCAATGTTACTTTCCGATCTCTTTTTTGTAGGAAGTGCGAACCAGACCCGCTGTGTTCAGCAATTGGGCGGGGAGGCGGGTGACACATAAGAAAAAAGAAAATCATTAGTAATATGTGAAATCAACCACTAGGTTTAAAGCATTTGATCCTTACTATCATATTATAACGGGAGAAGTTTTCCCTTGCCTGGTGTTTCAGCATTCGTCCTGTGAAATTCGGGAATTGGGTAAACCATTTGTCGAAAACAAATATTTAATCATCACCCAATGGTTTATAGGTTACTCTATGCAGTCACCCAGTTGCGATCGAAAGCGGTCAAGTATCGCCTATTTACAGCTGAGACCGTTGCTAATCTACTGAATAACCCACTGGGTTCTGAAACAGTCAGCCCGAGCCTCAGACCTGCTCTGACCCTCTCTGGTGAAACAGACTAAGCAATACGCTTGATGAGTCATCACAGGTTGACCAAACTGACCACATATCAGCCAACAGAGGCGATTTTTTCTGTTCTCCATTACCCCTCTCATCTTTGACGCTTATCCCAACCCGGGTCACTCGTACATTTTTCTTTGTCCTATTTAAATATGCCGTATTTTGCTTCTTAGTGAAGTTCCTTGTAGGTTGACTGATTGCTGGTCCTGCTCAGCATGCTGTCGAACTTTGGGTTTCACTTAAGTGTTCGGCTCGTAACTAAGGCCCCAAAAACAAACGAGGAAATAATTGGCGAAAATGATCAACATTCTCCACCAAACAACTAGACTTCCAGCATTTTCAATTTCACACATTTATTTCTTGGTCAGAAAGTGTCTTTTTGTTTTCCAACTAGTGTTTGCTTTTGTTTTGCCAGTTTAATATATGTATGATATTTTCTTTCAAAGATCTTTGGAGTTCAGTCTGAATTTACCTCAACTCGAACTGTCCTACTGGGTCTCATATGCCAAACGCACGGGAGTGCACGTGACCACCGGGCCCGTACAACTGGTCGCCGTTCTACGACACACAATCGAACTGGAAAGTAAAGCGTCATTCATTCCCCGCCGCGCCATCGTGCTGCAACCGCACGTGATGCTTCCGCCAACTAATGTGGGGACAGTACCTGGGGCGTTAATTCATCGTCTTCAGACCAATTGGGCGGTAGTTCATCTGTCATCTAGTCTTCAAGATAGTCGTATCCAACTTCGACATCGTCCGGACTTGCCCGGACAGGTAGTACAAATGTTGTTACAAAGTGCAGGACTTCTGAAGGTGTGTCCTAATTTCTTCGTCCATGCTCATTCTGTTATTTCTTAGAGATTATCTGGTAAACGTATGAAGTAGTGGCTTCAGTCACCAAGCCTATTGCTCATTCCCATCATCATCGTCATCATACGTAAGGAGTTAGTCCTTCTGTGAGCGCTAGGTTGCTTATCGTTAATATAACTGTGGAATGATTTTTGCAAAGTGAGTTGGTTTTGTATTATGAATGGTGAATGTGCAAACTTCTAGCCCCCACACAGGGCACACGGTTAAACGTTGTGTGCATCCATGCATTCACAAACAGATACAATTGATACTAAATTGCGCGATTTCCTCTGTTGATGATTCACCGCTGTTTTATTGTTTCCAGTTAGCTAGTGAAAAGATTCTTCGAACCGCCACCAAAAAAGCGAAACATTTGAGTAGTAAGGGACTTGATTCGATTATCAGCTGACTCAATATGCAGCATCAACCCTGAACTCACCATTGACTTTAAGAGCTTTACGTTACGAATAACCGACAGAGCTTGACAATTTATTACTGATTCCGGAATCGCATGATAGTCAAATCAAATCTGCTACTCAACAACATTGCAGCTGATAGATATCTTACAAAAAAACATGCTTGCGCCGATGTTTTTGCACCGTACACACATGTTGGTTTCTCCAATTCCGCACCTCACCCCCGCACACACACGCTTTCATATTCTTCAGGAACTGCAGTCTGCCGTACTTGTGGCAGTGTGTCTGAGGAAAGTCCTGTCCCTGTTCTCTCGCGTTCTCCTTCGTCCTATATCGAAGTCTCACCGAATCCGCTTAAACCAGCTGGTGCTTTTCTCCGTCCCCGACACATCCTTTTAAACTGGCCACATTTAACTTGCGAATGCTGATGCGTATAGGACAACGGGCGTGTTTATCTCGTACGCTGGAGATCCTTGACATCGACGTGTATTATATTCAAGAGACTCGCAGCCAAGACTCCACCTCGGCCATTCGATTATTGCCCCCATCCAGTTCTTTAATGTTTCACTTGCGTTTGTCTGGGGACCCTGAGGCTGCGGCTGTTGGTCTTTCTGGTGTAGATGTAGCTCTCAGTGAGAGGCCTGAGGCTGTGCTACTTGACTGGACCCCAGTTGACAGTCGATTGTGCGCAGTGAAACTAAGATGTCCGTGCAAAGTAAACTAAAGCCCTCCCGATAGGCCAAGTTTGTTTGTCGTCTCGGCTTATGCACCTACACATTGCAGCCCAGATGCAATCAGAGATGTCTCCTACCAGAAGTTACACTACCTCCTACTTGAAGCGAATTGGGGTGATATCGTGATTTTAGCGAGAGACATGAATGCTAGAGTCGGTTGGCTGTCTTCGAACGAGGCGCATTTGGGAGGCCTTTTCGGCCTCGATTCTTATCGTTCAGAAAACGAGGAACGGTGTTCAAATCACCGACCGTTTCTCGCCAGTACGAACTTTGAACGTTCTAATCACCGGTACGCTACGTGGCGTCCGCCCTCTTTGAGTCAGCAATGGACCCAGATAGACCAATTAACTACAAATGGCGGGGCCGCATACAAGATTGCCCATCGTACTGGGGCACTCCCTTTGAGTCCGACCACGCATTAGTCTGCACTAAGCTGTTCTGGCCTAAAAGCTAAAATACACGCCACCAGATAACAACAACCAGCACTGGTTGCTTATTAAGACTGCTTTGTATTCCCCTGGTGAGGTGAGTTGTGGCCTGACTCGTCGTGTCGTTACACTCTGGATTTCTGCTGAGTCTCTACGCCTTCTTGATATATGCCAGTCCATCCCCAGTGATGGTGAGCATAATGCAGCACGGCTCACAACGAGACGTGAACTCGACGCAAGTCCGCGCAGGGATCGCGAAATCTGGTGGTCTCAAAAAGCACCAGAGACGGGACATGCTACCGCTGTGGGAAATTCCCGCAAGCTGTTTCATCTCATCCGAGTCGCCGGTAGGAAGCCATTTGGTGTGAGCGGAACAATCTGTGAAGCTGATGGTTCGCCTGTCCACAGTCCAGAGCGACGTCTTGTACGCTGGGCGGAGGACTTTAAAGCATAGTTTAGTTGGCCTCCAGCGTCACCCCCTGCTGTAGCTGTTTCGACACGTGCCGTAGTCTGTTTCGATAGATCCACCTTCTGAGACGGAGATCCGCAGGGAAAATCAAGTGCCAAGATGTCACAAATTGCTGGGCACTCATGGTTTTTCCCCAGTCCTACTTGAAGATGATGGGATGGAGTTTGTTAGGAAACTCCAAGCTTTGTTCTCCATGGTCTGGTACTCCGAGAAAGTTCTCTCCTTGTAGACGGACTCGATCGTTGTCTTCATCTTCAAGAAGGGCTGGCGCTGTGACTCCGTCCACCATAAGGATTGAAACCTAATCCCGATAGAGTCTGTCATTCTTCGCAGGTTGTACAATACGCGTGATGAGCAGGCTCGCGAGGAACAGGCTAGGTTTCGTAACGGTCATGGATGCATCGACCGAATCTTCACCCCTCCCCCCCGACAGCTGCTAGAGCACCGTTACGCCTTCCAAGGTCCAGTGATCGTTGTGTTTCTAGACTCCAATGGTAGGACTGCACTATAGCACTGTTTGTTAAGAAGAGGTATGTCTGAAAGGTGTGTGTTTTTTCTCAAAGAGTTGTGTCATCATATCTGAGGTCGGGTTGGGGATTATGGGCAGCTTTCGCCACCTTTCGCCGTCTCCAGTGAAGTACGACAAAGCTGCCTGATATCCCCGTTTCTTTTCAACTTTGCTTTAGAGGATGCCCTACAGAACGCCTTGTCTGGTCTTCCAAACGGTGAGGACGAACTCCTCCCAGGGAACAGAGTTCTTGACTTACAGTAAGCCGTTGATGTCGCCTTGCTGAGCGACAGTGCACATGTAATTCATTTCGCATTGGACCGCTTGGCGATTGAGGTGTTCCGATATGATATGTACTTAGCGCCTTCAGAATGCGAGGTACCCCTTCAAGACTGGCGGGAACCTGTGCTTGCACTCACCCTTAGTAGTGATCGGTTACATGTAATCAGTAGCCCTAAGTATTTCGGGAGCTTGATAACAGCTGGTGGTGTTGGGGAGGAGACCACATCACGAATTGCGAGAGCCAGAGTAGCTTTTGCGAACCTGCGCCATCTGTAGCGCCACCATGACATCCGGCTTTACCTCAAGGGGAAGGTGTGCAATACCACAGTTTGTACGGTTTTTTATGTTTGTGAGACCTGGCCCCTCCGCGTTGAGGATGTTCGGCGGCTTTCTGTATTCGACCATCGGTGTCTCCGAAGTATTGCTCGCGTCCTATGTGAACATCTGGTGGTCAACAACGAGGTTCGTCGTCGTGCGTTCGGAGGTGATAGTCGCCTCCTGACAGAGATAATCGTTTAACACCGCCTCCGATGGCTTGGGCACGTTTTGAGTATGCCTGCCCATCGTTTCCCTTTTCGTGCTTTTTTGCACGTGCTGGGCAAGACTGGAAGAAATGGCGTGGTGGTCAGGTTATGATCTGGCACAGGAGCATGAAGAAGTTAGCTTCGGCTTTGACTTCGGTTGGTGCTTTCTGCCTTCATGGTTGGGGCCCAAGAGATGAGGATTGCCGTCGGTTAGAGACTCTGTGAGATGTTACTCAAAACCGAATCCAGTGGCGCAAATGCTCTATAGCCTGTCTGTTGACTTCTCGTTCCCCACAAACGTTTGAAAAACAGTCAAAAATGATTCACAAAACGTGTACAGTGAAAATAACAGAAAAATTGTTTCATTTTTTGTAATCTTTATGTTGACGCTTAATCCTTTGTCCCGATTTGTAATTTTTTCCGTTGTTGTTGCGTTAGCCCCATGTTTGTTCTCATGCCGTTGTAATATATATATATATATATATATATATATATATATATATATATATATCGGCCTTGGTGATTGCTTGTACGTAAAATGTTAGAAAGAACTCTGACAACACAGTGGTCGGAGTTTCCCACCGGGGTCACGCCTCACAGCATGAAAGAACGATGGCTCAGCAGTTTAGACAGGCACTATCTCTGGTGAGTAAATTAACAATGTTTTGGAGGGAGATTGGACCGTGGAGTGTTAAGTCGGAGCTGTTGAAGTCGCTAGCCATAGTAAATGTAAGCTCTCAATCCACTCTGTTGGTGACAAATGGAATGAATCCAGGAAGTTGGCTAGTTCCGTGGAACTACTGTCAGGGGTTATGTACAGATTAGATTTAAAAACAAGAGCGTCTAGGGAGGAATCGTGTCTTACATTTAACAGCAGAGATTTTGTGTTTCATGTGAATATGCATGAGGATGAACGACACCAAACGGCATACGTAAGTAATAACACCTTTGGATTTTCTGCCTGGCTGTCTGTCCAGCTTATGGTTTATGAACTCGCAAGGCTTCAGTGACTCATCGTCTATCGCCAAATGAAGCCATGATTCTTGAAACAGAAGAACACAGCTTTCAAGTTCCAAAGACTTCAGCAAGTATCTGATATCGGACATTTCCGAAATAATTGAACGGATGTTAGACGACAGGATCAACGGGACACATTGATTAAAGATATCTCTTAGAGAAAGCAGCCTTCCATCTAGCTCGAAGTTTAAGTGCTTTCCCAGTCGTATGTTGTTTGATTGTTTTCACTTTGTTCCCCCCAGAATGAGAAAAATGATGTAATTTGAAGTTTCTATTGAATCAGAACAGGCGTGTTGTACTTCAACATTGGGGGCACAACGTTGAGGTGGTAAAGAAGCCTGTAAAATACAGTTATATAAATATGCCAAGGTAGTCAATAAAGCACAAAATAGTACGCCCAAATACAAAGGCCCACCATGGTTTTATATAATGGGTTAAGGTTTGTTACTGCAAATAGTCATGATTCGTGCCATTGGATTCGAAATTCGATCGGACGTTCGTACTCGCTTGTTTCAGTCTCACGGGGCTCGCTTAGAGTCTTCAGTTCTACAAATTTATACGTTGGGCAAACTTATTGGTTTCAGGAGGATGCCAAAACAGCCGACACTCCGGGTCGTACAGGATCGACTGATTTATCCGAGGAGTTTATCCTTGTGCCTCTGTTGCACTATGAACAAGTTGCTCCGACCCCACTTCCCCCGGATGCTTCGGTTCGTGTACACATTCCTGGACGGCGTGTGCCAAACACCGCAAATCACAATAACTCGTCTAACTCCGTTGGACCACGAGGATCTAGTACACAGAAGGCATCCGAGATGGCCAAAAAATCGGGCGCCAATGACGCAGCCATTCCTGGACTCGAACCAGATCCTCCGGAATCGATCCTCACAAACGATGCCTCACAGTTAACACATGAGAGTGTAAGTGTGCATTTATTTTCGAGTGAGTGGCTGTTATAAACTGTAGTGTTCACACGGATGATCACATAATCTCTGGTCGTAACTGTTGTCACATCAGTCCCTCAGTGATTTCAGATCTGGCTGTCTGAATATGAATGAGTGAGTGTATGCTGTATTCACTAGGCGACACAATATAAATTTGTTTACCAACGTGATGCGTTGTAATAAAGTCTCACAAATCAAAGCCTTTGTTTCATTTGCTCGTTTTGTCCTTCACATTTCCAATTCAGCTAACTCCGACACATCGGCTTGAAGTGAGTGACATGAAATTGCGTTGGACTGAGCGTACCCGTGACCTAATTTATATGCTCATGGACACCTATCAACATGCACAATCTCTTAAACGAAACTTGTCTGCTCGTGCCACCCAGGCATTTCAGTTGGAGGCCAATCCATCATCAGCCCGGGTGAAATCGAGGGATGCGGTTCGATCGGGGTAAGTCCATGTGTGTTGTTAGTGTTTTCTAATCGTTCTTTTTTCCTGAAAGTGAGAACAATAATACCTTTAGGTGTATATATATATATATATATATATATATATATATATATATATATATATATATATATATATATATATATATATATATATATATATATATATATATATACATATATATGGCCAAATCGTGTCTGCTGCTTACGACCGCCATGTCATGCAGTTGAAACCATACACAATCGTTGAACGTCTTGCTTATGCGTTCTCTTAGTTACCCGTTTCGACATCGGCCAGAATATCGAGTTATCCATTCATTGCTCCGTTAGGGACTTTCGTATCTATGGCTTGTTTTGGGTCTCCTTTTTGTATCACCTTGACGCTCAACTCCGGAAACCTTGAATTTATTTGAACAGACCACCGGGAATGCATAGCCGTGTCGCATCAATTGGGTCAAATTTCACCAGTCGAAGCACCGAGCCGACGACACTTGATTCAACCTCTGCGTGTCCTGTGCAATCTAATCTGTATTGCCAAGCGGATCAGGTGAGCAGTATCGCTGCAACTATGTTTCCCGGCAATGCAACTGGATCAGTCGATTTAACGGACAACAACAACCAGCATCGTTTAGGTGGATCGCCTCAGCAATCTGAAGTGCCTACCCAGTCGGATCGGAGCTGGTTGCCTGGATTGGGTCGTGTGCCGATGTTGGCACAGTTGTTGGACGAAGTTGACACAGTACGATTCTATGCTTACTGCGAGGAGGTAAATGAGACCAAGTTGTTTTCATCGTGTAGATTTTAATATGTACCAATTATCTTGATATTTATTATTTGGCTTGACTAAGACGTTTCGGGTAAAGGAAGTCCTAACTTATGACATTTAATGCTCCAAAATTTCTCCTGCAAATTGCTCTCCACACTCCATCTTTTCACTGAGCCTGATTTGTCGCCACTGACCGTAACACCTAGCCATGTCACGTTATACATCCAATCATCCGGAGGGCAGGTCCCATAGATGTCCCCGAGACACATTTTCTTCGTCAGTAGATCCGTGTCATAAAGAAAACTCTACGCCTTGCCGGCACCCCTTGGAAACTATTTTTGATTCAGACAATGGATTTATTGACGTCCTCAAAGTTTTCAGTTTCACCAGTCAATAACCATGCGTTGAAAGTGATGGTTCGTGTTGCTACCTCCCAGTGAGAAGTTCACCGGGAAACGGAACTAAAGTCAGGAGTATACGAACAAGAAGAAATATACAAGTAAATGAAAAGACTATGAATAGATGGGTAACAATGATCACAACGTATAACTCTACTCCGATATCTGAAGATTGCGGGATAAGGAGAAAGCTGATTTCGAATTATCTCCAGGATCCTACTGTATGTTAGTGCCAGACGAGATTAGGAATGTTTCGACAATCCTATGCACCATGTGATGTGTTCAACGAAAAAGTTGTAGTGTCAGTACTACGGCGTTCTCGTTGTAAAACAACAACTGGCCTGTTACCGTGTGTGATCGTTTCCAAGGCAGATTTGCAATCAACTAGAAATATTTAGTTGACCTGGTGGAAAGGCTTGGTAGACAGGAAAATGGCAGTTTTTAACATTCGACGGCGTCGTCCTAGGGTTCAACCAGATAGTTATGCGATCCCAGTAAAACTTTCCTGTGTTCGATCAGTGTTACTAATTTACTTGTTCTGTCGGTTTTACCAGCATAGCATTAATTCCGTTGGGAGTGACACCGTTTTCATTCTGTCCTGTTGTGAAAGGAACCTAAACAAACGGATGTTATGGGTCAATTACAAGGGCTGAATATTTGCGACCAGAGCCCAGTAACCGCTCGCAATTGGCATGTGGAACTGATTAACAGTCAAGTAAGTCCTGTTTGATGCACATGCCATGTTCATGCCTAAACAGTGTATCCTATCCCTAGTATTCCTTTGAGCATTGTGACGCGTTGAAACTCTCACTTCGTCCCGATTAGGATGAATTTGTTCTTGTTTAGACGTTTTTTGATTGACACCTAAGTTTATTCAACGTAAAGGCACAAAATACGAAGCAATCATCTCCCCTGCGATCTTTATTTTCAGTCTTATTCTAATTTGTATATGGTTCGCAGTTACTTGCGAGTAGTCTGTGGGGTTGATGATACTTTGTTGGCTTGCTGTCCTTTGGACTCGATCTTTCACAAACCTCATTCCATCCGACCAACTCTGCACTGGGAAGCACCAGACTCGAGTTGTGCTTTTGGTAAAGCTCATCGGGGGTGTGTCTGCCCCGCCACACTCAGGGGTCGAACCTGGGCCCTTTTACCTCGGATGCATGTCTGGTAACAATACACCACCTCGCTCCCGTCCGCGCTGATCCGAATCACCGAATAGAGTTTGTTCAGATGTCGTCCTCTGTAAAAGCTTCGACTGGAGACACGGTGTCTGTCCCGTTAACTCTAAACGAATGCCTCCCACCAACTCAGGTCTTCTCCACAGGATGGGCCATTGCACCCACATTTTGCTCCTTCACACAACGGCGACTTTCACGTTACTTCCCCTCATCGGTCGATTTTTAAGTTGGCCCGCTCCGTCCAGCGAAGACTATATAAACCGAGTGCAACATCCCTCAAACCGGTCTTGACGGGTATCTTGTGCAGCAATAAATTCGTTCTCGTTTCCGAATCAGTCCGTATTCTTACTGGAGTTAGTAGGTGATATAACTCTGACTATTGCCCGCTGCTAACTTTCAGAATGATTAGACCCTATGCCCCGGTGTGTCCAGTCTCGATTCTGAGTTCATTAAAATACTGCCATACTCTGTTTCTATTGAACGCACAACGACTTGGAGCATGTTCCCTTTTTTCGCAAGATTTGTGATCATCAGGCTTTTTTATTCTATGCTTTTGCATGAGTGTAGCGAGATAAGCAGATCCTATTACCATAACTACCATAGCCTTATGTATTAGTGAAAATTATGGGGAACCACAACGGTGACCGTGGTTAGATGCATTAAAGTCTTCCGGGTTAGGCAGATACCGAAGTTCCATTACGTATCGAGTCGAATTCGCCTTCTGCTATTATAGTATCCTTTGAGAACAGCTATGAACGAGCACCGGTGCGTGCAGTTTTCATGAAATAAACTCCCGATAGCCTGGCACTTTTAGCTTTCGTATGGTGTCACTGTAGAGCGCGATTAAGTTTTTTCCTCGTCAGTGCTCTACGATGTCCTGGTTTATGAATGTTCATAAGCCCCCTACCTTTGTTTATTGTTTCAAAACTGATCGCGATAAACCGGATAAATCAGTTTGTTGTCTCACATTTTTGTTTAACCGCCTTTTTCACTGTTTACCCAACGGCTCGCAGCTGTTGCTTAAAACAAGCAGTCTAGCCGGATACGTCTTGGTAACAGCCGCGCGGGCGAAACTGAACGCATTGGCTCATCCACCGATTTGGCGAGATGCTCAGTTATTGACCAAATCTTCTTTAGTTGGACATTTGGAAGGCATGCAATATTTCGCCACAGTTAGTCAAGTAAGTTCGTTTGGAGCGTAGAACATGGATGGTCAATTTTTTAGATGCACAGTGGTTTCACGCATTTAGCTTACCCTCACTGAGTCTCCTTTCGCTTAGAACTGCTCAACGAATTTCAAGAGGCAGGAGGCCAATAAACCGGAATTTTTATCAGGTATTGCTAGGTTTAAACCCTGAACCGTGCAACCGTGTTTCACGATGTTGACCGTATACAACCACTTCTGTCGTCAAACAATATAATCATGATGTAGTCCAGAACGGGACGAAAAATTCAGAATACTATGTAAGTTCTCGGAAGAAGAGTTAAAGTCTTGTTGGTTGGAGATAGGTTGGCAAAGTACGACGTCCTCAGTGTACTTTGGAGCAGCCAATATAGCACATTCCTATTTGCAGCTGTCTACTTAACCTTCCGCTCCCCCGACAAAGCTGATCTGTAGATATTTTGTTAAGAATGAAATACCTGGTAAATAAGTTTAAATCGTCCTACTCCAGGTCGAATTAAAATGTCGTCTCAATTAAAATATGACGAAGATTCCTCATTTCCCAGTTTTTGATCTGTGATGATTCACTGAAGATTGCAGCGTCTGGCTCAATACTTAGTGCAGTTGAAATCCTCGGTAATTTGGATGATGACCATGGTATTGCTTTGCTGGTTGACTGTGCAAAGACAGCACATAACGCCTGTAGGTCCACTCGCTTCTCGTTTTGTATATTCGTTCTCTCTATCACTACGTGCAAGATGGTGCGAAAGGTAGTGGTCAGTGGGGTTCGCCCTGTTGTTTAATGGCGCACGATAATGACGATACATGCCACCTCAGGCTGCTGTCGAATAAAGTATTGCATTGACAATAACCTTTTTTCACCGTAATGTAAACCGCTTTATAATACTACTATCGCCCCTGGTGGTGATCACCTGTGGATGATGGATAAATTACAGTATCTGTGAGCCTGCATCACGAACGGTACAGGTATTGGAGGAGAGAATTTTGAAAGCTGGAACAGATTTTGCTGTCTCACGCGGCCCGCAGCCTCGAATTGACTTTAGTGGCTGCTGTGTACATGTTTTTTTACCATGTGCTTGCGAAACCCACACTCAAAACACTGGATAGCTTCCTTTATTTAGCAATCGATACCACAGAAATATTCGTAGCATTCCGCGAGTGGCCCTTAAATTATCGTAGATGGTTTGATCACGGGTGACCTCTGATCGAGTTAAGAACAGCCCCGCTTCCGGTCTTTGACAAACGTTTGGCGTACACTCAGCCGTCATCCTAGTTGGCCGCTGTTTGTACAACAAGCCTTGATGGGAGTAACGTCACAGTAGCCATATCACCACTTGGCGCGAATAAATAAGTGGATATGCTTACAAATATTGGTTGAAATTCAATGTTACTAGTGCAAATGTCGTATTGACTGAACTTCATGAAACTGGTAAGTAAATTTGTAAAAAAAGTAGATAATGAAGAAAAAATCATACTTTTTTGTAATATTTCACTCTGTACTCCTTCAAGTATTTGTGGTTTTAACACTCCACCTCTCAACTTGATCGTAAAGTATTTCCAGTAAGATTTTTGTCCCACTTGTGGTTCCACTTTTCCCTTGTTTTTTCCACAATTAGCTCTCTCCTGGGGCTTCCGATCAGTGGTTACCTACGGCCGATGTAAGTGACTGGGTTCATTTAAACCCGTCAGCCGATGAAGATGCGTTGTCTGGGCGTCCTGAGGTTGTTGGCTGCGGCCGTTCTGTAGGTGGAGTGGTAAACGCCTGCGTCACTTCCCAAACGGCCCCTGTAACTATGACCCGTGCTCCAAGTACACACAAGCACACTTCTCCTGTCGTATTTTTTGATACCAAGACTCCAGTGAGTCGTGGACATAGTGGACTCCTCATCTCTCCGAAGCCAGTTCAGTTGCAGCGAATGATTTCAAGATGTTCGTGCCAGGTGTTCTACGTGCACTACGAGCCAGCTGATCCAGTCAAATTGCCGGCTCCTCATTTAATTCCACCGCTGGTACGTGGTAACGCCTATGTAGTCTTTCAAGTCACCATTTTTTTATAACCCTTTTGATGAGGTCCTGAAGTGCTGCACGCAGTCTCGTGGTTCCTTGCGCTTTGTATACACTCCTGAGTTTCTGTTGTTATGAGAGATCCCGTTTTTGGTATCAGTTTAAATCGTCCATCGAAGCGCCAGCTCTTCATTAAATTTCCGTAGTTTCCAATCGCCACTCGCTCAGTGTCAGTTATTTTGCATTTGTACTCTACTATGCCGACGTCATCAGTACAGAACTGACCAGTGGCTCATAATACGTGTTTCTACCACGATAATATACCTTTGTTTTCAGTTTTCCTCCACGTTTGGGATTGTGAAATCGTGCAACCCTCCTTGAATTATTTTTTTTTTACTCATCAGCGACCTGCGTTTTAAATCCTACGTGAATATTCTCCATGTCCACATAGTAAATCGACGTGAAAACAGGCATAGTGCGAACACCGCAAGACGTTGATAAACAGGTTGGTGTCCTACTCGGTCGCCCTATCCAATGACAAACTTCATCCGGCCTTTTTATTCGAAAGGGACTTCTTGTCTCCTGAAAATCTGCAGTGCACCAAAGTTCCATAAAATACGGCTATGCTTTGCATTGTTAGCGAAGAGTTCGCGTACTTCGATATTTGCGAACAGCATCACCTTCATGTGATTGAACCACTATTCAACATTCTCAGCTCAAATCAGCAAATCTGCAATCATGACCCGAAGGACCCTGATTTGCCGAAACTCGAAAGTTCTACCTACTGTCTACCCGGTTTGACCAGTATGCCGAGTATTTTACCGGTTTGTGGTCAGTGCTTCGAGAAGCAAGTTCTTAATGCCACATGAGCGAGGTTATTGACGAGTGAAAATCAATGATGGGCAAAATCCAAATCCAACGTACGAATTCGTTTCCATGCATCACTATTTATTCCTCCGCGTTAGTTTCTATGATAGGTTACTAGTCCATGTGCTTTGATTTTGTTGTCGCATTTCGTACCTGTGTAATCGTAGTATGTTATATGCAGCGTTCTTCCACGAGAGTTGCACGTTTGAGCTCTGCAAGGACAGAAAGAAAACAAAAGTCGGTCAGCCGGCACTCATTAAGTGTAAAAGCAAGCATCAATGCCTACGTGGACGTAGATCGGGTGGCGATCCATGTCTGAGCGTTACAGTAGTGAATAACTGACGCCTTAGTTCGAATCTGTTTTTTAATACACACGAAGTGAATTGCAGTAAATTATCCTCACTTACGTTTGCGTGACTCGTGTCTTGATTAAATCATGCTTCTAAAACTGTGTGCTCCTACTTTTTCAGCCTCTGGATGAAAACGACGTGGTACGAACCGCGGAAGGAGCTGATACAGTGACGATACTGCATCATACCTTGAACATTTGCACCAATTCGGTAAACTTTGCTTACAATTCGATCATTTCATAAAAAAGTGAATCGTCTGCTCAAACCGACCAAGCAGTCAAGCACTGCATGTGTTTGTAACGTAGTGCCTTTGCTTTAACTAGACGCCCACTACAGAGAAGTCATCCTTCCAGGTCTAGTTTTGTTTCACTGGGTTGGAACTGCTGTTAATCAACCCTTACACGAAATCTTACAGACTATCGATGTGATACTCACGGTTGATGCCGTGTGGTAAATCATTCTGTAACAAGTAAACAATACTGGTTATCTAGAATTCCCCTTCGTTTGCATGTAGACGGGTGGTGTTGCCTTGTACAAAAGCTAGTGACAAAACGGGACTAAGTTGTATAATGTTAAACCAATCATTAGTATCCAGCCCGGTGGTTATATTTTCGACTCACAGTCGTTCACCCCGGGTTCGAGTCCCAGTAGAGTTCGTTGGATTTGTGCTGCTGCTGATTCCTAACAAGCCAGGTGAAACAACTCTACAATGCTTTTATAATGAGTTCAGCTTTGTTATTGCATACTGAATCAGTTAATAATTAGTTCGAATCTCCTACTCGACGTTAAACCCCAAGAACAGAATAGTGTATCAGTGTTGTTCATTTTCTCATCCTTCTAACCGTTTTCACGTATTTCTTATTCTAGCCCCAATACCACATGATTGTGGACATCGTCAACGACCTGCTTCTCTATGTGGAACCTCAGCGAAAAGTACGTAAATTTATGTATTTCTGTTCAATCTGGATTTCATGCCTGATTGCCCGATATCGATCACATTGTTGCAACATTTTGGGTTTCTGCGAATGAGTTTTCGTTTCACGTTCACGCAGACCCAAGGTTGAATTTTTATCGAGTGCAGTTTAAATCTCCTAATGCAGATGATCCAACCGCCGGTCAACTTCATCGCTAGCCCGATGGTCAGCGCACGTGACTCCGGATGTCATTTGAGTTCTAACATTATCCAACTGGTTTTTGATCAGCTTGCGCGTTTTCATATGTGACCCTCTGCTAAGGTTTTGTTTCCGTTGTGTGTGTGTATGTGTGTGTGTGTGTGCTGTATGTGTGTTTGTGTTTAGAGGTGGCTCTATCCGATCGGTATCGCTCTTTCTGCAGTTGGGTCAGCGACTATTCATTCATTTCTTCAGTTGGTTGCATCCCTCTCTCTCTCTGTGTTTTTTTTTTCAATCACTGAGGTTTTTGTGTTATCCCGTTACTGTTTGGATCCCAATTTCTTATCCACATCGAATCGTCCCAGATACTGCGAGCGTTGATTAAATTCGACCCTAAATTCATACGGTGTGTGCGTGTGTGTATCGTTTACTTCTCTTATGTTATCCGGACAGTGTCAGCATCAAGTTCTTCATTTTTTTTGTGAATCGTCTACGTGATTCAGCAACACATCAGTCATTTGGCCGCCTATTCGACCTCTATTCAGCTTTTCTGTACTCGCTTGTAGTCGTCGTGATGTGCGCTAGTATTATCAATGTGTTTATATTGTTGGCTGGCGAACCGCACAGCCATTGCCTCAGTTTTACCGCAGTAATGCTTCAAGGATAGGGGCCATCCCATCTGCATTGAAAGTACTTGGTGTTATCCTTACCCATGAGTACCGAATGAACCTCTGAGGCAAATGTGAGATGCAAAATATACCGGTATTTTTCACAGATCTGGATCTAGATCCGTATCTAAAGATCCAAGTTGTCAAGACAGTTAAAATTTGATCATATTCTTACCAATAGTAACCCGGCAGAAACTAACGATAGAGTTCTCCAGAATAAAAATATCCGGAAATGGGTTAATATGTCATATTACAGTATTGGGTGGCGATTTCATCTTCACCAGTTACCGGGTTTGTACTGCAGTATCGTGGACAAACCAAGGGCCCACTGTGAGGGTGTGTTGACTCATCGTTAGTAGACAACCGTGTCATGTTAACAGTCAGCAGATGTTCAGTACCAAGTCGACAAAACCACGAACGACAGGATAGCCGATCAGTGCCGTGGATCGATAGAGTAAAGGATAAGTCCTGTCAGCGATGTTTATGCCTCAAGGCTTGGTCATCTGCACCAGTCGGACCAGCGCTTTGTGTGTAACGACCGAGCACATGGACCAAGAACCTATATATTCGTTGTGTTTTACCAATAAACTGAGAATGGTGTATCGGGTGTCTGAGACGATTAGCATCTCTGAGGTGGCAGACTATTGCCCCTTGGGGCATCCTCCATCATCTACCCAAATCTCACCTGTGGCTCCATGACGCTGAAGCATTCATTATCGGTCACATCCCGACAAACCGTTCGACAACAGGACCAAACCAGGTTGAGGGCAACTAAAGTCTAAAAACCTCGGCCAGACAATGTTTGGCATGCGAAGACATATTCTTCAATGGGCGGACGAGATCTACTGGTCCAACGGCTACGAAAGGAAAACTATCCAATCTACTCGACCCGGTATTCCGGAAGAGGCAAATGAGCCGCACAACAGATCAGCGGCTCATTTGGATCAGTCTCGCTGCCTTGCAGGCTGCAGTTGATTGTGCAACGGCTGGAGGTGCATCCTCGAATAAAAAAGACGGATCAGGTGCCGTAAACTTACTTCCCACTCCGGACTGGCCGACCGAGTAGTACAACCGTCTTGAACGGTGCTGGGGACACCGTTTCGTACTAAACCTTCGAGAATCTCCATCAACAACTTCCGCGTTATTCATAGAGCTGACATTCTCTGGCAGGAGATAGTTGCTTAACAGAAAACAGAATGGAGATAATTCATGAACGAAAACGATTTCCCACTAGGGTTAGTGGGACAGTTTAGAACACCTACCCATACTCAAAGAATTTGATACTTTTATCAACTTCCGTACGCAGTTGACCCAGAGAAATACCACCATTCAGATCAACAATGAATGCGCCCTAATGTCTGTGTGTCCGAAGCACTACGGGACTACCAATAGACGAAACCACATTACAGGGGCGATCGCATGGAGGATCTACACGAATGAAACACGGTAACTGCTGACGCTCCTCACAGTTTGACAGAAGATGAAGGAATAAGTTATAAATAATACCTAAGGAGTACCGAGATAAATCAACGACAGACAGACGAAAGTAAACGAATCCTCCAAATTAACGCTGATTTCTGAACGGAAACATTTTGAGTCAATTCCAAACAGTACGTTCATAGGTTTTCTTGTGTGAACTTCGAATGGAATCAAATTTCTGTTGTTCTCTATTTTTTTCACACCGGCTTGATGTCAAGTCTGATGCCAACGCAACAAGTACTAGTACAAAAATGGGATGGGACATCAGAGTATAGCAGTTCGTCATTGCAATGCATATATTTATGTGTTATGGCCTGTTATACTACTCAGTGGCCCGGTTCATGGTATGCCATTTTGTTCTGGAATGAACCTTGCGCGGTCAAGCGCGTCGTGCGAGACAGCAACTTGTAACTTGATTTATAATCACAATTTGACAACCTCTTCAGTCTAATATCGGTACTGGTATCATCATGAGAGATTAACTTGGCGCCACCTGTCACCAGAATTTGGCTTAATTCTCTGGGAAAAAAACATTCGTACCTGAGGAGCATTTGCAGAGACTTCAACAGAATCCAAGACAATTATCCTGAAATAACTCTAACATCGTAATTAATAAGCAAATTGATAGTTAGCAAAAATAAGAGCATTACTTCAAGGTTGTTCGAAATTCCTTAAGAACGATCGATAGAATGGTAATAGAAGTTGTATAGAAAGAAAGACAACAAATTGGTACAATCACCTTTTCGACGTTCGAGAGATTGCGACCAGTCCGGACAAATGTACCCAGGTTTCACGATCTGCCCAAGGTGTATAGGCTGGGGTACCATTATGTCCGATTTTGTATGTATGTAATTCACCAAAATGGCTGTCTCAGATTCTTGAACATGCAAGTAAGAGACCGGCGGGACACAGCTTGCGCAACATCTTCGAATTTTCCTTTCTAGCTGGTTTGTAGATATATGGAATATTATGCAACACATACGTCTCTTTTTCTCATGTGCTTCAGGCACAGACCGAGCGAAATCGTGTAGCTCTAGGATTGATGTCTGAATCCCAAGTTCGAACCGCCATTCTGCGCGATCAGGAATGTTTGCGACAGTTCGTCGCAGAACAACGCTATGTGGAACGCTACCTGTGGACTGTGGCACGCCAGGTAATGTCCTCAATAGAAGTGTCTCTGTCACAATCCGGTCTGTTTTCGAGGCCTGGTGCTGATCCAGCTATTGACCAGTCAGAGGTGTCTGGCTCCGGTCGCACAAAAGCTCCCGATTCGGTTCTCGGACACCCTTTCCGCATGAGCATTCAGTATGTTCAGTAAGTTTATGGATCACGTGATTGGACCATGAATGCGTCTGGATTGTATCATTTTTGTGAAAGTGTGGTGTATATTCTTGTGGCGCTTTGGGTATGCAGCGTAAAAGACGAAACATTGCATCTCGTGATTTCTGTCATATTACTTTGGAAAGCAGATTCTCTTCACTACCGAAGCAGTGGCTGGTTGGGAATATCGAGTGTCAAGACCGTCCACTTAGGCTGATGGCTAGCACCAATCTGATTTGTAAATTTGGGCCTAAGGTTCGAACCTTATCCCTGATGACCAAATAGTTTTGATAAGAATGTTCGCTACCCGAGCTGGTTTATCCAGG
Source organism: Fasciola hepatica (assembly GCA_948099385.1). NCBI lineage: Eukaryota > Metazoa > Platyhelminthes > Trematoda > Plagiorchiida > Fasciolidae > Fasciola > Fasciola hepatica. Next base: position 1,952,537 of record CANUEZ040000180.1, on the reverse strand, counting down.
TATTATTCGACTTTTCAGTCTTGAACTTGTCATTTTTACGTGATAATAAGGCGAACTCCTACTGTCATGATGTCTATTCCTTAAACTGTATTTATTTGACGGCAAAGAATGAAGAAGTTGGCACAGTTTCTCCAGTTGATTTTGCGACCAAAACTTCTGATTTATTCCGGATTTATTTAAATTCATGGTCGATCATAACCACAAATCGTTAAATAGCGGCTATAGTTGGTCGCACAACTTTTGTTGGACGGTTTCCAAGTGATGCACCCAAGTAATGGCAGATATTTGAGTATTGTGAAGATTTATGTATGTCGATCATTCTTTTGATTCGAGTAATAGGCCTCATATCAGAATAATAATGTGAAGCAGGCTATTCAGGGTCTGTCCAAACAGTAGTCTCTTGGTTAGCGCATACCAATCGGGTTCAATTCTGAGTGGAGTTGAGTTTCTTGAGGTATGCGCTACAGATATCTCCTAATCGTCCAGAGGAAGCAGCCCTCTGATTGTTATGCCGTGTTTCCAACGGCCATCTGAACATCGTGACATTACATATTCTTAGAGTCTGTCATTTTTCATGAGTAGTGGTTTGTCAGTTTGGGTTGTTCTGATCAATCTAATAAAGGATAATGATCGATCAGCAGCAATTGTCTCCTACTTATTTCCTTGCTTCTTACGTTTGTGTCAAGCGGGTTAGTCAGCTATTATTGATACTGTGACTACAACAAGTAGGGCTCACTGGCAGCGTGTCACAGGATTATTTTGTCTGTGTACCTGGCGGTAATTCTCCACATCGTCACTGTCGCTTTGCTCGGACCACTTATTTTACTGTTTTTCTGTTGTCTCCAGTATAATTGACGACGATGTCCTTGTGAACTGTTTTATCATATCCTGCACAATTGTTGCTCACGAAAAAACTTCTTGCAACGAATCATCGAGCACATCATTATATCCATTTTTCCAGTTCTGCTCGATAAAGTTTGAATGTGGCGTGATGTGACTGGCCGGTTCTGTTCCGACCATTTTCAGTTCACACTAGCCTACTGAAGTAACACGAAGTAGTCACGTTTATAATGTGAATACTGTGCAGGGAAAATGAGATCAACCAAAAAGGCCTTCAATATGGCGAACGATGAATCCCTTTCAGCTGGACGTAAGAGGCTCGTCTTAGTTACGTTAAAGCACAGACTAAGATCCACTAGGCTCCTTCAAAAAAAATTTTCTGCAGTACTGAATCAGTTGAGCAAAAAAGTCAATAGTGATCAAATGGGTAGATGTTGTTACCTTAACAGATGTATTTCACCAGGTGTTCGCAGTGAGCGAAGTATACTTGTGTCTTTCTGCAACGAAGTTCAGTGTTCGGATAATGAGACTACGTGTTTCGCCCTCCGGGTAGACTTCTCTGGGGAGTTTTGTTCATTGAACCGAATAATGGTCGGAAGACAGCCGCTAGAGGTTAACCGATGATAAAATGTCTTGCGTTGCGTTTTTCCCTAAATGCCACCCGAGTTTTGAGTAACGCCAATTCAGACCAAGTTCGAATCTAATGCGTTCACCTCGAACTTATTCCAACTGCTTATTGTTCCATTCACACAGGCGTCTGGAAGCTCAGGTGACCCAGATCAAGACACGTATTGTGGAACAGAACACCCTACTATCACAACGTTTGGCCTACTATCAACAGCTGCAAGTTAAGGCACAAAGACGTCACATGCAGGTGGCTATGAAGAAGAGACCAATGGCTGCCGGTGGGACACGTGCTACCGCATCGTCATTGGCACTTCTTTCAGTGTCCGCATCAAGCGCATGTCTACTGAAACAGCAAAAGAAAGGTATATCTACATTTGAATGTTGTGATTCCGTACACTTATATATATATATATATATATATATATATATATATTTCGCGTAAATTAATTTATTAACCATCATTAAATCGTTTGCCTTTCTGTGATATAAAAATAACCTTAATAGCATTCAGTTCTAATCTAATGTCAGGTTTATATCAGCAGTAGTGGCATCTATTTCCCGTCTTCAGAGTCCTGTCTTGTTTTCTCATGGTTGTGTTCCTCTTTGAAAGTTTTGTTTTCAATATTCTTTGCTTCCATTGTGTTCCTTTTATAGCCGATGACCATACTCCTCTGTCTCCGGTTCTGGCTTCCGGCGTTTCCACGGAGTCTCAAAGTCGTCTGACTGTTTTAGACGGGTATTCGGAAGGTGATATCACCTCACCCGTTGAGTTCAATTCTTCAGGTGGTCTGACCACTGAGGAACAGCAACAACAGGCGGTTACCTCTGCTCCGAGTACCAGCGCAACCGGTGTCTCTTCGGCACCCGCGGCGCCCAGACGACAGCGTTCGCTTAGCAAACTGGAAGCTCCGCCGGCATCTGTTGTGCGACGGAGTGAGGTGAGTGATGATGTTTTTTTGTTAGGAATTGCACGTCCAGTTTCACTTCACTGGTGTGATAGTACGTCGCAAGGTACTTAGTTACAATCCTTTCCCATCTTTTTACATATCTAAAATGGGTGGATTTTTTTCATCACACGCTTTGCTAATGCTTCAGTAAATAATACACCAATTTTAATGGAGTCATTCTCATGGGCTGTTTATACAAAAGTCAGTGATCTTCATGCCCTTTGGAACAGTTTTGTTTCTTCCTCCATTTCCTGACCTCGGCTTATCAGTTTAATTTTTATGGGTAGGCTGTAATATTGGTTGAAGTATTCACGCCTCCTTGCTTCCGAGGAGAAAGCACATGTCAATTATCGGTTTTCGCGCAGCGCAGCTCGAATTTGTTGGGATCCGCGTTGGGGACTCTTTCAATGCAACACTTAACCCGAACAGGTTATCCGATCATCCTGGTAGTGGTCAGCAATATCAAGTCTCCTGGGCTCCGTTACCACATGTGAACACAGCGTAGTTGAAATCGTTGGTAGATTGTCGACGTTTCGATCACCACGGGTAACCTTTCCCAAGACTGGTCTTACAAGCTTGTGAACCCAGTGTTGAGAAAGGTCACCCGTGGTGACCGAAACGTCGACAGTCTGCCAACGATTTTAACTATGCTGTGTTATTGAACAACAGCATTTCATATGGCGCATCGATTTTTCGACACATTCCTAACGGATCTCGGTTCTGACACATTTATCCTAAAAGTGCATTGGTTTTTTGAGGCTACGAGGTATTTCCCTCCTGCTGCACGCATGTGCAAACGCGAAATGCGATAGTCTCCAGTGCCCATTTTTCTGCTAAGCAAGTAACGGTTTCTGAGATCACTAAAGGTGGTAAGATCATAACAGAAAGAAAAGTTGGAAAACAATATCCAGGAGACTTGAACGTGTTTGATTTTTGGCTGCCAATCTGCCTCGTTGACATACGATGCCGAACCGTATTTTCATTTGTCGCAGTTCACCGACTTCTAGGGATGGGAAAAATGAGAGATTATTACCGTCACCACTTCCTCATAATAAGCGTATTCCCACCTTCGTTATATCAGACGGAAATCCCTCGTGATTCTCTATTACGGTGTAAGGCCAACATATGTGATGCATTCATCTATATAACAACCGCTCATGCATTATTCTCATGTCTGATTAACTCTGCAAATAAACTCCTGATGCAAGATATCGGGATTCACGTGACCAACCTTTTCAAAGCATTCAGGAGAATGTTTTATCAGGTGTAACAGCTCTCTGTTTTTATTCGCTCTTAGGTCTGTTTTGAACATGCCAAGTGGCGAATGACTGAAAGTGACGGTCAGATCGGGTTGGCAGATGTCGAGCTTCGTGGATTTCTGTACGCCAAAACTCATTGTCAAGATGATTCTGGTTCACATTGGCTCGAACTGGGTTGGATACGTGTATCCAATCTTGTACCTGATTGCTTTCAAAAGGTGAGCCGTGCAACTTTATTTGTACTGTCATCTATGAGCCGTGCTGTGGTAATTTATTTTATTCATGTTTCTGACTGTATCTTGTAAACTGTTTTGGATGCTCAAAAAATGTCCTGCAGCAAGACATTTACGCTACTATTCATCATATGTATAAAATTAAGGTTTGTACAATTTAATCCTTATCAAAACTGAATGAATCTGAACTGAATTTCCTCCCGTTCGCTTTTCATTGTTCTATCCTTTAATGTGTCAATGATTTAGTCTCAAATCATATCGTGTAATGGTACTGATGCGTTTCTAAACATAGTTCTCTGCACGAGTTCTCCTTTTCCCATTTGTCTTGATACAACACTGGCAGTACAGCTACTATACCGGTGGTGGTCGAGTGGCTTAGAGCGTTTGATTACTACCTCGAAGGTCCGACGTTCGAATCCCCGTCGCCATTGGCCATTTAAAGGGTTAGACAGTAACCCACTGTAGTCCGAGTCGTTACCACTCCTGACCTGTTGGGACCTTACAAGACTACCCACTTCGAGTGTCAGGGTCTGGTTACCGGTTATCCCCAACAGTTCAGGAGGCCTTCGCGGCTATGGAGTGTGTCCCCCTCCCACTACACTCATTCGCCATTATGTAATCAAAATAAATTGCCAGCACTTTACTGAACGCTGAATGTAACACTTGAAGACCTCTCTCAAAGCTAAACTGTCAACACATTCCCACTCACCGCACTCCGGGAACAGGGATTCACAAGGAAAACCTAACTGCGAAATACGGTAAGGCCCCGGGTTCCGATTACCAACCCTAATAAACATTAGATAATTAGGGTTTTAAGAAGTTTTACTCTATCTAAGGAGCAGAACCTCTTGTTCTTTTTATAATTGCGCTGTCCGCAACGGTATTGATCGAAACTCAGTCGTGGCCAAGACAAAAGCATCTGAGTTTCTCCAAAGATTATGCCCTTGTTCGCCAGGGTATTTTCTGTCTGTCGCGGACGTGTTGATCAAATCTTCACTCTCCACCGACCGCTTTCCCATCGCCCTACATTTCAAGAGCCGAACATCATTTCCGTGGATATTACCGCACCCTTCGACAAATCGAAAATGCTCAATCTACAGCGTGATTGATTAAATAACTGTATGAAGCGTTGTGTGAGGTGGGACTCACTTGCCAGATTGCATGTGTTACACCTGGCTATCATATCCCGCTTGAAATTAAAAGCCTTTGATACTTGGACCAATAGGTAATAAAATAAATGGAAAAAATTCAACTAATCATTCAAAGATCTACTAATACTCTGCTCTCAGCATTGAAAATCCTTGGATTTATCACTGATGCCTTGTGATGTTTCATTCTTTGAACAGTTTGCTGTGTGTTATTTGCAGTTTATGTCATTGAATTTTCCACTTTTGAATCCATCCTCTTCGGCTTTCTTGTCCTGTGTGTGTTACAGGAAGTTCTCGCCCCCGATGTCACTTGTGGACATTATGCAGGTGGTCCGATTCTGCGCATTGCTTGCTCAGAGTTAACGCCAGTCGGAGGTATCTCTGTCAAGGGTGCCATGGAAATCAGCGTGGCTCCGATGTCGTTACAGGTTGGTACGAATAAAGGTTATTTGTAGTGCAGTTTAGTTCGACTACTCTGGAGTTTTTCTTTTTCAGTTGTGATGAGGTACTACATGAACTCATCCTCTTGAAACGATACACTGAACCGCTGAAAACGACATAGAACTTTCGTGTGTCACAGTTTGGTATCCTATGCTCATGTTTTCAACAAAATTCTTGTTTACACCCTAAGAAGCACCTACTCACATGGTACTCCAATGATGGTCACACTGCACACCAACTCGACCACATCCTGGTAAGAGTCCGTTGGGCTTCGTCTGTGGAGGATTGCCGAGCGTACCGAGGTGCAAAAACGGGCAACACAAACGGCACCGACCGTGTCCTCCTACGCGGGTGTTTCAAAATCCATCTGTCTGCACGTGCTAAAGTGTCTGCACCCTCTCGGGTAAACGTTGCTGTCCTAGAAAATCCAGAGAAGCAAGAAGCGTTGTCACGAGCAATTACAACCCGACAAACCAACGCAGCCAATGCACAAGCAAACGAAGTTTTCTATGGAAAGGCAATGGACTCGAATGAAGACAGCAATCAAGGAAGCATCTTGGACAGTTCTCGGAAGAACAAAAAGGCGGACAGAAGATTGGATCTCGGAGAGCACGCTCCAGCTGTCAACCAGAACACACGAAGCGCGACTGGCAGGTAGTAACGAACGCCGCAGACTGCAGAGAAAAGCCACACGCTCCGCCAAGGCTAATCGCAAAAGATACCGGATAGAAATGGCTGAAAAAATGGAAACCGCGTCTGGAACTGGTGACTTCGGTAAACTGTTCCGCTTATTCGCAACGCCTCTAATTGGTTTTGTAAACAAAATTCCCTTCTTCGTGACACGGCAGGAAACTTAATACCCTAACAGAGTAAGAAAATGGACCGATGGATGGAACACTTTGGTCAACTGCTCAACCGGTTTACGGACCACTGGACGGACCAACCCATGTCAACCCCTCCACTCCAGTACGAAAGCAACTGTGACCCGCCCAACACTGCGGAAATCACGGAAATTATAAACAAACTGAAGGACAGAAAGGCTGCTGGGGAAGATGGCATCCCTCCAGAAGTGTATAAAGCATGTTCACCGTCATTGATTGACAGGTTGTGTACACTTTTTGGTTCCATTTGGAGAGCGGAAACATTTCCACCCGACTGGGGAATGTCCATACTGCTGCCCATTCCGAAGAAAGGTGATAAATCGGCATGTGAGAACTATGGAGGGATCAGCCTGATTGATTTGGCCGCAAAGATCTTTGGTGCATTGTTACTGACCCGTTTCTCCGAGGCAAGAGACCAGCACACTCACCCGAACCAAGGGTGTTTCGGCCGTGGCAGATGCTGTGTGGATCAAATCTTCACACTGAGACGAATACTGGAGCGCCGCTATAAGTTCCAGCAGCTGACAGTAGCTTGTTTCATCGACTTCCGGGCAGCTTTTGATTCGGTGAACCGCGAGTTTTTTTGGTCCATAATCCAATCCTGTGGGATGTCCAATAAGCTTTTAAGGCTGTTGAGGGGATACTACTCGACAACCGGTGCTAGGGTTCGTATGTACGGTGAAGAGTCCTGCGAGTTCACACTCACTACCGGAGTTAGGCAGGGCTGTCCCCTCTCACCGATGTTGTTCAGCTACGCCGTTGATTGCACAATGCGACAGGCATTACGCAACTACCCTGGCGTTCAGCTTAGCCGGGAAATATACATCTCGGACCTGGAGTTCGCGGATGATATTGTCGTGCTAGGAGACCCCCCCCCCCCGCTACGCTACAACCAATCCTCGACCGAATCAATTCCTTCACGAGGTCTATCGGACTTGGAGTAAATTCGACCAAAACAAAAGCTTTCACAACCCATCTGGGCGCGACAGTTCAACAACTGTCGATGAATGACCAACCAGTCGAATACGTCCCTTCATTCAAATACCAAGGCTCAACTTTGCATCTGAACGGCCAGGCGAAAGACGAAGTGGTATTACGGATCGACAGGGCCGGGATAGCCTTTCTTCAGTTATGACGAACGCTGTGGACTCGAAGTGAAATCAGCTTAACGACCAAAGTTCGTGTTTACCGTGCTGCCATCCGGCCCGTACTCATCCATGGTTGTGAAACATGGCCACTACGAGCTGAGGATAGCAGAAGGCTGGAGGCTTTCGACCACTGGTGCATGCGGAAAATCATCAAAGTCAAGTAGCGCGACGAGGTATCCAGCGGAGAGGTAAGGACACGATGCTCTGATATCGATGCGCTTTCCGTTCTCCTCCGACGTCGACGACTTCAGTGGTTCGGCCATACGCTTCGGCGACCCGAGTCAGAGATAACCAAGCAAACACTCTGCTCCACTCCCTTCCCTGGTTGGCGTTGTCGTCTTGGTGGGTAGCTCAAAACGTGGACCAGTACAATAGAAAAAGACGTAGAGTTTCTAGGCCTTCGGTCAGTATGGAGCCCGGTGATGGAAAAAGAACTGGATCAGTATCTGTACGGAGCTTGCCTCCGACCACCGCGCGTGGTCAGCAATGGTTTGTGATATCCATGGAGCCGACTTATCCTCTCGCAGGAGATAGTCGCGTAAATGTAAAAGTAAAGTATCTGAAGATCTAGTTACTAAGGTTACTTTAAGGCACTTCGGGTTTAAATCTGACTGGAATGCTCCCTTTCTTTTCTGTTTCAGAATTCAATTAAATTCTGTAAACAAAGTGGACTACAAATTACCTCAGCTAATCAGTTCAAGCAGTCTGTCTCATTGGTTCGGTAACAGATCGTGTTTTTGAATGATGCCAACCAACCATTGGTGGCAGAAGTTTTTACTCCTGGCCTGTGTAGCGCGTTTAGTACAGCATAACACCTCTAACTAACTTGTATTTTGTATTTGATCGGAATTTTACGTAGACAAACGTCAGCATTTCAGTCTAAAAAGATTTACACTTGGCAACTCATCGAATCAGTGGAATGAAAAGAAAAAACGATTAGATATCAAAATTGCAGATAAATTCTGCTGATATTCGGGCCAGATACGGAACGGCAGAGTTTTTGTAGATGTGAGTCCAAGGGGTATGGATCGAAAGGAGGAACGCGTAGAAGCGAGAGAGCTACATTTGGATAAATCACTATGTAAAGGATTAGTGCTGCCTGCAAAGATTTTTTGAGCGAACTTTTAACATGCAGCCAGTTGTAGTTCATACAGCTTAGTAGATAGTTCATTTAAGGGTATGAAAGATATCCAACTGATAATAGATAGACGTCAACAAAGAATTTAAAGATCTTTCTTCAGTAGACCAGCAAATATAACAGGGGGACAGTAAAGTGGAACAGGAAAAACACATTGATAAACAAGAAACAAAAATAATACTGTTTAACGTTAAAATGTCTAAGCTTTCAGATTTGGTAAGATAATCGGCGTAGTTTCTTCATACAGTTTGTTATGTGAGATGATCACTTCAAATTCGCATCGATGGTGACACCTTAATATTTGACAGAACTCACTCTGGTTAGTGTTACTGTGGAAATGGCAGATGGATCAGAAGGATAAGCCTACCGGAAAAGGGTAAATATGCATTCAAAGCATTTGGACAAGTTTAAAGGTAAACCAGACCGAACAGAGAAATCATAAATAGGGGACAGGTTACTATAAAAGTCATTGGAGTCGTGGGTTACAGAAACAGCTTGACAAAGAGCCACATCATCAGCATACTTAAATAACTGTGCAGAATTGGACGGAAGACCACTAATGTAGATGGAAAATAAATGTCGGGAAAGCACACCTCCTTGAAGCACTACTGAGTTGTTCACTAAGGGCTTGGATGTTTTTAAAGCCTGGTCGTGTGCACTGAGTTGTGTTGGTAAAATAATCAGACAACCATGCTAATAAAGGTGTGGGACTGCCGAAAGCTTCCAGTTTACGTAGGAGGAGAGACCGCGGAATAGAATCAAAAGCGGATGAGTAGTCTGGAAAAGCGCATCGAACGGACTTCGATGATCCATCCAGGGATTTGGTTGCATAATGGACTAAGGAAGCGATAGCATCCACAGTGGACCTGTTCGGTTTATTGGCAGACTGTAAGGGGTCATTGGGAGAGTTTACAGAAGAAATAACACACTTTTTAAGTTTGAGACCAAAGGAAGTGAGAGTAGTGGGACGAAAGCGCTCGGCAGTAATACCAGAAATACAAGGTTTGGTATAGGAACAATGGTAACTGGTCTTCAGCAGTTTGGAGCGAAATACGAGCACAAGGATTTCTTCAAGAGAGAAGTAAAAATATCAGTCAGAGTAACAGCATCATGTTTCGAAAGTGATGACGATAAGCCATCAGGACCAACACCTGAGGTTATTTTGGAGGTACGAAGAAGCTTTAATACTTCTTCCGTAGAAAACGGGGTAATGTGCGCACCATCTTCTGAGAAGAAGGAAATCGGAGAGTCGTCTGATAGGTGGGTGAATGCATTGTTGATACTGTCAACGTCTGCAGCAAATTCCACTTGTTTCGTTTTCTTTCCACACAGCAGCCAAATGCCTTGCCATAGTCGGTTACTGTTACGACTACATAGGAGTTGACTAGCACACGGCGAGTCAGTACTTTTAATTTCCTTCTTTATCAAAAGAGATATGTATCTTACTTAAGAATTGTCTCTGGATTTGTAGAAATATTCCTTCCCTCTTAAGGATTTCAACGTCGGATTAGTGATGCGGTCGTTGCTGAGAAAGAGGGTTTCTAAGGGGCAGCACATATCGAAAACTAAATTGACCGTCTCTACGAACAGTTTGACATTGCTGCTTAGCAATGATTGGAAAGAAAACCAGGAAGATACATGAGAAAAGGAGAAGAATGTAATGTCATGGAAAATTTCGGAGACGGATTTCGATTTGGCTGGCTTGCTTGAAAGAGCGGAAAACAGACCGGGAGTGCATCTTAGGCCTCAGCAGAAGCAGACAGTGGTCACTGGTTGAGACAGGTGCACATAGCTTAACGGAGAATAGTTCGGGATGATTTGTGATAATCCTGTCTAAAACAGAGTTGCCTCTGATTGCAGAAACACTAAGATCAATTAAGTCAGACGCAGTGAGGAGTTGAATGGAGGCATGATTAAAATTGCCTACTATAATTTGCAAATTTTCATCTAAAAAGGAAACAAAAAAAGTAAAAAAAAGAGTCATAGAAAAATGAAATAGCATTCTGTGTGGAAAACGGAGCCACGTATAAATTTGTTATGGTGGTGCTCCCATGGCGAGAAAATTTAGGATGGCACTGCGTAACTAAACAATCAATACCGTTCATTGAGTATGAATAAACGTCAGACTTGCCACACCAGGTTGAATTGACATATGTGGCCACCCCTCCTCCAGTCTTCTTGCTGGTGGAAGTCCCATCCTGCCGGAACAGTTTGAGACCATTTATTAACATCAGTGAGTCAGCAATATGTGGGTTTAGCGACGATTCTTGTTCGCAAACCACACATGAACATGGATGCGAGGACAAAGAACGAGGGTTAGATGCGACATTTTCGCAAACAGAGAACGTATGTGGATACTGAACAAAGGCGGGAGGGATATCTTCGCTGGGAGGGTGCAGTTAAGGGCAGCCTTTCAGCCAGCACGGACGCGTTTTTGGGTCGAAATGGAATGCCTTGATATACATTATCAGTCAAATCACATTGAGTGGAAGATCCAATATTATGCCTGAGTAAAAGTATTTCTAACCTCATATAGCGGGGTACAGTGATCATAGCGAGTAAGTTCCTCTCGTTCGACGAGATGGTGGCCAACACAGAAATGTAGCGCAGCCAGCCAAAGGGCGCGTTCAGGATGTATCATTCTTGTAGCTTGTCGCGGTGCGCAAATTAATCGTTGTGTCACTTGAGCGATGTACCAGGTTTCGCATCCCATAAAACCGAACCTGTTTTTTCTCCGCCCCCCCCCCCCCCTCTAGGATAGAAAACTCACATTTTGAAGAGAGCAAGCTGGTGTATTCCTTTAAGAACATGGCAATAAGTCTCAGGTCCCTAAATCCCTGTCACCTGTTTAGGTTTCAGTCCCTTAATGGACGCTGTCTTTGTGATTTTACCACTAGGTCGCGTCATTATAACTACATCGGCGGTGATCACACGGTCATCACCTTGAAACATAATCGTTGACATCCCGACTTTGGTTCCCGCCACTGGTCATTTCCCCATTCAGCAGCCTATGATTGGCCGCAGTCCATTCCAGTGATATTGCACATCTTTGAGTAACAACTAAAGAAAGCAAAAATATTATTGTGTATTTATTTATTTCTGCACATACGTCTTCTGTGTCCCCTTATTCGTTTCGCTTTCTTCTATTTGTGGCATTCCATCTCATCTGGCAGATTAGTAAACAATTCTATCGCGTCATGATGCCTTTCTTCTTTCCGGAAAAGTCCGATGAACCACCGGTCACTGGTCCACCGTCCATGCAACAGCCGATTTCCGTCCTGTGTGAAGACACCACAGGTGAGTTAATTACAAAGCGATTTGCTTTTTGCATTCTATTCGGTTATGATCTGTGACTGTGCGTACATTGTTACAGTTACTCACTGATTATACTACTTTGGTGATCTCAGCAGTAACGAAAAGGGGTTAGTTTATTGTGTATTAGTTCTCGTATATCACTGACTGCTGAGAACCTTGGAGTACGTTAGAATTACTTATTTCGGTCTTCCTGGTTGGAAGCTGCTTCTGATGTGCGTATCACTAGCCGTTCTGGAGGCTTCAACTTTGCATTTTGGGTCCGAAAATGCCACGCGCTACTTCATTGACTATCCGGGTGTATGGGGTACCTGAAAGGAGTAGCGCCTCTGAAATGATAGACCGTTGTGGCCTTGGAGTATCTCCCATCTCTTTGGTCTCCATCCGATACCCCAGCTCTCACTTGTGGCTCCACGAAGCAGCCGCACGTATCAGTGGCCATACCCCTTACAAACCGCTCAACAGGCCGGCTAAATCATTTTGAGGATAACCGAGGTCCGAAATTCTCGGCGATTGGCATGTGCGGACAGTTATCTCTGAATAGGTGGACGAGACTCCTTGTATAATCCAACGGTTGTGAAGGAAATCTGTCGAATTAGCAGGGTGGAATGGGTCCCTGGGTTGGGTTCAGTCCAATCGAATGGTGAACGTGCTCCTAGGGTAGCCATCGACAACCATGCATCAACTCGTTGCTGCTTTGCAGCCGGCACTTGGTTATGCAAAGGCGTCGAGGTGCGCTCCGGAAAAAATGGTTGAGTGACGCTGGGGACCTCTCTTGTACCAAACGCCCTTGAAACTTCATGATCATGTGATCTACAAGCTCTGTTATCCATACTACAACGTCCTTCCCAGCATGGACAGCCGTAGTCAGAAATATTCATGAAGCCGGCTTATCCTCTCCCAGGAACCAGTCGCAGTAAAGCAAAGTAAGTATCCGAACTGATTACGGATCGTATCCTTCTTCTGTTTTAAGTAACTCTAGCACTGGAAGACTAAATTGCTACAGAATACTAGTCGGTCTTTTGGTATCGATATCCCACTCAACATTGAAAAGCCTTAGGAGCACTTGTGCGCGAAACTCGTATTCCTGGTGTTTAAATCACAAGTTCTATGCATTAGTACTACTCCACTTAACCTGACCAATCTAAAAACACCTGGGTAGCCGCATCGAAATCTGGCTTGAGGATCCTTCAGTGAGTTCTGTCCCCTAAGCCTCATAATGGCCACAACCAGTAAATATCGTGTGTGGTTAATTGTTGTAAATCAGAATCAAAGCTAGTCCTCTGAAATAACCTCTTGAATGCCCCATTGTAAAATGGCACTTTAATACGTAATAGCTTGCGAATGAGACATCCGCTTGTCAAAGCATCTGTTTATCACTGATCGTAGTTAATCTTCCGATGAACTTTCCTCAGTGAATCTTTTTCATGATCACTTGGCATTAATTGTAATAATAGGCTGATTCAATTGAGTAGAATTTTCATTTGCTACTGAGTGAATAAATTATGTTACCGTGAACGTGCATGCGTTTCAAGCTAACACTTAGCTGACTACAGAAACAAATGTCAGTAACCGAAGGTAACCTGAGATTTCCAGTGTAACCAGACCTGCTGGTTCCAAAAGTAAACGCATTCGAAAACCACTTTCATAACTTTCCGGTATTGGGTTACACACGAACGCATATTTTGGATCATCTTGCAGTCGGTTTATCCGTGAGTGTAAACGCCAAATTGCGGCGCGAAACCCCACTTACTTTCCATTGTGCGGTTTTTCTGCTTTCCCTTGACCTTTTGCCCATGTTTTCAATGGTTCGGAAATCTTGAACCCGATAGAGAAGCCTAAAACCTTCCATTATTCTGTATTGTCCCTACGCCTACGATCGTTTTTCATCTGGGTCATCGCCCTCTCAAATCTTGCATTCACACTAACCTTGATTCTTATTGGCTGTTATCTGTTTTGCACGTGTCTATCGACCTTCTTTATCGATTATCATTACTCATACAAACTAGTTACATGGAATAGTTTTCCGGTTATTGTGCGTTCATTCTCCTTAACGTTCATCCGGTTGACGATAAAACACCGGTTCTAATTTTCTTTTTGTTAGGAAATACGAAGACATCAAAAAAATCCGTGATCAGCAGTGACATTACCTTAGAGTCTTGTGTCTAGATATTCCGTAATAACCTCGTTTCTCTCTAAGTCCAATATGCACTTTGAACTACATCATTTGATTATTTTTATGCCATCACTTCATCTTCTGTGAACCGATCGGCTGGTTTATCAACAATCGGATCAGGTGATCATGGCTCTCCGATACATAGACCAAATTCGGATTCCACTTCCCTTCCAAATCCACCAGTTCCTGATCAGACAGATAATGGCCAAAGTAAGTACAACCAGAACTGATTGTCACGTTATTGCTGATGCATCACCCATTTGTTGCCGATCCAATGGTGCATACATCGCTTTTATGCTGTCCGGTGGAATGGGGTGTCTACCGGACGTATCCTTGGTTTCCGGATGAGGGAACGACCACCAATCCAGTGGTTTATCTCTGATGAGGTGGAGTTCTAGTCTATCTTATAAATGATCGCGATGGCCAGCAATAGCACTGGAGGATGGGATGGGTTTCCTCTCTGGTGAGCATTCACCTGCATAAGGATAGTACATACATCAGTGAGTGGCACTGCGACATGGTTCATAAAGACCATCACTGCTATCGCCATGTATTCGGCATGGTTTTCCAAAGGATGTATGAATACCGGGGTGCTTTGGACAGGTTCAGCTCTCTAAATGGACTATGACTCATCATCTTCGTCATCATTTTTCGTCGGACGTCATCCCCTGCTCTCGCCCTTTTGTCCTGCAAGCAGGCCTTTTTTCAAAACTTTGGAAGGAGAGTCTGCTTGGGCAATCTCCTACGTTGCGCAACATCACACGCGTGTACCAGAATGATAATATGTGCATGTATAAACTCAGAAATATTTAGAGCAACTGCTCGGTAAGCAGAAGGTCGCCATTTTGATTCCGGCTCTCTGCATGAACTTTAGGCCGCGAAAGGTGCAAGTGGACTCACCATTATCCACATCATTTTGATTACTTGCGCCAGCGACAAATCCTGAAGGTATATGAGAAATGCCTTTTGGGTCTCGTTCAGCCGTATGCTGTTCACCCCATTGGGAAGTGACTGACGAAGTTGGTCCAATGGTTGAAACTAGAACAATTGTTTTGTATCATTGGAAAAAGGGTTGCGCATTATTGCGTTCTTTGCGTCCGACGAGCCTTATCACGATAACTCAGCTGAGACAGCAAGTGTACGGTAAGTGAAAGGTCGCTTGTTTGTTTCCAGCTTTAAGTTTTAGTTGCAAAAGAGTGCAGATGAATTCTCCATTATCTACATAATATATACAGCTGGATTGCATTCTTTTACAGTTCTCGTTACTGATGAAAGATGTACGTCTCCTAGAACTGCGGGTCCTTTCGGTTCCGATAATTTCCTGCTTCATATCTCGCAATACGATTTTGATTTCACGTGTTAATAGCTTAGCAAAACATATGACCGCTATCGGCCCAATACCGACCTACGGTTGCGAAACATAGCCACTGTGTGTCGAGGGCCTCAGAAAATTGGAAGTGTTTGACCTTTGGTGTCTGCGACTGATCCTGAAAGTCGTTTGGCACGACATGCTTTCAAGCGACACAATAAGACAACAGTGCTTCGATATTGTAAAGCTGTCAGTCTTCCTTCAACCCCGACGATGACAATGGTTTGGGCCCGTCCTACGACGTCCAGACACGGAGATCTCAGAACAGGGCCTCTTTCCTGTTCCGTTTCTAGGATGGCGCTGTCGCCTTAGAGGGCAGCTGAAAACATGGGTCAGTACCGTCAAATCGGACGTTGGGCGATCAGGACTCCAGTCGTCCTGCGGCGTTGGCAACTGGATTTCCCCGTGCTCATGTCTCGCATCCGATCGCCGCTCATGGGCAGGTGCCATTCGAGTCATGCATGAAGCCGGCTCAAACGCTCCCAGGATCTAGCCGCATAAAAGTGGAAAGTGAAGTACAACATGTAACTAGTAACAAGATGAAATAAAACTTCAAAGTAATGAATAGTGTAAAAAAGGCTACCTGTGGTTTGGGGTTTTGACTATTTTCTGTTCAAATCACGCTTTGCAGGCGTACGCAACAAATTAGACTCCGTAGCCTGATAGACCAAGCGATTTAATAGTGAACATCAGTGACCTATCCGCTAAGGTCCAAGCCATCTATTCATGGCAGTGAAACTGATTATCAACTGGAACAACTGATCACCGACAATAGGACACTGAATTCGCCTAGATTCAGCACTATTACCGCTTGTGACCTGTAAATTCTCGCATATTTGTAAATCCTACACACTTCCATTTGGCATCCATCTGTAGTCGGATATTGAGTAACACAGGTGGCGAACCACCATATCCGAGGAACGAGGTCCACAGCACCCCCCTCACCCAATCCCCAATGGCAATTCGTTTTTGTGGTAGACAGCGCTCCGGCGTTTACCAGGTTTTTCATCACAACTAACCTATTAGGTTCGAGGTCCTTGTGTGACCCGCCATTCCGAGTCTCCGGGGCCACGACTGCCGGCTCCTCCCAATAATGTAATAATGTGAGCTCTGGTGTTTGTGAAATATGCTCCTTTATGTTTATAGAGTACAAAATTTAAAAGATGGGGGATTGTTTAGTCTGACCATTTACGGAGGAGATCACAATGCACAGGGTAGTGAATTGAAAGCTTTGAGCAGCCGCTTAACCATTGTTTTACTCTCCCTTTTTTGCCACATTCACAGAACCACTAGGCAGTCGCATTCGACGTCGGTTTTATCCACCGGCCAATTTTATTCGGCATCTGTATCGGCTACAGCCGAGTGGTACTGGTCGACCCGTTTCAGACACGGAATTCACTATGGATTCACATCCGCCCGCATATTCGTCCTCCTTCCATAACACTGCCGTGCAGCCGGTAGGTCCCAGTGGCGTTGAATTGGTCGAGTCTTCACCACCCTCATGTAACTTGACAGTGGAAGCCGCGTTGACCGGAAAGACCAATTGCAATGCAATTATTGATGTGGTCGGCGTAGTGGATTCGTTTCCCGGTGTGCCGGAACTGAACCGTATGAGGTACGAGGAATTTCAGTGTATCTCGAAAGATTGGTGGATGATAACAAATAACGGCTATTTTTCCTCCTTCGTATTGTTTTCCTGCTTTCACTAGCTTTAAAGATCGAGCAGTCCGATCGAGAACCCAGTTCGCTTATCAACGACCTTAGATTGGTCAAAAACCCGAATAAAACGCTTGCCTACTCATCACTTACTGCACAGCTCCTCGGGCGTGACAAAGGTGAACGTGCACTACGGTGGTTAGGCGATAGCGCGTTTTTTCCTTCCTGGCCGATCGAAGAGACCAAAAATGAAACTGGATATATTTGGTTTTTTAATTCATAAATATTCTGATCAGTTTGTTCAGTGACCACCAAACCAAGGATTGAATACCACTGTCAACCGTCTCAAGTTGTAGGTACATCTGTTCTCGGAGCCCGTCACATAGGCCGTACCAGTAGGCAGTCCATGCAAAGGGTACAATAACCTCATTCTGTCTTTCTGTATTGGTGATAGTTATTCTGAACACCCGAAAATCAGGAAACATTCGATAGATGTGAGCCAGATCATCTGCAGAGCTCCTATCGACTTAGTAAGTCGAATGAGAAGCGTCAAATTTTCGACTTGCGACATCAGTGACCATGAGAACTGACGCGTCTTTTCCACAACAAGAAAATCTTCCGGTAGCAGAGTGTGATAAGCAATTTATCGAAGCAAACATGCGGTAACAGAATCGAACGGTTTGACTTTGACACCGTCCCCATACCTACATTTGGATTATCTTTGAAACTGGCCATCTGCGTTACCACTCTTTCATTTCTTAACAGCATCAGTTCAGTTCTTTCAGCTGTTAACCTCACTTTGATTTTGATTGCTACGTCACAATATCGTCGAGTTGAGAACAAAGCGAATCGAAGCATAAGGAGTAACAAACAGAAGAGAACGTTAAAGGTGGAGATCATAAAGATAGGAAAGGACTTCATTACTTCGTTGACCGCGGCAGCTGGCCATCTCATCTAATGTCTGCAGCCATCTGATGAATGGGGCTCGTGGACCCCAAACATTAAGCCTGACACGTCCCACTCGGCCACTGATCAAGGTTCCTCTAGCTTTTCTGATTGTCATGCCTATCATTATCTTTATCATTTTATTTACTTCCTTTCATTATATAATAATGGTACACAATTTCAGGAAGAGGTCGCGGCCAGTTTGAGGCTGCCAGGGACGATAATGAAAACTTCAAATGATGGTTCACTTCAACGATCTTCTCAACTATTGGATTTTTAGTCAACCCCTTTTTTTGTTCTACCCCATCGATTTTTAGCCATGCTCTTCTACACCCGGAGGATCTCAATCCCAGTTCAAACACACCGTTCGCAGTACCCTCGCAAACAACAGCTCCACAATCGAGTGCACTGTCGAATACGACCTTGTTTCGTCCCTTGCAGTCGGCAACTGCAGATACCAATCAGTCCGAGTTGTGGTTTCTCAATCCCGTACAATCATCTGCATCCACCACGGCTGGATTGCCTATGTGGCCCCGGTCTGGTGTTGTTCAGTCCCATATCGGGCGTCACGTAACACCTGGGTCATCAGTACACACCGGGTTACTTTGGTCGGAATCAAATACGACTGAAGGATGGGTTGGCGCGGGCGCCAGCTCAGGCCAGTCAAACGCTGATGGGTCAGCGAATCCAGTTGAAGTTATGCGCGTGAGTTCATTGCGTTTTTTAATGATTTCGATAGGTTTAGGATGATAGTGCTCATAGACTTTTATATGCCGTGCAGGTCGTTCCAGTCACAAAAATTCTGTCGCCACTCGAGGTCATATCGTCACCGACGATGTGATCACAGTGTGTGGGATGCGGACGCACTGCTCAACGTGTATCACTTGGTTACGGTCATCCTATTCAGATGCACTTGTAACGAGCGGAGACATTTCTACCGGCGGAATGAGACAGTTTAGGCAGTCATTTTAGTACTCCAAATGAACGTCCGCACTCCATCGAGATCGGTGCTCACTGGATGCGATCGTTCCTGTTCATTTTTGATCGTGCCTGCGGGCGTTAAGCTTTTCTCTTCTATGCACCATTCTGGCTTGGTCGTTCCGATTGACCCAAGTGAAGTCTTGATCTGATTTTCTCAGCTTGGGCTATCTTTCGGTTTTCCAGGGTTCTGGTGCGATCTGTTTGTTTCTCGATGGGCTCTTCCTTTTTCATGAGCTGCTTTGGAAATAATTACTTCTGCTTCTTTTGCTTGTATCTCTCGATCGGTTGATTCTATTGTTACTTCCTTCACAGCAGCCACCTGTGTTGTGACTAATGTTATGCTCGCTTTCCAACTTCTACTAAGTCTATATTTTGATCGATACGTACCGCTTTTTCCGTCTTATTCCTACCCAACTTCCAGTTAGAGTTCACCATACTGAAATAGAAGAATGCTCCGCTGTTTAATCTAATATTGACATTTATGTAAATTGAAACTGACCACACCAAAATTTGTATTTGACCAATTTTTTTTAGTGCGTCCAACTAATTTCCTTGGCCTCAATGTTCCACTCCTTTGGGTTTATATGGTTTATTTTTATGCCCATGAGTTGTTTGTCCAGTTTGTCATTTCTCGCTCTACCTTCTCCTGAATGGGTTATGGTCCGTTGTGCAGGTGCCCATGTGTGATCGGTTCTCATGTAATGACCCATTTACGGATGGTTGGTTCGGTCCTGTCTGTAAGATTGTCCACTGCTGTGTGATTTTGTGTGCTCAATTTTAAACGAGAGCGGCGTAATATCCACAAAACTTAACTTTCCTGGTAACATTCGCTTCAATTTACTCCACAGGAGCGTGCACGACGTAACAACGTTTTCTTGTACATCAAGATTCCTGGTTTCCCCATATGCCTCAGTTACAAAGTAAGTCAATTTCCCTCAGTCTGTTACTAATAATCGTATCTAGGCCGTCTTTTTAAGTGATCCCACTAAGATAAAAGCAGTTCTTCTGGATTTGAATGCGGGCCTTATTTTACAGAGGCTCTTTACGTAACATAACAACCGAGAACACGTACACATTTCTTCACTATACTTTATTGATGCACATACAATGTGACAAGTAAGTAGGAAACATGGCACACGAACATTCAGTACGCAGTGAAGCAACAGTGTCTGTCTGGACTCCGCAGTTGCACAACACGAACTACCTAATTTACCGGCATGATGAGAGCAAAGGGTGCTGGACTTTGGTAGTTAGCCCAACCACTAACTGGAGATTATCGCCCCCACTGCCTTACGGGTCAGACCGTTGAGTTAAGCGCTCCAGATATGATACCCAAAGAAAAACCCTTTCTGCGGTGTGGGCAGCGGCGATTTGTGATGTGCTCAGGAACCACCAAAATCCTTCTTGTAAAGGGTCTTATCAATGTCCTCATTCCTAACTTTAGATCAATGGAAATTCCTACGGATTCTTGTGGCTCCGAAGAAAACGGTAGTTCATGATTAGGACACTTTTTGAGCCCACATGTTCACTTCACTTGGCTCCATTTAACTTCAGCGTACTCCATCCGATAGACCAATGGGTCGCCTTGACTAGAACTCTTGAACCTTCCATAATGGATGTACGCTGTCTCCGAAACGCACAGAAGACCCCTCTTCTGTGACCATGCTTCGCACTCCAGATATAATCTCGGAATCTCGCTTCACTCCGTATCGGATGATTCGTTGTCTAGCGGTCGTATCCGAACTGGCATCGGATCACTTTGAGCACGAGAGCTGAGCGTGTACTGCTAGACTGGATTCCAGTCAGCGGCCGATCGTGTGCCGTTCGGTTGGACGGTTCTGTGTGGGTCAACAGCAACGGACTATGCTTGTTCGTCGTGTCGGTGTATGCGTCCACTGACTGCAATCCCGAGACGAAAAGTAAGCTCTGTTGAAATTTGTCTCAACTGCTTCGAAGCGTGCGTCCAACGGATATTGTTTTCACTTCTGGTGATTTCATTTGGCTGTTAGCCGGATACCGAAAAACACAAAAGAGGCTCATTTTCTATCCATGCCAGTTGAACTGACAACGGTGATCGAATCATCCAGATGTGTTCCAGCCGCGTGTTTCCAGTGAGTACGAACTTCTGCCATAGTGTACTACGTCTTCACAACGTTGGACTCAGATTGACCATATGGTGATTGTTCATCGCTGGCGTGGATCAGTCGAATATAGTCGTTCATGCTCGTCCACACCTGTGGACTCAGATCACGCCTGGGAACGTGCTCGACATTGTTTACGCCTTGTCTGTGGTCGCACGATCGCTAAAACCATCTGTCACGCACAGCTGCTTCCAGGTGATGATAATCTGCCTCCTATGCACAGCTTTCTATGTGGTTAGCAGAGTGGAGACGGTACTCGATACCAGTTGATTCAGTTCCTGTGCAACGGTTTATTGCAGTGATCCAGCATCCTATAAAAGCAAAATGTTTTGCACTAACAGGCCGAAATGGTTTGCCTGAAGTAGAACACGCGGACGATAGTGTTTTTGAGTGAATATCTAATTTAATTGTAAGCTTTTCTAGATAGCCTAAGCAACAGTTTACCAATGTTTAGGATGCATTTTGCACCTCTGAAGTGTAAAACGCTACTGGATGTTTGGATTGGCGCTACACCAAACCTTATCCTGGCGGGCGAGTCCCTAACTGAAGTAGGTAAGCTTTGTTACTTAGGAAGCTATAATCTCACCCGGTGGTCGGACACCGGATGAAGTGTTGTCGCATATACAAAAGGCGCGTATGGCTTTTGTCAGTTTGAGCCACCCGTGGCATCGGCGTGGCATTCGATTTTCGACCAAGGGTTGAGTGTATACTGCACCAGTTACTTGCGTCACAATTTACGGCTCGGAAACAAGGCTGTTCCGGGTGAAAGACTCGGTATTTGAGCGTCGATGTCTTCTCAGTATTGCTTGAATATGGTGTCAGCACCCTGTCAGTAATGCTTAGGTTAGGCCTAAGATTTTGTGAAGCAAGTGCTGAGTCTAAACGGTATGAGATGGTTTTGACATGTGTTACGGATGTCCATCGACAGACTCCCTCAATTCACGTCCCCCTCCGAGAAGAATCGATCCGGAATGTCGCTTTATTCATTCGTATGGATGGGTTTTCTGCACCGTGCTCATCGGTACATTATTTCTGGTGAACACTTGTTGGTGATACAAATAATTGCAAAATGAATACATGGTTCAGTGATAATATGAAAATTTTGACGAAACCAGTTTAGACAAATCTTTGTGACCTCATTAAATATCAGTGACGGATTTTTGAGGCGCCTTGCAAGATAGATTAGGAAGGATAAACGATGAGCAGTTATCCGGGAGTATAACAAGTTGTATTTACATCTGGTGGATGAGGACGAAACACACCCGGTTAAATGCGTATGCACTGGATGATCCGAGTCTGATAAGATTTGGTGCGAAGTTTTTTCCACGGAGAAAAGTGCTTCTCTCTAAGGAAATTGACTACAATAATGTGGGGGATACCACTGCTCGGTGATATAAGTTTAGTAAACCTTCGCGAAATGACAAGATCTTTTTGAGGACCGGCAAAGATGACTGGGAAACAATAAATAAGATGTGGCGTCACGCAAGAATATGCAAAATGTTTTACTAGGTATTTTGGTACGTACAAGAATCCCAGGCGTAGAATATCAGCGATAGTCACCGAATATTTGCGACTGTATTAATAATCTATCGGGTTCAGGTGAGTTCTTTAGAAATGTTTCTACCAAGATATTTTGCTGACAGAAATTTAGGTATTATCTTGTCAATTTTTAAAGGAGACCTACTTTCGATTGAAGGTATACATCCTCCTTTGGCAGATGAAAAGAAAATGTGATTACATTTGGATAATTTAAGAGATGAATGGGATGAGAAGGACCACTGGATAAAGGATAACTGGTCACCAAATTCAGGTAACTGGTAGTTGTCAGCTGAATTGGTTCCATTGGCAACATCAGCCTGCTTGATCAGAGGATCAGAAGCTTTAGGTCAGTTGCGAATGTGAAATTTTAATCAAAACAAGGGCGACAGAATGACAACCTGAAGTACTTTTGTATTGACATGCAGAGAATCAGAGATGTCGCCTTTGAGTCTTATCAGTGGAATAACCTCGAATTAGTGACAACGGAGGTGGAGGTATGCCTGCGTTTTATGACAGTGATAACAGTAAAGTTCCATCAACATAATTGAGTGCGTTGAATGCAATCACTAAAACATGCTGAAGAGTTTTTCGATACGGTCGAGGGAGGATGAGGTTGAGTTGAGTGAACATGCTTGGGCGTCTGTTATGGGGTGCGAAGCTCATATTACAAAACTTTTTCATCGTATTCCAAATCTGGCAATGATTGGAATTTCCAGGTACAGTTTACGTTTAGGCTGACCTGTTATTTTGGTTACAGATGATGAACGTTCTCGAATCATGTGAGCACGTCCTTTCTGTCATCTTAATGTTTTCAAATAAGATAGTCGTTGGAAGGTAGGCCAAGAAGATCAGTTCATAACGTGACTTGGAGATGTGAAAACCTTAAACACTGAACTTAGCCGAGCAGGAGGTGTTGGAGTTCACGAGATCCGCCCACCAGATGGTTGGATACATTAAGTGGCATGGCTAGGTGCCGCATTCAGTGGTGTAGTTGCATCCGGACTCTTTGTCCTCTGTTTGCTTTATCTTTATACTTCTGCTATTTCTGTTCCTGAATAAACGATGCTAAGAGGTGGCGACCCAAACCAGAGTATAGTGTGAAGTTAGGAGCCTGAAGAAGTAAACGAGCGCTGTCCTTAAATCTGTTTTCTGTCATTGTTTATGCACTCATTTCTAGAATGATCTACTTTGTCTTTTTCAGGGAGAAAAACAAAAGAATTTGACCGATGTCACCGGGTTCCAACTAAATATTCCAACTCTGGAGTACCATAATTGTGTCTGGACGTGGTTAGATTTTGTTATGGAAGTGAAAACACGAATTCGGAAACAGCTGATTCGTGAGGTGAGATAAGTTTGCATTTCTTGCTGAGCTTCATCAGATTTCTTCATTCTGTTTTGATCAGTCAGTAACTAACAAGTTTCGGCGTACGGAGGTAGAACTCCGCCATCATCGATAACATTTGGATAATCATTTCCGGTTATTTTTGATAGTGCAGCGCAACTTTGTGCTCATATGCTATTCCCCTTTCGCTGCACTCATGCATAAACATGAAGTAAAAAACGCACATTCATACACACTTAGTCCCCATCAAATCCCTCTTTTTCAGGTGAACTTTTACATCAGCTACGCTGTTTTGATCCGTCCCAGTAGGTCTAGTGAGAAGAATTTTCTGCGTTTGAAAC
Source organism: Fasciola hepatica (assembly GCA_948099385.1). NCBI lineage: Eukaryota > Metazoa > Platyhelminthes > Trematoda > Plagiorchiida > Fasciolidae > Fasciola > Fasciola hepatica. The sequence goes on along the minus strand of CANUEZ040000180.1, from coordinate 1,928,073 downwards.
ACCTCGTTTTATTATGCAAAAACAAGCAGTTTGCACAGGGTAACGAGTGACCGCATTCAAACCCATGATACAAACCCCAGTGGTCCAGAACGCTTCCCAAAATCTGGTCTATTGGCTGACTCTTCTGGTTTCGTACCTGATTGGTTGATTTCGTTGCGCCCAGTTAAAAAATGCTTGGCCGCTGATTAGTTGATTCTGCTCGGTTCTGATTGTTGGCGGGTGATTGGGTGATTTCGTTCCGTTTCGTCACGAACTGATCGGAACATCGACCCGCCTCGCTGGTCTCAGCTTTGTGATCGATTTTAGGCAGACTAAGACGTGCCGTCTGTCATTGTGTTACCTATCACTGACGTACACCATATGAAATAAGCCCACACTTTAACTGGAATAAGAAAATCTCAAGGAATTATGACATTTCAAATAGATGTCGTTGGTCTACATCCGGGTGCGTGTAAAATAGAAAATTGCATCCCTTTTTAGACGCACGCACGATTTGCGAACTCGATTCCCGTCCAGTGAATGGAGACGCAGAACGATAGCAATTGATGGGTTTTAGTAATTATATTAGTTATCCTGTATAAATGACAGGAGATGGGAGACTGAACGAGCTGATGGCCAGAGCTGACGAGCTGGAGCGCACCTTGCCGCCTGCGTAGCATGGCGTAAGTTTTCTCGATGCTGTCGACTTTTCCGGTACCAGGTGGACTTAAACAAAACAGACTTCAAGCAACCAGTCAATTGAAGGAACCGAGGCTAAACCGAATTCCTGACCTATCGAAAAGCCTGGTCAACGTTTGCTAAGCCAGTTGCGTACGTCCATGAATGACTGGTGAGGTTCACCCAAATGTCCTACAGGGTTTCTAAGATAGGCTGATGTGTCCGACCGAAGAAGATTATAATACCGCACTGGTCAAATCGGGTCTGAATGAGTGAAAGTACTTTGAAGTACTTTTGTCCTGACCATAAGCCACTTTATGTGACTGAGAAGAAAGATTCGAAAAGGAAGATTGTCTATAGCTAGAGGAGGGCCTGACACCGGAATTAGCCGCTCCTGGGGAGCGGTTGTCATTCCCAAGTAAATCTAAATGAAAATACCTATTCGTAAATAAGGCGCGCCTAAGCTCTAAGCTCGCAGTTGCATTTTAATGAGTTTGGCGTCTACGAAGCCGCTACACCCTAGTGTCAACGTGCCGTCTGAAATCAACAAAGTTAAGAATCAGTATTGATTCGTCAGAGTTATGCGTAACATTCTGGAAAGCAATACACATTACCTGTGAAATACCATTTTTATCTTTCGGATGTGAACCTCCCACCAACGTATATAATCAACCGTTTTTCAGCTATTCAGTGTTTGATCAGCGAGTCGAAAACACGCTGGTAACGTAAGCTTGGTTGTATTGCAAACGTGTTTACTATCTGACACACTGTTTGATTTTTCCAGTACACGAAATAAATCACAGTAGAGAATCCGAAGACACTGAAAGGTGTAATACACAGTCACATAAAACTCTGTTCATTGCTTCTGCTTCTGATGAAAGAATGTCTGTATATGAGTGAGAACACGAAAACGAGGGTATCCCGAAATTTGGCTTTTCTGGCGAAGAAGAATATTTGGAGGATTGAAGACTGACATCTAGTGGAAGAGATTTGATGTGGACGATTGGCTGGCCGCCGGTGTGCGGAACGGGTGATGAAAGGCCAAGAAACGAGGCAAACACGCAGGGCCAACCAAAAATGTATCGGCGAAAGAGGGAATGACGGTAGACTGGAAGTTAGAAAAGGGCCCTCAATGAGGTGAAAGGCTTTGTACAGAAGCCAGTCAGAAAGAGTTAGAATGAAGGCGCATCTGGACCGAATTCTTCGCTGCATTATTCTAGTGGTAGACGAATTTAGAGGAAAGTGGGCAAGGGTAAAGAGACATCCGTAGGGGGGTAGATCAGTCTTGCGCGCAGGTGGATAATCAAGTGGTAAAGTATAAGATGAGAGGTGAGATTACAATTAAAATTACCTGTTGGCTCTCCGGATAATAAGGCTCACCTGTTCGCAGCAGTTGTTGCCTCAGTGTCCTCGTTCAAATTGGAGGATATCGCGAGAAGCAAATATGTGGGAGGCAGCCGATTGGCTGATAATTCCGCTTAGAAGACAAACCTGGAAGGTCGGTAGTGAAAAGGATCTTTGACTGTTTATTTTCTCGTCCTTGATGGTTGGATTTGTTTTTCCGAAGATAAATAAGGCCTTTACGTTCATTGAAACATGTTGCTGTTTACTTATCTCCTGATCTACTTGAAAAACAAAGATTTTGTCTGTTTTCATCTCGCTTTTCACGTCATCTGAACTTTTTGGACCACATTCATCACGTAGCCTGCTCGTCTTTATCAATTTTAACGAGACGATTCGTTCATTCCCGACTGACCATGTTTCCTTTTCCCTGCAGATTATCTCCTCCATTCCGCATCACTTTTTTCTGTCCTGGTGTCATACATACTACTCACTCTCCCCCCTCGTTGCCAAATCAGGTGATCAAAAAGAAATTCACTCCCCGGCGACGCATTCCGCTGATTCACTTCGGCCGATCTCATTCCGACCGCGCGATGATAACCAGTCGGAGCCGGAATGATGCAGCTGATGCGCAGTCGTCTTCGAATTATCTTCAAGCCAGCGATGTCAGTTCCACCACGGGCAACGCTCAGGGTGCAACCGAGACAAATACCGGTCCCACCACAGTCGCCCAAGAGCAACGTGTTCAACGTGAAGTTGAAATGCTTCTCGGTCGTCATGCACAACCGGTGAGTTACCTGGATCATATTCCTCGTTGTCGTGGTCGAAATACGGAACATAATCGTAGAAATTTGTGGTGGTGTTTTTACTTGTGTAAAACAACAAAGTTGAATGCGAATCCGGCGAGGGCAAAATCGAAGTGGTCGAGAACTTCCCCAATTCAGAAACTTGACCTTTTTAATTTATAAGTATTCAAAATTAAAAAATCAGTTTATCATTTTTAGTAGTTGATGTGGATTTTTGAAATCGTCCGTGAGGCCAAAATCAATTCCGGGAGCAAAAATCCCGTATATATGGATTCGAACAATGTCCCTTACCCGCCCACTGAAGATATAATAGTGTTGAAACGTGCAACATGTAAACGCCAAGCTTTGCGACCAGGAGTTCACAGAAAAAGTTCACGTTAACTACGAATACCACCAGTGTTCAAAACTGTGTTGCAAAGGATTATCAGTTGAACTCAAAACCCACCTTGTAAATGAACATATCATTTTGTTTGTTTATGCCTGTACCATCAGCCATACTTATTGACCAGGAGATAGGGGAGATAGAACTTTTAAACAATCGGTTCGTCGGCCAGTCGATTGATCGAATAGGAAGGATAGCGTGATGTGACGCGTTATCGGGCTATGACCAGTGACGTAGATCGCTTGGGCGCCCATGGGTGACTTCATATGTCTGTGTCCAGGACAGGTGGAAAACATTGCAAGGACAGTCCTGGCTTGAGGGCTCGTATAAAGACTAGTCGACCTGTTTCTGCTACTCGGTGTCTGATCTCCTTTGATTTGCTGCACATCACTGTTCTCAAAAGCATACATCCTCCCATTTTAGGTGAAAAACTGTCGCATCAGAAACAACATATCTGCGCCCCCCCCCCCCCCCCTTGTTGAAACCAACTTGCTCTTTAATGCGCTTACCGGGTCTGAAACCGGCTTGATTCTCACGTGTACAGCATTCAGCAGCGTCGGATAACTGGTGGAGATTTAGCCCGACGGGCAGTTTGGATGCGATACTTACCAAGTTAATTTCCGTGTAGTTTTCACAAGGGGATCTGTCACCTTTCACCTTTTCCTGGGAATCCGCTCACTATCCCAAATAATACGGAGCAATTTTGTTAAGTCTGAAACGAAAGACTCGCCTCCATCCTTGAAAAAAGATGGAGACAACCCATAATATATATATATACAAACTCTGTCGCGCCAATTCGTTTTCAAAATACGTCGCAGACACCAGTGCTCAAACACCTCCAACTTCCTAGTATTCTCGGTTCTCAATGGCCAAGTTTCCCAGCTGTAGCTGAGTGCGGGGCGTATAGGGCGCAGTAAATACGCACCTTGGTCCGGAGGCTGATTGCACTGCGGGTCCACAACGCCCGTCGTAGCTGGAGAAACGCTCTCTTGGCGTTGTCTATCCAGAGTATTACTTCATCCGTCGCCTGACCGTCCGGAAGCAGTGTAGAACCTAGATACTTGAATGATGGAACACATTATATCAGTTGATCATTGATGGACAGCTGTTGAGCTGTTGGCCCTGGGCAAGTTGACAAACTTTTGGTTTTTGTAGTGTTTATTTCTAGCCCGACGGACTTTGAGAAGAAATCGATTCGGTCAAGGACTGGTTGGAGCGCGAACTCTAGGTCCGAGATGTATATCTCCTGACTCAGTTGGATACCGGGATAGTCAGTCAGTGCCTGTCTCATTGTTCAGTCGATCGCGTAGTTGAACAGCACTGGTGAAAGAGGGCAGCCCTGTCAGACAACAGTAGTGAGTGTGAACTTGGATGACTCTTCACCATACATACGGACCAACACCCTAGTGGACGAACATTATCCTCAGAAGCCTTGCGAGTTTATCGGACAATCCGTCGGATTCCATTATTACCCAGAGACAATCCGGGCTAACTGAAGCGAAAGCGACCCGAAAGTCGATAAAACGGGCTACTGTTGGCTTCTGGAACTTGTAGCGGTGCTCCAGTATCCAACGTAGTGCGAAAATCCGGTCCACGCAGCCTCTGAGCGGAAACCCTCTTCGTTTGGTCGGGTGCGGCGGTCTCTCGCAAATGAGAGGCGGTTGAGCAGCAGCACACAGAAAATATTCGCAGCCACGTCGATCAGGCTGATCCCCCTATAGTCATCACACACGGATTTGTACCCTTCCTTAGAGATAGGCAGCAAAACGGATGTGCCCCAATCAGTCGGAAAGACTTCTTTTCGCCATATGAAGCCAAATAAGATGTGTAATCTGTCAATCAATGACGATAGACAGCACCTGGAGACTTCGGGTGGAATGCCATTTTCTCCGGCAGCTTTTTTGTTCTTCAGCTGATTGATGGCTGTAGCCGAACACCTTGCTCCCTTGCCAAATTGGTCTCCCGCATATTTTGCCAAAATTTCCCTCCCATCCAAGATTCCTATGGTGATCTTGTTTGTGAATCACACGAGAAAGCTGAGGTTTTTCTTCCTGATTTGCTTTCGACTCCACCTTACCTTGTCATCGTATTCCGGTTTCTTCTCTTTCCTCTGTCTCCTATTTCCTACCTCATGTTACCACTAGGAACATCCGCCAAGCGCTGCGTTTTCTGGACGTATGCAAACCACCCGGTTCGGGCGGTATACCACCCATCGTCCTTAAAATGTGTGCCCCTCTCTTACTTCGTCTTTTCTGTCTCTCCCTCTCTCCAACTTTCTATTTTTCCTATTCCCCGGAAACACGCCGTGATTTCTCCTGCTCCCAAACGCAGCGATCTTTCTGACTCGAATTATTATCGCCCTGTTTCCATCACACCTGTTAATTCGAAGGTATTCGAAACTATCATCTCCGACCGACTGCGTACGTTTCTCGGACGTGAAGGACCACTGAGTGGTCGCCAATACGATTTCCGACCTCGCCGTTCCACCGGTCTTACGCTCCTGGTCGGCTATACTCGACAACTACGGGGAAACATATGGTCTCGCTGAATATCACCAGGGCCTTTGACCAAGTGTGGCACAGTCTTCTGGTGAAATTGCCCTCGTTCGGGTTCTCCTCCGCACTCGTATCGTGGACAACAAGTCTCCTCAGCGAGCGAACCATCTCCGTCCGGGTTGAAGGGGTTCAGTCCCGGCCATTTCCTGTGAATGCTGGTGTTCCCCAAGGTTCAGTACTTGCGCCCACCCTATTTCTTTTATTTACTAATGATCTTTTATCCACTATTTCCAACCCGATCCATTTCTTTGCCGATGATGCCACCCTTTATTTCTTCGTTTTCTTACTGCACTGCCCTCCATGCCAGCATCAACATTGGTCGCAACCGCAGTGTGATCAATGTATCTTTAGAGTACGACCTCGAGCACATCTTCTGGGGATCCCACAATCATGTTGCTTCGAAAACTTCCCTTTGCTCAATTTCCTTGAAACATCATTCATTCTCTCCTCATTTATCCTTTGATTCAATTGTGCTGCATTCCACAGATTCTGTCTCTTCTTGGCTCATCTCTGTGCTGGTCCGCTTTCGTATCTCAGCTGGCCTCTCGTGCTGCATGCAAAGCTGGTTTTCTGTTTCGCGCCAGACGCTTCACACCAGCTCATCTTCTGCTGCACTTGAATACTGCAGTCACGTGTGGAGTGGAGCTTCGTCTAACTTTCCTTCTCTTCTTGATCGGATTCAGCCAAAGACCATCCGACCGATCGCCGACCCTTTAACCTCGAATCTGCAGTCACTAGCCCATCTTCGGCTGTTGCTTCGTTGTCTCTCTTCTGCTGGTACTATTTTGGATTTTGTTCTTCGGCAGTTCCTCTTCCCGAAACTTTTTTCTCGAGTATTACGTACCCAAGCAACTAGTCATCCTTATCAAGTTCCTGTCACCAGGTGTCATACTTCTATCTTTCAATCTTTTTCCCCGGACCGTTAAACTATTGAACATTCTCCCTCTTTCTGTCTTCCCATCCGCTTGCAACGTTTCTCTCTTCAAAAGCAGGATCAATAAACTGATTCTAACGTGAATGTTCCCCCACAACCCAATTTTACAGTGTCTTATTATTATGGGGTTTACCGTTTATGTTGTAATTCTTTTTACGTGTAATAAAAAAACTGTCTGACCTCACCCACTTTCCAAACACTAAGGCCACCAGTGAGCGTTGCTGGAGGAGACATGTGTAACGGGCGAAATAGTATAACCTATTCTGGTACAATGTTTATTGTAGTGACTTGTCTCGATTGCTGATTGTCACACACCGAACTCGACCCAGTGTTGCCTACCAATTCGGCTCGTGTTTCGAAGGCCTCGAGCACGTCTGACTTACTTAAGGTCACTAGAAATGTGCATGTTTGGTAAATTTTCTAGCATGTATTTATTTTACGTTCCAATGTCTGAAAGACTTCCAGATCGGCACAACCTGACTCAGTTAGCACCGTTATTTTTCGTAATCTCATACCACTTTGTCTGGTGGGTTCGTACATGGTCGCATCTACACTCACCACAGCGTGTTAATTCTCCGTCAAACTGGTCTGTGATGATTCGTTATTAATGCACCAATGCCTGCTTCTGTTTCAGCAACCATCCCAATCCGGAAAATGGCGTCGCTTGAGACCCCATCGATTATGATACCAATTTAGACGATACGTAATAAGTCGGACATGTCCTTTCTGTATTGTCTATTCTCCACTCTCTCCCCTCCCGCTCCCAAACTCCTTATCATCGCTATTTTATCCGGCTATTCTGCATTTGCTCTGTTGTCTCATAGTCAATATACTCTATTTTTGTGTATCGTGTTCGGTTTTTCAAGCGGAGGCTGCACTTTTTCACGGTGTCCGCGCTCGGGTTTTCCACCGATGATACAAATTTACAGGCCGGCTCAGACTAAATTAAGGATTTAAAGAAACCCGAAGTGTAGGATGGCAGAGATTAGGCAAATTGGTTCCCGCCCTAATGTTTTGCTTGAACACATGCGTTTTGGGTGAGTCGAGTTTGAAAAGATTTTAGTGCGAAATTCGTCACACGAACAATAATGCTTTTCGGTAGGGAAACTTCCGGTGGTGGTCGAGTGGTTCAGAGCGTTTGATTACCATATCAGAGGTCAGAAGTTCGAATTCCCGTCATCACCGGCTACTTTGGTGGTAGACAGTAATCCACTGTTGTCCGGCTCGTCACCACTCCTGATTTATTGGGACATCAAGTGATTTACCACTACAAGTCCCTGAGTTGAATTACCGGTTACCTGTGTTAGTGCAGTGGGCTTTTGTGACTATGGGGTACACTGCTGCTGCACTCGTGCGCAGGCATGTAGTAAAAAACAATTACACCTCGAACATTCGTGAAGTTAGGTTCCAGAGCCCTTCGCAGATTAGGAGGAATTGCGAATGTTTGGTACGAGGCGCACGAGTTAGGAGCAGACGTTTTACCGAGTTTCTTCGAGGATTTCACAGATCCGTGGAGAAATCGCGAATGCAGATTAGCTGATTACCTTCTCGAAGCGCGAGGTATTATTGGAAGTTAACATGAGAAGTACCACTGTACTGTGGTATAATTTTGGCGGATCTTCACAAAATCGTCTGTCCACTCGAAGACAGGTAAACAATAAATGAGACGTGGCACCACGCAAGAATATACAGAACATCGATCTAGGTATTCTGAAACTTGCCAAGACCTTAGGCGCTAAAAATGAAATGTTAGTTGCCGAATGTCTGTTAATGTACTCGTAATGCGTTGGGGTGAGGCATATTTCGTGATCACTGTCGTCCTAGTATTCACAAGCTTTCTGTATCGGCTTGATGGCACCACATGTTCTATTATTAATCTCTTCACACTCTGGTTTGCTTATTTCTGATTGAGGCTCCTGCTGAGATAGCAACCAAAACCGCCGCACCCAGCGCATGGTCAATGATTGTTCGAACTGGACGTTCAGCCCCTTGACAATTCCATTTGTTAGGTCACTCATTCAGTAGTTTCCCTAATGGAAACCCACAAAAGCTCGCTTTCTAATAGAGCTGTAGATATTTTCGTACCCAAAGTCACGTAGCTCCTGAGGTTTCATCAGTCGACGGCTCTGACGCATCATAACTTGTTCAAGTCGACCAACAAGTTTGACTCGACTGCACCATACAATTGATAAACCATGGTTGTTGCGTAAACCAAATAAGATTCAGGAATTCTAGCAGCACGAAACAATTGACCGTCCCTTCCGCGCGTATATCAGGTGCAAATGCTGAATGTGCGCTTGGGGGGATTTCGCTGACCTACAAGTCTGAAATAACTTGGGCGACTCGGATCCCACCGAGCTGTCCCACACACAGTGTTCGGAATAACCGATGATTATTTGTAATACTTGTCTGTCGAATGGACGCAATTCTGATTTGAAACTCAGGTAGCATGATAAATTCGCCCTAGTCAGCCGAACAAACGGATTCTCTTCTGAAGTGGTGCTCATAGGTTTTCCATACACCCAATCTAAGAACTAAGCGCATCGGTAACCCATTTTCCCGTTTCTAACATTCGTGGCAGAATATTTACCCTTCGGGCCGCATGGAGCATTTATGTGGCTTGACTTGATGTTGGCGACCGGCCCGTCCTGTGCAAACCATCAGTTGTTCCTTCTGACCACAGAATTTGAGTTTTAACTCAAAAGACCGACCCGACCGGCAGTGGCTGGCACTGTCCTCAAAACTACAGATCTCGATTTCTGTGCACGTGCATTATCTGTTGCACATCACTAATGGGGAAAACGGCTAACTTTGTGGCGTTTTTTAATCGCTGCTTATCTGTGAAGCAGAGTGGTCGAGTGGGCTGAGAGCTACGCCACTCAGTAGCATCCCCAAGCAATGCAACCGCATCACCAAGAAATGGACCGTCGACGTTGGTGATTTTCTATCGTTTTGAGAATACAACACACGCACAGTTCGGTTGTGTATTTTGCATCGTGGCCGTAGTTGTCCATTGTTTTTCCCCATTCACACAGATCCAAACCCTTGGTGTTACAAGCGGTCGTCCCTCGTCAGTATCAACGGCAAGCCAAGTACCATGCGTCGCCTCTCACAAAACGTTTTTTTACTAAAAGCACGAGTGCAGTGAAAGTGATATACCTCATAAACTCACAGACCCACTATTTCTTTTGCCCGCCTGATTCCAGGCGGGTGCCAAACAAAACGTAATACGACCGGGGAGGAAGAGGTACAGAGTCAGGTTTCATGACTTATTTGTTGGCCCACTAAACTATTAGGCGTAGCCGGCAATCAGACATGAAGTAAAGAACCACACAAGGTCCCAGTAGGTCAAGCGTGGCAACGAGTCGGGTGATCATGGTTAACTGTCTATCAATCAAGTGACTGATGGTGGTGGGACTCGAACCTATTATCTCCGAGGTGAGATAAATGTCTTAAACCACTCCACCACCACCGGTCATCTAATTCGCCAACAAATTCAGCAGACATTCATATCACGAATTACAGGGTACGACTTGCTGCAACGGATGTGCCGTCAAACGTTTTTTGAAACTAACTCATAAGAAACCAAAAGGGCACTGGGGCCTGACTGACTAAAATATCCAACCATCAACGCCCACGAAAAACATGGGTGGAAAGTTTGCAAAAATTTATTAAGATGCGAGTCAACATTAATAAGGTACTACTCTTCGACCACGTGGTTCTCGCTCCTCGTATGCTCGTCTACGATCTCGACGGTTGTCCACAGAAGCGTTGTCAAAAGACTTCCCTGTTACTTCCGAGTCATAGGTTACTACACGTCTTGATCCTTCGTAAGGTCGCCCATATCTAGCTGAAGATCGTGAACCGAAATCACCTGTATGTCGAGCACCGGAACGAGAGTAAAACAACGCGCCGGTCGGAGAGTCGCGTTTAACGGTGCGCATAAATTCCACTGTACCGATCTCCACGGGATGGAAATAAGAAGCCTCGGTTGCTGGTGGAGTGATAGCTACATCGATCATATCACCGATGACAAACTGACAGTCCTGTAGCGAACAAAGAGTAAGAGTTAATCAAAAATAAAGTTATAATGATGAAATCTAGAAATCGCATGAACCATACATATAAAAACAACCGAATCAAAATTTGAAATAATCGATCTTTGTGGGATTCCACTAAACGCATGCTTGGCACTCCCACTTCAGTACCATGTTCACTATCCGATGGGCTACGAGGCCACACCGGGCGCCTCGAATCATACTGGATGCCCGAATTCGGTAAGACGAGACTGCGCTTTGGCCGCTTGCGTGTCTCGGCAGCCCGGAACTATGCAGGATGACTATTTCAAGCTGTAGATGCAATCATGTCTGACAGGTCAATGGGTCGGGATCAGGCAAAGTTCAGTTACTGAGTCGGTTGTTGGACAACACCTCGAGAAGATACTCCAGTGAATAAACAGGGACAGGCAGTTTATTGGCCGAATAACCGCCACAATATGGATTCAGGAGTGGAGTACCTGGGGTTTTCCTTGACAGTGGCAAAAGTCATCGCACTTTACTGAGCACCTATCGCCCGCCCGCCCCCAGTCCAAAGGATGCTGCCCCGTCCACGTTTGTCTTCTTTAATGGGTGCATAGGGCTAAGGACTGGATCCGAAAAGCTGATCGTTAATTTATATCAACGAAAACAAGACAAGACGGGAATAACATTCAGGAATTATGCGGCAGACCAGAATTTCTTTCACCAGTTCCTCGGTCACGTTCCCACACTGTGCTGACGCCCCACATCATCATCATATAGCGTTACACAACAGCGCGAGCCCCACTGCCTTTCTCACTTTGTTGCGCGTAGAGACAGAAATAATTACTATACAAGGTGGACAGGGGGAAATTCTGCTCTGCGGGTCAAACCGTTGAGTCAAAGGCTCTGGGTAGGGTTTCGAAAGGCCCTTCCTGTGATGTGCACAGCTAGGAAGTCTGCTCTGTGCAGAAATTCTAGTTTTCTCATTGAAAATATTTTTTACCTCTTCGCTCTTTCAACTATAAATGGACGAGAGAAGTCATGGCCAAGAACTCGTAATTCTCGGTAGGCATAACGGCCTAAATACAGGGAAAATTAGAGAACCGATTCTCAGACCTAAGAATTCACTTCTCTTAGCTGCTTTCAACGTTTGCACACTGTCAAATGAGGCAACAGGCTGAATTAACTAGAATCTTCAAAATAGATGTGCCTTTTTCCGAAACACACCTACAAGACCCTACTTTGGCGATAACACTTCGCTCACCGGATGCAAACTCGGCTTCTCGTTTCACTCTTCACTTGTTGGACCATTTAGTGTGTGGTCAGGCTGGCGTCGGTATCGCGCTGAAAATAAAGGATGAACGTGTGCTGCTCGGGTGGACCTCAGTTAGCAATCGCTTGTGTGCAGTTTGGTTGAGTGGTTCTGTGTATGTCAACGACAAAAGGCTGAAGGTTCAATGTTTGCTTATGGTTCATGTGTACGCCCTACATGACCGCCGCTCTTCTGACGCCAAAGATGTTTTCTACCATGATCTACCTCAACTGCCTCGTGGCTTGCGCTCTACGAACATAAAGATTATTTCTGGTGATTCCAATGCTCAAGTTAGACTCCTGAATGAGACGGAGATGCACATGGGAGGCCGATTTGGTTTTCCAGACGATCGAACCAATAATGGTAAACGGCTCATTTAACTATGCTACGACCATAGGCTATTCCCAGTGGGTACAGGTATCTCAAAAATAAGCAGCATAGACTAATCTGGTTTTCTGGACTTAGATCGATCACGCTATTGTCGGTTACTGCTGGTGCGAATCCATTCAAGATTGAGGTTCACTTCAGTCCATATCTGAAGACCATGGTTACGCTTTTGTCTCGCTGGTGACCGAACCAATGCCGTCGCAATGAGGATGCACCGTGACATGGTTGAACGGCTTGCGCGCCTCAGCGACCCGACGAGTTATACAGGTTGGCTTACCACAGACCAAAGATTCAATCATACCTGGAAGATCAATGGGTAGAGGACTGACAAAGCCCAGTCTCCTGGTCCTCCAGGTTGGCGGTCGATTTGAGCTGGCAACTCAGTCGGCAAATCAGTGGAAGAATAATTGATCCAAGCAAATGGGCTTCCACTAAGCCACCCTGCTGCCTTGCGGATAGGTTCTTGTTAGAACCAAAGGCTTTGGATGAGGACCCTAATCGTTCTCCCGCTTTGTGGCTGGACACCCTAGCAGTACCCGTCCAACATCTCCCACGAACTGCACGAATACAAAGAATTCCATACTGCATCGGTCGTCGAGCAGGATAACCAGGACCACGCTGCCCATTGCATCGAACAGGCAGGGTAGTGATAAGTGGGCTACTGCTCAGAGTTCCCTCTCTTTTATTCAACTTTTGCCTTCTGTCCCGAACCACCTCTCTTTACCCCATCTATCTACCCATAATGTTCCCACTGATAACACGCCCGATACTCGCAATGATTCACTGTCAAATAGTGTCGGGAATAATTCTCCGTCTGGTAACTCACATTTTCTCAAGCCTCGTCAGCCTCTGAATCTCGGCTCCTCAAACGTGCGTACACTCATGCAGGCCGGTCAGCAGGCGTGCCTAGCCCTCACAGTGAACTCTCTAAAGAATGATGTCCGCTGGTTAAGTGAAACGCGTACCCTGGATTCGAGCAGTGTAATTCAACTAACTGCTCCTGGTTTTTCATCGAGGTATTTTCTGCGCACTTCAGGAGACGAAGTAGCTCGAGCTGCGGGTCAACGTGGTGTAGGAATAGTCTTGACTGACAAGGCTGAGGCTGTCCTTTTAGGCTGGATCCCTGTTAACAGTCGTTCATGTGCTGTGAAACTCCAGGAGTCAGCTGGCGTTCGAGAGGATGATTGTGTTAAGCCCAATTTGTTTGTGATCTCGGCGTACGCCCCAACGGACTGCAGCTCAGACTTGCAGAAAGGTGAGTTCTACGATGAACTCGCCACCCTCGTTCGCAGCAGTAAAGGTTCTGACATTGCAGTGCCAGCTGGTGACTTCAATGCACAAGTTGGCAAACTTAGTGTGTCAGAAGTCTGTTTAGGTGGGCGTTGTGCTTTACCCGCTCAGTGTACAGATAACGGGGATAGACTTCTCCAGTTTTGTGCAGACAATCGATTGTTCTTGTCTAGCACCAATTTCCGACACAGCTCGCGTCGCACAGCGACATGGCGCTCTAACTCTACAGGTACTTTGAGTCAAATTGACCATATCGCCGTAAGCTACCGGTGGCGCAGTTCTGTTCAGAACTGTAGATCTTACTGGTCCAAGTACGTAGAGTCAGACCATGCATTAGTTTTAATGTGATTATCTCTCCAGCTCCATGGTCATCGTCGCAAACCGCAAACCCGGTTAGCTGTGCAACGTATGTGTGATCCAGAAGTACGCACGCGGTGTGAGTAGAGGCTAGCACATGAGCTAGGATCTGAGACAAACAGTAATATAGATGAGCACTGGGCTCATATCAAATAGGCGATGCACGTTGTAGCAGGTTTCGTTTGTAGTCCCACATCCCATGTCCGTCAAAGACACTTGATTTCGCAAGAGTTGCTGAGTATAATGGAGCAAAAGCGTTAGCTCTCGAACCGTAAGGAGATGAACAAGATGCGGAGAAAGCTACATAGGCAAATTACGACAAGCTTTAAAAAGGATCACGAAAATTGGTGGGTCAAGGTAGCCAAAAAATGGAAGTAGCAGCTGCTTCAGGTAACAGTCAGAGACTGTTCAAACTTATTCGTGACACCGGTGGACGGCGCATCCAGGTCATTGTACGATCTGCGATAGAAATGGAGAACTCATCCATGGCAAAGAGGAAAGGCTTGACCGTTGGGCCGAATACTTCAAGGAACAGTTTAGCTGGCCGCACGCTAGTGTAGTTACTCCTGTGTCAACAACTGTGACTCCTTGGGTGGTATCACTTGAGCCCCATCGGAAGTAGAAGTAGAGTCACGCATTCGATCACTAATGAAGGAGAAAGTGGTAGGTCCCGACGAACTTCCCCCAGTTCTTTTCAAACTGGGTGGAGAAGCTTTGATAAAATCACTTACCACCTTGCTCCGTGACATTTGGAACGAGGAGCGTATTCCGTTAATATGGAGTGAGTCGTTGATTGTTCCCATCTTCAACAAGGGAATACACAATGACTGCAGTAATCATCGTGAGATCAGCTTAATTCCGATAGTCATCAAAGTATTAGCCTCGATTCTACTGTACCGTCTAACACCCGCTCTCGAGAGGAATGCCCGCGAACAGCAGGCTGGACCCCACCTCGGTCGAGGATGCATCGACCAGATTTTTACTCTTCGCCGACTACATGAAACGCGTCACACGCACCGCCGACCGACAATAATCGTCTTCTTAGACTTGAAAGGCGCTTTCGATTCAGTCCATCGAGCAGCGCTTTTCAGTGCTCTTCATCGAAAAGGTATGCCCTAGAAGTTCGTGAACCTACTGAGATCATTGTATTCTCATACTTCTGGCCGCGTAAGGGTTTACGGTGAACTATCCGGTCGGTTCGAAACGACCAGTGGTGTTCGACAGGGATGTCCTATGTCTCCATTCCTGTTCAACTTCTTCATGGACGAAATCATGGAGAGTGCGCAGCAAAATCTTCTGGATGTAGGCATCGACCTATGAAATAGTGGAAAGCTATGTGACCTAGATTACCCGGACGACGTTGTCTGTTTTTTCGAATCCACGGAACATGCTCAACAGGCACTAGATAGACTCACAAGAGCTGTGGTTCCATTCGGCATGCGCTTTGCACCTTCAAAGTGTAAGGTGATGTTACAACACTGGACGTCAATGATTCCGAGTTTGATGCTCGATGGGTAGGAACTAACAACTGTTGACCGCTTTAGTTACCTCGGAAGCAGCGTGACGACGAATGGGAGCACAGTAGTGGAGGTGAGTACGCGGATATCCAAGACGCGAGCGGCGTACGCTCGACTGAAGCACTTGTGGCGCCGAGCTGACATTTCACAAGTTGAAAGATCGTCTATACTGCGCCACAGTGCGTTCAGTTTTGTTGTATGGTTGCGAGACTTGGAGTCTGCGTGCTGAGGATATTCGTCTTCTTGAGGTTTTTGACCTCCGATGCTTGTGTAGTATCGGTAAGATTGGATGGAATGACCGAGTGAGCAATACTGAGGTCAGAGAGCGAGTATTAGGTATTAATTCGGAGAACGTTCTGTCACAGCGTATCCAACTTAGACTCCGTTGGTAAGGGCATGTTACGTATGGCAAACACACGTCTACCGTATCGCGTCCTATTCTCCGTTCCTCCTAGGGGGTGGAAAAAACCACATGGAGGTAAACAGATAACGTGGCAACGAGAAATGAGAAAATGTACAGCAAACTCTGGAAAAGTAGGTGCTTCACTTCTTCATGGTTGGGGTCCAAAAGATCCATCAACCAGTTGGCTGGAGTCACTGAAGGATATGGCTGCGAACCGCAAACAGTGGCGATCTTGTTGTCACTTCCTATCGACTCAGAATGACTGATCAATGTGCGTTTGTACAATTAGACTGCGTATTCCATGTGTTGGTTACTAGGGCATTCTTTCCTTTTCCCACCCGTGTAGGTCCAGTCCCTGTCCATCTTGTATATTCATACCTTCTAATTCAACGTGCAACACGGTGAGAAAGGCAGTGGTCAGTGGGGCTTGCCCTACTGTTTAACGCTGTACGATGATGATGATAATGATGATGATGATGAACCAATACGTGACTAATCAGTGTCGATGTTCGGTATGTGGAGACAATCATGACCGAGTTCGATGTCCGGCCTTTCGTGCCTATGACCCCAAGAAAAGGTGGAAAACTGTCAAAATAAACTTTGACGCCGTTGCCTGAAAGCAAACCGTATGGCCAGGAGTTGCTAATTTCTTTGTGGATGTACAACTGGAAGATGTGGTGAATTACATCACACATTGTTGCACTTAGAAAACGTGGAAAATCAGTTAACAGCTTCAAATCATCATGTGGCGAAGAACAATAAAAAGACAAACCTGAAGGTTGCCTCGGTAGTTGTTCCAGTCACTGTTCGACAAGGTAACAATACAGTACGAACACTGGTGTTTTTAGACAACGGTTCCGATTCTACCTTCATTTGCGAAAGTCTGGCGCTGCGTCTTGAAATGAGAGGCAAGAGCAAAAATCTAACCATATCAACACAGACAAAAGAAGCTACGTTTTAAACTACAGAGGTGGAATTCGACAATGAATCCAAGGATACAAATAATATGGTCTACGTCAAGAAGGCGTATTCTATAAAGACTCTGCCCAAGTGAACAATATCGTACCAAGCTACCAACTGGCAACGCGCTGGCCACGTCTGAGTTCTATCCAATATACATCACGCGAGAACATGAAGATCGGATTACTGTTGGGGTGCGACGTGCCAGAAGTTTATTGGATAAAAGGCGAACGTTTGGGTGACATGGACGAACCATATGCTGTCAGAACAGTCCTGGGATAGATGGTGATGGGACCCGTACCGGAAAGTTCGATGAAAATAAAGAATGTTCATTGTTATAGGATCGCTGAACTCGAAGGGGACGCAGGGAGATTCTATCAACAAGACCCGTTAAACGAAAACCCAACAAAGGAGAAGGGTATGTCCGCAGAAGACTGCCAGGTCCTAACAACTACGAAAAGTATAGCATGGTTTCGAGACGGGCATTACGAGTTGGCCTTACCGAATAATGAAGCATATGTCTTACAATGCTTATCTCAGCTCTGTCAACACCTTCGCAGCTTAGAATATCTTTGGAGAAAATAGGCTGATATTTGAAGACCGGTGTATTCGCAGCACTTCTTGAATCTTTTGGGAACCCATCACGAATGCTAAGGTACGGCACAAGAAACCAATCGCTAGACGGTACGCAAAAAATCACCAGGCTAGGGTGATTGTTACAAGTGTTGAGCAAACATCCGGACAGAATTCCACGGCTCGCAATGTTGGACGGGGCAGGTAGTGGTTGGACGATGAGCAAGAGTAGTCAATCCACCAAATGAAAGGGTATAAAAGCGCAATCAATGGGCTTGGTCATGCAAGGCATTGTACCTTGTGAGTGGGGTCCAAGAGATCCTTACACTCAGCTGTTATGTACGATGGAGGGTATGACTACGTGGTGTTCGGCGGTGCTGTTATATCTACACTTTCTTTATCAGCTTGACACTACTATCTGTAGTTCTTTTTTATTTTCTTCATATACTAGTTTGATATATTACCTGATTGAAGTTCTTGTTGCGCCCAGTGTACAATTGATGGTTGTTGGAACTGTGGAATTCCACAGAGGTCGATGACCTCCGACACAACTGAATGATGGGTCATCGTTGAAACAGAACGGAAATAAACAAATAAACAAACAATGAACGAAGTCGCTAAACACTCCAAAATCACAATTGCCGCTTTCTCACCTTCAACATGATCCTATCTGTATCCGAAGGAAACCCGGAACAAACTGCACCAAGTTCGCGCATTCTATAGGAAGGCGAACGAGTATCAGCAGACACCAGGGCAAAGTCGAAAACTGTTCCTCGCCTACGGGATTCTGGATTCACTTGTTTCACCAAAGAAGCAAGTTCTCGAAGGGTAGCATCCAACCTAGGAAATAGAGTTGGTTATTCCATTAGACCAAATCCGGATGTTCATTGAGACTATGATAACTGGAACAGTCATCTACGTAAGGGTGGGATGAAGATAACTGGCCGAAATTAAGTAACATCGATTGATAAAATTATGGTTTTATATTAAAAGAAAAGAGGCGAAAAACTTTCATCCAACCATTAACCACGCAACTCTGTTCTCTGGTTTCGGTCTTCATATTCCAGCATCGTCCAGTACGGAGCAAAAAAAATAGAAGCATGGAATGAAAAAGAGCCGAAAGCAAGGTAAGAAGCAGAAATGACAAATAATTTGTATGCAATTACGTTGCTGACCGCGACACGTAGCCATATCACTTAATGCCTCCAGCCATCTGGTAGGCGGGTCATGTGAACCCCAACCCGGAAGTCTAATACGTCCTAATTGGCCGAGTCATATCATTCTGCCATGTCATGGACCGACCACCTCGACTTGTCTTTGTGCAGTGGATCTGGCACACTGCCAGCCTAGTTCAGTAGTCGGACAGCATATCGCTGTCCATCCAGAATCGAGCACAAGGTTTGAGGCAGTGAAGTACAACACATGATCGGCCGACCGGAATCGCCGACAACAGTGGAGCCAGTCAAGCGATCAATGGACCAACCAACGAGCAACATTTGTCTAAACCGACCACAGCCAAATCGACCAATCCGCGCACAACCAGACAAACTAGTCAGACGGGCCATTTGGGTCTATTAGTAGATCAATAAGCTTTCATGTAAGGTTTCGGTTATGATCGACACATGTATATACGAAATATTCTGTGCCGATAAATTGAGATGGTAGAAGTCTTCTTACTAGAACTACCGGGACAGAACAGGACTTTCTAACCATTGCCTGACTCGAAAAACAGCGTACGCTGAGGAAGCCTATCAACGGGCATACGTAACACATGTCCCAGCTACCTTAACCTGCACATTGTCTTCGTTACCACATGTTAAACCGTCTATCCCGAGAGCATTGAACTGACTTGCTGCGATGTTTCTCAACCGTCTCTTGCAGTTCGTCACCTTCCTTAATGACCCACTGGCTGTTTGGACCATCCTTTCCAGTTGTGCCAATGTTCTGAAACTGGCGCGTCATCCGCCCTGACGATAACACACCAACAGTGAAAAATGATCTTGCTGCTAATGAAAATTCCGTCGAAGTGCGTATAAATAGTCGTTTAGCAGTGGCTGGATACTGTCACCTAATTGGGATCACTCTCCGGACAAACTGCCGCAAGTGTAGTTTTAGTGCAAGTGCCAACTTAAACGTTTATTATCGTCCTGGTACAAAACATTCTGTGGCCGAAACGCTTCCTTGAGACTTTTGTGGAGTGGAAAACCAAGATTTATCGCGCCAGTTTGAAGTCACAAGCATGACTCATTTCGTTGAGTTTTGTTATAGATAAAGCCAAGGGCGGTCAATCCACGACAAGACATAAAAGCCTGACCAGTGGACTTTGCAGTGTAAGGCGTTATATTTCGTGGGTGGGTTCCAAAAAGCCTTCACAGGTAGTGGTTATATACACTAAAAGATACGGCCGGGTGTACCGGTCAATGGCGCTCTTCCATTCACAAACGTTCTTTACCAACTCGGTATTACCATTTGTGGTTCTCTTCTTCCTCTCTTAACATTATTTCTTTATTTTCAGAACCGTCACACCACGCGTCTGGTCAATGGTTGTTCGGACTGAACTGGACTGATTTACATAAAAAAACATTTCACTTTTTAATCGCACTTTTATGCCTTTTCAGCCGGATAATTTTGGTCGTAGGCGTAATGCTCGGACAAGTGTACCATTTAAGTCGATCTGTTTGGCGATTACATTGTGTCATTAGTTGTATGTAAGGCTCATGTAGTACACAATTCATCGAATATTAACTTCAGTGAACTATGATAATTTGGTGGGTCAATTACTTGAGGGGCATGATTCTTTATTTTCGAGGGCACCTAAAAATAGCCCCCAGTTAGGTCGCAACTATTCCACTCAGGCCTCTAATCCCAAGTAGCACATTGTCCAATTGTGTGCTGGGTACATGATTCGTCGTAAAGTGCTAGCGCTGGGCAGAATATTTTGTAATGCTTATTGGAAAAATCTACAGGGGCTCATGAAACTTTCTGGTTGTTACCTACATATGCCCTTCCTATTAGCATAAGTTGAGCCAAAATTAATAACACACTAACGTCCTCAACAGATTCATCATATCCATCGTTACTGGTGAATGCCTTCAATTTACTACTGGTAGAGTATCGGGACAATTTATAGAGGTGAAGGTACTAGCATACTACAGCCATAGCGTGCCATAGAAAAGGTATTAAATTTTAAAACGGGGAACAAGGGAACGGAAAGATGGATGGCACCGGTCCGCGGAAATCGAGCGATGAGCTAGGCCCATAAGGGCCCCGGCAGCGGTGCCCATTATCGTATACCCAGCGTTTGGCATTCAGAGGCTCACATGTGAGCACATGCATGTGCGTGCCGCTTGAGGTGTCATTCTGCGTACCTTTTGGTACTACGGTGAGTTTTGTGGATATCAGACAACATTACCAACAAAACGCCAAACAACGGCATAACGGAGACATGAGCATAAAGCTGTCCAGTAATTACAAACTCAAGTACCCAAGCTCACCATGTATACACTTGCAACTCGTTACTAGGAGTCCTTCCTTTCTGATATTCGATGACATTGTTGTGCTTAATTGCACTGTAAAACATTCTGAGTAATAGAGGACAGGTTTTCTCACGATTGACTCCAGCATCATCCGCAGACACAGTCATCGCACGACGGACGACAGGAAGGACCGCCCGCGGGAGACAGCTAATCGGAGATCAAACCCTGGTGACCTTGAAGTTCAGTTCAGTTCGGCTTGCACAGGACTTGGTGTGGCTAGAGCCAATCGTGTGTCCAGATAGTTGTGTTGTCGGCACGTTTCCGTAGCCCCCACCACTGTGTGATTTTCTTTTTCTGAAAGGCAGAAATTGTGTGCAGTATCAGCCCTGGCAGAGTAAGGTGGAAACAATAAGTAAATTGCATCTGACCCTAAAAGCTGCTCAAAATAATTCGGGGTATACTGCCACCCGACATAGGTCTACTGCTTTCTTTAAAGTCTTCACTATTGTGGTATTTATGACCTCCTCCAGGAGCCTATTCCAATAAGGTGCCACTCTATTTGAGAAGTACTTCGCCCTAATTTGGAGCCTCGAATGCTTCCTTTGTAATCTAAGGCTATGCCCCCTTGTGCCTCTCTCGGGGATCAGAAAGAAAAGGTTTTCTCGTCTTATTCCTGACAGCCCCTTCATTACCTTGAAGGTTTCTATCAAATCCCCGCGAATGCGCCGTCTCTCCATCGAGAACAGTTCTAGGGCACGGAGACGTCTTTGCAGCTACCCCCCCCCTTGCCCAGCCACCACTCTAGTGGCTAGCCCTTGCACTTTCTCCAGACAGTCTATGTCTTTCTGGTAGTACGGTGCCCGGGCTTGCACGTAGCACTCCATATGCGGCCTAACTATAGCCTGATATATCGGAACGAAAATTTACGGATCTCTACACGGCATAATGGATCTAACTCAAAAGAGTTCTCTCCTGGCCGTATTGGCTGCTGAGGTGCACTGCTTTGACGGCTTAAAGCTTTTGTCCATTATAACGCCCAAGTCTTTGACCTGCGAGACCACTTGCAACGAACCCACACCATTCTCACTAGCCTCTGTATTTGTGGTCAAGCATTGACACTTGGTGAGGTTTAGAGGAAGGTCCTATTTGCCTGGCCACTTTTTTACTGCTAACACGTCAAGTTCTATATCTACTCCAGCTATCTTGAAGTCATCGGCAAACATAAAGGTGGGGTTTGTAAGCCCACGTGCTAGGTCATTGATGAAGATGAGGAAGAGCGGAGGGCCGAGCACCGAGCCCTGTGGCCCCCCACTTGTTAAACCTTCCGGTTTTGAGATATGACTACTACAAGCCAATGCGTTACACCGCGTAGCTTTCTCGTTGTTATCGGTATGGTTTTTATTAAGCTATCTAGGATAGTACCTTAAACTATAGCCATAAGGCCTGTTGTCCTACCCAGAAAAAATCAAGCAATTTTTTCCGAACACTATTCCCTGGGACCACTCGGTGGTATAATATACGTACAAAAGTGATCGTAGAGTAGAAGCTGAGCGAAATATCAGTCTCAGTCAAACAACACTAGCAGACTCCAAGATACCACTCAGGGAATCACCTTCGTAAAGAGACTAAAGCCGTCTTGACTTTGGTAACACATCCGGAAACTTTCAAACAGCACTATCCGCAGAAACTGTTTGCAGACTTTAGCTGAACAACTGATACATAATTAGTTCCGCCGATATTGACCTCCTGTGGCGAGCACTCTCCCCTAAGTCTTACGCATATTGGCAATACTCTGCACTCAATCCTCTGCTTCCGTATAGCTCTCTTACCCCCACATATTGCCACATCTTGTCCGACTGGCCATCCACATCATTACCATCATAGATATGCCTACATCTCCTCCTAGCCGACCCAAAATTACTGTCAGCACTCGCCGTCGCAAGACCACTAAATTCCAAAACTCACCGGATAACTGCTCAGTCTCTCTGGTAGATATACTTGAAAATGCCAATAGACAAACTACGGAAATGAGCAAAACTCTGAGCAGTCTTTCCTCTTGAATTTACTCCGCTGATCTGATTATCGGTCAACTGATGCCTATAACCTTCTTGCTTGATCGAGCCGCACACCATACCCGAACCAATCTACTACCGGCCACGAAGTTTGTGGACACAATTGCCTCGGAAATCTTCAGACGGATAAAAAAGGTAAACAACGCGATTGTGTTTAACATTCAGGACCGAATACCTCTCTCCGATGCTAAAAATATGATATTAAGTGCTTGCAACCTTGGCTCACAACCGTGCCACTGTGTCAGACTCCACAAAACTTCCCTTCCCACCACCTGTCCACTGCTGTTCCAGTTTACAAATGAGGTTGTCGCCAAGATGTTTATCAGCTGGCAATCGTGAGTCGTAGCCAAAACCGGCTTAAAGCTCACCAAGATATTTCCGGACAAGACCCATCTCCAAAGAAAGGTGCACAAGAGTCACGCCCAGAACAGTAAGCCCAGTGTTAGTGCAACTAACAATCCACCCCGAAACTCCGGTGCACCTATCACTGGCCGTCACCCGATGTTGCCATCTATTGCAGATCAATATGAAACCGTAGATTTAGACAGTACGCAAATTTCCTCCCCCAATGAGCCACCCGGCAAACGCCCCAATGTTCAGAATAGCCCAAGCAAATCTATAGACTGGAACAAGCGCCCCAGCATTCACAAAACTGATGAAGGTTCTTCCGACTCATCCGCCCGCGAGCTCATGTTCTCCCCAAATCTAGACGACCCCATTCCTTCTACTAGCTCCATGTCGGGTTATTCAACCGTACCTAAAAATCACTGCACCATAAACCCACCTCCGTCTACACCCATGCATCCTGTTGCCTCTGGCATTTTTGACAACCCAACCAGGCCCCTAAACTCACCCGCTGCACTCACCCATTCGCCACCAGAATGCATCTGGTTACCACCTGGGCCACCACCGCTGATTAGCTTGTCAGTGCAGACTGACCCTCAAAAGTTAACACTTCGTCGCCAAGAGAACAAGACCCATCAACATAATGCTCATGCAAACCATAAGGAAAATGCTCAGTCGAACAAAATTTTACCAGCCTCTTGTGTGGCTATGAATCCTACTTTTCCATTTCGGCTAACTGCCTTATCATTTCCACCTTACTTTCACCCACCTTATCCCCCCCCAATCACCCCTCCATTACATTACTATCCGCCACACCAACTAATCTATAGCTCTACCTTTACCCAGTCACTCCCTGGGAACCATCTCCGTGCCTCACCTAGCTTTCCACTCCCACAAGACCCATCCACGTCTCTTAGCCTAGCACCGCCATCCATCCGTGGCCGCTTTTTTCCTGCCGGCCACCTTCGAGAATATTCCCAGCATTCAAACTACTCTCCTAAACAGCAACTCCCCGCCCCTCTTTCCTTACACTATCCCCCACCAGGTTTCAACTCATCAAGTCCGTGGAACAACTGAGGTCCTCCCCCTATCCTTGCCTTATTCCTCACTGGAACTACCACCCTCATCATCACTACCGAACTCCCCGCCATATCCACCGCCATCGAGGCCTGCATCATCTCTTCCAGTCATACTCGTGAATGCCCGTTCATTACTGAACAAAACTAAGGCCATCCGCAGCATCGCTCAGCCCTCTGACTTTGATATTGTCAGTGTGACTGATACTTGGCTAACGGATTCCGTCCCGTCAGATCGAGTCTTTCCAATTGGCTACCAGATGTTCCTAAGGAATAGGCCCCGTCGTGCGGGAGGCTGTCTAATTTATGTCAAAAACACTCTGCAGGCCATTCCACTCTCACACACAACTCTGGGCGCCATTCAGGATTCCCTGTGGTTAACGATTCCCCCACCTAACTCCCATCTTCCTATTGGTTGCATCTATCGGCCACCTGATTCCAACGCTATGGACCTTACCAAGATTATTGACGCATTCAACTATCTTTCATTGATTCCCTGTTCCTCCAAACTTATCGCGGGGAACTTCAATACACCGAGCATCTGTTGGAATACTCTATTTGCCCCAAACAACTCATTAGATTTCATGTCATGCATCCGTGTACTGCGATGGATCAAACATGTAACAGTCCCAACTAGAGGCAACAACATCCTTGATCTGTTGTTCACGATTGGTTTATCTGAAGTTTCAGCCTGTACGCTCGACCTCTTTCCAGGAAGTGACCGCACAATGGTGTCCTGCATCTTCGTGGTTCCGCAAGCTTTCGATAAATCCCACCCACCCAATCGTTTCTCTTCAGCAGTCAACTGGGACAATCTTATCTGCACTCTTCGATCGTTAGACTGGGATGACTTCTTCCTGCAAAGAGACCCTCAGCCGGCTGCTGATTTACTATATTCTTACCTATCACGCTTGCTGTCCGAAATCACTACAACTCGTATCATATCAAACCGAGTCCGTAGTTCAGTCCTAAGCCGAATGCAAAAAAATATCTGAAGCTTCAGAAGGTGTATCACACTAGTAGTGACTTACCGTCATTCTTGCAGCTCCAACGTCTCTCGTTAGCAGTCAGAATTAAGTCTGACAATATGCTCAAAAAAACAAGAAGTATCTGCCTTGCAATGCCATGATACTTCCTCAAAGTTGGCACGCCTAAAGAAGAACAGAATTCAGAGCAAACCGGCAGGTATCTCTTCTCTCGTTTTGGAAAATAACGATCACATTACCTCACCTGTAGCGACAGCCGAGGCGCTTAATTCTTACTTTGCTGCATCCATGACTACGGACCCTTTTACTTTACCCCCATGCATAGACCCTGTCACCGAGCACTTACTGTCTGATTTAGAATTTACTCTAAAAGAGGTGACCAACCAGCTTACCCGTGTCCGGAAGTCCTCACACATTGGCCATGATGGTGTTCCACCGACACTTCTACGTCTTGGAGGAACTGATGTCGCAGCCCTACTATTGAAGTTCTACAATCTATCCATCAAGTTTCGCATATTTCCTTTACAATGGAAGACTGCGGTCATCATCCTAATCTGTTAGAAGGGACCAATACATGACTCCTCAAATTACCGCCCTATCAACCACACTCTAATTGCTTCTAGGTTGGTGGAATGCCTCATCAAACAGCGGATGTCCAACTTCCTATTGTCCCATAACATCATTCATAGTGGGCAGCATGGCCTCTTAAAGTCACGTTCATGCACCACTTGCCAATACGACTTTTTTAACCTCATAACGGCGGCCGCCGACAACAGCAAATCCATCATCAATATATACCTTGACATGACAAAGGCGTTCGACCGCGTCCCTCACGCTTTATTACTAACCAAAACTCAAAGCTCACGGCTTTTCCGTTTCGCTTTTAACGCGGTTAACACCATACCTATCGAATCGCTCACAAGTGGTTTCCATTGATGGATGTTTCTCACAGCCCGCTCCAATCACCAGTGGAGTTATACAAGGCAGTGTACTCGGTCCTCTACTTTTTCCCATATGCATAAATAATATATTTCCCATCTTGCACCATGGCACCCCATTCCTTTTCGCTGATGACGTTAAGATTGTCTATGAGTTCCCTCGTCAGAACCTCAACATTATGCTGGATGAAATTTCTAGTGACCTAAAGCGACTCGGGGATTGGTGCACTTCATGGAGTATGGACTTCTCGACCTCGAAGAGCTGCTACACAACATTCAGATGTCAAGTGGCCCCCTGAACCCTGCTTATCCACGACCTACCCATCTCGTACAGCCCTTTAGTTCGAAACCTTGGTCTTCATTATTCTTGTAGCTTTAGGTTTTCTAAGTATGTTCCACTCCAGATTGCAAAGACGAAAAGAACTACTGGTCTCATCTCCAGAACTTTTCGGCTAAATGATTGCAAACTACTCACTTACAAGTCTCACGCCAGGCCTCTCCTTGAATACTGTCCTATTATCTTCACCAACATGACGAAATCCAACTGCATTTCTCTGGAGTCCGTGCAACGTCAGTTCACCAAACAATTAATGGGATTTTCCTCCAGTTTGTGTTACAAGGATCGATGCATCCTACTCAGTCTTTACCCTCTATGGCTGTGTCGCATGAAGCTCAATTTATGCTTCCTGTTTAAGCTGTACCACCGTACGGCCTTTTCGTGTACTCCCTCCACGAATTACGCTCTATGCCATCGGTCATTGCAGCTCTCTATTCTTAGATCAAAACTAGCTTTAAGATCTAACTTTTTCCTTAGAAAATACTCAAAGTTATGGAATAAACTCCCGCTAAACATCCGCGAGAGTCTCAATTTCCCAGTTCAGAGGCTCGCTGAATCACTTCTTGACTTTTCCCAATGTGATCCTTCATACCGGCCAGACAGTCACCGAAGAGGTGGCCTACGAAACGGGTTTGATTACTAGAATTATTGCACCAGAACTTTCATTTCTCGCCCGATGACAAACGCCAGCGCAACTATTCCTTTTTACGTTATATTGCATACAATCTATACTACGGTACTATAGTTTGCTGACTTTTGTAACTATACCTTGTTTAATGCCTGCCGGTTCTCCTAATTTAAGACAATGTTCGTGTTCTATTGCCAACCAAAGTTCCTTAGCCTTAGATGTCTCTGCAGCAAATAGGTATGTGGCTTTGGATCCTAGGACACTGAGTTCCGCCGTCTGCCTCCTCACTTGATCCTTCACTCCTTTCCCGTTCATTTTGGCTGCCACCACCGGTCCGGGTTTTGTCCGGCCTCATTTCGCCTTTCTTAACCATCTCATTTCAGAATCTCTTATATCAGAAGCCCACCTGCTAGTACCTACTTGGTGGTTTGTCCTCTCGGCTCATCTCAGTATCTACCATCCACCAACCACTATCATATTCCCTCTTATACACCACACTATTTCCCATCAGCTGAGCTAAACTTATCTATACCAGCTAGCCCAGAATGGTCTCTGATGGTCTTAGGCACGGTCTGGCGCTGTATGAGACTGATACAAGTATGCCAGCTTGTGCTCTACAACGTTCGTTGTCCTACACCGTGTGTTTGCATACTCCCACTCTGCATTTTCCCAGCCCATGCTAGCGAAACCCCTGATGTCAGCGGCACCCATACCATAGCGTCGTCCGAACGTGAGGAAAACAGACCACCCTCGGCAGTTGCGAAAAAAGGCAATTACGATCGGGCAGAGGGACTATGGAAAGTTCCTATATGGGCTCAACCACCCCTCCGTTAGGAAACAAAAAAAGAAAACAAAACTGGAAAAAGAACAGTGGAAACAAAAAATGTCCTCGTGGGATCGATTCGATCTCCAAACACTACTGACATCGGGCTCTGAAGGAATTGGGCAACCTTCATCTATTGGTATGTCTCCCATCAGCTCAGACCTGATCCTGCGAAAAGGGAAACCCCACATCGTCCCTGTTCGCTCGACAAGCTTTTGGTTTTCACGCACGAGACTGACTGGGGTGACAGCGCAGTGGACTCTCCACATACGCTTACTCACCCCCCGCTCTAAGTTTCAACCACCACATACCCTCCCTAAGCGCACCTATCATGCATGTTGACGTCAAATACAATCGCTATTATAGCCCTGACTTTCAACCCATTGACCTGGACAGCCTGTAGACGTACATGACGAACAACGGCAACCGCGATGAAGCCCGGAAAAGGAGAAATAGAGAAAAGAACGTAGTGGAAACCGGTCACCTTTTCCATTCATACCCCTCCATCTTCCGTCATCTTTCTCAGAAAGCGGCCTTCTCGATGTCCTAGCATCCAAGCCACGTTTAGGTTTAAAACCCTACCTAACAGTAACCACAGCCTCCTGCCAACTACAATCACTAAAGCAGCCTGGACTTTAAGCCCACTGACATGGATAACATATGGAGGCAACAGATGACCAACACCTGCCTCACTTGAGTCCACAAAGAATGAACACGGAGAACTGTTCGCATTTCCCATTCCCTACTAACTATCTCTCCTCACTCTTATAACAAATATGATATTCAAGCAACCACCAAGTCATGAGATTTCCCTGCTCACATTCGTGGTAAATCTCAGTAGGCCGGCTCTACCGAGTAGGAGCACAGACTAACGTACGTCCACGTTTCTGTGCATGATAACAATTTTCTCCAACGCATCACCACCGATGCCCCAGTGGTTCTTTCTGCATTCTTACTTAATTGCTCTTCAGAACTTCTAATTGCGTGCAAACCATTTATCTTTTGAAATGCAGACGCAGCAGCCCACCCGGTTTGCGCTGTCTTACAAGCATGAAGTAGTACTTATCAACCCTACGTTATTTAAACTCTCGAATTTAAACCCAGACCGAAATGTGAAATGTGCCACCGACCGTTCATATAAACCCAACTAGTTCATTAATAACTCTCGCCATTCATTATCATCACTCAGCTGGAACCACGTCCAGACTGCTAACATCATTTATTTCAGGTTTGTCGTCGTCCACTCTCTCGGGCCCCCCTTTCGGTGACCAAGGTCCACACCTCGACCCGTATTGACAGAGACCTAAACGGAATCTTTTATACCAAACTGGATTGCAATCGAGCCACACGACCTAAAACACTCCCAACTGCTTACCAGTAGATTGACAGGCGTCTTCTGACGCAACACCTCTGCCACTGATATTACTGCTGGAGTCTTCATAAATAACAGTTCACAAGCTACTTTCTACTGATTGACTGACGCGTCCCTTACCCCGCCTGATGATCCATACCCACGGGATGCTGCACATCACCCTGGTCTCATATGAAACAATCCAATGACAGAGCCAGAATACGCAACACAGGAATTTTTTACTCATTAAATTTCGATACGCCATCCGAAAGCAAGTCCACTTATCCCCCTCCCCATCCGTGGTTACCAATGATGACGCCGAATATCACTGAGAATCAATAAGTCAATATATTTTTGTCAGCTTAACAGAACAATAAGGCGTGAGCCTATGCCGGGGTTTTTCACTCAGTTTTCTTTTGCAAGATTTCATTTTTCTTTTGATCGTTACCCGGCTTGAAATTGATTCTTCACCAATTCAAGGCCTTCAAGTTGCGCTCCTTTTTTCTGAATGATACAGGTTATTGATCCTGAACCTAAACTCAACGTTTATATGGATTTCTGTTTCCTCCACGTTCATCAACGTTTCCTAGTCCACTTCCACGCAGTTTGTTCATGTCTCTCCTTTTCATGATGCACTCCGTTTATTGAGACCGGGAATATCCGTCATTCCGGGCCATCGTCGTCTTCATAGTGAGCCGTTCTCCTCATATTCACCAAAGTTCACGAGTGTAATCCCATTCATTTCTTTCATCTCTTCATGTTCATAACTTATTCCGTTCATGGAACCCCAATAGGCCTCTGTTATCCACAGCTTGCACTATTTTGGTTTATAACGCATCCTTGGAGCTATATTTTCACGACATATTTCGCATTCCCACGGGCCACCACCAACCAACCCGGATTCAAAACCAAACCATATTTTCCGAGCGAACCATTATCATTTCGGTCGATTAAAACAAACTCTAGTTGTATTGCCTTGCTTCTGAGGATTATGGCTCGCTTTCTTGAAATTCGTGTACAGTTTATTGTTTTGAGTAACGTTGTACACCATGATCATGCGCAAGCTCGTGCGTCTCGACCATGGTCGAGAAATATACCATTATTATTATTATTTTTACTATTATTATTATTATTATTATTATTATTATTATTATTATTATTATTATTATTGTTATTATTATTATTATTAACCTTGACACTAAAAGTTCTCCCCGCTAAATTACTATTTATCCATTGTCTTGCCTTTCCAACAATTCACAAAAACTGCAGTTTGACGTCCAGAAATCTGTAGTTCACAGAATCAAACGCCTTGCTGAAGTCCAAGTAGCCGAAAGCAATCGACTGCCCTTCGTCCAGGCACTTGGTAACCTCATCGAGGAACAGCAGGAGATTCGTCAGACAGGATCGTCCTGCCACAAACCCATGCTGAGCATTTGATATGAGGTTGTGTTGAACCAAATGCCTGCAGATCTGTTTCCAGACTATTCGCTCCAGGCACTTACACGGCACTGAAGTTAAGCTAACCGGCCGACCATTTCCAGCCTTTTGCCGGGGTCCGCTCTGGTAAATGCCTACCACTGTTGCTCTCCTCCAGTCTCCCGGCACAATTCTCTCTCTAAGTGACGTTCCACACAGTTTCGTCACCGGAGCGTTCAGGACCTCGGCCGGAGGCTGAACGACTGCTGGATGAATCCCATCTGGTCCTGCCGTTTTATTTCTAATAAAGGTTTGCAACTCCGCATAAACTTCTCATACAGTAAGTTCTGGTATTGGAGGCGTCTGCGGGCCCTCCATTCTTTCCATTAAACTGTTTTCTGGTCGATGTGTGCTGTTAAAGAATGCCGAGAGCATGTCAGCCTTGTTTTCGTCGTTTAGAGCTAGTCGTACCTGGGCTCCTTCCGAAGTCGCTACACGTTCTCTCATACGTTTGTGGGATAGCATGTAAGCGTAGAATCGCTTTGGGTTTGTGCGGACCGACGCAGCTTACCTAGCTCAAAGACATATTCCTCCACTCTTTGGACCGCTTGAGCTCTGTTCCTAGCCATCTTATGGCGGTCCAGGCCCCCTGAGTTTCGTATAGCTTGTGCGCCGCCCATCGTTTCCTACGAATAACTACAGCCTGGCGGAATTTTGACTTCCACCATGGGGGTTGACCTCTACTGCTAACCACCCTCAGAGGTGCAAACTCCTCTGTAAGTTCGAGTGGCCCCATCTTGATGGCCTCCCAATGTTCCTCTACAGAGGCGTTCGTGTGTCTCGGTGTCTACTGAAATACCTCTGCCGCCCTCTTTAGTTCACCTATATTGATTCTCCCAGAGCGCCGACTTAACACATTTCCCTTCGGCGCCTTGCCGAGTCTTAGTGTGATCCTTGGGACTACATGCGCATTTTTGCCAAAGGGCTCTTCCCACCTGATTTATTTAACTTCTTGATGGCGCCGCTCTATGATTAAATCAAGGAGAGGAGGTAGCTGTCCACCTCTGTGTACAGTGGCCTGCGTCACATGCTGCGTAAGTGCATGTAACTGGACCCAGTGCAGAGACTTGTCGCACGTTGGTCCCCTTGGTGTATTCCGCTTTCCCAATTAATTTCCCGTAGGTTGGGATCCCCCAATAAGACGAACTCCTCTGACTGTGACAGCAAAGTATCTAGCATTTACAAAAGCTCAACGTCTTCCTCATCTGTCGCTAGCGGTGCCCTGTTGATACCGATAATGCATACTGTTCGCACCTCGATCCAGATAAAGCAGGATATGGCCTGTACATTACCTGAGACTAAGTTAAACGGAGCCTTCTAATGGCTTATGCCAGTCCGTATTGGAAAAGCTACACCGCCCCGCATGCCCTCCATCTGTTCTATCCTGTCTGTAGGCAGCATATCTTGAAAGCGCACGTCAGTACCTGGCTTTATCCAAGTTTCCGTCAATGCATTGACATCAGACTCAGCGATCTTAGTTGTCAACTCCCCCATTTTTCCTGGGAGACCGCAGGTGTTTATGTACCATATGGACGGTTCCCTGGTCCTCGCTACTGACTTCATTGATAATTTTACGGCTAGGGTGCCCTCGGGCGCAACCTTCGAGGTGATGCCCCTCTTTTTGCTTCAATAAGTGTCTGCCATGCAGCATCTTGAAAATCAGGTTACGCTCCGAGTTTCGTGGCTCTTTCTTTCCCATCCGTCTAACAGGTGTAGGGCTCTACTTGCACAACGGATGTTCCTCCCTTTTGCGTCACCATATCGATGGCCCGGGATGGTCTTGTGACCATCTCGGCCCAAATGGTTCCCTCGGATTTTCCCTCTGATAACCCCAAATTTCGCTGTTTGCGCCAGAGAGAACGTTTTGGGCGTCTCCTTTAGAATCGGGCTGGCTGGCTGCACCTACTCAACACCAACCGGACTGAATGCCCTGTGAGTCCCCCTCTCTTTGGTCTTTTGAACTTCCTGATCTTTGGCTTTTTGTTTACCGGCGCCTAAAGCCACCTTTGGGACCCGAATTACTCCTTGGGCTTTAGGTGTTGACTTCCCAAGAGGGGTCATCTCCAGTTTCGCTATATGTAGCTTCGGACTCTTGGGATCAGGTGTGCCCGTTCTCAGCGAGCCTATGGCATTACCCGGTCTGACAAATGCTGGGCTGTCAGGGGTAACCGTAACTATTCCCTGCGTACTGCCCTCAACTGCTCCCGCCCTGGACAGCAGCATATCTCTCCAGTAGACACTGTGGAACACAACTACCAGGGGTCGTGGCGGAGCTGGTTGTGTTCCTCGCCATAGTCCCATTTGATGGCGCTTGAATATTGGCGTTGTAGGAGGTGGGCCATCCATCCCATGAACCTTGGTCACAAGCCGGCGGTTTTCGTCCTTCTTGATTTTACCGTCTTTTACTGTTCCCCCTAAGGTTATGAAGTAGCGGTCTTCTACTTCTGTCTGCCATGACCTCAGTGTCAAGCTTCATGCGTTGCACTTCAGCATCTAGGCGTTTAACGTGTTCCTTGAGGGATTCTACTTCCGTCAGGGGGCTCCTTCCCACATTGGGGAAACTTGCTGCCCCTTTGATTTCTTTACCTTTTGGCTTGGGTTGTCTTTTTTTAGTTTTCCGATCTGGCACACAGTTTTCCCCTCCCTCTAAGCTATGGATCGAATTCACTCTCTCTAGCCCTGGTTCCAGCTTCATGTTCCTGCCCCCTTTTCCCAGTTCCCCTCGAATCATGCTCGAGCACTTGCTTGCGAAGGCGAAGCGGTGGGCACATATCCACCCGAGCGATGGGTGCTTGATGTGCAGCTCGAAGTCTTTCTCTTCCGGCTCGGGGCAATTTTGATGGTACCAAAGACAACACTGGTCGCACTGAATACCACCATATAGCACCGGGTCCTTGCATTCCTTATTCCCACAGCTCACTGCCTGATCGACATGATCAACCTCTGTCCCATTCATTTCGGCAGTGATGGTGGAGTTTGCTTGAAATACCGTATCGAACACCAGTGGGATAATAACACAACCCTTTAAACGATCACAAACGTTACACTAACGCAAGGGCTGCAAAATCTGCACACTACAAAAGTTCCACAAAATCGTACACCAGAAAAAGTGCCACAAAAAGACGTTATCCGGTATCAGTTGCTCTGACACCCAAAAATCACCAAAAAGGACACCAAAAAGTATAACCAGCTTTTGGAGAGAATAAACTATTTTGAAGAGAATGAACTCCTCAAAAAGTACGCGTACCGAAATACCAATTACGATACGTTAGTTTGTGTGGAATAGCTTGTTATTCCACCAATCAACGCAAAAATGCTTGCCGCTGGGAGCAATTAGAAGATTCAAACCACGCGGCAACTCACAAGGTCAGTTCAGTTCAGTTTGCGTAGAACAGGTAGTGGAAATGGCCACTCGAGCGTCCAGAATTCCTTCGATGGTACGCACACCAGTTATGCACCCACCCCTGCCGAGTGTATTTCGTCGAGTCCTCGCCAAAAATAAGTTGGAAACGGAAAACCTCATCGCACATCAACTGCGAGAGACATTATGCATCGTGAGTGTTCACCTAGATGGTTTGCAATGAGTGAAAAAGTCGACTAAAACATACCCCAGAAGGACCACAGTGCTACCCGTCATCCATCTAGTTAACGCACCTAAAGGTCACTACGAGTGAATATCTCGTACCACTTGCTACCTAGGGCAGCCTTGAAGGATTGGACGGTCTGCAGATCTATCATTCCACCAGGTAGACCGTTCCAACTGTTCACAACCCTGTCGCTGAAGAAGTGTGATCCAGCCATCAACCTAGATCGGGCTTTTATCAACTTCTTTCCATGTCCCCCTGTTCAGGAATCCACGGCCACTTGGAATAGACTATCTGGTCTAAGGCCAGAAAAGCCCTTCATTACCGTGAACGTCTACCTGGACGAGATAAACCAAACAGTTTTTGCCGATTAAAGCAGAAGCTTTATATGCTACAACGCAAATTCCTTAGGTCGAGAGACTTTTCGTTGTTCTTGCAAATGAACCGTTTATCTAATTCTATGAAATTGATTGAAATGTCCCGCAGTAAAAAACAGGAATTAAGGGCGCTGAGTCACCCCAAGAGGTCCGAAGCTTTATCTAAGCTGATGAAGTTGAGAAACAGCCAGTGCAGTTCTCCTATCTCATACATTATATCTAACAACAATTATATAACGAACTCCCAAGAGATCTCCGAGGCATTCAGTGCCTATCTTGCTTCGTCTCTAACGACCGATGACTCCCCATGCCTATATCACGTTGAGCCGCTGACATCTGCACAGTTCTCAGCGGTTACATTTCACCCGAACGACTTAACAGTACAGCTAACTAAAATTAGGCGGTCATACCACCCCGGGCCAGATGCCGTACCACCGGCTACTTTTAGTCTAGGTGGCACTGATATCCCATTCTTGCTATCAAAGGTTTTTAATTTATCTATGAGCAGTAGCGTTTTCCCCTCCCATTGGAAAACATCAGTTATTATCCTAATTCCTAAGAAAGGTTCACGTCAGGACCTAACCAACTATCGACCAGTGAACCACACCCCTATAGTTTCCCGAATTATGGAAAGACTGATAAAAAATAAGCTGACAACTTATTTACTAAACAATAATCTCATTAACACTGGACAGCACGGTTTTCTTCAAAAAAGATCCTGTGCCACCTGTATGTGTGACTTCCTTAACCTAATAACTACGGCCACTAACAGTGGTAAATCAGTGATTGTAATCCTCCTTGACATGACTAAAGCTTTCGATCGAGTATCCCACAATAGGCTCATGGCGAAGATGAAAACCTACGGAATTGTTGACCCGATCCTGAGTTGGTTTTCATCATATCTAACATCCCGAAAGCAGGTGGTGGACGTTGATGGCAGTTTATCATCACCTCGACCAGTTACTAGTGGAGTTATTCAGGGTATTGTACTAGGTCCCTTACTTTTTCTTATATATGTTAATGACATTTTTAACGTCATCACACACGGGCTGCGTTCCTTTTTGCAGACGACATAAAAATTATGTAGTCCTTTGAACCTGACGCCTTAGCTTCTACCATTGCTAGCATAACGAGCGATTTACTATCGCTAGACTCATGGAGTAACCAATGGTTGATGAAATTCTCCGCTGTCAAAAGTTGTATCCTTATGTATAAGTGTCAGGTTCCCGCGGGAATGTTTAAAATTATTGATCAGTTCATCCCCAACAGTCCGGAAGTAAGGGACTTGGGATTACAATATTCTTGTACATTTAATTTCTCCGAACATTCGGCCGTGCAGGTTGCTAAAGCTAGACGGCTAATTGGTCTGATTAATAGAACCTTCAGTCTTACAGAGAACAAGCTAAGCATTTTTAAAACTCATGTCAGACCACTTCTGGAATATTGCACTGTCGTCTTTTCTAACATGCGGCAGATTGACAGATTTGCAATTGAGAATGTACAACGTAGATTTACCAAACAACTACTAGGATATTCCTCGCCTTTAAATTATATGGAAAGGTGTGAAATATTGCACCTAGAGCCCCTATGGCTGCGCCGTTTACGAATGAACCTGTCTTTCCTTTGCAATATTGTGAAACGTACATCTTGCAATTCAGCCCCCCAGGTCAAAACTCCCTCCAACTATTCTTTACGACATAGGGACTCTATGGTCTTGATTCCAGCATCCAGGACTGCGATGCGGTCAAACTTCTTTATTGTTAAATATTCTTCCCTCTGGAACAAACTCCCACCTCAACTTAGGTCAATGTCTTTGGCCTCTTTATTATTCAAAAAAGAAATAAATAAACATCTAACTGTCCAAAAACTGATTCGAATGCATGATCCCTACATGTCTATTACCCGAGCCTACGAACTGGGCCTGGGATACTAACCAAACGCTTAACAACTTTGTTCAGTAGACAGTTATTACCAATGGATGGTAAGGAGCATTCTGTATTATAGTTAGCAAATAAAAGCAGTCCAACCTATACTCCATGACTGTCAACAGCACACTCCACGTGTTTGTCTAGCCACTTCCTATTTTCAACGCTTCTGACCACGACCCCCTACTGGCCACCATTACTCCGGTGATTCTTTTTTCATGCCGTCAGATTTTACCATAGTCGGTTAGGTTCTTTTTTTTTATCAGCTGCCGCCAGGTATAAGAGCATTTATAATGCTAGAAAATACATAGCAGCATATATAATATTGGTCCTCAAGGTACCAGTCTCATCCACGCTTCAACTACTTACTCATTGAGACCCTATTTCAACACACGAGATTCCAGGCCTCGTTCTGATGAACGAATCGCCACAATCGATGTGGTCTTCCATAAACCATTCGTCGAACTACACATAAGTATTTGCCCCCAGTGTCGCCTATTCTCGCTTCCTTGCTTTTTTGGCAACTCTCACTAAGCCTCACAAGAATTAGTCGCTAGTACCGGTCTTCTTCGCTTTCCGTATGTTGTTTAATCCAAAAAACAAGACCTCAACGTCGCGACCACCCATTTCTGTTACTGGCATGATATTGGTGTTCTGTCTTCCTTCCCTAACCCACAGCTGGTAGAATTACCAGGCTGCAGCCCTCTGCGTTTTGTTTTCAGAACCTGTACCCTAAGGACGATTGTCGCCTTCCACTTCCCAGGAATAACTTGGACCCTCTCTTGCTGGACAGGACAAACGAGATTTACACACAACTTCATTTTCGCCCGTATCACGATCGCTTTTCCCAAGATTCCCACCAGACTTATTGAATCTGGACTACTCGATCTCACTGCATTCATACAACTCATTTTAATCCCATATGTCATCCTGCCCGTTCCGTGTTAGAACCCGCTAATACTGTTCAAACACTGGCACCTTTATTGTCACTGTTCATTGATTCATCGGTCACTAAAAAAAACCGTCCGGCGCTGACATATCTTTCAGTAGTACTCCAGTGGGTAGCGAAGTAATTAGTAACTACCTGCACTCTTCATCGGTCCATCCGATCGCATCCGCAATGCTGTTGCATCGAGTGTTCGGGCTCTGCAGATCACTGCGTTCACTCCACGATTAGACGTCTTCGATACACTTCCCATGCTGCATCGCCGCTCCGTTCCCATAATTTGTTACACCTGTCAAATTGGTCATTAGAAATGTGACACTCACCGTCTACTTACTATACCATCACCGTTATCGAGACCTTTGATCTTCCAGATGTTGCATTCGTGTTATATTACCGAAACTGACCCCGTATGTAGCCTCTAAATCACACCACTATCTGCACCGGCTGATACATTTTATTTCTATATTCGTTGATCCACTGCCGCTTCCCGCGATATACCTGGGCAGTTTTATTGATCTGTCATTTTTGCATGGTACATACCACACAGCATTCATCTATTGACGTACACTTATCCGTGGATTACTTTACCTTTCCTCTCGCAGAACTGAACACCTGTATAATGGATGTAACCACACGGTCAATATTGATTATTCTTCCACTTCCGCTTTGACATTTCATACCAACCCTACATAAAATTAACAATTTTCCGCACGCTCACCTGTTTTCCTCCGGCCGTTCCCTGCCACCATCACTCTGGTAGTATCCCTCCCAAGAAATACGCAATTGTTTGCAACATATATGATTCCTCCAGTATACAGCCACCACTTTATATACTACCATCTTTGCAGACTGAAATATTTCCATGTTAATACTTCTTGACATACCTGTAGTAAAGTGAATAATTCACCGAACGCTTCGACGAGATTTCTATATATATGCCTCTCATATTCTGTAGCGCACCAAAAACATTTCCTTTGAATATGTTCGAATTTCCACTAGTGGTAATTATTTCATATACCACTTATGCAAGTACTCCAGACCAACTGACATCATTCGACCTTGACCTTCAAATTTGTCGGGCATTACCACCGTTTTAGTTCACTGTAACACTCTCTCTGATACTCTGCATGCACTTGTTCTACCCTTTTGTGAATTGTCATTCCGGCATCACTATAATCATCTGATCATGCATTCTAGCATGCTTCGGGCGCATCCGAAATATACAATTATTATTATGAGATCCCCTCGACGTCTCCTCCTTTCCAACGAGAAAAGATTCAGGTCACGGAGTCTCTGCTTGTAAGTCTTACCCCTCTGCCCTTCAACCATTCGCGTGGCGAGACGTTGGACTTCCTCGAGGCAGGCGGCGTCCTTTTTGTAGAAGG
Source organism: Fasciola hepatica (assembly GCA_948099385.1). Taxonomy (NCBI): domain Eukaryota; kingdom Metazoa; phylum Platyhelminthes; class Trematoda; order Plagiorchiida; family Fasciolidae; genus Fasciola; species Fasciola hepatica. The sequence goes on along the minus strand of CANUEZ040000180.1, from coordinate 1,888,855 downwards.
ATGGCCAAGCCAGCATGCTACCTTCTAAGTGAGGTCGTACTATAGCCATGTAAATAGGTACGAATACCTCCGGCTTCCGGCAAGACAAAGCTGATCGCAGTTTAAGGAGCTCACCAAGAGCCTTTTGGGCAGCAGCGTTGCACTGCTCTGACCATTTGAAGTCACGTTTCATGATGAACCCAAGGTCTATAACCCTATTGACTGCGTCATTGGTGAACAGCCCTTGATCATGAGCGACAGTGAGGCTCTCTGTTGACCTTGACAACAAGCGGCTTTTTTCAGGTTTCAGAGATAAGCCCCAGTCCAGGACGGTACCAATATCCCTGTCCAAGTCCACCCTACCCTCAGGTCCAACAATCTTCACATCATCCGCAAAAATAAAGCCAAGCTATTGGAGAGCGGATTCCAGGTCGTTAACAAACAACAGCAATAGGACCGGGCCTAGGACGGATCCCTGAAATACACCACTGGTGTCATTCACCCAACTGGAGCACCTGTCGTCTACTTTGACGTAAATAGCCTTGTTGGGGAGGAATTCCGCCAGCTGCCTATATACTGACCCGCCTTTCCCGAACGTCTCCATCTTGCGTAGCAAAAGACGATGATTACCGGGGGCGAATGCCTTGCAAAGCCGAGGTATCATACCTCTACTTGCTTACCTTCGTCTAGTCGTCGAGTTACTTCATCTGAGGAGCACAAGAGATTGGTCAGACATGATCTGTATTTCATGGATCCATGCTGGGCCGGACTTAGTGTGGAGTGCTCCAGTAAGTGCTGGCAGATGTGGGCACGAATGACCTTCTCGATGTCTTTACATAGGATGACAGTTGGGTGTCCTGCAAACAAACACGACGGTAACCGTTCTGCCTGGAAGGATGATCGCAACGGCGCACAACTGGATAAAGCGAGTGCTCATCCTGGCCAGAGACTCAAGGTGGTTTGTACCTGACCTAATGAGGGTGGCTACTCCTCCACCAAGGCGATCGTGTTCTCGTTCCTGCCTGTAGACCGCGAAACCGTTACTTGTTAGGCCTGGCACATGTTTTTCTTTAGGAAGCCACTTTTCTGTAACGGCGACTACTGACGCTGTGTGCTCCCCGACGGTTTTGGCGAGTTCCGTCCATTTGTTTCTTATACTACACACGTTAGTATAAAACACCACCGCGTTTGCTCTGTCACCTAGGTGTCTCTTATTATTTACTCTTATCTGGTTCTCAAAGGCCACGCCTTAGATGATGACACGTTTTTTGCCTCGGCTGTCCCCACTGGTGTGCATGACGCCGGATGACCATTCAGAACTTCCAGCGACTCCCAGTCTTTTTCTGTAGGAGTTGCCATAACATCCAGGCCGACAGAGGTCGAGCTGTTCTCCAACTTCGAACAGGACTGTCAATTTTCCTCTTACGGAGCGTCTTCGATTACAACTTTTCCCGACCCCGCAAGCGGCTTTATTACTGCTGTCAGGGCCGGGGCTTGAGAGCCTAGTGAGGAATTCTGCTGAATTTGTTGGTTTCTCACCAGCACTCTGGCCAGTGGAGCCAGGTTACACCCCAGTGCTAGACCGCCAGACCTTACTCTGTGCTCGTCTGGCGCAATATGGTACCTACCCTTGGTGGTACGAGCCACTGCTGCTGCCATAGACAGCAGTCTATTCCGGGTGGTCTCATCAGCGAACTCCACCAGTATTGGTCTTGCAAGATGTTCGCCTTTGTTCCAAGTGGTGACTGCCATGTCCCCACTTTGTGCAACCTTCTAAGAGTAGAATGGTACGGAACACCAGCAGTTCGCAGTGTCGTAGACCGTCCTTCTATCTTTGTCCCGCCTGGCTTTTGATTCCCTTATAAAAGGCCCTCCCTGGTCTAGGACCAGGAGCATGCTGCTTGAAACCCCGCCCATCGGCTAGATCTGTCTTTGCAGATCCTTCCCCTTGTTTTCCAACACCAGAAGCGCAGGGTCGTCCGCCTTAGTTAACCCGTCCTTGGCTACGTTACGGCCACTCTTTTTTTGGGCTGTCTTGCCCTCCTAAGCTTCTTCTCACTTCATGGGCCCTCGTCGGTCTGCTTCAAGTGAGATATGGCAACGACAGCATGGCCAGCTCTCGGAACCGGTCCACTCGCTCAAATGACTGTCCCCTCAGGCGTGCCTGCTACTTCCGCAAACCGCTTCATGCAACCTTATTGCCGCTTTTTGGGGCTTATGTCTAAGGTACGGCTTGGTGGGCATTGGTCCTGCCCCTGGGCCTGCAGTTTAGAGGCCAGATTGGCAGCCTCCTTGCTGGCAGCACAGACCCACTCCGCCCACGGGTTCTGTTTATAGGGTATATAGATGTCCTTTTGCCATTTCTGAACGCTTTGGGTAAGCCTACCTCTTGCATACCTCTCACTCTACACCATTTACCGCAAGTTTTCCGCACTTAGGTGAAAGACATAGGTCAGAAACGGGTGTCATACCAAAAACCATAAATAGGAAGAGAAAACACCTCCAGTGGTCTTTCGCTGAACACAGATTAAACACTCTGACACTTGCAGCCCGCTGACACAAAAGAACAAGAAGAAAAACTCAAAGCGAGAAAAAATCGCCTCAAAAACCACCGAACACTACTGGGCAATACTGCAAGAAGAATAAAAGTATTCTCCGGATAAAAAGCACCTTAAGTGCACATCTGATACACTCATTAATGTGAATCAAACTGGGTTGATTCACGAAACTGTTCAAAAAATCAGTTTAGAGAAAGAGCACTATGAATTGGCGATAATAATAATGTTAATATTAATGGTTTATTTCGGAGACACCCGAGACAAGTCATACACATGATCAACTTTTCACAAGTGATAGAATGGACAGACGAAGTTCTTGAAAATGTAGAAACTTGCATGACGAATGTGGGATAAAAGAAGCCCAGAAGGGGGAGTGAAGTGGGATGAAAGTATGACAACTGTGTGCAAACCAAAGTAAATGTAGCGAGTTTAAATGAACCCATGGACGGATCCGAATGGACGCCCCGCGGGTTTGAAAGTCGAGGTCAGATAATGGGTCTGATTGATCCGGGTTGGGACATCTGAAAACTGACTGATTTACGTGAGAAAGGCTAGAAATCGGCATAAAATACTGCGGTAGCGGGAGACGATGGGGGAAAAAGTGAGATGCACTGCAAAAGATTATATAGCAATGAAGCATTGGTACTCTGCGCTAGATGGTTGGTGAACAGGACACCAAACTCATTATAAAACAGTGAGCAAGCATTGTAAGACGTGAAGGGTAGATCAAATGAAAACGTGGTTCATAAGGATTGGAAATAGTAGGTGCAAGGCACAGATGTAGAGGGAATAGGTGCATATCATGACGGTCGGCGGGATGATGGCAAGAGAAATGGCCGGTGAGGAACTGCAAGATGCAGAGCGAACGCACATAAACATATATGCGCAATTATATATACATATATGCCTACATATAAAAGGAGCAGGAGCAATAACAATGGGTTCCTAGAAAGAAATTATCAGTTATTAGGAGGGGCAGGTAAGGTTAAATCTAATGGTTGCAGAATTAACTTTGGAACGTCGTGGTGAATTATCCTCATGACAGGCGAACTTGGAGGACCAACAGAGAGAGCAGAATGCAGAAGCACAGAAAAGGCGACGGCTGAGGGGCAGTTCAAAAAAGGGGAGATGAAGAAAAGTATCGAAGAGAACAGTTAGAAACGGATCTAATCATCTGACTGATGTAGGTGAGACATGTGGTGTTGGTTATGAGTGGGAGAAGCATTATTGAATATACCTGCATTATTCAGCGGGAAGACGGTGGCGATAGAAATGGCTAAGCAGGGCAGAGCGATTGTGCATACAAAGTGGAGAAAGTTACCTGGGAGGTGAAGCTGTCAGTGGTGCTAGATGCAGCAGGTGTGACGTCAAACAGCGTGGGAGAGAAATGAGCAAAAGGGGTACCAGAGGGGTCGGGTAATGACAGACCAAAGGAACTGAAACTGTGGGTGAAACTATGGCAAAACAATGATTTTACAATAAATGGCATGTGAAAAAGCAGAACAGTCTGAAAGGCTTGCAGGAAATGCCTGTGACAGTCAACGGACGAAACGGGAGATGGGAGCACAGGCCGAAAGAGGCAGGTACGACGTAATCAATACGATCGTCTTATTGCAGGTGAAACACGAAAAAGGCTGAGAAGAAAGAAGCACGGGGACAGGCAAACCGGTGGACGAACATAACGCACGAACAATGGAAACGCATCGGAGCTGGGGACATGGAATTTGGGGGCTGCTTGCCTGCAGGCAGTTGTACAAGTGGATGAAACTGGACGATACCAACCTGAGAACTGTTAAATGGAAGGATCCACAGAAGAACCGCGGCGTTCACCTGTCTTGTGGTTGGTATGGACGGGACGGAAGTGGCCGAGACCAATCGTGTTCTGGTTCTTTGTGTTGTCGGTGAACATTCTCCGGCTGCTAACGCTGCGCGTTCAACTCTTGGTCCAGAGGGAGCTGTTTGCGGGAAGGGTCGCCCTCAAAGAAGCCAGTTTATTGGCACAAACGGCATCTTCCGACAGTTTATTCCAGAGGTGCGCAAACACCTTTGTGATGAAAGTAGTGCTACCGATGAGACACACGATTACAAAGACTAAAAAATTCGTTTACCTGAACAATTACTGAGTTTGGTGGCTCCACTTGCCCCGCCTATATGCAAGGTCTGCACGCCGCTGCATTCCTTCAGTACACAAGCCCAGCCCCAGCGATTTCGGTTCTGCTCTTCTGCACGCCGCCGGCAATATTCGGTAACGAGTCGAGAACCGGGGACCAGGGGCTTTAGACTCTGTACGAAAGCAGGTCTTGATTTAGTTTAGCAGAATCCCATATGAACGGCTCGTAGGTCAGTGCTCAGTGTGTTCTCTGTAGTCTGTAGTGAACTCGAGCGTTCTGAGGAAATGACCAATTTCCGGACATCATTTCGGATATATTTTCTCTGCCATCTTTTCCGACGTTTTACTTCAGCATCAATATTTTGTCCGGTTGTGTACCTCTTACTGGACTGAATTGTCCGAGGTTTTCTGCGGCCTCATTTTGAGCCACTCTCACTTTCGGTTCTCTATCGATTGCACCTGCTTGTGGTTTGCTCTCTGCTTTACCTTTGCTTTCATTTTCATTCGGTGTACTTCTCGTATTGGTACTGTCTCCGTGCCTCGATACATAAAATACACTTTCCCATCTGTTTATCACCTAGCGTTTCCTCTGTCCGTCCGATAGAAGGGGTTACTTTAGTATTTCGCTGTGAGACCAGACAGAAGACAAGTTTATTGGCCACACTTGAACATTTTCCCCAACTACAAAACTGTCCCCTGTGCCGCCACCAGTAGCAGAAACGAGCAAATCACCCATGTCTGTAACAGGCAGACTGTTTTCAATCCTTAAAGCTTCTATTTAGTCACCCGGCGTCTACGGAGCGCCAAAGTGATGGGATTAAAATCTAAACTCAAGGTTTCAGATTTCCATTCATGACAGGTGACCATTCTATTTGCCGGTCACCGCACTCTCTCTAAGCGTTCATTTTCCTCACTACAATGGGGAGTCCATGCCTACACACAAAGCTCCGGAAGAAAATGCACCAAAATCTCGTACAAAATATGTGTTGATTCCGGGCTGTAAAACCCTGACTACGGCCTTCGGAGTAGATCCACTAGTTGATGTGTCGTCCGCTGTCGCGGTCGTTAGAACAGGCCGTCTGAGTTCCGCTTACAACCGAATAGATTTCCAGTGTGGTCCGTTTGTACTCTCCTGTGGTGTGCCCAGATCTTGCCGCCTGGTCTAGCAGTAGGTCCATGCCGTCTGTGCTGGTATTTTCGTTCAGCCTCCAGGACTTGATGGCAGCCGGTGGGACCGTCCAGCTTCTTGCACTAGTGGGCTCTTTGACATCTAGGTGTTCCGATGTTTTGAAGGGTCACCTCTTCTTTGCTACCACATCTGAGAACGGTGGAGCAGCTAACTTTTTACTGGACCTGCCACAGTGCCCTTTTTCGATTTGACTCTGTGGTTGAGCTCTCAGTCATCAACCATACCGGCGCAACCGCTTTATGGAAGCAGACTGAAGGAACGCAAAGTTAGAGGGAAAGAGGGGTGGCAGAGGGGGCTTTGATCGCCACTCTCGCCAAACAACCTCTCCCAGGCGTTATCTAGCCGAATCTTAATGGCCTCCACCGAAGTTGCTTCAACTATCTCTCCGATAGTTTGCTCCACTCGTTCACAGGCCACACAGAAAACCACAGGCTCCTAACCCCAGTTCTTACGTAGTCTTTCTAGGACCGGAGTTCGTGTTCTTGCGGTCTGTTACCACCCGAAGTCTCAAGGGAGACCCCCCAGGCTCAGCTAGCGTGTCCGTCCTTTTGCCGGTTTTAAGAACTTCTATTAAGACCCCTCTTATTCCCCTCCTTTCCAAAGGGAGTACTTTCAACTTATCTGATATTTGCTTCTAGCCAAGTTCCCTTCCGTTTCTGAACCGCCTAGTGAATCTCTGCTGCACTTGCCCGGGGATTTTTCATCTCATAAAAAAGACAGACCCCAAGAAGATCAGATCAGGTCAAATCACAGGCCTCTTGGCTTTGGCCAGTGCACCTTCAGGCTCTTGGGCTGGGGGGCTGCAGTGTTCCCCCCTGTGCTTCGACTGCCGAATTGTCTAAATGTTGTGATTGTTCAATGGTGGACTGCAACGAAGAGGGTGACAAGAAAATTCGCTCTCGCGGAACTGGAAGCCTCGTTGGATAGATCAGTTTACCGTCTCTACTTGATGCCCCGCCTGCTCTCGAGATTCATCCGTGAGGACAACTGAATAAATACAAAGGCCACCGTCTTTTGTTTTTCATTGCCTGACGGGGAAGCGTATTACTTCTCAGGAAAGAAGGGAGTGAAAGAGGGATGTAACCTGAGGGTATGCCCATTTGACCAGCCGTAGTCCGGAACACCTCATCCTCGCGGTAATCCACCGGTCGCTTAAAAATGACGAGGCTATTCGGAGATACTACGTAGGGTGGCAGTTTGTTCAATAGGTTCGTAACGTGGTGGGGGAAGAGATGTGCTTGATCGCTCCTGAAGGCCCTGGATTTCATCTGTTTGTGCTCGTGTCCCCTGAGCATCGGGATGTTGTTTAGAGCTAATAACAGCCTGTCGGTTTGAGGTAACCCCTGATGCTATTTGAGAGTCTCGATCAGACCTCCCCCCTTATTCACCACCTGTTCACCGAGAGCATGCGTGTGCTCTGGGGCTTTCTTTGTGAGCTTTGTCCCGCAGCCCAGCCACCACCTTGGTAAACCATCTGTGCACGGTTTCCGGCAGCTGTTTGCCCCTGACTAGCTTCGGCACCCAGACTTAAAGGCAGTATTCTAGACAGGAGCGTACGCGAGTTTCGTAGAGTAGCAAAGTTGTTTTGAAGTCCCAAGACCTGAAAGTCCAAAGCAGTTCAAACATGGGCCTGTTATCCCTTGCTTCTGCCTCAAGGTACGGCTTGGTGGGCTTAAATGTTCCGTTCACCTGGGCGCCAAGATGTTTTATGACCTTATTGGTCTCTTTTATCCCGAGTTATCCTTCATCGAAGTGCTGAGCCTCCCCGGTTTCCCCGCCCTGGAGCAGTTGCCAGCACTTACCTCTGTCTAAAGAAAGCTTCCATCTTTCAGTTCAGTCTCGTAATCTTATCCGGCCCTCCTGCACCCAGTTCGAAGATGGTTCTCCACAACCTTCAGATCATCCGCGAACAGGAAAACAGGACACCCCAAAGTATCCACCAGGTCACTTGTATAGATCAAGGCCAACATGAGCCCCAAAACCAACCCTAGCTGCACCCCAGCGCATGCCCCGGCTTAGCTGGACATTGCATTCTCAAACCGAACATGGAAATTACTACCAGTGGGGTAAGCTCTAATACAGTTCAGCATCCCTAGTGCAATCCTCATGCCCGGCGTTTTGTGCACCAGCGTGCCGTGGTTTACCGAGTCCAAGGGATTCTGGAAGTTCAAATAACGCACTCCAATTCGCTTGCCTTTGTCCGGTCTGCCGGCCGCTTCATCCAGAAATGATAAGAGGTTCTTGTGACACGACCTACACTTTATAAACCCCCACTGCTGTACAGTGATTACTCTGTGGTCTTCAACATGCCCCGTGATCCCATTTCAAAGTTGCCCTCAATTACTTTTAGTACCACTGACAACTAGCTAACGCGCCTTTGGTTACATGTAGCATACCTCTTGCCCCTCTGGTGGACGGGCATCTCTTCGGATTTTAGCCTGTCAGACGGAAGCTTAGCTGAGGCCGATGACCTCGTGAACAATTCTGCTAGCCCCCGGACACTGAGCTTGCCATAGGAAGCACGACGGTCGATGATGAAGTGTTATATTCGGAGTCTCACAGCGGCCCTGTATATTTGTAGCTAGATCTCAGCTCTTAGAACTCATCTGGAGTTTTGTCGCTAAAATGCACGGGAGGCTTTTTCGCAGGACTCCAAACTGACCGCATGTTTTGAAGTCCCCTTTACTTACCCTTACAGATACTCAGCCTCCGATGTCCGCTCAAGCAAGACAGGAAGTGAGGTATATAGGTTGGGTTTGTGGCCCACTACTTTGTCTATGTGGTACACTAAATTATTGTCAACAATATCTAAGAGGACACTAGCAAACTAAGATGGGCGGAGGAGCGTGCTGTGACAAAATGGCCAAAAGGTTATGTACATTAGGAACTAAAATGAAACAAAAGGTGTGACACAAACTCACAGTTGTTCTGTGTTCTTGTGATCAGGAAATGAGTGCCAAAGAGCCAATACCCGCCAATGTCTTCAGTTCAGTTCGGTTTGACAACCATCCGTTGAACAGAACAGGATGATATTGAGCAAAGTGCCAAGAGACGCCGTGGAAGCTTCTAAAATGTTTGGTTTCTCACAGTTAGTTTCGACCGATATAATTCCAAGACACTCAAAATCAGAAGATGGGACCGTGCCAGAATGAAAGATTTATTGACAGCCCTTTCGTATTGCGCGGTGATGGCGACCAAAAAGGTGTGTATGGTTTACATTAAAACGTCGGTACAACAAAGGAGTGTTGCACCAAGGGACGTTGAGGATCATGGAAATAGTCGGAAATGAACAGCTACCTACACAACTCCCCCGTCCAAGCGTTTGTTGTACAAAATAAACGCTCTATGGAAAAGTAGAAGGGAAAAACTGTTAGCGACAGAAAACGTCAAGTACTAAAGTCTTGAAATCTGACAGGATGTCTAACCTTTCTGCCAGAACGGCGAGATACCAGGGATGGTTGTTGCTGTTGTGGTGCTGGCGGGTTGGTTTAGTGTCTGGTGTGATGATAGAGGGTGGATGATAAACAGGAATTGCTGGTGGTGTGTCTGTGGATGCTGGTGGTGTCGGTGTTGCTGGTAATGTAGGTGTATCAAAATAAGCGCCTTTCAATCTGTCAGTGAAAACAGTGTCTGGCTTATCGGCTTTCCGAATCACGAAATATTTGTCTGTACGACTAAGTACCTTAAATGGACCGTCATACGGTGATGTGATTGGTCTACGAACAGCATCGTTGCGGATAAAAACAAAAGATGACGTATATAGATCATCATGTGCAAAAACGTGTGCGGATGACGAGCGAGTGGGTATTGGACGTAGATGTGACATACGGTCTTTGAGTTGTTGGACAAACTGGGATGGGTTAGGACTGCCAGCGGTGCTGGGTTGAACATACTCGCCTGGAAGGCATATGGTGGTACCGAAAACGAGTTCATCCGACGTGCTGTGGAGGTTGTCTTTGACTGGTGATCAGAGACCCAAGATAACTAGTGGCAGATTGTTGTTGCAGCTATTGGGGTTTGGCTGTGATATCAGTGCTGCTTTGAGTTGACGGTGTGGGCGCCCTACCTTGCCACTGGACGAAGGATGGTATGCAGTGGTTGTGATGTGCTTACAGCCAGGCAGTTTAGTGAGCTCACGAAACCAAGTCAATTGGAATTGGCTGCCACGGTCTGTGGCGACGGTAGACGGCACACCAAATGTAGAAATCCAGTTTTGGAGTAGTACTTTCTCAATATTTTCTGCTGAGGTGTCGAAAATGGGTACTGCCACCGGCCAGCGTGTGAAACGATCAACAACGGTTAATAAGTGGGTATACCCATTTGATGGTGGTAGTGGACCAACAAGATCGACGTGAATATGTGTGAAACGGACGTCGGGAACGGTAAATGTACGGGGAGGAGAAAAGGTGTGGCGGTGGACTTTGTTTTTATGACATTGTAAACACTGTTTAGTCCGTAATTCAGTGTCAGAATTCATACTGGGCCAAACAATTCTGGCAACAATGAGTTTGCGAGATGCACGAATACCAGGATGAAAACGAGAATGAGAATGATCGAAAAGGATTTTCCTGTAGGAATTTGGAACCACGGGACGAGGGTTACCTGTAGACCAGTCACATAGGACTGTGCCACCGGCTGAAGGCTGAGGGGAGAATCCCTCAGCTGGAGTGTGGAGGATGTGCGCAGTTCGAGCAAGGATGGATCATCAAGCTGGAGGTTTGCCAGTTCCATAAGATAGAATTTACTCTGCACCGTGTTGATGTTAGGTCTGGATCAACTCTACTCACGTAGCGGATGTCTGTTGTGAACTGAGAAATATAATCCAAATAGCGGATGTCACTGGATGAATGTCTGTCAGGCTCGGCATGAAGTGCGTGTGTCAGGGGTTTGTGGTCAGCGTGCACATGAAATTGTCGTCCTTCCAAAAGATGACGGAAATGACGGATGGACAAGTAAATAGCCAGGAGTTCACGAAAAAACGTGCTGTATCTTGTCTGTGCAGCCTGCAGTTTTCGCGAGAAGAACGCTAAGGGCTGTAGTTGATTGTCCACAATTTGGTAAAGCACTGCACCAACCGCAGTATTTATTGCGTCAGTCGTTGGGATTAACTCAGTTTTTGGATCTGAATGTGGATGACGCATCACGTTTGCATCTGCGAGGGCTGTTTTGGTTTCTGCGAAAGCTTCCTCGGCCTCGGGAGTGAAATCGATCGTTTTGACGTTGAACTTGAGAAGATCGGTCAAAGGTGAAACAGTGGTCGCACAATGGGAAATAAAGCAACGGTAGTAGTTCAAGATTCCCAGGAAACGTCGTAACTGTGTGATCTTTTTAGGTGCAGGAAATGAGAGGATGCTGCGCAACTTATCTCGAAGGGGTGTCAAACCGTTTTGATCGATATGATGCCCCAGAAGGTTGAGGGACGGGACGCCGAACACGCATTTACTAGGGTTCAGCTGAATTCCGTGTTGCTGGAAATGCTGAAAGAGTTGACGCAGATAAATGACGTGCTCTGATGGAGAGGCGCTGGCAATTAAGATGTCGTCGATGTAGCCAAACGCGAAGAGTGGACCTCGGAGTACTTCATCGATGAATTGTTGGAACTTCTGAGCAGCGTTTCTCAATCCAAATGGAATGCGTATAAACTCGAACAGGCCAAAAGGCATGGCGATGGCTGTCTCGGGAATGTCTTCTCCGGCCACGGGGATTCGGTGATATGCCTTTACGAGGTCAACCTTGGAAAAGATTGCCTTCCCAGAGAGATTTCTTGCAAAATAATGAATGTGCGGGATCGGGTGCCTGTCGGGGATGGTGACGTTGTTGAGAGCACGGTAGTCTCCACAGGGTCTCCAATCACCAGATGACTTTGGAACCATGTGCAAAGGCGAGGCCCATGGCCTTGAAGATGGTCGAATGATGCCAAGATTCATCATATGTTTGAATTCAAGGCGGGAAATACAGAGTTTGTTGGCTTTGAGTCGGCTTGGTTGAAAGTGGACAGGTCGGCCTTTTGTGGCGATGCGGTGAAGAACAGCATGAGAGACTGGGTTAGTGAACTGACACGGTTTAGTGAGGGATGGAAACTCCTTCAAAATGTCGGCAAAAGGCGATTGCGGGATCGCCAGCCGAATACCCAGGGAGTTGGTGCATTTACCAATGCCGACTACAAAAAGCTAGGTTGTGGTGTCTACCAGCTTGCGATTTTTGAGGTCCACTGTTAGGCCAAAGTGTGAGAGGAAATCCGCGCCAATAATGGGAGTCTGAACATCTGCCTGGATGAAAACCCATTGAAAAGATCTTCGGGGGCCTAAATCAAGAGTGATGGACCGTTGGCCGAATGTCGCAATAGTTGTTGTGTTTGCTGCTTGCAGTGTGAAGTGAGATGGTTTGAGGCGATGATGTTTCGGGGGGGGGGGGGTTACACTGATCTCAGAGCCGGTATTAATGAGGAATCGAAGGCCACTGGATCGGTCAATGACATAAAATAGGCGACTTTCATGTGGAGAGCCAGCCGTAGTCGTCGCCTTTACTGGCTAGCCTGGTCGTTTGACTGTGAGGTGGAAGTGTGAAATGAACATGGGGGATCACAACGGAGTGCCTGGGAGCCGAATGTGCGGCGGTAACAACACCAGATTTGTAACCGGCGATTTCTGAACCGTGATCTGGGTCGACGGGGTACTTCGGCGGACACAGGTAGACGAACAGTTAACGCGTTGCACATTGCACCGACCTGATTGCGCAACATGCGAACGGTTTTTTTAGGTCCGTAATGTCCTTATCGGTATGAGAGTGATGGGATGGGGAAGCAGGACTGCGAAAAACGTCGCCACGGCGATCTGAAGCAGGTACTGGTAATGGCATAGGGGATTCGTGTGTCGGAGTGGTTCCGGCCGGTGATGTAATATGAACACAGTGTCCACTAGCTGGGTAGCATTCCATTATTCTATCGGCGTATTGCGCAACTTTGTCAAGAGGAGTAGTGGGCTCCAGCATTGACAGGACCTGCTGCATGGGGAGAGGTAGCTTATCGACCCATATCTCCCCGAAAATTGGCGTCGTCCATTTGACGTCCAGCTAGTAGCGACCGCATGTGGCGCATAAGCTGGGACGGGGTTTGGTCTCCGAGCTCCATCGAAGTTAACAGCTCCCGGAGCATTTTTCCGGCTGATTTTCCGGTACGCTGAATGACTGCCTTTTTAAGCTTCATGTAAGGAGCTTCTGGTGGAATGGGATCGAGGAGATCTTTTACGTCAACAGCGATGTCAAAGGGAAGCGCTTGGACAAAGTGAGGGTATTAAACGAGCTCGCTGGTTATACTTCGAGTGGTAAATACGGCTTATATTTGTCGTAACCACACTCGAGGGTTGGTTGGGGCAAAAACAGGTAGTTTGAGAGCAACCGCGTGGATGTCAATACACTCGGTGTCAGACATGGTGAATTGTGTGGAACTTGGACCAGAAGAATGAAGCTAGTGTTAAAGGATGGAAGAACAACCTGAGCTCACCAATTTTGTAGCATACTACTTTGTCCATATGGTACACTAAATTATTGTCAACAATATCTAAGAGGACACTAGCAAACTAAGATGGGCGGAGGAGCGTGCTGTGACAAAATGGCCAAAAGGTTATGTACATTAGGAACTAAAATGAAACAAAAGGTGTGACACAAACTCACAGTTGTTCTGTGTTCTTGTGATCAGGAAATGAGTGCCAAAGAGCCAATACCCGCCAATGTCTTCAGTTCAGTTCGGTTTGACAACCATCCGTTGAACAGAACAGGATGATATTGAGCAAAGTGCCAAGAGACGCCGTGGAAGCTTCTAAAATGTTTGGTTTCTCACAGTTAGTTTCGACCGATATAATTCCAAGACACTCAAAATCAGAAGATGGGACCGTGCCAGAATGAAAGATTTATTGACAGCCCTTTCGTATTGCGCGGTGATGGCGACCAAAAAGGTGTGTATGGTTTACATTAAAACGTCGGTACAACAAAGGAGTGTTGCACCAAGGGACGTTGAGGATCATGGAAATAGTCGGAAATGTACCGGTACCTACAGGTTAGACGGCATAATTTTGCTGGAGGATGGTGGGCTAGTAGAACGTAGATGTGCCGTGTGGAGAAGCGTCATCCACATAGGATTTGGGAGATACTGTACCATTGTTTGAATTACAATAATAGGCTGTACCAAGGGGTAATATTAATAATGGTTTATTTGGAAGAAGCTAGAGGCGTGCCAGAAGAGTGATCAAATTTTTAAAAGCAATAATATAGACAGAAAACGTGGAAATTTGCATGGAGAAATTGGGGCAGGTGGACTCAGATGTGGGATGAAAGGGGGATAAATGTATGATAAGTGTATACACACCGAAGACTGCTGGAAGAAGTTCAAATAACTTCAAGAGCCGAATAAATTTGACGCCCGTGTAGTGCGCAGGCTGTTGGCAAGCATAATGGCTTTGGATAGACGTAAGTGCAGGATCATGTTGTTGCAGTTACTGGGCCTTTACTCTCACGAAGTCCTCCGAGTTGTCTTATTTTGGGGGTCGAACAGGAGCAACCCTCAAGGAGGACACTGATTCTTGCATACTACTACCGATGAATTTGAAAGCCAGAATCAAATGGAAAATCTGACTGGTTCAAGTGGAGGCAACCGAAAGCTGACAGATTTACATGGGAAGAGCCAGAAATCGGCATGAGAAACTGTAGCAAACAGAGACTATGAAGAAAATAGAGGGATGCATTGCGAAGGAAGATATGGCAATGAAGCATTGCTACATTGCAAAAAATCGCCGGTGAAAAGGGCACGCAACTCATAGTAACACAGGCAGTGAGCAGTGCAAGGCGTAAACGGCAGGTCAGATGGTAGACACGATTTGGAAGGACTGGATCCGACCGACGTGAGGCACATATGTAGAAGGAATGAACGCACATCATGAGAGTCCACGGGATGCTAACAGAGGAAGTGGCCGGTGAAGAACTGGAGGACGCAGAGAAAATGCTTCATGCATATATATTGGTAGCAAGTGGACGAAACTCCCTCGGAAGCACACGACTGGTTTCGCGGTTTTTGCCGCTCATCGGTTATGCGTACCCGGTACTCCTCTGCCCACTCGTCTTCATACTTGTACCTTCCTATGTTATATATTCACTAATATTTAATTTGAATCGTTTGGAGTGTGAATGGATACTCTTAACTGAAGAGCCCACAAATGAATCACAACTGTGATTTCTCATATTTATTCGTGTCTGGGTCACTGCTAACCCAACGAACAACAAGGCTGCATGTGCGAGCCGTCATGCTGATAGGAAGTAGTATGTGAACTTGTGGACGAATTAGATCCTAGTGAAAATATAACATCGGAGTGTACAAGTATGACAACGAGTGGGCAGAAGAGTACCAGGCACGCATACCTGATTAGCGGCAACAACCACGAAACCGGTCGTGTGCTACTGGGGCAATTTTTTCCACAAGATTACATACTACTTACTATCAATATAAGAGCCTGCACGCGCAACACCGTCCTTCGTTGGATTATCAGTGACCCAGACACGAAGAACTAACGGAAAAAACAGATGTGATCCATTTGTGGACTCTTCGAAGAAGATTATCCATTCACTCTCCAGCCGATTCAAATTAGACCCCAGTGAACATATATATGTATATATATGTAAGAAGGGCAGGAGCAAACGGCGGTAGAGTACTAGAACGATGATACACCAATGACTCGAAGAGGCAGTTAGGATTCAATGGGGTGGTATATAATTAAATTAGGAAAATGTTGATGGATTTTTTATGACAAGTGAACACTTTGGATCAACAGATGAGGAGAGAAAAGACTTTTGAAGCAAAGGAGTGATGACCGCTGTGAACAGCAGTTCATAAAATAGGTAAAATGAGGGGAAGGATCAAAAAATAGGTGAGAATTAATCTCCTGATTTGAATATTGCAGCAGCGACATGTGACAACCATCGAAAATGAGAGAAACTTTCACAAATGGGCGTACGTTGTCCAGCTGGAAGATGACGGCGGTGGAAAAGGCTAGGGAGCGCAGAGCAAATATAGGTACAGGGCGGTCGGGTTATTGTTGACTGCCAGTGGAGAAAAGCAACTGGGAGGTGAGGTTGACTTTAGTGCAAAGATGCAGAAGCTGTGGCCGCGAACAGCGCAGAGAGAAATGAGTAGGTAGGGGACCAGTGGAATCGGATAATGGCCGATCAAACGGTTTTAAACTGTAAGTGAACCTCATGATGCGACATTGTCCTTACATTAGGTGGAACCTGGAAAGGCAGACCAAACTTGAAGGCACACAGGCGATACCTGTGGCGAGCAACGTACGAAAAGGAGACGAGAGCACTAACCGAAGAGGCACCGGTGAGAGATGACTAATCAGGCCTTTCTTCTACGGGCGGAACATGAAGAAGGCTAAAGAGAAAGAAGCACAAGAACAGGTAAACCTGTGACAAAATAGAAAGGCACGAAAAATGTACGCGCATAGAAGTTCGGGCAATCGAAATTGAGAACTGTGTGCAGCGGGCAACAGTACATGTGGATTGAGCCGAAGGATGCTAATCGAGACCAGGCTCAGTGGAAAGATCCACGATGGATTCGCGGAGTAAAGCAAGAGAATACGGTGGTGGTAATTGCATAATAAGTGGGGCTGCAAAAGATGCATTTTACGGAACCGTTGGTTTTTACATGGTGATCTGTCATGGGTGTGGGTGGGACTGTTGAGTTTTACCATGGAGAATGAGTAGGAAAGACAAGGAGGGATCTGACAAAATGATAGGTGGTGAGGTGTAAGAATGCGATCAATGAGCCTTATCAGCATAAAGTGGTACTAAGTGAATAGAGACCAGGAGCCGGCAATGGCGACATGAGTGGAACAAGAAATACTGGCGGGCATCGGCAGGGTAAAATGGACAAGGCAGTGGTGACATCACTCAATGAGAAACGTTGAAATGAGGAACGACAAGAGCAAGGACAGAATGGGTAGATGCACACACAGTGGTGCAGAGAAGAAAATGGAAAGTGATAAGAGTGGTGACAAGAACGACAGTTGGGTGTACCGCGGAGGAGCAAGGATGGTGCCAGCATGCGATCTGTAGCCGACGAAGACGGATGCGATAGGGTAAGGGGAGCTAGAGTCTGCGGTCCACCGCAGGTGCCTTTGGGTGGGGCTGACTTGCGCTGGGTGCCCAACCTGAAATCATTTCAGAGCTCGTTGTTGCACAAGGCAAGCAGGCCCGATGTGGGCCGGCTAATGAGGGGGATCTGACTGCACCCCTCGCCATCGGGAATATCACGAAAGATCATTGGTGATTGTGCAGCGGCATAGCAACCGAGATAAGAATGTGTAATCCAGGATCAATTGGCCAGATTGGGAAACCATTCCCGGCAGTGCAAACAGGAACTGTGGGCGGTAGACTGCCATATAGCATTACTATCCGGGTGCACCTGCCATGAAACTGGTCAGTAAGGTGCCGGAAATGGTTGACCGTCATTGAGGATCAATAGAAAAGGGAATGTGATAGCGAAACGCCGTCTGACTATGACCCTGCCGAGGAAGAACAGTCAGCGTGGCGAGAAAAAAGGTGAGACATGAGCTCATCGATGCTGTGGGTTTATAAGGCTAGTTATGAGATAGAAGGAGTTGTGAATGGCTACGACACTTTGTATTTGGTAGTGGGCAGCGGTGATAGGATCAGCTTAAGAGTGCGGGATAGAAAGAGACAGATAGAAACAGGATGGAGTCTTAGACGGAATTGTTAGGGGCAGGGTTATCCTACCGACGGCAGGAAATTAATTCACAGCGGTTTAGGCATGGCAATGGTTATAGTTCGTGGTACCGAGGAGAATAGAGGTGTCGGGTATGGAATACGTGTACTGGCCTTTGGCACACAAGTAATAACGTTACAGTGTGAGGCCCCTTCCAAAGGCCAGATCGTTGGAGACGCAGTCCTTGGATGGCAATATAACATCGGGGGCGTTAAGTAGAAGAGAAGTGCAGGCCTGAAGGCATACAGTGAGGAGGCACTGCCTACAGTGAGGAGGAAGCATATTCCAGATTCTGGAGTAGCCTGACGGGAAGAATCTGGACCTCAGATTGAGATTAGATTGAGAAGCAGAGAGAAGAAAGGCACGGTGGCGAAGGAGATGGGAGCAGGGGGCAGCAAATGAGATGTGGTAGGAAATGTAGACTTGTTTGTGGACTAGCTTAAAGAGAAAGATTGGGTTAGGCCTCATGCGGCGAATCCACAGTGGGCAAGTTTTGGCAGCTCACGGTGTTCTCAGTGTCAGAGTTATGGATAAGCTCAAGGGCTTTTCGTTGAAAGTAGGCTGAACGTTCTCAGGGGATACAAAAGAGTGAAGTGGCCAGAGGCTGGGGTGATCCGACGGTGTCCTAGGAGTGGTCTTACTAGTGAGAGATGCATGGAGAACTAACTGGCGGGTAGCAACAGATACAAATGTCAGGCCTAGGGTTTGCCTAGCTCTAGCGATTTGGGGCGATGCCTGTTCCGAGAAGGTAAAGGGAAAGGAGCAGCTTATGCCAAGATCAACAACTGTGGGGTGCGTAACGGTTATTCCGATCGTGAGTAATGCGTAGCCCAATTGACGAATCTCAAAGCCGGAAAAATATTGATTCGCTTATTCTTCAGTACTGAATTAACAAATTATACGCATATAAATATGGAGAAACCCAAGTTGTAAGACCACAAAGCTTAGCAACGAGGACCAGAGTTCAACAAGTGTCAATGTCCGGTACCACGATGGCGGCAGCCCGGGTTCGAATCAAAATATGCCACGGGACATGAGCAAAATATAAACAAATGCTCAAGCTTGGTGGTTGGAGCATGCCATACTTGTTCGAGGGTCAATAAAGTAAAAGGCATAGTCTCAACAATACAAGCTCGTGACAACGCGTACGTCACAGGGTGTATGGGGATGTAAAGACCGTCCAGACTAATTTGTTCGGGCGGTACACCGCACGTGTAAGGTGGGAGGGGGCTCTTTTCTGCCGAGAATTTCATGAACCACAAGGTGCTCCAGGTTCGGAGAGGGGACTATCCTTCAAAATTTTGCGTAAATTCACGAGCAGGTCTTCAGAGAGGAAGGAGTACACCACTCTTATATCGGCAGCTGGAGAGGGTGGGTGAGTAGAGAGGAAGCGTGATACAGGTACCATCCCGGAGTGTTAGTTCGTATACGCAAGTGGTGCTACAAGATTGAGTGAAGACTGGTGAAGGGGGCGGGAAAATGGCGGGGGCATGCTTATACTGTAATATGAGGGGTCTGTTTCTGGGAGGGGGAGAAGGAAATGATGTAGGGTAGCAATGGAGATGGGAGATTTGTACTCCCAGTTTGACCAGAAGAAGAGACAGACAGTGAAAGTGGGGATGGGGCAAAGGAAGGTTTCGTGGCCCCGGTATAGCTCTCTTGGCTACTCGTACTTTTAGAAACGACGCAGTTGGACGGTACCGAATAGTGGTTAGGCTGGTTGCTTCATGCAGGGCCCGAAAGTAAGCTTTCAGCAAAAGCCGACTAACAGTGAGGGCTAGTGCGTTGAGTGGGCAGTTGAAAGGGGGCAGACCTGGTTGGAGTAACGGGTAGGCCCATGCGAAACTTGGAGAGGTACTTGTTGGGAGCATGACTACATGGTGCTTTTAGGCTCGCACCAGGTGCGTAGTTTGTAGTGTTGTCAGAGCAAGCATGTTGGTTGATAACACCTTCCAAAGGTTCGGCGAACGGACAAGAAGCGGTACGGCCGAGGCTGGAGCTTGTAACAAGGTCCTGTTTTGACTCACAGCCTAAGGCGAGGGGGTACGGGTTCGATATTGATGTAGCTTGCCCTTCGTGGCTTGTGGTCAAAGGGCTACTGAAACTGAAGATAGGGGCCACTTTGAAAGATGGTAGAAAGGATGTTTTGTGTGGAAGTCGAACCGGGGCTGGGGAGATCGATTGCTTGCAGGTCGACAAAGTGGGGCGCTGGACCCGCCAAAGGCAATCTGCCGGCTGGCCTTTAGTAAACTTCTTGTCGGCAGCAGTGGGGTTAGCCCGCATGGGTACAGCATATTTTTTCCAGTGATCGAATCATTTCCCGCTGAAGAGGAGCTTTATCAGAGAATATCTAGGCGTCTTTATGGGGCGAACAAGCAGCTATTGTTGATTTGTTGCTAATGGACTCTCTAGCTGCTAAGTCGTTCATGAATGAGAATAGCTGAGACTTTAAGTGGCCTTTTGCAATAACATCTACACTGAACCATATTGCATGAACTGAGTGTGTTGCTTGACTTAAGAAAGAGGTATGCCATCCGAAACACTAAAAACTGCAACATCCTTGAAATTGGTAGTGTGGTGTCATACTTCAGTAGGTGCGGAGCCGACTTGTCCCGCTGAAACTAAGTTTTTGGGGGCTGTAGCAGCTACAGTGTCAAAGACGGTGGCCAGTGGAGGAACCTTCGAAAGGATTCCGTCAGCTAGCCAGATCTTGCTTTTAAGTGCAACGAAACTCTGCTTGAGGTCATTTGAACTACTGGGGGCTTCATGGCCGACATTAACGAGGGTGACGGAACACGACCTATTGCCGGGAGGGGATGAGTGTGCTAGGATTTGTTAGTTTTAGCCGTTCGGGGGGGGGATGCTAAAACAAAACGCAAGACGAAGGACGGAGGTTATAGGAAGTCGGTCAGTCAGTCAGAGACAAATAAAATGCTTATGCAGACCAGGAGTGTACGGGAGAGCTATATGAGCACAGGCCGTGGTGTGATCCACGTGAAAAGCAGGATAGGAGGTGAGCTAAACTTTGAGCTAAAAGACCTGATTTCGCCGGAAGATAATGGGCTAATAGGACTGCGACGTGCGGCGTAGAGAAACAACATCCACACAGGATTTGGTAGATACTGAACCATTGTTCAGATCAAAACAACAGACGGTAAGATGAGGTATAATGCAGATATGGGATCGATGGGCTGGATAGAGTGAGAACACACTCCTTGGGATAAAATAAGTGATACAGAAATTAGGAGTTATAAATAATCAGAAACAAGTGTGGGAAAATTTCAGGGTAGGACGCAAACTTCAGAAGGTTCACCACAGATATGTGGGGATAATAAGGTGCGAACTGGTTTGTAGGGATTAGAATGTGGTACTCTGGATAGATGATATCGTATAGAGACCCAAGGGGGATTTCCCAGGTAGGCCGTTCAGAATGGTAATGATTGTAAATGAGACCGGATATACCTGAAACAACATATAACTCCGACTCACGATAATAACTGGCGGTTGTGCCTTAGTGTGTCGCAGTAGTTTACGTAAGTAATTCACCATTTAGGATTATGGGATGATATATAATAGAGTGGACACAAATATGGGCCTAAACGGTGGGGATTGCAAAATAGAAATAAGATACAACCTAAGTTTCATGTCGGGGTGACTTCGACATTCAGCTGCAGTCTGTCATCGCCTGAAGTCTAAATGGAGACTCCCCAAGCCCAGCTGGTGCTTCCGCCCCTTTACCGGTTTTGAACACTTCTACTTAGTCCCCTCTTAACCTCCTCACATTCAAAGGGAGTAGGTAGAACCTGCCTAAATTATGCTAATAGCCAAGTCCCCCTCCGTGAATAAAGCGCCTAGTGGATCTGTAAAGGAGTTCGGGAAACCCCGTTCCATGCATTCGCATCCATATTACAAACGGCATTTTTCATTCGTATGAACTATCTTTGCTTGAATTCCGATTGTTTGTTTTATTTCTCTAAATCTTTGTCACAAACCGGACTCCTACCGTTGCCTCGAGCGAGAGTCGCTCAGCTTGAACTTCGTTGTGACTGTATTTGGTAATCTCGTCTTCTGTATCTAACCTTTGCTGTAACCCAGCTGCAGTCGTTGACTTGTTGTCCAATTTGGAGCGAAAGAGCCCAGAAGAAACACTATTGAGGTCTGATTATTGTAAAGTTAATTAATTTGTCGTATATAGTACCATAGCTACTTGGAATCGACTTTGTTTTGAATTGTGTCGAAACTGGTCGCTACGCGTCGCTCGAAAGTTCTGGTGGTTGGACTTTACAGTACTCAATATCCTTGGCAATTACTGAGACATGAAACTACGCAGCAAATCGGCAAACCTTTCCCAATCAAAGAACAATACCCTGCAGGTGAACCAAACCCCTTTGCCCGTAGGTGTTGGTCATGTTTCGTTCTCAGGCTCTAGTATATCAGGTTGTTCTAGGGTTGGCTCGGTTTCCCATAGAGCTAGAGCTGATCTGTTGTTAGCTGAGTTGAAGGAGAAGCAGGTTGCAGAACAGTTAGAGTTAGATAAGCAATGTAAGCTGCTCCAGGTGAGGAATGAGACAGAAATGGCGAAACTGCGTTTGGCACTCGCTGAGGAAGAAGATCTAGTCAACAGAGATGAAGTCAAGGGTAGAGTAATGGTCAGTGAACATTTTTCTCGTTACCTAGGTGATTGCCACGTGCAGAACGATGCATCACGAACAACAAGCTTGGTTCTAGTGGCGGAACCTGTAGTGAACTGTCGGTTGAACTTACCCAGGGTGGAACTGGAGTCATTTGCGGGCTGCTCGTCAAAGTACTGGAGGTTTGTGAAACAGTTCCAATATTACGTCGAAGGTAGAGTTCGAGACGATGGCCAGCGCCTACTTTATTTGATGCATTACTGCAAGGGACAAGCAAGGAATGCGATCGCGGAATGCGTTATGTTGCCTCCAACACTGGCATACAATAGGGCTAGGGAAATCTTAAAGGATCTGTATGAACAAGATCATGTAGTGGCTTGTTCACTGATTGACGGCTTACTGCAAGGTTTGAAGCCTCCGGTAGAAGATTCAGGTGCCCTGACCAAATTGTCGGTAAAAATGCTGAACTGTGAAGTTGCCCTCACGCAGATGAATTGCTTGTCAGACCTCAGCTCACTGCAGACTATGGAACGTATCACTCGATTGCTACCAACGCCTTTCCAGGATTTGTGGGCTAGGACCGTTGATGATATTTTGGGAAGAGGAAACGAACCGAGGTCTCAAGATCTGCAGCACCTAGTGTTCCGTGAGGAACGGGTTGCTCGAAGTATGTTCAGCAAACCGGCTGCTAATAGCAAGGCTCAAAGGTATTCGCGGTCATCCAGTTGGAGGAAGTATGCACAAAACCCGCATCCAGAAGCGACACCGTTCATGCCAAACCAGGGTAGTACTTTGTTGGTCGCAGGTAATAGGTGTAACAGCCGGTCGTGGAAAATCCCCCTTTTTCCCTCGCGATTCAGTGTTTTTCCCAACATCACTCATTTCCATACACTGTTGACTTGTCTTTACGAACTGGTTGTTTTTCTGGACCAATTGTTGTTTGTTCGCGCCCAGAGCGCTACTTTGACACATCCTTGTTCAGGACCTGCGTGACGCACGTGCTGTCTGCTCACACGCTGCTATTCGGTTTCTCGTTGTTGAGTCCTTGTGATCGTATTATTGAGGTTTGTATATTGTTTATGTCATTGTTTATCTTAATAATCTAGTATCGTAGAATATCACGGATAATCGTCTTCTGATTTCGGGATCCGTTGCGAATTTGGCTACGCATTGCTCAAACGTTCGTAACACCCGTGGTTGTAGGAAAACCTTTCCTCCACCATGATAGTATCCAATCTACTGTCGACGAAGGCCAACGCTTTGGCCACTAAAGTTGAGGTCATCATCCCCACGTCAACTACTCTTAAAAGCACTGGTTTACTGGTGAACCGCTACGTTGAACAAATAACACTGGGCCTGGTGTTCGTCCCTGGTGTTGCTTCTCTCGCCTGGTGTAACAATCGATCGTGTCTGCCAGCGCAACCCTCGTGACCACATCTGGTCCATGTTTGGCAAGCTGCCGCCCGGTGCGCGGTGTTCAGGCATATAAAACACGCCCCTGTTGACCTCGCCACTCCCCAACGTTCGTCTATCGTGGCACTAATGATCTTGGGGCATTCTAATAGCCCAAAGCTAGCGTCACGGGACCTCCAACATGGATGCGCTAGAGCCTCGCGTGAAATAGCGTGCGCATTGGTCCAAGGCTGGTATTTCGGGTGTTTCCGTGAAGTGGTCTGAGCCAGGCTAGTACTAGATTTGTTTACTCGGTTACTGTCTCGGATGGGTTGGCCAAATCTACTGTCGGCTATCTTGGTTTGCCTGTCCAAGTATTCGGTCAGGTCTTCGAAGTTAGCCTCACGGTACATATGATTCTTTAGTTAATGCTAGATCGCCTAGTCCTGTCAGTGCTAGCTCATGTGTTATTTAAAGCAATATAGATCGTAAGGGTGTCGATTTATATAAGCTGAGAATACTAGAACTAGAGCAACAGTTACTTTCGGCTAGACTACAGGCGCATGAAGCAGAGAAGTGTACACAGAAACAGCGAGAGCATGAGACCAGTGACTGCGACGTGCCAGAGGCGCTTTGGGTGCTTGACCAAAGTGTGGGCGACCGCCAGGCACCTTATGCCGTACGCACGGCTCTGGGATGGATGTTATACGGTCCAGTAGGGGTACGCGGTTCCGTGAATTACTTATCCACCGAAACGGACCGCATAGAGTATCATCTGCAACGGCTGTGTGAAAAGGAGTTTCATGACGTTGGAGACGAAAGACCGACGTTGTCTCAAGAGGATCGCTTCGCTCTACAAACGGTGCGGCAAGGCACTAGAGGCCTCAAAAAACAGTTCGAGGTTCCCCTCCCATGGCGCACACCGGTCGACCCGTGGACTGACAACAGAAATTATGTTCTCCAACGATTACTACGGCTAAAAGAACGCTTTATTCGAGACCAGAATCTGTGGCAACGATACGCGGATTTGATGAAGCGAAACGAGACCCTCGGTTACGTTGAAAATATGCCTGTTAACACCGACAGCAAAAGGGGTATCTGGTATCTGCCTCACCACCCAGTTATCAACCCCAAGAAACCCAATAAACTGCGGGTGGTTTTCGACTGTGCGGCCAAGTTCCAGGGCAAGTCGTTAAACGATCGCCTACTACAGGGGCCTGACTGGACCACACCACTGATCGATGTTTTGTGCCGTTTCAGAGTGGGTAAAGTGGCTTTGTCTGCTGACATTAGGGAAATGTTCCATCAGGTGAAGATTCCGGTAGGAGAACGAGATGCTTTGCGTTTCCTGTGGTGGGAAGGGAGCGACCGGGACAACGCAGTGGTGAATTATAGGATGACCGTCCACCCCTTCGGAGCCATATCGTCACCATTTTGTGCCAACTACGCCCTCCGAGAATCAGCGAACAAACATGGCGATCTGGCCCGTGTTCGAATTAAAACCCCCTACGGAAGTGGAACTGGAGATGAAAGGCGTAGTGATAACAACCAACGTCGTCGACGCGTCATCCATTCTATCGCGACTGGTCAGGTTTTCCTCCCGGATGAAGAGGCTTCGTTCGCTAGTTTGGTTAACCAGGTTCAAGAGAAATTTACTAGTCATGAGAGGGCTACGGCCCCCAGGTCGGATACGGGTCGGCCCGATAGGTCCCGATGAGCTACAAGCGGCAGAGTACGATATTTTCAGAATAATACAACGCGAGGCTTTCGCCCGAGAACTCAAGAGGGCGGAAGAAGTGGGGCCAACCAATGAAGACATGCCATCTCCAAGAGGCAAGCTGAAGCGTTTAAACCCCAAACTCATCAACGGACTGCTGCGGGTGGATGGTAGGCTGACCAACGCACACCTGAACTTCGACACAAAGTATCCTATACTGCTGCCTGCGAGACAACCTGTAGTAGAGCTAATGATTCAACACGTCCAAGCCATGGAGGGACATGCCGGGGAAAGTCACGTGACGAGCGTCATCCGAAAGCGTCTTTGGTTGTTGAGAGGACGAGAGACTGTAAAACGCGTAATCCGACGATGTGTGCAATGCAGGAAACGCAATGCCACAGCAGGCAAACAACTCATGGCCCCACTACCAGAATGCAGGGTGACTACGGGCTGGTGGCCGTTCAGTGACACCGGGTTGGACTATTTCGGGCCCTTGTGGATCAAGTGCGGGAAAAGATTAGAAAAGCGATACGGATGTATCATGACGTGCATGAAATCACGTGCGGTACACCTAGAAGTCGCACATTCGATGACGACCGATTCGTTTCTACGGGCCTTGCAAAGATTTATCAACCGAAGAGGCGTACCGGCCGATATATACTCAGATAATGGGTCGAACTTTGTGGGCGCTCACCGGGAATTGCAGCGTTGGCACAAGAACATAAACAGGGACGAACTGCAGAATCGAACCGTGGCCTACGGTATACGATGGCATTTCAACCCCCCACAGGCCAGCCACTGAGGCGGCGTATGGGAACGCATGATCCGGTCCGCCAGACGGATATTGCTGTCAATCATGGAGCAGCAGCCGCCCGATGACGAGACGCTGAACACCGTCATGACTGAGGTGGAGCGAATCCTGAACAACCGCCCCCTGGTTCCAGTATTGAACGGCGACCCCACCCACCTGGCGCTCACCCCAAACGACTTATTGACGCTAAGGTCGAACGAGGGTTTCCAAGGGCCGGCAAACCTTCGTGGGAGCTACCTCCACGGGTAAAAGCAAGCGAACTATCTGGCCAAGGTCTTCTGGAGGCGATGGCTGCGGGAGTACCTACCGGCTTTGCAGACTCGACAGAAGTGGCTGGCCAAAACAAGACCATTCAAAGTTGGGGACGTGGTTATGATCGCCGACGAACGCGCACATTTCAGCGCTTGGTCTTTGGGAGTAGTTACGGAAACCATCAAAGGCACTGACGGAATGATAAGAACGGTGAAGGTGAAGACAGCTAACGGAGTGCTCATTTGCGACATACGCAGTATTAACCTACTCGAGAGCGAAGACGGAGGAGCTGATAACCCTGAGGCCTAGTAAACCTTTTTCACATCAGTAATCGAGGTGGATAAAGAAACACCATATATACCACACAATCTCCGTCAAACACGTTGAGGTGCTCGCGGTCCTTTCGTTGACATTACAGAAGGTTCTTTCCGATATGTGGTGATGAGTGCGATTCCATTATACATCCCGATACACGCATCCACGACTCACTCTACATCCCGTAAACCCATCATACATGTGACAGTGTTCGTTGTTTTGCCTTTTGTTGACGTTACCGAATGCCCCTTGCATATGTGGAAGTAGCGGAGCTCAGGTCACACACACATGCTAAATTTACTCGTTTTCTTGCCACGCGGTCTTTTGTTGACATTGCAGAAAGTCCTCCTTTGATGTGTAGTCATACCTGTGATTTCATTGTAACCCCGGCACACACACGCACACACACACACTCAAGCACATACATCCAGGACCGGACGGCCCCTTACGAGGACAACGTCTATGCGACCATTCACGCCCGCCATCGGTCATTTGGACTTGTGGAAGATGTAGACTAGCCTCACGTCTATGTATCCAATGTATTAGGTGAGACCAGTAGTAGAACGTTGACGACGAGCATTAGACGCGCGCACTGACAGCAGGGCCTAGGCAGGTAGGAAGAATCAGTACCTTTATACCGGATCTTTGACTCTGCTAAGGATCCAGGAGGATTTTGGTGGGCGGTGTAACATCCGGTCGTGGAAAATCCCCCTTTTTCCCTCGCGATTCAGTGTTTTTCCCAACATCACTCATTTCCATACACTGTTGACTTGTCTTTACGAACTGGTTGTTTTTCTGGACCAGTTGTTGTTTGTTCGCGCCCAGAGCGCTACTTTGACACATCCTTGTTCAGGACCTGCGTGACGCACGTGCTGTCTGCTCACACGCTGCTATTCGGTTTCTCGTTGTTGAGTCCTTGTGATCGTATTATTGAGGTTTGTATATCGTTTATGCCATTGTTTATTTTAATAATCTAGTATCGTAGAATATCACGGATAATCGTCTTCTGATTTCGGGATCCGTTGCGAATTTGGCTACGCATTGCTCAAACGTTCGTAACAATAGGTGTTCGGTATGTAATGGAATACACGCACTTGAGGAACGTCAGCGATTCCTGTCTCGTGATATACCCGGTCGTTGGGCGTTGATCAAAGAAATCAAGGCTTGTTTTTCGTGTCTCAAGTGTGGACATCTGTCTAGCAACTGTTCTGTTTCCAAACCATGTTCAACATCTGGTTGTCCGAAACGGCACCACCCTCTACTGCATGTTGCACAGAAGCAGTGTACCGACCGAGTCATGCAAGACACAACACAAGGGCTGCAGCTGGATGATACGCTCTGTCAGGGTCGATGCCGCTGAAAACAGAACAACAGGATTGGGGCGAAGTTAGATCTGGAATACGTGGAATGGTGTACCTCTCCGAGATATTACCTTAGATGAGAGCTCCGTAGTCACCGCAGGGGCTCCAGTCACCATCAATTTTAGGAACCGTATGAAGAAGCGAGGCCTGAGGGCCACTGGGGAACGTTTCATGTCCGACTTCAGCAAGTATTCGATCTCAGCCCCTGTTACGCGGAGCTCGTCTGGTGCCAGGCTACGAGGTCGGCTGGGGGCCAGGTGTCCTTCAGTAACGATTGGGAGGTCGACATTAGTAGCAACCGCGGAAAGAAGCCCAGAACGCCCCAGCACTGCCGGTTAGGGTAAAAGGAGTTCTGCGTGAGGATGTCGTTATATCAATAATAATAATAACAAAGATAATGATGATCGTGTATTTCTTGAACAAAGCCAAGACACATGCACAAAGCATGATCATAGGACACAGCAATATCGGGCAGTAGAAGGTATTCAGAATTTTAAATCTGAGATTCACACAACTACAGCAATAAAACAGTAAAGCTGAGCAGTGCTTGAGTGAGCTAAAGTGAAGATGGCTAACGCCGCGAATATAAATCGGCTTCCAGTTCAGAAAAAGGAACTTGTGGATAGCTAGCCAAACTTGGAAATGCGGATGAAAGTTATAATGAAGAGTGTCAAATGTGCATTGCTTGCAAGAACCAGTGAATCAACAGGCCGTGGACATGAAAACATGGACATGGAGTTAAGGCAGGGATAATGCACAGTGCGCCCTATGGGCGCTGAAAACTGGCTGCGAGGAGTCTGGTGGTCGAGAACGGATCGCAATGCTCTACGGAATTCGGCCTGCGGTGAATTAGTACGAAAACAGAGAGCGAGGGGCTGAGCGGGAGGAAGATTCAGAGAAGAGCCGCGACGTATAGAAAGAGACTCGAGGGTGCACTACCTGGGTGTATGAACGCTCTATATCGGGAAACTGGGTTAGAGTATTATCCCAAGACAAGGTTAAGGAAGGCCCACGTGGGGTTATAAAAGTGCAGCCAGAAGTGCCAGCCTGACATTGGGTAAATTGATCCAACGTTGGATGACTAGTAGTTGAGGAAGCCTGTGATGTGGGAGCAGGCGGGTTGGATGTGATAATAAGTTTCACTTATTTGTATAGGCAATTTCAGTACCATACGGAGATTCAAATGAAGGAGGGAACTTCACCAGGAATCCCGAGTGCTGTTGAAAAGCACGAATGATGAATGGACGCAGAACAGAAAATCTCCGAGGGAAGCAGCTGAAGAAACGGTCTATTTGAGACGGAAGCTACCGCAGATACGGCCAGGCATGTAAGCAGAGATGATGAAAAGAGAGGAAAACAGCTGTGGCTGGAAAAAACGCTAGGCCCAGCTCGACAGCGAAAGTAAGAGGAGTGTAATGATGAGACTTTCGGCGCGGGTGATAAAAGAATGAATAACCAAGTTCTGATTGGCTGCAGGTGGTTGTTTTTTTGCTCCACAAAGACCTTGGATGCCGCTGATGACAGGTAACGAACGGTGAGGACAGCCGGAGAAAGAAGAGCCAGGTTGGTGTTGGTTAAAGCAGTGGGGAGAGAAGGTTGGGAACGCAACAGTGAGAGCTGACTTCCGGTCCTTGTTTCGGTGCTGCAACGCATAATGAATTGAACCGTTTGTGTGGGGCACGGGAAGTAGATGCTGAGGGGATGTGGGTTGATGAGCTTTGTCAGTAATCCGTCCAAAGATCTGATGAGATCAACACGGTGAGCTGTAACTCTGGTTATAAGGCTGTGGCCACTGGCCAGCCATGTGAGGTACCCATATAGCGTCAGCAAGCACGAGTAAAGATTTAAACCACGGCCAATCAGACTGATCAAATCATTTAGTCCTTATGGTAATCCAGGGGCAAAGTCGAGTTCGTTGGTGGCCAACCAGGTCCAGCACGATCTGAGGGAGATCAGCTGTGCGGCAGTCTGGAGAATGTTCCAGCAAGGTGTTATGACTGAAACTTTATTAGAAAACATACAATTATAATTTTGTTACCTCACGGCCAGCTGAACGATCTGTGGGGGACTACGGGGCGGAGACCGTGGCAGTTTTGTTGGATGTTTAGGCGATGGAGAGATATTAGGCGCTGGCTTAACCAGGGTGAATAATAATTAATTTGGCAGGTGGAAAAAAAAGAAATGGGGCCCACTCGATGACCGAGCATAAAAGAGGGTGGGATGATAAATGATGTGAAACGGGAACGGGAAAAAGGAAGAAAGTGGTCTGGTCGTTGTACCGACTGTGGATGAGGAAGGAAAAATAGGCGGGGTTTCCCATTTGCAAGTCCGGGCCCAGGCTGTTATCAGAAATTCATCTGTTATTCAAGGGTGTAAGATACGTTTGAGCAATGCGTAGCCAAATTCGCAACGGATTCCAAAATCAAAAGGCGACTATCCGCGAAATTCTACGATACTAGATTATCAGATGAACAACGACAAGAAACAGATACAAACCTCAATTATGCAATCACAAGGACTCAAGCAACGAAAACCGAATGGCAGCTTGCGAGAAAGGAGCACGTGCGTCACGCAGGTCCGGAACAAGGATATGACAGAGCAACGCGCTGGGCGCGAACAAACAAGCGTTGGTCCGTTAAAACAAGCAGTTCATAAAACAAGTCACTAGTGTAAATAAGTGAGTGATATTATGGAAAAATGGAAACTGCAGTGGTTTCTGGGATATTTTCCACGACCGGTCGTCGCACCGCCCACCAAAATCGTCCCCAATCTTATCAAAATCAAAGATTTGGAATAATGGTACTGATTCTCCCTACCTACCTAGACCCTGCTCCTAGTGGGCGCACTTAATAACTTGTTGGCAACATTCTATTCACGATCGCACTCGATCGGGCAGCCACACCGACGCGAGGTTACTCTGCGTCGTCCATGAAAACGGATGATCGATGGCGGGCGTGAAGGCAAAACATAGGTGCTGTCCTCGGGTGAGCCGTTGCCCCTCGGCCGCATGTTTTGGTGTGTATGTGGGTGGGTGGGTGGGTGGGTGGGTGGGTGTGAGTGTCATGGGTGAGCACTCTATTACGTGGGCGAATAGTAGCAACCATCACTTACGGGGTAGATTTTCCATAATGTCATTGATAAACGAGGAACAATCAGCCCTGCGGCATGTTTTGAAGGAGGTCAGGAAGTTTAAACGTGTATTATTTAGGTGTGACTGGTTTGCGTCTGAGTAAATGATAGAATCGCAGCTACCACTACATATGCCGAAGGCCACCTGTAACGTCAACGAAAAACGGCGAGCACTGCAACGTGTTTGACGGAGGCCATGAAGTATAAACGTGTACCGCGTAAGTGTGTGTAACAGTGAACGATGGTTCACTACGTCAGTATATCGTGAATGCCCCCACGCATGAGGGTTCCTTGAACTACCTCGGAGGCGCATGAGGGATAGTCCACTGCGTTTCCTTGTTATCGGCTTCTCTGTCTTCTCTCTCTAGGAGGCTGATACTGCGTACGTTGCGGATTGGCTTTCCGTGGGCGGTCTGCACCTCCACAGTCCTTATCATTTCGTCAGTGCTTTCGATGGTTTCCATAACAACGCCCAAAGGCCAGATGCTGAAGTGCGCGTGTTCGTCTGCGATCATCACTACATCCCCAATCGTGAATGGTCTTGGTTTGACCAGCCACTTCTGTCGAGATTGCAGAGCCGGTAGGCACTCCCGAAGCCATCGCCTCCAAAAACCTCGGTAACATATTTGGCCTGCTTCCATCCGTGGAGTTAGCTCCCACGAAGGTACACCGGTCCTTGGAAACCCCCGTTTGATTTTTACATCAATAAGTCGTTCGGGTTGAGCGCCAGATGGGTTGGGTTGCCATTGGGTACTGAAACCAGGGGGCGGTTGTTCAGAATTCTCTCGACCTCATTCATGACGGTGCTCGGCGTCTCGTCGTCGGGCGGCTGTTGCTCGATGATCGACAGCGATATTCGCCTAGTAGACCGGTTCAGGCGTTCCCCTACGCCGCGGTGACTGGCCCGCGGGGGATTGAAGTGCCATCGTATACCATAGGCCACTGTACGATTCTGCAGTTCATCCCTGTCCATGTTTTTGTGCCAGCGCTGCAGTTCCCGTTAAGCCCACGAAGTTTGACCCATTGTTGGAGTATACATCTGCCGGAACGCCTGTTCGGTTGGTAAAGCGCAGCAGGGCCTGCAGGAAAGAGTCGGTTGTCATTTAATGCGCAACATCTGGGTGCACCGCACGTGACTTCATGCATGTCACGATACACCCGAATCGTTTTTCTAGCCTCCTCCCAAACTTGATCCACAGGGGCCTGAAATAGTCCTACCCGGTGTCGCTGAACCGCCACCAGCCCGGAGTCACTCTGCATTCTGGTAGCGGGGCCATGTGTTATTTGCCCGCCGCGGCATTGAGTCTCATACAATGTACAAAAAGTCAAAATACGCTTTTACAATCGCTCTTCCTCTGAGCAACCAAAGGCGATTCCGGATGACGCTCGTCACGTAACTTTCTCCGGCATATCGCTCCACGGAGTGGACGTGTTGGGTCATTAGCTCTATCACAGGTTGTCGAGCCGGCAGGAAACTGAGGTACTTCGTGTCAAAGTTTAGGTGGGATGTGGTCAGCCTGCCGTCTACCCGTAGTAGTCCGTTATTGAGTCTGGGTTTTAAATGCTTCAAGTCGCCCTTCGGAGATGATATCCTTTTGTCGATTGGTCCACCTTCTTCCGCCCTCTCGACTTCCCGGGTGAAGCCCCCACGTAGTACCATCTTGAATATGTCGTGTTCTGCGGCTTGTAGTTCATCGGGACTTATGGGACGCACTCTTACCCGGCCGGAGGAGCGGACCCCTTTCATGACTAGCAAATATCCTTTGAACCTGGTAAACCAAACTGGTTAACGACGGGTCTTCATCCAGGAAGAAAATCTGACCAATCGTGACAAAATGAATGAAGCTTCGGCGACCTTGGCCGTCACCGCCACGCCTTTGATCTCCAGTTCCAATTCCAGAGGAGGTTTTAGTTCATACACAGGCTAGTTCTGTTTAGGCATTTGAAGGAACCTCGGTCCTCCCGTCCACTTGTCCAGTTGTCTGAAGTTGGTCGCACCCCGGGTGCACAGACCTGCTGGGTTATCGCCAGACCTGACATACTTCCATTGATTCATGGCCGATTCATCGTGGATGATCGTGAGTCGGTTAGCCACGAAAGTACTAAAACGGCACCTGACGTTGTTAGTGTATTACAGTACTATCGTCGAGTCCGTCCAGAAACTGGCATATCAAATGTAAAATTCGAAGCATCTCTTTGTCGCTTGCACTACCCTGACTGCTAACACGGTTGCGCTGGGTTCAAGGAGCGGGACCGAAACCGTCTTCCGTAGGGCAGCACGGGCTTTGGCGAACAGGATCCTTGTGGCATAGTGGCAATCCCCGTGCACCGTCGTTCGCATACCACGGCTCCGTAACTGACCTCGGATGTATCAGAAAAGGCTTGCAGTTCTCCTATCCGTGTTGTATGGCCAGGGGGCAAACATCGCGGAACCCTTATGTCCCCTAGTTTCGTTAAGGTGTTCAGATATTCTTCCTAGTCCAGCCGGTCTTCTCAGTCCGGTGGCTGGTCCCAATCGACTCTCTTACGGCAAAGCCGCTGCAGAAGGATCTATCCGGGTGAGAGCCAGGGAGAGACAAAACCGAGCGGATCGAGCAAACTGGAGACTGCAGAAAGTATGCCACGACGGGTTACTGGCAGCTCGGGAACGTTTAGCTCGAATACGAAGACGTCCGTTTCCGTGTTCCATTGTGTTCCTGGAGAACGTTATGTAGGGGTGAAAAGCCGTCCAAATCTCTAACATTTTCAGCCCTCTCGTGGTATAGAATGCCCTTATGCACTTCTAACCATTCGATACCCATTTCATCAGATGGGAACCGCCCCCTTCTAGCAATCCATTTGGGCCCCTGAACTGCTCTGGGGCTGAGTCCACATCATCGAATGACCCAAGATAGTCGTCCACGTAGAAGGTTCTGCTGACGTTATCAGCCACCGACGGGTGGACCAAATCTCCATGTTCGTTCAGTAATTCTCGAGGGGCGTAGTTCGCACAAAACTGTGATGACAAGGCTCCGAAGAGGTAGACTGTCATCCTATAATGTACCACTGCGTTCTCCAGGTTGTTCTCTTCCCATCACAGGAAAGGCACTGCATCCCGTTCTGCTGCCGGTATTTTCACCTGGTGAAACATTTCTCTGATATCGGCGAACAAGGCCACTCTACCCACTCTGAAACGGCACAAAACTTCGACCAGTGGGGTGGTTCATTCTGCAACGAACGTTTGAGCAATGCGTAGCCAAATTCGCAACGGATCCCGAAATCAGAAGACGATTATCCGTGATATTCTACGATACTAGATTATTACAACAAACAATGACATAAAAAATAAACAAACCTTAATAATACGATCACAAGGACTCAACAACGAGAAACCGAACAGCAGCGTGTGAGCAGACAGCACGTGCGTCACGCAGGTCCTGAACAAGGATGTGCCAAAGTAGCGCTC
The DNA here is from genome assembly GCA_948099385.1 of Fasciola hepatica. NCBI lineage: Eukaryota > Metazoa > Platyhelminthes > Trematoda > Plagiorchiida > Fasciolidae > Fasciola > Fasciola hepatica. The sequence goes on along the minus strand of CANUEZ040000180.1, from coordinate 1,854,193 downwards.
TGGGTGCGAACAAACAACAATTGGTCGCAGAGGTGATTCCTGACACCAACCATCAACACATCCGCTCAACGTCTATCCCCAAATAATCCAACCCAACAGTTCAATTCTTCCCGTGTTGCAGTACGAAACCAATGGCCGGAACCCAGCTTTCGCAGCTGTCAACTTCGTCAAACCAGCCATTTTTTACCTGCTTCCCTCAACATTCTACCTGCAACCAAGGTCTTTATGAAACAGAATACCAGCCATCTGCAGCCAACCACAATTTGGTTAACAATTTTCTATCAAATAAAAAAAAAATTTACACTCTTCCAAATTCTGCCTAGCCGAACCATTGACGTTTTGTCTCCACTAATCCGTTTCATTGACGGCTTTTCTTTTCTTTAAAAGTCCGTTATATGTCCATACACCATTCATGCCCTTCAAAAGTTCACTGAAGTCCCTGCGAAGCTTTTCGCCTTCATTTGAATTTCCATATGACACTGTAATCACCTGCACAAAAGGTCCGTTTTATTATCACCTTTGACTCACTTGCCTTTATTTTACATGCTTCCTCCACAATTAGTTACCCAATGCTGGATCAGTGTCCAATATCCCGCTGGTATCTCTGACTGCACTTTGAAAGCCCCACGCTTGCTTTACTTCTAACAATGTTCTTTGGCATCTCCTCCGCCCGGTTACTCGTTAGTGACCGTCCATTTGTCGCTTATATCAATAATCCCACGACTGTCCAGCTATCCACACCGCCCTCCAGCGATTTCGAAACCGATTCGGAATTCCCGCCTCAACCATTACCACTTCTGTTCACTCAAACACCACATGACTTTACTGGTGTTTTTCGGTTGCTGTGTGATTCATAAATTTAGAATCTGTGAATACCTCACATTGACATGTACTGCTGTATACTCTGATCTTGCCTTGTGCATGTGTATTGACTACGGTCAAGAAATATACTATACTAACCAGTTCGTAAAGACAAGTCAGTAGTGTATGGAAATGAGTGATGTTGGGAAAAACACTGAATCGCGAGGGAAAAAAGGGGGATTTTCCACGACCGGATGTTACACCGCCCACCAAAATCCTCCTGGATCCTTAGCAGAGTCAAAGGTCCGGTATAAAGGTACTGATTCTTCCTACCTGCCTAGGCCCTGCTGTCATTGCGCGCGTCTAATGCTCGTCGTCAACGTTCTGCTACTGGTCGCATCTAATCTATTGGATACTTAGGCGTGAGGCTAGTCTACATCTTCCACAAGACCAAATGATCGATGGCGGGCGTGAAGGGTCACATAGACGTTGTCCTCGTAAGGGGCCGTCCGGTCCTGGATGTATGTGCTTGAGTGTGTGTGTGAGTGCGTGTGTGTGTGCCGTGGGTACAATGAAATCATAGGTATGACTACACATCAAAGGAGGACTTTCTGCAATGTCAACAAAAGACCGCGTGGCAAGAAAACGAGTAAATTTAGCATGTGTGTGTGACCTGAGCTCCGCTACTTCCACATATGCAAGGGGCATTCGGTAGCGTCAACAAAAAGCAAAACAACGAACACTGTCACATGTATGATGGGTTTACGGGATGTAGAGTGAGTCGTGGATGCGTGTATCGGGATGTATAATGGAATCGCACTCATCACCACATATCGGAAAGAACCTTCTGTAATGTCAACGAAAGGACCGCGAGCACCTCAACGTGTTTGACGGAGATTGTGTGGTATATATGGTGTTTCTTTATCCACCTCGATTACTGATGTGAAAAAGGTTTACTAGGCCTCAGGGTTATCAGCTCCTCCGTCTTCGCTCTCGAGTAGGTTAATACTGCGTATGTCGCAAATGAGCACTCCGTTAGCTGTCTTCACCTTCACCGTTCTTATCATTCCGTCAGTGCCTTTGATGGTTTCCGTAACTACTCCCAAAGACCAAGCGCTGAAATGTGCGCGTTCGTCGGCGATCATAACCACGTCCCCAACTTTGAATGGTCTTGTTTTGGCCAGCCACTTCTGTCGAGTCTGCAAAGCCGGTAGGTACTCCCGCAGCCATCGCCTCCAGAAGACCTTGGCCAGATAGTTCGCTTGCTTTACCCGTGGAGGTAGCTCCCACGAAGGTTTGCCGGCCCTTGGAAACCCTCGTTCGACCTTAACGTCAATAAGTCGTTTGGGGTGAGCGCCAGGTGGGTGGGGTCGCCGTTCAATACTGGAACCAGGGGGCGGTTGTTCAGGATTCGCTCCACCTCAGTCATGACGGTGTTCAGCGTCTCGTCATCGGGCGGCTGCTGCTCCATGATTGACAGCAATATCCGTCTGGCGGACCGGATCATGCGTTCCCATACGCCGCCTCAGTGGCTGGCCTGTGGGGGGTTGAAATGCCATCGTATACCGTAGGCCACGGTTCGATTCTGCAGTTCGTCCCTGTTTATGTTCTTGTGCCAACGCTGCAATTCCCGGTGAGCGCCCACAAAGTTCGACCCATTATCTGAGTATATATCGGCCGGTACGCCTCTTCGGTTGATAAATCTTTGCAAGGCCCGTAGAAACGAATCGGTCGTCATCGAATGTGCGACTTCTAGGTGTACCGCACGTGATTTCATGCACGTCATGATACATCCGTATCGCTTTTCTAATCTTTTCCCGCACTTGATCCACAAGGGCCCGAAATAGTCCAACCCGGTGTCACTGAACGGCCACCAGCCCGTAGTCACCCTGCATTCTGGTAGTGGGGCCATGAGTTGTTTGCCTGCTGTGGCATTGCGTTTCCTGCATTGCACACACCGTCGGATTACGCGTTTTACAGTCTCTCGTCCTCTCAACAACCAAAGACGCTTTCGGATGACGCTCGTCACGTGACTTTCCCCGGCATGTCCATCCACGGCGTGGACGTGTTGAATCATTAGCTCTACTACAGGTTGTCTCGCAGGCAGCAGTATAGGATACTTTGTGTCGAAGTTCAGGTGTGCGTTGGTCAGCCTACCATCCACTCGCAGCAGTCCGTCGATGAGCTTGGGGTTTAAACGCTTCAGCTGGCCTCTTGGAGATGGCATGTCTTCATTGGTTGGCCCCACTTCTTCCGCCCTCTTGAGTTCTCGGGCGAAAGCCTCGCGTTGTATTATTCTGAAAATATCGTACTCTGCCGCTTGTAGCTCATCGGGACCTATCGGGCCGACCCGTATCCGACCTGGGGGCCGTAGCCCTTTCATGACTAGTAAATTTCTCTTGAACCTGGTTAACCAAACTAGCGAACGAAGCCTCTTCATCCGGGAGGAAAACCTGACCAGTCGCGATAGAATGGATGACGCGTCGACGACGTTGGTTGTCATCACTACGCCTTTCATCTCCAGTTCCACTTCCGTAGGGGGTTTTAATTCGAACACGGGCCAGTCCTGTTTGGGCAATTGCAGGAAGTTTGGCCCTCCCGTCCACATGTCCAGTTGCCTGAAGTTGTTCGCACCTCGGGAGCACAGGCCAGCCGGATTATCGCCAGACCTGACATGACTCCACTGGTGCGTGGCTGATTCATCGTGGATAATCGTGAGCCGGTTAGCAACGAAAGTACTAAACCGGCTCCGGACGTTGTTGATATAGTAAAGTACTATCGTTGAATCCGTCCAGAAGCTCACCGACCAAATGTAGAGATCGAAACATCTCTTCACAGCTTGCACCACCCTGACTGCCAACACGGCTGCGCTGAGCTCAAGGCGTGGGATTGAGACCGACTTCAGTGGAACAACGCGGGCTTTGGCCAACAGGATCCTCGTGGTATATTGTCCATCTCCTGCGCACCATCGTCGGTACACCACAGCTCCATAACCGACTTCGGATGCATCGAAAAAGGCATGTAGTTCTCCAGTCCGTGTCGTATGGCCAGGAGTCAAACATCGTGGGATTCTTATATCCCCTAATTTCTTCAAGGTGTTCAAAAATTCTTCCCAGTCCAACCGGTCCCCTCGGTCCAGTGACTGGTCCCAATCAACTTTCTTACGGCACAGCCGCTGCAGCAAGATCTTTCCGGGTAGCAGCCATGGTGAGACGAAACCGAGCGGGTCGAACAAACTTGAGAAGGCAGATAGTATGCCACGACGGGTTATTGGCAGCTCGGGAACGTTCAGTTCGAAAACAAAATCGTCCGTTTCCGCGTCCCATTGTATCCCTAAAGTGCGCTCGATGGGACGTGGAGAGCCGTCCAAATCTCTTACCCTTTCGGCCTTTTCGTGATACGGGATGACTTTCAGCACTTCTGAAGCGTTCGACATCCATTTAGGTAGATGGAAGCCGCCCTCTTCCAGCAATCTCGTCAGACCCCTGAACTGCTCTAGAGCTGATTCCACATCATCGAATGACCCAAGGTAGTCGTCGACATAGAAGTTCCTGCTGACGCTTTCTACCACCGTCCGATGTACCAGATCGCCATGTTTGTTCGCTGATTCTCGGAGGGCGTAGTTGGCACAAAATGGTGACGATATGGCTCCGAAGGGGTGGACGGTCATCCTATAATTCACCACTGCGTTGTCCCGGTCGCTCCCTTCCCACCACAGGAAACGCAAAGCATCTCGTTCTCCTACCGGAATCTTCACCTGATGGAACATTTCCTTAATGTCAGCAGACAAAGCCACTTTACCCACTCTGAAACGGCACAAAACATCGATCAGTGGTGTGGTCCAGTCAGGCCCCTGTAGTAGGCGATCGTTTAACGACTTGCCCTGGAACTTGGCCGCACAGTCGAAAACCACCCGCAGTTTATTGGGTTTCTTGGGGTTGATAACCGGATGGTGAGGCAGATACCAGATACCCCTTTTGCTTTCGGTGTTGACAGGCACCTTTTCAACGTAACCGAGGGCCTCGTTTCGCTTCATCAAATCCGCGTATCGTTGCCACAGATTCTGGTCTCGAATGAAGCGTTCTTTTAGTCGTAGTAATCGTTAGAGAACATAATTACTGTTGTCAGTCCGCGGGTCGACCGGTGTGCGCCATGGGAGGGGAACCTCGAACTGTTTTTTGAGGCCTCTAGTGCCTTGCCACACTGTTTGTAGAGCGAAGTGATCCTCTTGAGACAACGTCGGTCTTTCGTCTCCAACGTCATGAAACTCCTTTTCACACAGCCGTTGCAGATGATACTCTATGCGGTCCGTTTCGGTGGATAAGTAATTCACGGAACCGCGTACCCCTACTGGACCGTATAACATCCATCCCAGAGCCGTGCGTACGGCATAAGGTGCCTGGTGGTCGCCCAATCTCTGGTCAAGCACCCAAAGCGCCTCTGGCACGTCGCATCCGATGAGGAGATCCACTTCATCATCTTCCCAGTCTACAACGGTTACATCCTGCAGGTGGGGCCACCGAGTCAAGATTGCGTTCACCGACCTTGGTGCTCGCATGGGGAGATCCGCTAACGTGAACGCCTCCGTTGGTTCAATTTTCTCGTTAGTGTCTAGAGAGATGAGTTGCAGCCTTAATCTACCGGCAGTCATTACCTGTGTTCCGCCCACCGTGCTCACTGCTAACGATGTCGCACCTTTAGCCAGTTGGTGTTTGTCGGCAAACCGCTCTTCCACTAATGTGGTGTCGGATCCACTATCAACGAAAGCCAACGCCTTGACTATCCCAGTCGGAGTCACTACTCCCACGGCCACTACGCCTAAACGTACCGGTTTGCTGACAGATTGTGAAGTTGAACAAACCACGCTGGGCTTGGCACTCGCCTCGGATATGGTTACTCTCGCCTGATGCAGCAGCCGATGGTGTCTGCCCGTGCAGCCCTCGTAACCACATCGATTCCTTGTCCTACAGGCTGCTGCCCGGTGCGTGGTGTTGAGACAGATAAAACATGCTCCTGCCATCCTCGCCATTCCCCACCGTTCGTCTATTGTGGCGTTGCCGAACTTGGGGCATTCTGGTAGGCCATGGCTAGTACCACAGGATCTGCAATTTGGTTTCGCCGTAGCATCTCGTGAAATGACATGTGTATTGGTCCAAGGCTGGTACTTTGGATGTTACCGTACAGGGGTTTGGACTTGGCTAGTACTGGGCTTGTTTGCTCGGTTGCTGTCCCGGATGAGTCGGCCGAATCTGCTGTCAGCTATCTTCGTTTGCCTGTCTAAGTATTCGGTCAGGTCTTCGAAGTGGGCTTCTCTGTCGCTCCGACTTATCCGTTCCGCTTCTTCCGCCCACCGACCCTGTAGTTCGGGAGAGAGGTTACGGACTATGCCTTCCAAAGTGTGCATGGCGTCTAGGTCAGCCCTGTACCCTAAATGGTCGAGGGCTATTGAGCAATTCTGCATCTTAATCACCAGGTCGGCCATGGTGTAGACGTCGCCCTTGGTTCTCTTTGCCTCTACCATCACGCCCTCTATTAGGTTACGGGCTACTTTCAAAGGTTGGCCAAACAAGTCCCTTAGAATCTTCCTTGCCCTTGTGTAGCCTTGTTCTGGGTCGAGCATGGTGCACCCGTCGATAGCTTCTCTTGCTCGGCCTCGGCAGTAGTGAGTAAGGTAGAGAAGCCTTTGCCCAGGGTTGGTTACCTTATTTTCAACGAACGTCTCGAACTGCTTGACAAACTTGCAGTATTGCTCAGCTCGCCCGTCGAAAACCGTTAGCTCCACTCTAGGCAGATCGATCGATGGTGGTTTGTAGTCGGCGACCGGCGTGGGGTTCCCTACCTTATTGCACCCTAATCGATCGGAAGTGTCGAAGTCGCTGGTCTCGTTCTCTCGCTCTTTCTGTGTACACTTCTCTGCTTCCTGCGCCTGTGGTCTAGCCGATAGTAACTGTTGCTCTAGTTCTAGTATTCTCAGCCTATATAAATCGACATCCTTACGATGAATATTGTTCTCAATAACACATGAACTAGCACTGACAGGACTAGGCGATCTAGCATTAACTAAAGAATCATATGTACCCAAAACCTCCTCAGAGACTTGCCGTATTACCTCCTGTCCGGATTCGACTGCTTTTGATCCTTTTGTTGGCATTTTGCGTGTTTTTCCTCGTTCCAAATTGATTTATTGGGCATTGTAACGAACGTTTGAGCAATGCGTAGCCAAATTCGCAACGGATCCCGAAATCAAAAGACGATTATCCGTGGTATTCTACGATACTAGATTATTAAAATAAACAATGGCATAAACAATATACAAACCTCAATAATACGATCACAAGGACTCAACAACGAGAAACCGAATAGCAGCGTGTGAGCAGACAGCACGTGCGTCACGCAGGTCCTGAACAAGGATGTGCCAAAGTAGCGCTCTGGGCGCGAACAAACAACAACTGGTCCAGAAAAACAACCAGTTCGTAAAGACAAGTCAATAGTGTATGGAAATGAGTGATGTTGGGAAAAACACTGAATCGCGAGGGAAAAAGGGGGATTTTCCACGACCGGCTGTTACACATTCAGGTCTTTGTAGTAGGCGATCGTTTAACGACTTGCCCTGGAACTCGGCTGCACAGTCGAAAACCACTCGCAGTTTTTCGGGTTACTTGGGGTTGATAACCGGGTGGTGAGGTAGATAACAGACCCCTTTTCGGCCGTCAGTGGTTGCAGGCACCGTTTCAACGTAGCTGAGACCCTCTTTTCGCTTCATTCATTCTGCATATCGTTGCCATAGATCCTGGTCCCGAGGAAAGCGTTCTCTCAGTCGTGGTAGTCTTTGCAGAGCAAAGCTTCTGTTATCAGCACAAGGGTCACCTGGTATGTGCTATGAGAGGGTAGGCTCGAACTGTTTTTAAAGTCCCTAGTTCCTTGCCGCATTGTTTGCAGAGCGAAGTGGTCCTCTTGAGACAACGATAGTTTTTCGTCTCCGATCTCGTGAATCTCCTTTTCATACGGCCGTTGCAATTGGTGCTCTTTACAGGTAATTTCGGCTGATACCTAAATCACGGAACCGCGCTCCCCCACTAAACCACATAACATCCATCCTGGAGCTGTGAGTACGGCATAAGGTGCCTAACATTTGCCTACCCTCTGATCAGGTACCCAATGTGCCTCTGGAAGGTCACAGCCGATGAGGAGGTCCACTTCGTCGTCTTCCTAGTCTACAACGGTTACTTCCTACAGGTGGGACCACCTAGTCAAAATTGCGCTCACCAGCCTTGGTGCTTGCATGGGGAGAGCAACCAGTGTAAACGCCTCCGTTAACTCAATTTGCTCGGTAATGTCTAAGGAGATGATCCGTAACCTCAACCGGCCGGCGGTCAATAACTGTGTTCCGCCCACCATGCTCACTGCTAACGACGTCGTACTTCTAGCAAGCCCGTTGTAACAGCCGGTCGTGGAAAATCCCCCTTTTTCCCTCGCGATTCAGTGTTTTTCCCAACATCACTCATTTCCATACACTATTGACTTGTCTTTACGAACTGGTTGTTTTTCTGGACCAGTTGTTGTTTGTTCGCGCCCAGAGCGCTACTTTGGCACATCCTTGTTCAGGACCTGCGTGACGCACGTGCTGTCTGCTCACACGCTGCTATTCGGTTTCTCGTTGTTGAGTCCTTGTGATCGTATTATTGAGGTTTGTATATTGTTTATGTCATTGTTTATCTTAATAATCTAGTATCGTAGAATATCACGGATAATCGTCTTCTGATTTCGGGATCCGTTGCGAATTTGGCTACGCATTGCTCAAACGTTCGTAACACCCGTGGTTGTAGGAAAACCTTTCCTCCACCATGATAGTATCCAATCTACTGTCGACGAAGGCCAACGCTTTGGCCACTAAAGTTGAGGTCATCATCCCCACGTCAACTACTCTTAAAAGCACTGGTTTACTGGTGAACCGCTACGTTGAACAAATAACACTGGGCCTGGTGTTCGTCCCTGGTGTTGCTTCTCTCGCCTGGTGTAACAATCGATCGTGTCTGCCAGCGCAACCCTCGTGACCACATCTGGTCCATGTTTGGCAAGCTGCCGCCCGGTGCGCGGTGTTCAGGCATATAAAACACGCCCCTGTTGACCTCGCCACTCCCCAACGTTCGTCTATCGTGGCACTAATGATCTTGGGGCATTCTAATAGCCCAAAGCTAGCGTCACGGGACCTCCAACTTGGATGCGCTACAGCCTCGCGTGAAATAGCGTGCGCATTGGTCCAAGGCTGGTATTTCGGGTGTTTCCGTGAAGTGGTCTGAGCCAGGCTAGTACTAGATTTGTTTACTCGGTTACTGTCTCGGATGGGTTGGCCAAATCTACTGTCGGCTATCTTGGTTTGCCTGTCCAAGTATTCGGTCAGGTCTTCGAAGTTAGCCTCACGGTCGCCTCGGCTTATACGTCCCGCGTCTTCCGCCCTCCAACCCTGTAGTTCGGGAGAGAGGTGACGGGCTATGCCCTCCAAAGAATGCATTTCATCAAGATCGGCCCCGTAACCTAAATTGCCGAGGGCTGTTGAACAGTTCTGCGTTTTGACCACCAGGTCGGCCATTGTATGGAAATCGCCCTTGATTCTTTTTGCCTCTACCATCACGCCCTCTATTAGGTTACGGGCTACTTTGAATGGCTGGCCGGACAGGTCCCTCAAGATCTTCTGTGCTGTTGTGTAGCGTTGAACCTGGTCGAGCATGGTTTACCCATCGATGGCTTCTATTTTGTTCGGCCTTGAGACTAATGAGTCAGGTAGAGAAGCCTTAGCCCGGAGTCGGTTATCATGGTTTCAACGAAAGTTTCAAACGGCCTGAAGGACTTGCAGTAATGTTCAGCTCGGCCGTCGAGAACTGTCAGTTCTACTATTGGCAGATCGATCGTTGGTGGCATCGATGTTTTATATCCGGGGGCCGGCGCAGGGTTTCCTATTTTAGTCTGTACTGATCTGTCGGATAGGTCGTAGTCGCTGACCTTCTGCTCACGCTCGCTCCCTCTATACTTCTCTTCCGCTTCCTGGGACTGTTGTCTAGCTGATAGCAATTGTTGTTCCAGGTCTAATATCCTTAGTTTAATTAGGTGGCCATTCATGCAATCCATATTACCCTCAGTAATACATGCTAGCACTGACAGGACTAGGTGACCTAGCACTAACTAAAGAATCAAAAGTACCCAAAACCTCCCCAGTGACTCGCCGTGTTACTTCTTGTCCAGATTATAGTTGCTTCGATCCTTTTCTTGGCATGTTGCGTATTTTCACGTTCCAATTTGACCAACTGAGTATTGTGAGACAAGTTTGAGCGATGCGTAGCCAAATTCGCAACGGATTCCAAAATCAAAAGGCGACTATCCGCGAAATTCTACGATACTAGATTATCAGATGAACAACGACAAGAAACAGATACAAACCTCAATTATGCAATCACAAGGACTCAAGCAACGAAAACCGAATGGCAGCTTGCGAGAAAGGAGCACGTGCGTCACGCAGGTCCGGAACAAGGATATGACAGAGCAACGCGCTGGGCGCGAACAAACAAGCGTTGGTCCGTTAAAACAAGCAGTTCATAAAACAAGTCACTAGTGTAAATAAGTGAGTGATATTATGGAAAAATGGAAACTGCAGTGGTTTCTGGGAGATTTTCCACTACCGGTCTTCACAAAGGGGTCAGAGAGCAATAACCCAAGACCTCCCCAGCCAGAGTGGTATTTTTCGTCTCTTTCCTTTTTACAGAGGAGTGGAGGATCAAATAAATACCGTAGAAGTATTGAATCTGCCTGTGTATCCTACCAATGAGGAAATGATTTACTACATGCGTCTGGAACTGTGTTGGGGCTTCTCGGGCACCGCGTGGTGCGAACTTTGGATATGGGTAATGGGTTGGCGCACCGGTGACATGTTCATCAGGTTCATTAGGGAGTTCCTGAAGTTCATGCTTTTATAGATAGTGTCCCAAATATTCCACCTGTTGATTCTGATTCGGAAATAGCTGGTGAACCAGTTTTGAGACGTTTTGAAGGTCTGGCCACACAACTACCCTAAGACTACAAAAATCCTTAGCATCATTCGAGTGGTGGTGGGTGTGAAGATGGTCTGATATATATATATATATATATATATACATATATATATATATATATATATATATATATATATATATATATATGCGACCTTGGATTGCGTAAATATTTAAAGGCGATTGGTACTTCAAACTATTGTGTTTTGCTGTTCATCCACACTTGGGATGATTGCTACTACTCACTCACTGCGCTTGGATTTCACAACATATCAGGAGTTATTTTAACCCAACGTTAGCTCAACGTTCACCGAACTGCCTTGGGTACTATGCTCTTTGGGAAGTGATCTGAAGATAAGTGTCACGAACCACTAAGACTTTAATAATAGGCTGCAGAGTAATGAGTACCGCACGAGATACAGTCAGGTAGGGCTCACCGGAAAGTGATTCACATTGGCAACCGAACGAGCTGCAGTTCGTTTCCCAGTGACAAAACCTAGTTTACACAGGGGTGAAAATGAATGTACCATCTCTACTTCAGGTCACAAACTATGACTGGTTTCCGTCCTAGTCATACTCACGTGCTGATCTTCAACGTCTTCTTCGCTAATTCAAAAGTGCTCAACCCTACCCACCCACTGTTTTAGTCGCATCCGTTCTAAACGCTCTGCACAGTAGATTTGCCTTCTCTGACAACTGCAGAACGGGCCCTTCGTCTTATGGGACTCCTTACTGTGACTTATATTAACTTTATCATCAAACTGCTTTGACATATTTAAACTGGAAGGCAAGAGCTTGCCTGTAAAATCCATCCGATGCGAAGCAGTAAAACGCAAAACAGCACTGCATAAAAGAACACAACAGAGAAGAACGCAATAAAATTCATTACAGTTCAGAGCAGTGTGATAGAATACAACGACATGCAGTACTCTCCGCCCCAGAGCCTACTTCCAAAGAGTGGTCACCTCTTACTTGCAAAGATATTGTTCCGGTCTGGACTGATTTTATCACTGAAACACCCTAGGAGCGAACACCCCGTTCAAACAAACACGGCCAGCGGGTCGCATGCCTGTACATCGATAGACTCTACCACGGTGACCAGTGTCAGATGTTTCACTTGAGTATCTATGTGTAACGATCGTAGACCCTTCAGGTAGTTCACACGTTGGACTCAGTGTCAGCGGATATTGATGAATTCCGCATATGTTCCGTTTGTAACTATATGATCTCCACTGATTGCGACAGCCATTGACATCTACGGTGGTGGCTACTACAAAGATGCCTTCATCGTTTAATCTCATAGATGAAAAGTCTGCTCGGTTCACTAAATATATTTATTGCAGTTTGCATACCCCTAAAGGAGAGCCTCATCGATCATGACGGGACGATCAAGACATTCTTGAATATTAGCGATGCAGTAAAGGCTTTTATTTGCACCCGAATAGAGTCTCTCTGGGGGAGGGGATTGCGTCCCCATTCGGTGTAGGGTGTACAAAATTCAACACGATAGTAAGTGATCAGTTGGGACCAAGAACCTTCAAGCCAGCGAAAAATCTTGCATTCAAGTCTCGGTCACTTCAGTGTTGTCAACGGTGCTGCGTACTAGCGGTTTCTCTCTGTACATCGGAATCATCTGATAGTAACAGGAGTGTTGCTATAAGAGGGAGTAATAAAGTGGGCTCGTAACCCGGGAGCATAGTGATTTTCGCGGGAGCAATGGCTGGTTGTACAAGTTTCAACAACGTCCTAATATAGCTCAAGGCTACTGACAAGTGAGGCCTCAGAAGTTTTAAATGAGGAGCCATCAAACTGACTGGAACGAGTTCCTAAGCTGTACAAAGCATGATTCGAGAAGAAATTAAATGTTATGAAACCCATCTTTGTTTTAGAGCCACTCCAACACGCGGCTTCGTTTTGAAAAGTGATTTATGCAATGGCATTCGAAAATGTAAGAAATGAGGCAAAAACACAGTGAACGGTTAATAATGGATGGTGATAAAATGATCTGCTATTGAAAGTTTAGTTCATATCTTATTTCAAGCTCGATAGCACCAAAATTCTCACTTGAACCTTCCATAGGTTTCTTCGATGCTATCGACTTGTGTTCGTGTTTTATCCATGTTTTGTTCTTTTTTCCGAAAGTCCATCCCGAGAACGAATACCTCCGAGGACAACAGACATTTACTTGGTCTCTCTAGGGGGAAGGCACTGTAACAAAATGCTGCGTAACAGAGTAACAGAATAATCTTCGTCATTACTTTTCGAGACCACGCTACACCCAAAACTACACCTTCTAAAAACAGCCGTATTTTCTTTTATCCCAAGCACAGAAAAAGTATTCGAAAAGTATTTTCCATAGCTTGACCTGAACTGACCGAAAGCCGAGTTGGCCTCATGAGCTGGAAGAACATTCTTTTGCCAGCTTAGAAATTTAGCTGAAGGTGGAAAAAGATTGCTCGAAATTTCAAATAAAATTCCCCGCCCGAATAAGCGATTTACTTCTGACAGGACCCCGGTGGTATCATTCATTTTTGGCTGAATTCGCAAACAGCATCTTTCGAGAAACGCTAACCTTGACCATTTCGGGAAAAAATGCGAGCATTTCTTATCGGTCGCCAGTCAAAAAATGTTCTGAAGCCTTGAACCTCACCTAGGGATAACTTCCATAACACAACAGGGACTTTTTTTAGTGCTATCCATGTCTTAGGAATGTCACCTACCCAGAGAGAGTGCGGGCTTTCACCTCTAGACAGATCTTACTAATTCGATCATTGGGCTTTCTGATAGGCACCGATCAGTATCAACTCTTTTCTTCGCTTCTTTCACACACTGCAAGCTATCTGTGCTAGTAAAGAGTAGGCGTGTTTTCTACATCGTAGGAGCCCCCGGGGCATCAGAAGTGGCTAACCATATAAGCAGAAAAGTCTTAACACCTCCGCTGTGAACTTCTTTAGACTTTGTGGCTTATGGTTCACGCCGTCATTTGAAAGCCTGCTAGTCCATGCAAAACACATATATTTCCCTTCAGCCCACATGAATAGATTTGTTGTCAGGTTGTAGATTTCTCTATATCATCGTCGGTGACTGCCTAATGGTGCCTATTCAGAAGGTTGTTTTGTCAAAAAGCGCAACTCCTTTGATCCGGAGGGAAAATGGTTGCCACACATATGTAGACGTCATCCATTGGAAAGATCGGAGTTCTATGGTATTCTAGTTAACGCCTAAAAATAAACGACCGACTTTGCCACCTGTTGCCTAATCCTGTAAAATCTAGTTATCTGTGAGTGCACTAGCCGATTATCATAGCGCGACTCTCGAGTTTTACCCTACCAGATTTAGAAACACGAATTCATGAATTCCAACAACAGCGGGTAGAAACAATGGGCAGGGAATTAGATAGTCTAAAACAAAAGTTTTCACACAGCTTCGCTCGGGAAAGATTGTACCGGAGACATCAAAGTAATTACAAATAAAGATTCCCATTAGGAGAAATGAACCAGATGAAACAGATGTAAAGCTTGTCACATGGAGTGCACACTTTGTATGGGTTGATCCTTGAGCTTGACATTCAGGTCACTAACGTTTCATCCCCATTCAAAGTGACGTCTTCAATGTGCAGGTCCCATGAGCACTTTATCATACACATACTCCACAAGACGACTAATGGTCACAACTGATCAGAAAGTAGCAATATTTTACCGTACATCCTCATGTTTATGGCCTAAATGCCATTGAATCACGGCTGTAAGAATCTGTAAATGAGATTGAATCCTTCATTTTCTCGTGTGCTTCCGCCAGTCCCTGGGATTCCCTGCGCCCAGGATAGTAAGTGACTTTTGTCCAATACACACTCTCTTCCAGTTTCCGCATTCTTCCTGGTGTGTGAGCAGTTAGAGAACGATAAGGTGAACGTCAGCTCAGTATATATTCGTCAGTTATTAATCCAGCTTGTTTCGGACCCATTTCTGATCGATCGTCACCTTGCCTATTCGCCCAGATCCCCCTTGTCCGCTACAATTAGGGCTTCGGTACTGCAAGGCAAATCAATTCACAAAAATTTCAGTAAATACTGTTCACGTGACTGGCCAAATAGTACGTCAATTCACGGCACGCGCTCCTACATTTCCTCTACATTTTTAGTGCTTCTTTTTATCATAGTCCGATGGTAATTGATTCTGCCTACTTTGTTGACTGACTGCCACAGTCAGAATTGCACTAGTGTTTGTCGAAATTATTGATTGACAAAGATAGACGGTAGTATAGTGGGATCTCACACAACTGAGGTGGACACCGCTCACAGCAGTAATACAGAGGAGAAATAACGAGAGAAACGGTAGGAAACGGTAAAACATTGAAAAACAAAAGATCATAATTACCGTGGGCAAAGAATGTGTGCAACGGACACATACAGATAGAATACTTCCTCTTATTGATGGACAATCATGGATGTATCGGAGAACGCGATGATACGAAACGACCGATGATATGAGGAGGTGTACGCTTTTTGACTTAGACAATCTGACTCGTACATGTTGACCAGATTAGTTGAATTCCTCATCAATGATAAAACTGTTTATGAAGTATCACGATTGATTTTATCGATTAAAAAAGGCGCTGAATGAAGAACTTTGCAGCCGATTGGGATAACCAGATAGTCCAAGTTCTGAACCACTAAACTAACACTAATTACGAGCCTGTGCCCTACAAGCTCAAAATTACTTGACTATGCATTGCGTTCATATATTCAAAGTGCGGCAGCATGCACTTAATTTCCGTGATTAAAATGACACCACTAATTTCCTGAGAATAAGGCCGTGTAAAAATAGGTTACAATCAGATAAACCCCTTAAAAACTGAGCTCACCTTCGCTCAGGAAAGCCAGCTGGTTAAGTGGATTATGTCGAGAGCCCGTGAAGCTCGCCGATCATATGGACATAGCTGGGTCTTTAGAATAAACTTCTCCAACTGATTAGCGAATAGCGTGTACCGCAAATCCATTCATCCAAGTAGTTGACTATTTTATGGTTTTGCAACAGATTACTAAATGCAGTAGATAAAACCCTCAGCACGAAAGAAAATTCAGTGGATTTCTGTTATCTTTATTTGATGTATGCTATAACCGGCCAACTGCAAAATTCTGTATGAGACAGGACTCTTTTTTCGCTGTTTTTATTCTTCATTCTACAATCCGCTGCAGTAATTCAGCTTTTAGCTTGGACTAGTTATGGCGGCAAGTTTTGTTTCTACTTTGATATCAGTAGGGCTACTTCCAGGGGAGGCTGGCTGAGAGCTGGAAACGCTTATATTGGGATGCTCACAGTGACAGCCCACATGCAAAGCCATGTTACGATATGGGGGCTAGTTGAACCAAGGAACTAAAATGCCGAATATCCATGTTTGTGTGACCATCCTTTTACCCATATTTTGAATCAGTGTCAGTGAGTAGGATTTGTGAATGGCGCATCAAATGCTTCGTCATGCAGTATCGACACCTAACGTACCGTCAAAAGCATGGAAGCGCTGTGCAGTCTGTGAAATAATTTCGAATGGCGGCTACAGACAATCGTTTCAATAGTAGAACCTGGAATTCGACCGATGCGGACAGTCGTCAAAATAATTTTACTGACTGTACAGTGGCATCCACTGATTTGTTAGCATTATCAGCAATGGTGCACCTTCAGAGTTTCTCACTAATCACCGTGTTGTTTTTGGAACTAGTAGCATGAAAAGTAAAGTTTGTACTCCATTTCTTTATAATTAGATAAGGAGATCGCTGCTTTTATTTTGTTCGCGAACATAAAGGATTACACTCACTGGTTGCAAATTTTCTCCGAGTGTGATTCGTATACTTTTCAGTGGGTTTTGAAAATCTGACTTATCCAATGTCGATCACTGGCTCGGGACGTAAGAAACGCCTTGTGGGCTTGGCCGACACGTTATTTATACAGAATCCGTGAAAAGCGTACTTCTCAATAATGTTTTCAAATAATTACTGATACCAGGCTTTAAAAATGACAACTTGCAAATATGATGTGTCCGCTGATTTTGCCACTTGTAAAACAAACGAGAAACGACTCTGAAAGAAACGTACAGTATGTTCAATGGAAATGCATCCACCCCTGAAGAGTCGAATTTCTACACGTGTTACTGAGAATAACAGAAGTAGTTAGACGTCGACACTGGCGGATAAATGCCCTGGATTGTCCGCTTGAGATGATGAGGACCAGTGAAGACAAGTCTGATAATATCGGTTGTGAAACGAAGAGATTCTATGTTCGTGACAAGTATCCACCTTGCCACTATAACCGGAAAGTTTGATATCAGCGATGAAATTTGAAAACCAGTATTTATTGTTGTTCGACTTTCACGTGTTGTTTTATGATTTCATTCAATTCTGGTTGTACCGGTCAACCGATAGCATCATTATTTTACCATATTCGGCTGGTTACAAAATCAAGCTGATTTCGAAGTACTTAAAATAGAAGATGGTAGGCAATTTTGAAAGCATACTAATCTTAGTGGTTAAATTTTTGTTACGCATGAATCTTGAATAGATGAATTCACCCCTTTAAATATCATCGGTGAATGAAGGAGGACAGTTTTTCGGGCGACAGTATACGAAACAAATTCCTCTGGCCGTTTGTATTCGAAATTGCTTATTCAGATTCTGAATTGGCTCTGTCCACTCATCCTCGTACTAATAGACTCACTAGATGCTTTCTTCATAATCAACTAGTTTATGCATCAGAAGTCCACTTACCGATTTACTACGTAGATCAAATAATTAACCTAGCTACTGCAATGCTGTTGTGCTTCAGGTTAGTTGCAACTAACCCAGGAAAAACTATCAGCAGATAAGAGCTGCGATTTCCAAGTGAACTCTCCTACAAGGAGCATCTACTAGAACACATGACTCACAAATTAGATAAGTGGCAAAATACTTTGCTTGACTGACTGTCCTCTGGACATGACCTTTCACACAAAAGCTCGGACCATCCAATAAACCTCGAACTCAGAGGTGCCAGACTCGAGCTTCAATCCTGCTACAGGTCGTGAGTGGTGCATATTCTACGCGGTTTGGACTCCGGCCTTTTCACCTGGAAGGTGTGTTTCCACTGCACCACCCCACTCCCGTCCCGGCTGATCCGAACCGCTGAGTCAAGTTTGTTCAAATGTCGTCCTCTATGACAGCCAGCAACGCTGACAGCCTCAAAGGAAGGCACAATATCTGTTCACGCAAATGCCTCCCACCAAGTCAGGTCCTCTCCTCAGGATTAGGACACTGCCATTTTACCCGCTTCGCGTTTTTGATATATATATATATATATATATATATATATATATATATATATATATATATAGTCAGTGTCGATTGTGACACATACGTGTATCCGATAAAGCAACTTTTGTGCTCGTACACGACAGCATTACCGCAGAACCATATAGTTTTACGTGTAACAAAACTAGCAAGTTGTGGTGGCTTACTATGACAAATACCCTTGTGGGCTGTTTGCATACGACGAATA
The DNA here is from genome assembly GCA_948099385.1 of Fasciola hepatica. Taxonomy (NCBI): domain Eukaryota; kingdom Metazoa; phylum Platyhelminthes; class Trematoda; order Plagiorchiida; family Fasciolidae; genus Fasciola; species Fasciola hepatica. Next base: position 1,835,826 of record CANUEZ040000180.1, on the reverse strand, counting down.
GCTATGATCAAAACTCAAGCTTAACCATATGCTTCCTACTAAAAGTGTGCCACAACTATGACAGAATAACATTCTCTGAGGGAACTGAAACACTACTTTACAATAAATTGACCTAAACACTATTCAGAACACAATGTTCATACACGATACTATGCATATGGTCTGTCTTCATTCTTCAAGGTTGTTCATCGTCTAATAGGTATCGAGTCCAACATGTGAATGATGAAAAATTCTTCATCTAATGCAACATCAAATGTTGCATTTTTGACTCCAATAGCCAGTGTGCAGGTAGCACTTTGACTACTCTCCAGCACACAAAATTTTACAAATACGGTCAAATCTGCAACATTAGAGGGTAATTGTATGAGCTGCATCTTGAATTTGTGCATACATTTACAAAGCGTACAGTGAACAATTAACAAACAAACTGTTGTTCATGAATTTACTAACAAATCTCTTGAATTCAAACATGAAATATCATCCTGAAAAAGTATAACCTACCCAGGTAACTTCCTTCTGTTGAATTTGGGGACTCTGTCAATCATGACGGTGAATAATTTCCCAACATTCGAAGCCTCACTAATTGAAGTCCAGTACCATAGCTAAACCTGTTTTATTCCAATCCAAATCAATAACGTTGTTTGGTATGATATATCGACTTTCGGCATGATAAATTTTCGAGTAACATTCGTACACCAAATGATATTTTTCTGAGCCTTCTACAGCTGGTCATATACCAAACGCTCATTTGGGAAACAAACCCATCGGCAAGATGATAGGCCCCCTGATTTGAATCCCCTGATGAAACCAATAAGTGCCTTCATTTGGTTGGGCTTGCAGTGCAGTCTTCATATCATGTGATACTAGCCACATTGAAAATTCTGGTTAACTAATATCCAACATGGAGTGAGTGGGCTTGAGGATATTCCCAAGCTAGATTAGGGAGAGAAATTGTGGGCGTTTGTTTTGGTCGTGGAGCTCATAGAATCACCTCATTTATTCGATTTGCTAGCTCTTCCACCGTTGAAACGTGTAATTGGGGTGATTTTTCTTTGAATAATCCAATAATTGATGCTCTTATTTGCAGTAAAAACACAGAGCAGGATCCAGCAAAAAGGATAAGAAAACACAGAGCTCTGAGCCTCAAATTTGATCCACCTTAGGGAGGTGCCGAAAGGAATCAGTTTCAGTGGGTCTTTTCATCACTATCGAGATAAAAATGTATGCAATTACCGAAGTGTGCCCAAATGATTTAGAAGACAACGATGATACTGGTGCAAACAAGAATTTCATTTTTTAAGTGTGTTTGAAACTCATCGTTGAGAAGCACTTTTAAATCACCTAAGTCGTGAAGTCACCACAGTCAAAAATATATTGGCCGAAAACACGGCTTCTACTATATCATTTCGATAGCAAGCGTATCTGAATATAACCTGGGCTAATTTATATACTCCTGTTGATCAGATTAATAATATTCCTATAACTTGCTAATTCTGGGCTTAATTTGCTCAGAGCGTTTTATTCTGGGAACCAGGGTCACACACACTCAGTTATCCGCAGCTCAATAAAGAACCAACGAAAGCTAAGGAAAACTCCGAATAAATAATATCGTCAATCGATGGCCTGATATATCTTCATCAAGTCACTATGCTCCAAATATATACTGAGTAATTTTTCGTTTGCATCACGACTGACACTAACTGTATATGTAAATATATATATATATATATATATATATATATATATATATATATGTCGCCGGGCAAAGTAACCTCCACCGCACACAATACTCGTAAGTAAGAGTGAGACCCGTGTAAGCAACAAAATATCACTTTTAATTTTTGATCCTGGTTTCATTTACAAAAACAATTATATTTACCATCAGACATTTTTCACTGTGTTTTGGGTACGTTCGTGGAGTAATACCTGAGATGTGACATCATCGTTTTGTTACCTCCAAATGACAGTGAAACTTTTCAATCAATGATTGGCTCCAACTGATTTCTCCACTCTTATGTTAGTTCGCGCGGGGTTTGAGACCCATGGTACAATAATGAACCAAAAAGTGTCCCACGGAAAGGGCAAATTTGAAAAATGAACTTTCAAAAACAAATTCGCCTGTTCATTTGGTCATAAATCGCTGTTTATAATAGGGAGGACTGCTTTGTGGTAGACATAGGAAGCAGATTGGTGAATTATGATTGCCTCCAAAACGGCCTACGCGATATGTCGTTTGGAAAACTGTTGAACGTTTCGTATTTGACTGTTCGTTCCTAATACGATGGGGAAAGTTATGCTCCATGTACGATTATTTCACTGTATCTCGTCCGATGAACACCTTACAAAGATCTTGGAAGCCACAATTTTAAGGGGCTCACAAAGCTACCGATGCATCGGGTTCCACCGCCACCAATCGTGTTCAAAACTGTTTTACCCTTACGACGGACTATTAAATAACGGGTTAAAGTACTGGAACTGATAACAGAACTTTGCTTCCGCTATGAAAACAGTACTTTCAACATGGCACGAGTAACCTAATTTAAAGTTGCAGAAGAAATCAAGAAACTGGCTTCCGTATCCACTAACCTCTGAATGCTAGAAACGGTGGAACTTGCATACAACTTTGCGCAACACGAAAGCACCCGTCGACCAAATTCTTCGGCCAGAACCCATCGGGCTTATTTTGTTGTGCATAGATAATTGTTTCTTCATTGGGGACCAATGCTGACAGGAATCGACTGAATTGTCACGAACAGTTCACCGAGCCTTTTTTTAGCGAACTTATTTTTGGCCTACTTTCTGCAAATACTACACGACAATTTCCGCCAAACTGTGCTATGCAAACTGTATACCAGTGATATTATCGTTACACAGGCTGCTTTGAATAAAGAAAAACGAGATCTCACGAAGAAAATTTCACATCGCACTTCAGACATTTACAATCAATGATTGTTTGGTTTAGATATAAATACAGAGTTTGGCCGATAGTGTATAACAGTAAGGGTATCGTATGTGAGGGCGTGGTAACGGACTAAGAGTACAGTGAGTGAACATGAATGGTGATGAGGATTGATGCGTAGTGAGCGTTTCTTACAGGAGACTGAGTCAGGACAAATCAAGTATGTGCTTTATAAACCTGGGAGTGAATATACAACTGTTACTTACCCACTCTACTGCAAGAATCATCAAGGAAGACAACAAACAGAAACCGCGTGTTTAACAGAGCGAGTTGAGCAAATCGGTAGTGATGGACTATGAGTTAGTGAGAAAGCGAGCGAGATAAGGAACTAAAGTGGATTAGTGAGCTCTAGTGAGAGCAAGTAGGTGTTTGTACTGGGATTGCATGGCGGATATTGGTACGAAAGTGCTAATATTGAGGTAAAGCAGTTGTATGCTCTCCTTCAAAGTCTTTCGAAGGAAAATCAGAAAAGCTTCGTGTAATTGGGCTATGATAAGGTGGATGGGTAGGACTCAAGTGATCTCTTTATGTCGAGACAAATGTTTAGGTACCTGAAGTTAATCACAAAATCTTTAACATGAAGTTCGGGGAATATGACGGTAAAACATGTAGCCTTTGTGGAAGGATGTATGAAAATCCAAAGCGTTTTGTTACGTAAAAGGAGGCATGAAATGACTTGAATCGTATCAAGTAAAAGATAAGTCCTCAAACTTTCATTTATACTGCAGCTGCACGATCTGTGCACACAAGGTTATGGATGATAGTTTCGCGGAGGCAATAGGCAGAAAGTACACATTGTATTGGCTCTCTATTGATGAATGAGTCGGAGTATTCATTATTTTTATGGGGACAAAACAGAATATCAGGGCCCTTTAGGAAAATTCCTCCTGAGATTTCAATATGAGGACCTGTTGACGAGCTCAGTTATTTTTCGTTGTAGATAGGGAAATTGTAGTTGTTCAATTTGGCCGTTCCGAAAACCACATCATCAGCATATTTATAAAGGAGACAAAGTTCAAAAACGAGCATGTATAATTCGCCAACAGAAAATAAAACCGGTAATAGGATGGTACTCTGGAGGTCACATTGTGTGGCCGGGTGCGTGGAAAAAGTTCGGCCGCAACATCGCGTCAGTTGTTCTCCATTGGAAAAGAGGTTAGACAATCTTTCAGTGTTGGAGGTACTAAGGCCAGAGTCAGAAACTACGTGGAGTGAGTCTGATCAAATAAAAAACGACCCTAACAATCTGAAGTTTACGATCAGTACATGATAAAACAAAGGAAGGAGAGAGACCGGGACATACGGGTTGATTGTATTCGACAAATGGCACGGAGTCCAGCACGTTGATCTGGGTGGATATCATTTTTACCCAATTCTTTTCAAACACTTTCGAGCTACTGATGTACAAGCTATTGGAAATAGCTGAGATTCACCGTTTTTGGGTACCGAAGGGATAGAAGCCTTTTGTTTACAAGGAGGAAATTGTTGTCAATTGGGGAAGTGGTTAAATAATAGATTGACTTAGGAGCGTCTGCCTCATACGGCCATGGAAACAACAGCTGTTGGACTAGGTTGCACAAGTGAAATCTCAGAATTGTGTTCACCTTGGCTTCAGAAATGTTGAGATATCACTTGTGTGATGCTTTTCTGAATGGCTTATAAGTTGTAATGAGCGTTTTAAACATGTACATGGGGTCAGTGTCCTGTCTGCCAAGGCATAAACGTTGTACGGCGGTGATAGATACGATTCACACAGTCATGCCTTTGGTTTATGTCACATCTTCCATGTTCCTCATTCAAAAAGAACAATGACCGCTCTCCGTCTTAGTGTCATCGCACCCAGTGAACTTACGATATTTCTTTTATCAAAAACCCAAAAGAACGGGTCAGCAATGTAGTTCGTCGGCCATAATTTCACAATGCTATCAATGCCAGTACGGTAGATAACTTTGTGACCATGACGGGGAGGATTTTACATGTACAGAATGAGCACTGGGGAATTAAACTCACTCAAAAGTAATATCTCAGGTACTATCAACACTCAATTTAGCATTCACATCCTCTGAAGTACTGTACGTCTGTTTGATTCCGGTTATAAATTATCATTTGTAATGCAAATCCAAAGGTTCACAGCTGGGATTCAAACTCGGACTGCATGACAGCGATTGGCAAACGTTAAAAAAGGAATAACGGGGTTGAATCTAAATGGTTTTTCTCCGTGTGAGCACTAAACGATATGCTCCCGTTCGCCACATCAGTTACCACTAGATAAATTGAATGGGCCGAAGGAAATTTTCCATTCGCAAGAGAAAACTCATTCACTCGTAAAAAATACGAAGTTCAGCTCTCTCATACAAATACATAGACAACCACAGTAAAATATATGCTTATTCTACGAGTCCCATTTAGGTACAAGGAAGTCAAAAGGTACATTGTTGTCAAAATCTACCCATCAAGTAGGTCCACGGCGCGGTCGAACTGGTCAAGTTTTAAGCATGAGTTAAGCCAAATGCAAGTTCTTTCAGTCTACCAGTCGGTTGCACTTCAAATCTAATCGGACCACTCTTATAAATTTCTGTTTCACTTTTTGGCCGCTTGCTTTAAAAAAATTAAAGTGTCACGTAGTCATACAATGACCGAACACATTACCTTGTGGGCTGGGGAGCACCAGGTAACGGACGGTAGAAGGTGAACGTGATCTGAACGACTTCTGTTCACTTCAATTATTGTCCACCAACCCACAGGTACCGCATGTCCAGTGAACATGACTGTGACGCTCAAGTGTTCTGTTTGGACTCAGCAAGTAAATCATCCAGATAGAAAAACCTGGTTTAGCGAAACTGTATTGAAAATGTAGGAGGAAATGTTTGGTTTCTCTACTTTTAAGTCAAAAGAACTCTGGACGTTTCCGTCACTGATACCATAATAACGACGAGTAGAAATCTAATATAAACTATTTTTTTCCTGAAAAATTTACTAAATTGGCTACGAAAAGGTCATTGCGAAATTAAACCGTACAATAATTTACTCTGATTACCAAAACAGCTGTAGACACAGCGAGCTCTCCATGGGTAGCTAAGTGGACTGTTTTCAATAGGCGTCGTTTGGTTTTCACTGATCAGTCTTTATTTCGTTTGCAGCAAGTCTTTATTTTATCACGGCAAGGTTCGAGGACTTCTGACCGGTAAGCCGAGGGGTTTTGTTGAAAAGCTGCAGACTTTAGCAGAATTTCACATCAGTCATCCTGTCATCGGTGTAAGGGATATATCCAAACGACGCGCCCACATTTTGCTTTACTAGAGTATCACCTTTACCGATTGATGTTCGCAACCAGACCACCGATTTTCACGCTCAGTATAATGAAGAAAAGTTCACGTAAACTGATCTCCCAGTAAAGTTCTTTTCCTAATATATATCAAGCAAACACGTGACACCGAATAAAAACTCGGAGAGTAGTACTTTTCGGGACTGACATTCAGTGGCTTTTGACGAGTGTTTAAGGTCATTGCGAAGCCTTTGACTTCTCATGGGTAGCACTGTTGATCGTGTTATGTAAGGTTAAGAAGTTTCATTCTACTGCGTAAAATAAGACAAACAGAAATACACCATTTTATTCTTCATGCTCGAGAGATTGATGTTTGGTACTATTGTAGCACGGCCTAAAAAGTTCACCACCTTTATCAAGGAAAGAAAATTCAGAATGATGTCGTATGCACGACCTTCACGCCCGTGCTCCATCAAGATGGATGGTTTTCCTTCCACTGCGCTTGTAAGCACTGATATCGTTATCCTGTGTATTATTCTGGTTCTGTTCATCTGACTGTCCTGATTGAATTGTGAATTGAAAACATGTGCTCCTGAGCTTTCTTTTATCTGCCCATACCCACTTTGCGTTCGATTTGTCTGTTGCTGGCTGCTTTCAAATCAACGCCTTATTCCTCCTCTTCCTTTTCTCTTCTTTCCTCTCCTTCCTATTCATCCCACTACTGTTGTTCTTCTCACTCTTATGCTTTCGTTTCCTTCTCCTCGGCTTCTCCTTCCACCTTTTCTTCCTGCTCTTCCAGCTCTTCCCATTCTTCTTCTTCTTCTTTTTCCCTCTCCTTTTTTCCTTTTCGTCATCATCCTCTCCTTCCCTCTCCCACTCTTCACCTTCTTCTTCCTTCACTTTCTCCCATTCTTATTCTTTCTCTTCAACTCCTTCTTCCTTTTCCTCTCTCTTATCCGTATGCTTCCCGTTCTTCTCTTTTTTCTTTTATCTTCTTTGCCTTCCTCCCCATCTACCTCTTATTCTTCCTCTTTCCACTTTTCCTCTTCCCTCTTTTCCCTTCTTCTTCTTCCTCCGCTTCTTCTTTCCTCTTCATCTTCTTCCTCTTCCCACTTCTTTTTTTTCCTTTTTCTTCCTCTTCCTCTTTCGTTTCCTTTGGTTTTTCTTCCTTTCCTCTTCTTTTTACTCGTCTTGTTCCTATTAATCGTCTCTTCTTTCTGTGCCTATTGGCTGATTTACGAAACCGGATGCATAATCGCCTCTCTACGTCTTTGCAGTAGTCTCCACAAAAATGGTGTTCTGGACATACGTTTGATGACGGATACTCTAAACGTACAAGGTAGAGTTTTATTAGATCGAATACACATTCCACATACTATTTTGATCGCACTTCAGCATCTGAAGTTGCATCTTACTTCCTGCTCGAAAAAGAATGATTCACAGATATGAATATCCACAGTAATGATTAGGTATTCAATTGAAAAATAGAACTTTAGCGTGTCAAAGTAGTCTACAGCTGTTCACAGTGTTGGAAGGCAGTGCCAACATCACTCACGGTGACTTCCATTGTTCCTATCCTCTTCCAACCCGGATCAGCAGGTAAAATTCTAGTGGACCAATTTTTGTCCCACTCCTCTAATATATCAATATCTCCAAATCACCATGGATCCAAATATGACTTGGTCGTTTTGTATTTCAAACAGAGTAAAGAAACTACGCAAGTCACCTTATCAAATAAGGAATCATAAATTAGTATTTTTCTTTCATTTTTCAATGTGCTTTCTCCCCTACGCTACTGTTCCCTGTACGTTCTTCTTCTGCGGAGGAATCATTTCGAAGTTCTTCGACAAGTACAGTTCACAATTAGTCTGGCATTGTTACTGTTCACTAAATGAACCATCTGCTCTGTTGTGCGAACTATCCATGGTGGTGTGTACAAAGTTCGCTTATAAAATCCTTCCAGACTCCACTCACACTTTATGCGAAAATGTATCCAAGTGTAACTCTCTCGCCTACTCATATTCTCTTTGTCGGTCCAGATAATCAGTCATTGATATCTATGTAAACTCTATTATTTCTTACTTGAACTGAATCTTCCCGAATAGTGCTCGTGCCTGAGCCAAAATTCATAGAGATTTTGGACTGAAATACGGATGTCTACCAACACAAAAGTCTGATGTCATCCAGTCACGTCTTCTTCCAAACAGATCGGAGATACTAATTTTTCTTTCCACACCTGGCTTTGAACCCCAAGAGGAAACAGAATTTCAAAAATCAACTCTGATTATCCAGGATGGTTACGTGAATAATTATAGGATGATAATTGGTGATGAGCTTAGTCTATTCGTAATACACCGAAAACTGTCAGTAAGTTACAACTTATCCCTTTTTAGATTAAAAATTTCAGCTGACCAGTGCTACTGCAATAACAGAAACGCGTGTTTACGGAGCAGGCCACATCAATCAAACAATAGCTGACCTTTTTGGGAGCAACTAGCAAAAGACCCCACGGATCTTACCATGGAGCAGAGGATATTGGCAGATCCCAAGCAGATGGCATGATGACCCAGTTAGAGAGATTCAGGTCAAGATGTCAAACAAGAAAATCGAACCAACACAGCAAGAATGCTTTTTTAGCAGATGATGCTGAAAGCCACAGAAAGTATGATAGAAAGGTAGCCAGGGTGTGCATTTGGAAGTGCAGACATGAAGACGAATGATTAACTACTGTCGTATCTCACACGTGGCCTTCTCTTTACAACTTCTCCACCTACACAACAGCTTCTGTTTCCGTTAGCTTCACAAGGTTTGTCGTAACTTTCAGGGATTATATGAAAACAGGATAATAAAAATCTCCGATTCGTTACTAGTATTATCGGACAAATCTCAGGTCTAATATTTAAAGACCCCATAAGCGGTTCATCCCTGTCACGTTGCTCATCAATTTTGCCGCAAAAAGTTCTTGCTAAACCTTAGATCCGTCCCCCTCAAATGTTTTTTTTTAATTTTTGGTCACATAATGCGACCCGATAATGTTTTCGTCTCATAACTGCTGGATTATCGGTATTTGGTGATTCTGTGATTCGGGAAGAATTCCGTGTTCTTAATTTAGAAAATATAACGTGGAGATCACATGTACACTCTGACAGCCCAAATAGAACTACCAAAAGCACGTGTTCGCCGCGTTGCGTTTTCAAGGTTCTGAAGTTCTCTACAGAACCCGCCTTCTGTTCAACGAACATATGATGTAATTCTTCTGGGATGTAGGACGCATTTCTCTATGAATACAGTAATGGCCAGTATAGTTATATGGTTACCATGTGGAAGTCCGTAAATCACTTTCTTGCACGATCACACGTGTTCTTGTTCGTGCATCGTGCGTGCTTCCACAGATTCATTGGCTGTGCCGTTACTCATATCCCCCATGCCCAAGCACTTTATCACTCGCAAACACCAATATTGTGTCCATTTTTGGCTAATCGTAATTCGTGTTCATCGACAGACAAAAATCTACACAAGTTTCATTTCATCAGATCAACTTATGACTGGTTCTTTCCACCGTGATTGCGACGTTCATAAGTGGATGATGTTGTTCGTATAAAAGCCTCATTGAGTTCCTCCAAAACTTTCGTAACTTCTTACTAGCATCTACCCACTTCTCAATCACAGGTCTACACTGGTTTACAATTTAGTACATCCTTAAAAACCTTTAAACCCACAAGTATGTTCCTTATGTTCATAATAGTGTTCGATTAATATAAGTGTAGGATCATGTTGGTATACGTACTGAGCCTTGGAATGATGATGTTTTCCTCCATTTGTGTTTCGCAAATAGAAGACGTGCAGCCCCCGTGAAGAAACACTGGTCTTTGCATACAACATTAATATGCTACGGTGTTCATGACCTTGGCACTACTTATTGTCGACGCCAGAAGACTGCCTTTGTTCGACGACAGAACAGCTGAAGTTGAAGAAATAAAACAAATGCGCGTATGCTGAACAACTGTAGGAGCTTCGAGTTCGCTATTCGTCTATAGATTTCTGTGCAGATTTATAGCCAAATAAATTGTTACAGGCTCTTTTATGAATCGATGGGCGTATTCTTTGATTTAAAACACGTCGAACAGTCCGTGGTGATAAAGGACCTCAATGAGTATTGGAAGTTTACCGCCACTCTCTCTCGGACGAATGAAACAACCGAGCTTATTGAGGAATTTTTCTGCAACCATCGACATCCTAAAACCTAATGGAAAGCACTGCACGCATGCCATGTGATACCTTATGTCGGATTGCTCTGACATCATGCGCTCAATCAATTTGACGCGATCAAATCCATTTTGAATTAAAAGCAGCCGATGGGGAACAGATAAGAATTGAATGTTGGAGAGTTGCCTGAAAGTCACCGAAAAGAAATTCGGGATTTTGTGGACTCAGCTGGTCTAAAATCTCAGAAAAAGAAGCGAGGGAAGTTCCTCAACAGAATCCAAGTTACCGGGAAATCCGGAAATGTATATCCACTATCATTCCTCTGTGATTCTCAGTAAATTACAATGAGGCTTTATCTCTTGAGCCTGATAGGTTATAATAAACCAAGGCAACTATGACAGGAAAATGGTGACCATTCTATCCAATGGAAGCAAGTTCACCTACCATCAGGGCGAGGAACACGAAACACAAGAAGCCGAGACTAACTCGCTAGAAACCTTGGAACAGCTTAAGTCAGAGAGAGTCAATTCTAAAGCACTCTACCATAAGCATGTACCTTATGGCTCAAAAACACCTACACTCTGTGGATTACCAAAAGTGCACAAGCCAAACATACCCATAAGACCGGTGATTGACATTAGAAGCTCAGCCTATCGCGCCACAGCTCAGTGGATTAAAGAAATTCTTGAACCTGTGCGCAAGTCACTAACAAATCTTAGAGTGAAAGATTCGTTGATGTTTGTGGAGATCATCAAAAACCAGGACCTGTCTGAACGGACTATGCTTTCTCTAAATGTGGAATCCATATTCAAGTACGTTCCGTTGATGGAGATGATAGATTTCATCTGTCTATACTTGACCGATAAAGCCACCAACTCGACTTTCCCGTGATCGGGATTGAAAAAAAATATTCTTAGGTGTACATGGAATGCACGATTTCGGTTCACTATGAAATACCACAGACAGAAGCATAGGATCGAAACGGGATCACCGCTGAGGTCCCTTTCTGGCCGATATATTCTTAGCCGAAGTCGAACGTGGACCACTACGCGGTATCATCCAGTCTACATAGGTATATCTGATATATGGGCAATGTTGTGTTCATTTTTTACGGAGAATGCAACGCAACAAACCCGTTTGTTAGCGTATCAGTGGGCATATAGGCACTCAAGCGAGCAAGCAAACGGAGTAAACATCTGTAGGCAAGCCCATGCTGTACACGCAATCGAGTCCGGCCAAATAGGGCTACTCAGCAGTAACGAATCAACAAGCAGGTATGGCTCAGAGCCAAAGTCTGATTGGTTAGAGCAAGGCGCCGGTGACACGGGCAAAGTCACAGTGATGTGCCGACGTGCGTGCATGAGTGTGTGTGACTAGTCACGTCAGCGAACATGCGTGAACGAATAACCAATCGGATTGCAGTCATACTTTTATCGATCCAAAAGCCAAACGAGACCACACAACAGGCAACATTTACATAATTTGCTACTGCAGACATTCAACAATTCCCATTCAGTGACGATATTTACAGTGGAGACAGAGGAGGACAGTTTGCTTGCTTTTCTCAGTGTGAGATCACGTCGAATGAAAGACTGACATACGGAAAGGAGGATATATCATAGATGCACATGGGTGGGACAGTACACATATCCCAAGTTTTGTCACTCTGCGATGCAAAAGAAGCCTATTGAGTTATCAGATCTACGGAAGAAGAAATATATACAGTCCAAATACAATTACCCAAGAAATTGAACACATACGTGGCACGCTAATAAAAACGACTATCCAGAACCGTTCATTCGTCAGCATTTTGGGGAGGGGAGACACGAAATGAGTGCCCATATAGCTTAGTAGAAGGATGTTTTCCTACCTGTCCCGCTCAAGGGTGACAAAACCTTAGTGATTCTGGAGCTACGTTTATCTAAGGCCATCAAGGTTGCAGTTCACTCTGCGCATGTCCCAATCTTAAAAAATACCAGGCCTTTCATTGTTGAACGATCCGAGAGTAGACTACCTCATCAGTTTCAACCTCTTACTCAATACCAGTTTACGGCTTTTGTAGTACACAGTATACTGTACATCCGGCGAGACGCCTTTCTAAGAGTATAACAGAACATGCCCCGGCTTCATTACCCAAAAAACAGTTCTGATCATTAGCAGCACAATTCTCCAACATTTGGTAGATCGCGGATATAAGGTGGATACCGTGACTGCTTTCAAACTAGATATGACAACAGCCAAAGGCAACAACAGCCAACAACAGGCAGATGCTGATGTCATTGGAAGCTATACCAATTCGATTACTGAAGCAGCAATTAAACAAACAACGTCAGCTCCTGCAACAGTTGTTGTTGCCGTGACCCTAACAAGTTATTATTCTATGGTTCCAATACACATTACCCGAACTCCTCCGTTTTTGGACACATTAGTTCTTCGTACATATAATTCATGCTCTTAAAAACAGTCCGTCCAAATCATTTTCATTTAGAAACTGGCTGCACAAGCTTCACACAGATTCACGAAACCATCGAACAGAATTGCGAAGCCATCTTATGGATTTGGAAAACTATGGGTTTAATTGGAGAACCCCAACGCGATGGTTGATTTTTCGCATCAGTAATGTGCATTTCATTGGTAAACTGGCCATAAGCCTTTCTGGCCGACCATTATCCGTTGTGGCCGCCTGTCTTACCATGCTCTTCCTGTGCAAAAATGGCACAGACCTCAATCGTGCGACTTGTCGCGCTTACGGACGGACGTCGATCCGGTGGATCAATGCGATCATATGATCTGAGCCAGAGAACCACACTGTGCACAATTTTGTAATGGAAACGACGACGTATTGCGTTAGACGCCTTTGGACTAGCGAGAACATCTAGATTACCCGGTAGACGGAGTTGAGGTGCTGGTTTCCGAACAACATTAGCAATAAGTTCATCGACATGGTACAGAGATGAAAATATATAAATTACTTCACCTGCTTGACACTCAGCCGTGTTGGATAACGGATGGTTAGGTTCTTTGATTTCCATCCTGGAAGGTAATTTCTCACAAAACGTGTTTATTATATATGCATACGTAAATAATATGTCCAACGTACTTGAGTTCATTCATCAATAATATATAGCGCCCGTGCTCCCCATATGCATGTATTCTGGGAATCAACAGGAAAAAATATATCCAACTAAATATATCCTTTTGAATCTCACAATAAAATCTGTAAATCCTCCTACCTCTTCATGTGGAAAAATTGAATGTAACTTCTGGTCACAACATTCTATTAAATTAAATAGAAACTTCCCATATTCATTTTCCGGATCAAAACGGCAGAAAGCTGAGTACGTAGTAAGTCGAAAGCAATGGAATATTATGGAAAACATTTTGATGTATATGATCACATTTATTGGCGGATACGAGTACACTGTCATCCGGCTCTTTACCACACCTGAACTATTTTGTTCTTATGTTCCTCACCACTCCAAGATTCAGGGTCTGGTTGTCAGCTTTCCCGAGATTGCCGTGGGTCTTTGAGGCTGAGATAAACATCTTCCACTGTAATCATGAACAAGCACGTAGTTAAAAACCCAACGAGGTGCCAATTCACGTGCAACTGACTACCATAATGAATGTTAGGATTGTTAACACTCAAGAAAGCTAGGAGAGCTGAAATCATCACTAAACATGCAATTATTACGAATTCCTAGTGCAAAAGCACTAAGTTCATGAAAATGGTGACTGAATGCTTGTGACAAATTGCTCTCATTTAAGGCATTAAGTATGCTGCATTCTGTCAGTTAGTACTAAAAAAACCAAATTTCGCAGTGGTAACATTTTGCATACTCATCTCAATGACCATCAGTCTGAAATTTATACAAAATGGTGTCGGGAAATACAATGAACGAACACGAAGCAATACCATCCGTGTTTTTCTAAAAGTATAACCCAGTCTTATACTACCTTTTTATCCAAAGAGGCACTGGAGCTTATTTTTGCGGATAAAATCCAGAAAAACAAAGTCTCGTTAGGGGAACACAGTTTGGCGAACAAACTCGTTTTCAGTGATTCATAATCATGCAATTACATCAAAATGTATTACGACAACTTAAAGGAGTGAACCAACTAGACAAGTAAGAAGTGATAAAAACTACTGATGTCAGCATCCTCCTCCACAACCTGTTCTATGTTTTAAAAGCAGTTTGTGTGAGCTCCTAAGTTACGCTGTCCTTCCCTCCACCATACAACAGGCCACAGACCGGATGAAAACCGACAAAACACGAGAAAAACAATACACATCCGGTCTTGATTTAATCCCGGATTGAAAGTGTTTTCTTCCCTCCGCCCCTTTTTGTCACCATTGTTTTTACCACTCCCTACTTTTCTAATTGGTTCACTCCTTTAACTTGTAATATACTGTGATGCATGATTGTTGTGCTTGGCCAATACAGTGATGTGCTCACACATGCACGTATGACCTACACCTCATGCAATCATTGGCGCACGCCTCCAATCGTGCACACACGTATGTAGTGATCGTTTATTCGTGATTCGTCTCGGGCAGCATCGACCAATCAGATCGTACTTTGTGTTGCACGACCTTGCACTACTTACTCCGATTGTACGGTTGTCCTACACATCCTATTACATACACCACTCACTCACGAGCTTGCACGCTTGTTTGCGTTTTCACTTGCTAATGTGTGCTGGCGCTTACCGTATATTGCTTCAGTACACACGTTTATCCATACAAGTGCGCCTTTCTTCTGATTACTGAATTGCCGGACACAACAATTATGAATCATTGAAAACGAGCTTTTTCGCCAAACTGTGTTCTCTGAATGTGTTCATTGGGAATTTTCCGAGAAAATCTCATTTCCTGGCGTGGAGCAAAATAATTTCAAATCAAAACGAATTTATAGTAATGAAAATTCTGATAATTTCCTAATTGTATCCAATCAAATGCAGGCACTCCATCTTCTTCGGTAATTTCGCCTTAAATTACGAAACCCTGAACTCCAGACGGTATTTCTTGCAAATTCATTTCTTGGAGAATCACTGATCCAAATCTCTCTTTTTGCATCGGAATTCCCCTCAAATGAAAACATTTTGTCCGAGTACTTCTTGCGTAGTGCATTGGCAAAGTAACTGTCGGTAGTCTTATTCCATGAATTTGTCACTGAATTCATGATTTCTTGGATATCATTTCTGATAAATGTTTCACACTACCTCTCCATTCCATGTCTGAAATGCTCATTCACTTCCATTCAAAGAAATTTTGGGGTAAGTTTCAGTCGTAGGAGACTGGATTTGCTTAACAAATAGTTCATGATGCCATAACAAAGCTTAACAGTACTTCAATGGATTTCGATGACAAATAAAGCTTTGGTATTACATGATGAAATATTGGTAACCCTCGAGTGGTTTGAATGTAGAAGACGTAGTTTCGCTGGCTCGATGACTGTGTCGAATTGCGTCCTCACTATTATGTAGTCTGGAGAAATGCGTCATTTTGGGAAAGACGTCTCATCTTAGAGCACATTCTGCGTATGCGTCTTTCACAAGGTCTTACTTTCATAGTAAGGTTTAAATTGAAATTGTTCTGGAAAATCATGGCTGGGAACATTCTCGGGGAGAAACTCGGTATTTAAAATACGGAACTACTACTGGCAGTCGAGTCGAGCACAGTGTTTCATAATGCTAATCGAAATCCAAGAATCATCGTGAAAAAATGTACACATTATTCATCAGACCGGCTGATACAGACGTATTGCTATCGACTCGACGATACTGAGCATATAATTGCGAGTTTGTTGATTGAAAGAACGGCCCCTACTTTGGCAACGATTTATACCCTAGTAGGCATTAGTGGCCCGGTACCCAAGCCTTTTTTAAACAAAAAGTTTCTCTTTTCAAACTGTAATAACCCCCTATCACACCAATGAAGACAACAAATAATAAAAAATCAATATTTGGTTGCCCTGAGTAGAGCAGTGGTAACGTTCTCTATCGGAGGTAAACTCAACAGCTCCTCATGTATTCTCCGTCAAGAGCCATTAAGAAAAAAGTTTTGTGCGTGGCTCACGGAACTCTCACGAACACTCTCTGTGATGGAGGATATTGCTGATGCCACTGAGAGTCCCAAGAACTGCATGGACCATTCTGTTTGACTCAGAGGTCCTTTGAGATCCCTTTCCAGTAAAGTGGGATAAATGGAACTCAATTCTCGCTTGACTTTATCTTTCACGATTCTCCATATGCTTCCTATTGGATTAAACATTGGTGAATATGGTGGCATCCTCAAAAGCCTTGCCACAGAATATTCATTATCCATGAATACATCCTCCAGCTTGGTGTGACAAGAAGCACTGTCACAGGTGACAGTAATTTTCCACAACCGAGCCTTCAGCCTAAGAAAGGACCGAAGCCACTGTTCACAATCTTCCGATCGGTAGGCACCATGCTTTGTCTTGCAGGACGACATCCCGTACTTTGTCGTGGCACCAACTAGATGCTCGTTTAGACCGCAACTGTTGCAAACCTACAAACACGAACCTTGATGCCTGCTGACCGGCCTACATGACAGTATGCACGTTAAAGGAGCAGAGACTCAGAAGCTGACGATGCCTGACAATGTGATTTACAGAAGAGAGAATTATTTAGGACACTAACTGACAATGAATTGTTGCGGCTATTGGGTATGTTATCAGTGGAAGCATTGTGGGTAGGCGGAGGGGTCTAAGAGTCAGATTTCACTCGGATACGAAGTAGATCAAGTGTTCTTGTTGGATTCCTTTCCAGCCATGAGATCATTTCGTCAATCTCCGTGTTATCCAAAGCCTTTTTTCTAGTCCCGCCCCTAGGCTGACATTCGTATCGCAGACCTTCTGCAAGAAACCGGCTGTGCGTAGTTTTGTAGTTGACACTAATGTGCTTTGCAACCACACGCCAATCACGGGCGTCCTCGAAAAGCCTTAACAAATCGCTTGACTCCCAGAGGACGGTCTTAGGTTATGGATCCGGTCACTGCAACAGCTAACTGGAAATACGGGACAAGAACTGGATTTTTTTCATTCTGTTTGACTGAGAAGCCCTTTTTACCAACAACCGTTTTTTTACAATTTTAGTCACGAATCATTGCGAAAATTTGCAAGCCTAAGCGTGGTATGCCAACCGGATTTAGTGCATCATCGTGAAAAGCAGTAGGCGCTGCTTGCCTACGACACTGAAACGGTCAGTGATGTTTACGGCACTGATGCAGTCAGACAGCATTAGGATCAAATCGATATCGTACTTCCACCGATGTTCTCCGGAATACTTGCGCATGAATACTGCCTTCTCGTGAACAATGTCTACGCATCTCAATAACCACGATATTTCAGGTTGAACCATTTAATCTCATTTGACCCGGAGCTTAGTCGAGAGGACTGACTACTGGATTCCGGTTACCATCGTGATGCGGTTAGTTTGTTCCACCGAGCTTGGTAACGGCCTCGTGTAAAGGCAGTGAGGTCGGTTGTGGTTAACGTGGTAGAAAATCGAACTCATCCCTGAACAGTACGATTGACCCATTGCCCATGTGATAGGGACATTCACACGACGGATCCAGGTCAGCTGAGGGGGGGGGAGACCTCGAATCAGCCTGTGTGTGTGCGTGCGCAGCTCATCGTGTAGTAGTTTTAGGACAGCCTGGTTCTCTGGCTTAGATCACATCGTAATAGTCCACGATGTCTGTCTAGGTTACGAATCGTTCGCTACGAACAGCTTGTTCAGACATGAGCAAAACAAAACCAAAGACTACAAACCGGCTTATTTGCAAAGTAGCTGCCCTCTTCACTTGAAGACGGTGACTATCCAACGGAGGAGTAGTCGTATGGTTTGCCTGTCGTCGTTCACTTTATTGCGTTTAGTTTCTTGAGCACAGCAGTGTTGCTAATCCAAAACTAACCATAGTTCCGTTTTCAGCAATCAACTACTTACGAAGTAGCATATACACTCACTACAATATGATCTCATTGATCCACCGGATCGACGTCCGTCCGTAAGCGCGACAAGTCGCACGATTGAGGTCTGTGTCATTTTTGCACAGGAAGAGCATGGTAAGACAGGCGGCCACAACGGATAATGGTCGGCCAGAAAGGCTTATGGCCAGTTTACCAATGAAATGCACATTACTGATGCGAAAAATCAACCATCGCGTTGGGGTTCTCCAATTGAACTCAGTTTTCCAAATCTTTGTGACGGTTTCACGAATCAGTAATATTGTCTGAAATGAATGCTAAAATGGTGTGGCGTGATTTTTTCTTCCTCCGAATGATGTTTTATTAGTGCCAAATAGTAATTATTTTGTGATGCTGGTCCATGACCACAGTTGTTGCATTCGGCGTGTTGGTTCGACTGCTGTGGACAACCAAGCCTTGAGGTTTAAACAACGCTTGCACGATTAACCACATATTCTATCGCTCCACACTTCCCATCGGCTGTCCTGCCAATTGAGATTCCGTTGTCTCAATCTTTGGGTTTGGTACCGCACCAGTGCTGACGGATAACACAAGTTAACTGTCGACTAACGATGAGTTGCCATGAGTCTACACACACGCCATGTTGGTACGCGTTTCAGACCTACTGTGGTTCATGCAGCGGTCACGATTCATTAAGTTGTGGAGTGTTGGCAGCTTACCAGATTTGTTGCCCACTTATTCACTTGGTGCTATCTGTGGCTGTACATACACTATTTCGCCCGGTATTACGTATGTAAATGCCTGAAGTGATATTTCGAAAAGAAGTTCCTTAGTATGACGTGCATTTTTATGAATCGGTGGACATTCTATGAAGTAAGGTGTGTTTCATTCTGGTTCCAACAATTCCTCACGTATTTCGGCAAGACAAAAGCAGCATGAATAATCAGGAAGCAGCTCATCATTCCAAAATCTCACGGCGGGGCCGATAACCCACTACCATGGCTTTAGCATTGGTTAACGTGAGCATTACCGAAACAATGCACTCCTTTTGCCTTCCACAGTGTGGCGTGACATGCCATCCTACATCCCCGTTTCTTTGGGACGCTGTCAAATATAAAAAGGCCTATCCAAGATTGGTTGGCGCTTATGTATAGGGTCATTGTCTGTGAAAATTAGCTTGAACTGGTTTGTCTGTTCGAGCACATCACAAGCAGCAGTACAGCTGAAAGTGAGTTTGAGAAAGAGATCATTTGACTTATAATTACGGTTTTCCTCAACCTGAGTTTCCAAAGGCATTGCCACTACGATCAGATCTTCGTAAAGCGAAGTGTGCATAATTCCACAATGCTTATCTTGTTGCTATAGGATGGATGGAATTAACTGTTTGACACTTAAGGGCAGGCTTGGAGAATGTCCGTAACGGACAACCTGCGCTTCCGAAACATCATTGGCTTTTGATGGGAACACAGAGTAAACAGTAGAGATGTATGATATCAAAATTTTTGCATAGACAGTTACCATATAATAGAAATTATCACCGCATACCATCTTCAGAGGTTTTAACAAAATAAACATCTTTTGTCTACCCTTCCGTATTCTGTTTGCGTGCCCTGACACTGACTGAAAGAGGTGACTCACTGGGCATATTATTATCTATAGTGTAACGAAAAGGAAAATCTGGCTTCGGTACTAACGTTTAATTCTCCAAATACTGTTTTGGAAAGCGATGCCAAGATACCATGTGAAACGGAAAATGGATTATAGGTGAGAATGTTGTGGGGATTCATCAGCTGTCACACGTGATACGACCGGGTACAGCTTCTTAACCACGTTCACGGATGAGCCTCCACCAGTCAGGATCACCGCGGACAATTCTTAAAAAGCTCGTTGTGATTGGTCATCTTCAAGCCTACCAATTATCTTCTCCAATTAGACATATTTATACAAACCTGTTCTGCAATACAACTAACGCGCGATTTTGCAGCTATGGTCTTCTTGTTACTTTTGTTCGCATAGTTCTGGTTGGGTGTAATTTCAGTAAGTCCCATCAGGTCCATTCCTTGTGAATACTACACTCGCCTTCATTGTCTACACGCTCACGCTATTCAGTGGTCAATAGCAGACTTCGATATATATATATATATATATATATATATATATATATATATATATATATATATATGCTTTATTAAGATGATAAGATTTACTTGGAGATCGCTGTTTCTGGTTGTGTTCTCAGCACGAGCGTACTCAAGGTTTTCTGTTAGAACGTAAAACAAGCGTTTTTCAGTACAATCGGGCAGTAATTCACTGTGCCTACTCAAAACTCAGCTCGCCATTGTAGATCGATGAAAGTGTCTACTGTCTGCCAACAACCACCGGTGATACTTTCCATCTGGCATTTAAACTCAGTCGAGATGCGAGTTTTCAAATCACAAGCGTATGCCAGGAGATTGTCTGGGCAAGCTCGTTACGGCCCGCTTGACGTTCCCTTCAGGATACGATGCCTCACCTCATCTTAAACAGGATACGTTAAGCAGTCTTTCGGAGCTTCAGTACACTTTTGTTAGTTAACTGACCGTTAAAGTCACATGATGAATCAATCTGTAATGATTTTGACCTTCTACTGGTAAATTTCAACAGCCTAAGTTAAACTCATTGTAAGGATCCGTTGGAAGCCGTCTCTTCAGTTCCCAACCCTATTGGTGAAAAATCTTTTAGTGTTCTTTTAAGCTACTCTGGCCTATTCTCCACCTTGAAACCGATCACAAGCCAGGAAAAACTGACACAAAACGAGTGAACCAACTCACTTTCGGCCTAGAGTTCAGCCTAGATCACATTATTTGTCATCAATAATCCCTGTCACTCCCACGTGTTTGTCTAATTGGTCCAATGGATCGTGATCTAAAGACGTGGATATAAATCACATCCGAGCGCCAATAACGAAAGTAATGCACCAGCTGATCCATTTTATAAATTTCCAGAGCACTCGGAGTTCCATCGTGGGTCGTACAGAACACGTGTTACTGAAGCGCGTACGGCTTTCATGACGTTATTCACATGTTTTATCTATTACTAGGCTATCCGGTTTCATTCTTCCTACTTTTTCATCATGGAGGCTGATGGCGTCTATCCCGTCGGCGCGTTATCAGTACAGTTCACTGACATGGACTCGGGTATGAGTCAGCAATCACCAACCTCCTCAGAAAGACGCCTTCCAGTTTTGCCAATTCCACAGTCTTATATGGGAACATATCTGACATACCACATTACATATTATTTTCGCGTCAAAACTGCATGATAATTTGTTTGTATTTTCAAAATGCAGCCGATTAAAACAAATAATATCAAAGTATACAAGCATTATCGCCTACCGCATCTAGCGCCAAGAACACAAAAAATCCCTTGATCCTTTTGAACAAATTGCACCTGAGTTATAACTCCACATGAACCGAACCATGGTTGACGAAAGTGATGCGATCAAATAAAAACACCGCTAACTACCTTATTCCCTTTACCTCGGTCACACATCTACAGCTGAGGCTTATAGAACGATACGAAGCAGCAGTACAAACATTTGAAGTTGAATAAACACCACATATCAGTTACGAGCACGCAAGCATTTATCTTTATGAATATAACTGGATTCCACCTTTCGCTTTTAACTGAAGGTCACTGTTTGCGAGTTGACCTTTAGTGGTTTACAAATAAATGTAAATATTTTCTGGGTTTCCAGCTTAAGCCCGTACTCTTTGATTATACAGTTGACTTTCGGTAAAAACAAAACGGATGATGACCTCTTGCGAAAGCGGATTGCAAGATACTTTCTTCACACTGTTTGTCTGTACCATAGGGTTTGAGTTCCAGTTTATTCGAGAAAAAGTGCAAGTCTCAAAAGAACCATAAAATTCGCCATTGCTTTTCCGAGTTGTTCTGTTCGGTTCAGCCATATCTTCCCTCATAGCCCCGTGAGTCGGTGAATTCTTAGTTTACTCCTTAACGGCACATGATTAGTCTATGCGCAATTTTCCTGGCTACAATAGTTTTCGAATAGTTCAGATAAATGTCGCCTTCAATGGTTGGTCATCTTAACAACGAACAAATACAGGGGATAACTAGAGTGTATGTACAAGGTTGTTTGCCACGTGTTATTCGAGCTGACTGAGTAGGAAACCACTAACTGCCCTACACCGGTAAGTGGGAAATAGAATGGTTTATTGATCACTAATGGAAGATGGTGTCTAACTTTCCTTCCCTTTTTTGCAAACCACTTACGGTAAAAACGGATAGTGAATGCGGAGACGGTATATAAGCAGCTCTCCAATAACTCAACGACTCTTATTCGATCAAGAAACGGGAGCGGAAAAACAGTTTGTTGATTGAACTATCAGGCATTGTGGATCTTTCTGCGTTCTGTTCTTTCATTCATGGTAGCGGTCTGTAAATTCTCGATTCTAATCTTCTACGTCTCAGGAAAGGGATTCGCTCCATATAATATGATTCATCACAAAGTATAAACGTTCAGCTCACCATTGGGAACCATGGAAACACTGTACAGCTGTTTCATCCTGTGAGTTAGGCATCCACAGTGGTGCACGTAAAGGTCTACTGAAATTGGACATGGAAATTCAGCTCGCCTTTATAGAGAAACTCCTTTAAACTGGTTTAGTCCAGATCCCATGCCATCCATCACAATTTTTACCTTGTATTTACCCAACAGTCCGTTTGCTTTCCGTGCACTTTGAACACTAGTTGGCACGATGACCACCGCCTACTCGCTTCCATGCCCGCGATGTTATTCGTTTCTTCAATCTCATTGCATCACACCATTTTCAGCCTTGTTTCTACGACAAGTGTATGACTGACCTAAATTGCCGTGGATCTAATCGACGATCTATCTGTTTGCTTTGGGCTCTAATCCTAAGATTTTATTGCTCACGCAATCTTTATTCCTCGTTCTGGTATCTGTGTCCACTGACCCACTGGTATCCAGGACCCGCTAGTTTATCACGTCATAATTGCCCTGGTTACCTGGCAAGACCACAAACATTTGGACGCAGTTATCTTTCTCCCTCTATCTGCCTGGTCTGTGTGAATGTCTGAACTTGGCCATCCAGCTATGATCATGCACTTTCTCAAAGGCATGCTATTCGGTTTGTTATTCATCAAGATTGTGTGTATGTATGTATGTATGTATGTATGTGTGTTTGTGTTGTGTGTGTGTGTGTGTGTGTGTGTGTGTGTGTGTGTACTGCCTGAGGTAAACACTTCTTTTCTGACCAATGATTGGTCAAAGTGCTTCTCAAAAATGAGGACTTTCTTTTCGAACCACTTGACTCACTCCTGCATCATTGTCTTAAGCATTTTCTGCCCACTGTTCCTGGACGTTTTGAAGCCCTTTTTGGCTGCCTAGATTCTGTGATTGGCTTACTCACAATGTGAGGTATTTTATTGTAATTGCTTGATGATTTATCCTATCGTACATGCAGCAATGTAAGATTGTTTGCCTTAGGGCTCGGAATTTGTTCACCTGTGAGTCACTCAGTTACGGGACGAAAACCCTATACAGTGTACATCCAGCAAGCCTTCTCCGGAAATTCCACCTTGCTTGAAGGATAGCTAGACAAACGTCTAACCACTATGCTATCCGAGCTGGCTTTCAACGGTTGATCGAAAAACGACAAGAAAGTCTCAAAACCCAAATGTGAATGAGAACAGACAACGTGGCGAAGCTCGTTTTTAGTTATTTGCACTCATTCCAATACGTGACATCAAATAAGAATCACGTTTGGGGGATGGATATGCAATTTTGCAGTAGAGATGGAAATTTCGGAAACCGCCTTTCTTTTTTTATTCAATCACGTCATTTACTAAGTCTATTAGCTGCCAACCTTTATCACCTGATTCCTGGTCAGCATCATCAACTATTCTCTCAATGCCCATTGCGCTCTCGAACATAGGCAAAGTTTTCCACCCGAGCTAATCGGTTGATCATCTTTCTCTGACAAAATTTATTTGAACTAGGGATTCTAACTTGGCAAAAGCTTCTTAGCCTTTTGACGACAGGTTTGTCAGAATATAAGCAAAAAAAAGAATAACATTGTGAGAAAATGTTGCATAACGGACGTCTTGAAGTAGGGAATATATAAACGTGAATCTTTGCGCACGTGAATCGGAGTGGTTCTAGTAGTACCCATCGATCTATCGCGTGTACCTGGATTACATTTAATTTGCGGTTTACTCAGAGCAGTAGTAGGCCCGACCGATTTGTGGAATTCATCATTAGTGGAAAGTTTTCCCATTTTTAGCATTTCTCTCTTAGTCCATCCTTGTGCATTAGGGAATGAACAGAAATATCATATGTACTGGGCTTATTGTCAAAGAGTTCCTTCGGAGTTTCTCGGATTTCTTCATCGTTACAATGCTGATCAGTTCAAAAATAGTACGGCAGACAGCTGAGCTGGTTACCTCCGTATGCGACAGCACGCAAACCGAATGCTGGTGAGTTTTGTTCTGAGGTCATTCCGAAGAAAATAGCTCTTTCTTGAAATTTCACGAACAAATTATGACTATAAACAATGAGGGTCTGAAATACTGCATAAATAGTGCTTTGCGTCTGTTGAAATTATCAGTGTCACCTGTGCACTAAATGGAGATATACACAACATCTTACCATAGAACAACCGCTGATTTTGTCGCAAATTTACGCGTCCGTACGTGGACTCTTAGCCCCAGACTACATTTAGGTTAACGTCTTCCGAAACTAACTCTAATAGGTGACCTAATGAGGGAACGCACCAGAAGCCGAGTTCGTTGACTTTACAGGCTTACGACAAATGAAGAATTATCTGATCACATTCAAATGTGTTCCTTCCATGAAACCATTCATGAAAGTTCAGTTCCTCAAATCTCAAGCTTAATGTGCTGGCTGACCGACAGTAGTGCTTTACGGCGTGGAAACGATGCCACGGAGCTCAAAGTTGTCAATACGTAGCTGAGCAAGGGTGCTACAAAAACGAGGGAACCTTTGGTATCCGTTATGAAAGGCTTCATGGTACAAGCTGATGACAAAGTGCGATCAGATGATGAAGGAATCTGAAGTAGGAGGTCAGATCTCCGTTAACACCAGTCACATTTCATAAGCACATTACAGCCCTCTGTTCCCTGATTCATCGTTAGATTTGATCTATCGAGACCTCGGTTGTTTGTTCTTCACACAAAATCTATTGGTGAAGATTACCGGTTCGTCATTGTACCAATAATTAACTGGTGTGGGTTGTATTGTTCTACTGGGCATATGAATAAACTTCTCATTCCAACAGGCTTTCACTTCTGGGTCACCGCTGGTCAGCGATATTTTCAGGAGGACGAAATTCCCTCCTACAAAGTCATTCAAGTTAGAGTAATTTCTTGTTTATTCTCTCTTCAAATACTTTTATTATATGATAATAGCACACTTTTTCGTGGTGGGGACCGCAGCCAGTTCGAGGCTATTAGTCGGCGAAAGTACTTGGTGACATTTGCAGCATTCGAGCCCACGAGTGAACGGTCTGAAATCCACCTCGATGA
The DNA here is from genome assembly GCA_948099385.1 of Fasciola hepatica. NCBI lineage: Eukaryota > Metazoa > Platyhelminthes > Trematoda > Plagiorchiida > Fasciolidae > Fasciola > Fasciola hepatica. Next base: position 1,809,872 of record CANUEZ040000180.1, on the reverse strand, counting down.
TCGTTTGACCACTGCCGGTCAGTACGAATGGTTGTCAGTGTGTTCGTCTGTACACTGAAAATCCCACTTTATTTCGCAAATAACACTTTTGCAGAAGCCCATTTTTATAATATTTGTTAACAGAATCAAGAAACTGCATTTTGGTGTTATAAACCTGTTCCACTTATGATACTATTGTGCACTTCTCATCTGGACCCCTTACTGTCCATAGGCTTGTTAAATGTACAACTTTAGTAGGACGCGGGATTATCTGATCATCTAGTGTCGGTGTCAGTATACCTTCCCGTGCAAAACCGAACAAGGAATTCTGGTCTAACTGCGATGAAACAAATCGCATATTACATTTGGATCCAGAAGTGGTAGTCCCATGTCGCGAGGGTGCAACATGTGGTTCAAGGAATCATGTGAGACACACTTATACCCTTTGTGATCGCACCAATGCAGCTGTTTCGGCTGATGGAAGTAGCACTTTCATGGTACCAGCCTAAACTGTTTATTCTGTGGGGTGGATTCTAGATTGTTTTATAGCTTAGAAGATTAACGAGGTAAATCAGGTCTACATTTGATCTTTGGGAATCTGGCTTCCAATTTGGACACTACACCTAAGGTTGGGGAGCGTACTGAAGTCGTGAGGATGGTGATTGCTACTCTACAAGTGTACCTGTGCCGATAGCTGACAGATGCCGTCCAAAATCTCAAGATTATTCTGTCACATTGAAGAGTGCAGAAAGACTGTAACTCAATGGAATGCGTGAAATGCAAAGAAAAAAGCTATTCATTTATTGCTACGCTGGCTTGAACACGTTTTTACGATGCTTTTGAGCTGTTGAGAGAGTCGAATGAAGAAACGTTTTACAAGCTATTTTGTCCCACCCCACCAACTGTGGAGAGAACTCAGCTCCGAGTCTGAATAATCTTTTACTACCGAAAACCAAAGAATTTATAGGATGTTGTCACGTGCCCACGTGTTGCACACAAACGTACTGGTGTGGGCGGCCGCGCCTTGAGGCTTGAAAAACTCTTACAAGATTCACCTCTCATCAATAGATCCACTCCATCGATCAGCTGTCCCGGAGTCCGAGATTTGGTTGCCTCACACCCTGGATTTGACACCATACCGGTGCTGACTGCCAACGCGACTTGGATGTCCGTCAAATCCGGGTTACCAAGTTCCGTCGCACAAACCAAAACTGTTTAACAGCCGAGTTAAAAACTTCATCCGTTTTTTAAAACACAAGCAACGGACGAAACTACGGAATTTCTGTGTAGCGATAATTTTCAAGGCACAAGTCAAAACATGAAAACAGGCGACGGGTGTGTCTGGCTCAGAGAAAGGTCGCAGTGCAATGTGGGTTTGAACGGTTAGCGATGGTCGCTTTGTCAATTAAATGGACACTACTGTGTTCGTATGACATAGTTACATATGAGGTTTCCAAAGGCCATCCCAGAAACAAAAGTGATGATGAGCTAGCCTATACAAAGTTTGATGCAGTACTTTTTCAACAAACATGGGAAAATTATTAGTGTAAAACATAACATTATGTAAAACATAGAATAGCGTACAAAGGAAAAATTGACAGACTGTGGATCACTGAACCATCTAGGTTTATGAATTCCAAAGGATAATCAACTCATTTTTCAAACAGTAATTTCTATTTGTAAAAAACAATGCGAGCTCTTTTGTAAGGTAAAAACGAGATATCTCACGTGGTTCGCTCCTGGAAGAGAAATCGAGTTTTTAGTGTTGCTGTTTTTCATACAATGCTATCTTACGGTGGAAAAACGCAATCTTAACACTTGGCATAGCTTAACGGAAGATCCGACTTCTCAGGATCGTTTTAGATACGCGCAATATTTCCAAGAATTTCATCTTAATCAGACTGCTGAGCGACAGATCGGGCCAAAACAATGCCATTGAGTAAGCGAGCTGAGTAGGCTACAATTAGGTCACGATCGTATTTATTGAATAAGTATGGTGAAAGATTAGCTCCTTCGATAGAGCTGCACTCCCTAAAAGATATCAGAAATCCTTTCGTTCATCTTCGGCTGACTGTGTTTTTTTAGGAAGCAGTCTTTCAGCCAGTTAAGTAGGTGTGTGGGGTAAGTAAACGATTCCAACTTTCGAGAAGTTACTATCGTGATACACCGTCGTTCACCGACGTCTACTCGGGGATTTCACACCCAAATGATTTGCGCTAATCAAGGATTTTACAATTTAGTGAACTATGTATGCTACTATATCGGTCATGGAAAGCTCGGGTTTATATGCAAATTGATATTCGTCAGTGGGATTCCTGACAGTGTTTTCAAGGCACTGAGATAAATCACGTTCAACTGGTTTCTACGCCGGCGAGAAAAGTGTAATTGGTAGAAAGTTCTTGGTTCTCGTTTGGTTAGTCGACCTTTTTGGTACGGTAATGACTGTGACAGGACTCCAGCAGTCAGGAATGAAGAACGATGCAAGTGAGTAGTTGATAACAGTAGCCATCAACTCAGAGACAGTTCGAGGACCGTGTGTGAATACTACCGAATGTGGTCTGTCCGGTTCAGAAGCTTTGAATAACTTAGCGGATTTGTGGAGCTTGAATATTTTTTGCTGGAGAAATTTCCAATTTACAAATTTTTACGCTGTTAGAAGACTGAGAGTGACTCATTTGAGTGAAAAATGAACTGGAAATTCAGATGGTCAACATCCATGTCGTCAGTGGGCAGACCTTCCTTCTGACCACAGAGTAGCTTAGTCCCCAAACAACTATCTGTGACGTTCCTGGAGTGCAGAAACTGTTCAGAGAACGTAAGATCCAGATGTGTGGTTTCATTTTTGATCCACCTTGATAGCCTACTGACGTCAGGTGTGTTGCGCGTTTTGTAAGCCAACTCATTTTTCCTTCGTAACCGTTTCAGGTCGGGTAAGATTACTCTTGCTTTATGGAAATAAACCGTTTCTGTGGGACTGCGAATTTTATAATAGTTTTATAATTCGGGTCGCAAAATATACCAAAATAGAATGGTTAAATGTGCATTGTACCCAGGTGGCAACAAACAAAGAGCTGTTAAACAATAGAAGGTTTTCTCTGGATAAGTTTGGATGATAAAGCCGGATTTGTTTATTCTGTGTTTAAGATATGTGATCATGTTTCGGGGATACATTTTGAACAACGACACGATGTACCACAGTCACCAATACTTGGATGTGCATTGAGTCTGATGGGAAAGAACTTTGGAAGATTTCTTGGGAAACAGTACGGTTGTGAATCACCACGAGTGTGAATACGCTGAAACTATTGAGACTGAAAGGTGGGAGTGGAAATGTAGATTCCTGGGTAAAGTCTCTTGCAATGGTATGGAGATTATCATCAATCAACGATACAGGGAAACGTAGGAATGAACCGCAGGGGATAATAAAGTTTTTGAGATTTGTGGTGCAACATGAACATTCGTGATAGTAATAGGGTCAAAACGGAAATATTTACGACAAAATGAGACAGATACACAGTCAGCCCCATTCGAAAAGTAGGAAAAAATGACATTGCACAAGTTGCATCACAGAAAATGTAAAGGTGACAGCCCTCCAACTTCGTGTCTTCGGGGAATACCGTCATTCCTGACGGAAGCATGAATAGCCCTTCTTCCAGAATACAGATTCACCCACTTCAGAATTCGGCTGGATTTCCTGGCTGAAGGCATGAACAATAAGCAGATAGTTGAGGTGCGGAAGCTTGTTGAACAGGGAACGCACGTTGTTACACCCAATGTTGAGCATTATCATATAACCCGGTGTTGTGCGGTGTGCCTGTCTTCCAGCTCCTTTGCTTTTTCTCACGTAACGTTTCCGATTCCCTTTTATGTCATATGATAGTGGGGGTACCGTGACTTGTAGGTATGTATTTTATTGGTAACATAATCTGTTTTGAATATATTCGCCAGGACAGCAAAGATATAGAGAATTATTTTAAAATAATTAATACCAACGAATACGGACTCGAATTGTATGGCAGCCGTTCATGTGACTCCTAATTTTATTCTATTCATTGTAAGCCATTTTAGTTTAATAAATAAAAATGTGACCGGAAGAAAAATTCAACTTATTTTCCTCCCAATCTCAAATGCGATCTAATATATGTGCTATTATTTTATCGAAAACGATATAACTATTGGAATTCCAGTAACCAGTCCAAGAAACTACCATTATGATAAACACTAAATGTCCATTTTGGCTTCATAATTTGCTTTACCAACTTGCTGATGGAGTTGTGAGTGCTTCGTCTTTGGGATTTGTGCTTATAAACTCGTTGGTCTCCGAATTCAAAGTAGAGTAACGTAAGACAACACAGAATGGCTACCTAGTAAATATGGCTACGTGAGTGACGTTTCCATTTTGACCGACAACCATGTACAATAAAATATACTAATAGAAAGTGCATTCACGCTCAGAGTCCGCTCTGTTTCAAATCCACCTCTTACAGAGGTAAGCCTAAGGAACAGAGAAGATGATAAGCTTATCCGCTTCCCGGATAGCAGGAGAACATGGACAGACCAATAGACACACTGTTATCTTTGTAGCCCTAGAACGCAAGCAGAGTCTAGCCTGGTCCCTAGGGTCTCGCATACGAAAGATCTATTCGAAGGGGATAGAGGGAGACGAATTAGACTACGAGACAAATCCACTGAACAACGGCCACCCAGAACATTTCATCCGAAATATCATTTTGGAGGTATCTAAAGATAAAGGATTTGTGCTTGCAACTTCCTTTCAAAGACGATGTTACAAGTGAGACACTAGTTCGGTACCTAGGAAAAACAATCACTCGTAAATTTCCCACAGCCTCCACTTCACCAACCCATGGTTCTTATCTATGAACCTTCAAGACAAACTGTCTTTTCTTTCGTGTTCATGGTAACCCGTTTAATTTTTGCTCATGTTTGGAAAGCTTTGTGAGCAAAACGACATGGGAGTTGTCCCAAAAGACACAGGAATACAGACCGGCTTGGCTGAAGACAGGGATTAGAAGAAATGTAATTGGCTCAGTCTTATCGCACTTTGCCGACTCGAGACACCGGATGAACGAAGGAGCCTTCACTGTAAGTTTAAAATTACCTGTAAATTCGCCGTTTGTCAGGTCCATTTAGCAACAGCCGTGATGCTTAGCCCTATATACTCTTCACTTTATCCACACAATAATTCGTTACATCACTTCAGCTACCTTGGCAGCGATCTGAAACCGCAGACGAAATCAAGCTGATCTTGGTCATGACCTTTCATTCATGACACAGTGCGGTCAATCTGGCCCAGATGTACTTCGTTAGCCCAGCATTCCGAGCTAAGATCAACAAACCTCCCCTCTTCTTTCCGAACTGAGTAGCACCCACCATACTGAATAATCAAACTCAGTTTGACACTGTACCTTATTTCGAAAGTACGCATTCCTGCCATATATATGTAACTATATTAGCCAAAAGAGAAAGTTCTCTAGAAATGAGCTTGCTCTCTATTGCAACCTTTTATTTACTTTGTGAGATTCTAACTCTAATCGCGATTACCAAGCAGAAATACTCAGGTGAGGTACGAGGTCACAGCTTACAAATGAATCACGGTGGTGGCCTACCAGCTGAGATCTCCGAGCTCATACGGTAAAACTGACTCAATACCAAAACATCAATGTCACCGAATCTCAAGGAGATCGAATTAGTTCCCCAGCTGAACACTTGCAAAATCTTTGAACAGGATTCTGTCAAAATATCAGCAAAACAGTTCTTTCGACCTAGGATAATGGGAGTGAACATAGGGATGAAGTAACCGTAATAATTCAAGTGTAACGATCGCACACACGACCCATGTAAAGGCTTTGCATGAGAACAAATTATATGCTCTGATGCGAATAGAACGTCACACGATAGCCCCGTTTTTGTTTTCGGACGTGCAGATAAACTTCAGTCTGTCGATCACGAATTTCAGCAATAAGCACTACATTTCTGATCAGTATCTCGAGGAATAGATAATCGGTAGCATCAAACACTACGACGTCAAATGGAGGCGAAAAATAAGAATACAGATGGAAGGGTAGTTGGACGGATGGAAGCAGACCAGTGGCTGCAAATAGGACTAACGTTTGTGTCCGAAGTTAAGTGGACCTTGCCTTGACTTTGTAAGTTGATGTTGTCACCTAATGAGCGCAAATAACACGATCCCGGTCGTATTCTTCCGGGGAAGTTTTGTCCTGCTATTCCCGGACAACAATATACTACTCATTTCAAAAACAGAAACTTCGGACCATGTGTCCTCGTTTTGAGGTTTTCCTTGATCAACCGACGAAATGAGCTTCCAAACATCACTTCACGTTTCTAAAAATGGATTCTTCGTCTATGCACGCTCCTCACGATTCGAATAAGAATAAGGTGATTTACTTAGTCTAGAGTGTCCAACCATACGGGCGATCAAGCAGAAGAGTTCCGGGTACGCATACCCGATAATCGACAACAACCGCGAAACTGGTCGTGTACTTAGGGGAAATTTTGTCCTGTCACCCACAAACAACAACATATTATTCACATCAAAGTTTGTCCCAGTTAACGTATCTCACTGCAGCCACCCACTCCGACCAACGGTGATTCCACTGAAGCGTCTGAAAATGGTTGATAAGCAGTCCAACTGAAGCAGCCTGTCTACGTTGTTTATGACGAAGTGTCTTATCAGACCTCCTCTGGATAACGCAGCTGTCAGAAGCAGCAAAAAAACCAGGCACATTAGCCGAATTCAGACGTAGTCCTATTCATTATGGAAACATCTTTGAGAAGAGATGAGTTTTGATTCTCATTATGGGTTCCCTTTTAATTGTCAAAGCTGACTCATTTCGAATTTAGTTCATGCAAGAAATTCCCCTAACTGGATTTTTAGAATCAGTGCATGACTGTCCTATTTCATTTTAATTGATCGGGTGTCTCACTTTATTAGCAAATCTTGATAACTGCTTTAGATTATCGTTGACATGGATGAAATAAACCCCTGATCACCCCGGTGATCGTACTTCGAGATGATTTAGATGTGCACTAAAAGTGATCTAAACAAAGCGCTTGAGCTGCCTTTTTGAATCTCTATTTTGTCTCTTTTCATCTTTGGACTTTGGCAAAACATTCTCTGACCCCCAGACATGGTGTATATCTTTACTACTGCATGAAAAAGTGAAGATAATGAAGATAATATAATTAGTGAGAGTGTTTGTTGATTCACCATAACTGGTAATAAGGGCCAAAAATAGGCCGCTATAACCAGAGCAATCATGGTTTCCAGGTACAAATTTCAGTGTGCCTTTGGTATAACCAGAACATGTCAAGTAGGACGAAAAGTTATCAATTTACGTTTGTCTTGGAATATCTGCTGCATAAGCATGGAAGGCTGATTCTGAACTTGATTTCCACCGTTGGTCGGAAGCTCATCACAATCATTCCCATCGGAGTTGGAAAGAATGTCAGAGTAGTGTGGAGTACGCATTTACTACTTTAATTATTAGTATCCGAGATCGAAAACAGCTATGGATTTTGGAACAACAAGGAAGTTCACGACGTCATACGGATAGAGCATAATGAGCTGAAGTGAGGCATACTAACTATTTGATTCCATTATCCAGCCAAATGTACAATGAACTTTGGTGTGACGAACAGTTTGTTGGTGACATATTGTTAGTAGTATCCCAAAGAGTGGTTTGGAAATGTCCTATCATCCAACACGTCAACTGAATCATTACAGAAGTGTAATGAGCAGGCCGTTAGCAGTCATTTTGATATTCGGTTATTTTAAGTGTAGGATCCTGTTGATGCATTTACTGAGCCTTTGTGCTCAAACAGACAGAAGTTCACAATTACAGAGAGATGTTACGACTACCCACATCAGAGATGACTGTGTCTGTGAAAGAGCGCAACGATTCCATCGAACTTTAGGAAGTCTACAACCTGGGACCTTCGAAAGGAAGACAGAACCATACTATTTGGTTATCGTAATTAATGTTTCTTTTGTTGCCGCGTGCAAGTTAGGGGAAATCATCCGTGCTCTGTCGAAAGAATTGGTCTTTTGCAATTGTGGAAGTGTACATTATCTACGAGAACATAAACACTCTCGTCTCCCGTCAGAAAAGCTGAAGCTTTATTGTCAATAATATGACCTAGTTTAATCAAGGCACTCAATGAGCTCCAAGTGCAACAGGAATTTGTCCGAAATAAACACCCGCATGACCTATTTCGCAAATGTTGCATATCCTTTCTCTCCCGGGGCACGCAAGTCCTCATCCATTGACTGCATAAATTTTGCATTGGAATAAGGGTTTTAAGTGAGCTCAAAAATTCAATGTGTTTATCTCTCATGGCTCTAAATTGTAAATACACTGTCCAGTCGTTTGATGATCGATACCGAATTCGCATTCTTGCATCAAAGCTGGGTACATACAAGAAGGGTAACATGGGTGGTCTTACATAGATCCGTGTCTGGTAGCTGTAACCCAAAATGTCCATCTAGAATCTTTCTCTTAGAAATACGCAGCCAGATTCTATCTGAGAACTTTTCAATCTCATTCGGACCTGATAAACGAATTCCAGATGTAGGAGGCATGAGCAGTTATGAGATGGCTATACATTTCCAACGCTCAACACAAAATCCGTAGAATCTCAGAACAGCCGTTTCATCTCTGGTTTGCATATCTACTCTCCACGATTCAATTAGATAATGCTCGAACTGAAGTGCATGGTGCACGCACATGCACTGACCAGCAGGTTCTCGGTTCTGGCCCTGTCGGTCGTCAACACTACATGATAGAACGGACATACGTCACTGGTGTGGGCGTGAGAATTATTATTCATTGCACGCATAAAACAGATGCACACTGCCTTGGTGGATGTGAGATTGATTGGAGGAACGATAATACGGATGATATGGCATATAGAAGAATAAAGTACACCATTGTCTGAAGCCAGATTGAACTGGACCCAGTGTGTGGCGTGGGCTTGATGAGCAGTGCAGTTTGTTGTGCAAACAATGAATGAGTGATTTTGTGTTGGGCTTGCAGAATCATGTGCTCACACACGCACGCAAGATGTACACCCCATGCAATCATGGACGCACCCTTCCAATCTTGCACATACTTACGCAGCTGACGGATCTCCGTGATTCGTCTCGGACACCACTGACCAGTCAAACCATATCACGTGCTGCACGACCTTGCACGACTCAGTCCGATTGTACAGCTGTCTTACACTTCTGTTTACATACATCGCTGACTCACGAACTTGCATACGTGTTTCCGTTTTCAATTGTTCGTGTGTGGTGGAGCTAACCGTGCGTTATTGAGGTGTACACGTTTACCGTTACATGTGCGCATTTCTTCTGCCTACTAAATTCGGGACACAACAAGTATCTAGGGCGTTTTGTGATACACACACAACAATGGGGTAGCAAAACTTGATCATCTCTGTTCGAACATCGTTTTGTAGAGATATTATTGAAACATGAGAAAAAGTTCGTTCCATTCACCCTCTTAGGTTCATGAAAGTTTTAGTACAAAAGATAATGAACAAACGGAAAGCATGTCGCACGCAGCAATAAAACGGAGGGCGAAACAAAACACCAAGGGCTCATCTCTTTTCTAATTTGTAACGATCAAATTTTCTTCTTGGTACAGACAGTTTAGATAAATCAAGGTTTTCATTCGTGAACAGCGGTTAACGAAGACGGATGAGAGGTGATGCTCTTAGGCATTTTTTGATTACTGATCATAACTGACACAAGAATAAATTTACGAAAGATTTGTTCTTGTGTGAATAATCAAGCTGGTATATCATATGGTAATGAAACATAATACTGATGTACATAATACTGGCAATAACTGTATAAGGCTGCTCGTGCCAACAATAAATTCTCTGAATATATTTCAACGTCCGATGGATCACGTTCATCTGTGTGCTGTTCGTCCCATTGGGAAGTGACCGACGAGTTTAGTCCAGCGATTAAAACCAGGACAGATACTGTGTTTCATTGGAATAGTTGTTCGCGCCTTATCGATTATTCACTTGCGTTATTCACTCCGAACTGTGTGGACCGCTGTAGCTTAGCTGGTAGAGCATCTGCCAGATATGCGGAGGGTCGCCGGTTCGACTCCGGCTCGCGGCGTACGGCTTTTCGATGTGAATGCATGTAGATTTTCCATTACAATTGTATAAGTCTCGAAATTCCGAACCTTCCCATGGGGCAGCAAACAATACGTTGGTGAAATTTGGTTAACCTTTGTCTACATCAGGTGAACCAAGAGTGTATTTGTCTTATTTGTATCTCTCAATTATTTGCGAGTGGTGTCTGGGATTGCTGAATCTTTGCTTAGCAAACTGCCCTTTAGATTTCACATTTCACACACAGACCCAGGTGATCTGACCAACCTGCACTTGAAAACACCAGACTCGAGTTTCGCTCTTGTTAGAGCTCATCAGGGGTGCATATCCTGTGGCACACCCAGGGTTTAAACGCGAGCCCTTTCAACTCGAAGGTGAGTGTGTTACCAAAGCGCCATCGCGCTCCCATCTGGGCCGATCCGAATCACATGCAGACACTTTTATTTGAACTAACTTGCCAAACTCCCTTCATAGGGATCCTCAAGTGACCACATTTGTGTTTACTGTTATATTGCATATTTAATATGTAACCTAGCTCCATGTGACCTCCATTTGCCTCAACCAACTATCTTTGCTGACCCTTTGTGTTGACCGTATGTCTTTCGTATTATGGGCCTTTCCCCCCTATCACAAATAGATTAATAACGATTGAATAAACAAGGCTCACTAATATTACAACCGGAAAAGGGTGCCTGATGGATTGTATTAAATCAAGGTTACTATGACAGAAAATGGTGACCATTTTATCTAATGAAAGTAGGTTTACCTACAATCCGGGTGAGAAAGACAAAACATGAGAAGCCCAAACCAACTTGACAGAAATCTTGGAACAGCTTAAATCAAGGTGAGTCATCTCTAAAATGCTCTTCCATAAGCATATCCCTTCTGGCTCTAAAACACCTAGACTCTGTGGATCACCAAAATTGCACAAGCCAAACATACACATAAGAACGGTGATTGATTGTCAAGCTTATAAAACTGATTCTTAGATGTGCGTGGAATGTAAAATTTCTGTGCGGTGGAAAATACTACAGGCAGAAGGACAGGGTCACAATGGAATCATCGTTAGGAACCCTTCCTGGCGGGTATATTTGTAGCCGAGCTCGAAAGTGGACCACTACACAGCACCATCGACAGTCTATATATGTATACCAGATACATAGACGACACTGTTATAATTTGTGACTCAGCAAAAGATAATATCGACTTACTGCAAACAGTCAACAATGCCCATACAATGAACACATTTACAGTGGACATAGAGTGAGACAATTTTCTCGCTTTTCTCGATGTGGGATTACGTAGAATGGAGCATGGACGTGTACAAAGGAGAGATGAATGGAAATGAACATGGATGGAATGACGAAGGCATTTCCTATGTTTTGTTCTCTGCTCTCTGATCTACAGAGCAAGAAGCACCTACAATCAAGATTTACATCAGAAAACAAGGCGTAGGCGAACATATGTTTTCGCTGATTTCATTCTCAAGCCAATTACAATCACATTTATATGAACCAAATTAAGGGAAGGAAAAGGACAAATTTAATCTGTTAGTCAATCAGTCCGTCAGTCACTCGATTGGTTAGCCGACTCATCGATAGATGAACAGGGGACATGGTGAAATCACGTGTCGTCGTCAGAGGCTTGGGTCGGCATCACATTCGAGCATGACGTCATTGACCTTCGGCCACGGAAGTTCAAGTGCTTGGACCAGCTTCTTTTGTGAACAAAGCTTGGGCCGCAATAGCCGGATGCTGATTGCCTCAGCCGTCGCTAGTGTCCTATATCTGACTGATTTCGACTCGTTCGGTTGAACCCTGTATAGGACACTGAATGATGTAGCCGGATCAGCCTTGTGGCCTGTGTCTAACAGATGGGCGAGAATGGAACTCGATACAGCCCCTCTTCCTCCATGTTGAAGCCAACGTGGTTGATGCTCTTTAATGCGCTTGGATAAATGCCTCGTCGTTCGACCCACGTAAGTGGCACCACAGGTGCACTTGAATTGATAAATAATCATTGAAGAGGTCAACAAAGGCAACTTATCCTAGGACACTAGCGACGGCTGAGGCAATCAGCATCCGGCTATTGCGGCCCAAGCTTTGTTCACAAAAGAAGCTGGTCCAAGCACTTGAACTTCCGTGGCCGAAGGTCAATGACGTCATGCTCGAATGTGATGCCGACCCAAGCCTCTGACGACGACACGTGATTTCACCATGTCCCCTGTTCATCTATCGATGAGTCGGCTAACCAATCGAGTGACTGACGGACTGATTGACTAACAGATTAAATTTGTCCTTTTCCTTCCCTTAATTTGGTTCATATAAATGTGATTGTAATTGGCTTGAGAATGAAATCAGCGAAAACATATGTTCGCCTACGCCTTGTTTTTTGATGTTAATCAAGGGCTTTTTCCGTTTACTCAAGAATCAAAATTTAACTGTTCGGGAAATTGAATACACACATGACACGCTAGTACAAACTGCTATAAGAAACCCCTTACTCGTCAACAAATGGGGTGGGGGACGAAACACTAAACGAGAGGTCAAATAGTTAAAGAAAAGAATGCCTTCTTAAGCGCCCCTTTCAAGAGAGAAAACGTTTGCCTACGGCCCTCGGGAATTCACTTCATGTCAGAATCTTAACGAATACCAAACGTTCCTTTCTTCAGCAACCGAACGACAGATTGCCTCATTAGTTTATATCTTTTGTGCTATATCTGTTTGCCTGCTGGAGTAGTGTACAGGATATTGAACATACAACGAGGGGCCTTTCGAAGAGGATATCAAAATATGTTCCGGGTTATTTGTTCAAAGGAACAGTTCGGACAATGAGTAGAGCAATCTCACAACATTTGGTGGGTAGTGGGCATCAGGTCTGTACCGTGACAGCTTCGAAACCAGTCATGGCAACTCCCGAAATTCACGAGGAGGGATTAGGCAGGTGGATGTTGATGACAACAGAAGCCATAGCAATTTGATTATTGAAGCCGAAATTGTGTAAACAATGTAACCTCGTGCAACAGTTGTTGTTCCAGTGGCCGTAACTATAAAGTCTCCTATGGTTCTCTCATACAACTTTCCCCCACTCACCCATTTTTCCATTCGCCTTTGCATGCCACGTGGTTACACAATCCATACTTACCGCCGTTCACACAACGGTAAGATTAATTAAGTTGAAGTATGTCGATAACTTGCCAAATATATTGCGCACTTATTCACTCGCTGCTATCTACTGCTGCACATATACTCTCATTTACGTAGCAGTATATACATGAATGCCTGAAGTGATATATCGAAAAGAATTTTCCTTGTGTCACAAGCTTTTATATGACTTGATGGGCATATCGTTTGACTAACTTTTTTGTCTGAGGTTTCAGGATTCTTTTCCCATGACTCTGCCAACCAATGCAAAACAGTTTGATGCAACTTAAACAAATATAATGAGAACAGTTAACCTTACTCCATTCATTTATCATATGAAAAGTTAATTACTGCCGGAGTGGAAACTTGATCAGCGACGGCGGGACTTGAACCGTGGGCTTATAGTCCTGAAATCGATTCGATGACTATTTCGCCAAAGCAGATAACTGATACCCTTAGACGAATCAGTGGACTTGGTAAATTTCAACAGTTTACTTCAAAGTGCCACTGGGTTTCGATACGATGAAGTTTGATTCGATAAATAATCAAAATCATCTGCGCATTTTGTCTGAAGCAGAATAAATTCAGTTGTGCGGACTAGACCTGGTAAATCCAGTGTTGGAATTCTCTGGCACTGCTTACATTCAACAAGGAAGGAACTCAGTGAAGGAACTGAACCGATCTAATGATATGTTGACTAGCACTCGACGCGGTCATCCGAAGGGGATGATTGAAAGGAACCGGTGAAACAGAATGCTACGGGGATAAGAAAGACCGGTTTCTCGACAGAAAAGGTGGCAGTAGAACCTTCAGCTTTTGCTCAATGGAGATTGGCTTAGTTAAATTTGGACTGTGTACATTTTGTCAACTTCCACTTAGAATACTCCTGGTAGGAACTGTTTATTCACGAACTTCACTCCATAGTGAGTAACAGGCAGCTGAATCAATCAAGTTTGGGTTGAAATATTTGCTTTGTCATGATCGTAAGTATTTCAGCCTTGGTTAATCGGTATTTGTGACCGATTGTACACTTCTCATTTACTTAGACCAGATCGATGACGAATGTTGGGTCTGTGGTGGGCTGAAACTAGCAAAGATTTCAAATCAGTATTGCTGGGATCCGTAGATTTCTGTCTTCGGGGTGTCCTTAGACAATGCCTTCACTTGAAGCTGCTTTGCTTTAAACATTTACATTACTTGAATTGGTTGGAGTGTGCGCAGAAACAGCTCAGCCAGTTATTCAATGCAGGTTAGAAAACTAAGTTGCTACCAGTTGAAAAAGCTACAAGACCACTCATTGGGACGGCTAAGACAGCGCATTATTGCTTGAATCTGGTGGAGGCACCAGATCATCAATGCTGAAGTTGTATTTGTAATTTATTTGCATTTAGTCAGACCTTGTGTAGAGAGAATCCCGAAGTTCAGTCGAAAACGATTTACACTTGGAAGCTCATCGACTCAAAAGGATGACAAAAGAGCGGTTAAACTACGGTGTTAAGAAGAAATTAGACCGATACTCGTGCCCGGTTTGTGAGTATTCGGGCAAGATGAGAAAACAGTAGTGTTTCTGTAGGTGTTAATGTTAGAGGATACGGTTAGAAAAGAGGAACGAGTAGAACCGAGAGAGAGAGCTATACTGGGATAAATCATTGTATAAAGGCTGAGTGCTGTCTGCAAGGATTTTGTGAGCGAACTGTTCACATGTGGTCAGGTGTAATTCAACCAACTTAGCAGATAGTTCAGTTAAGGATATGTAAGATACCCTAATGATAATAGATAGAATTCCATGAAGAATTTTTAAATCTTTCTTCATAAGATCAGCCAAAGTAACAGGGAAACAGTGAAGTAGAACAGGAAAAACACACTGATAAACAAATGGGAAATAACACTCTGTTTAATATTAAAAAGCCTTAGCTTTCGGACTTGGTGAGACAGCTTGCGTAGTTTCTTAACACAGTTTGAAATGTGAGATGACCACTTCAAATTTTGCATTGGTGGTGATTCCTGAGTATTTGAGAGAAATTATTCTATTTAGAGGTTCTGAAGAAATGGCAAATGAATCACGAGGATGAACTGATCCATAAGAGGTAAATATACATTCCAAGCACTCGCACAAACGTGAAAGCTAAACAACAACGAACAGAGAAATCATAAATATGAGCATGTTACTGGAAAAGTTATTGATATCCTGGGTCACGGAAACAGTCTGAAGTCGGTTGAGCCACATCACGGGCATACTCAGATAAATATGCAACAGAACTGTAAGAAAAGTCGATAAAGTAGGGAGGGGGGATAGAGGGAAAGCAAAGCTCCCCTAAGCACTTCTGAATTGTTCACCAAGGGTTTGGATATTTTAAAACGTACTAGTGTGCATTGAGTTCTGTTGGTAATTAACCAGACAACCATGCTAATGAAGGTGTGGGACAGTTGAAAGCTTCCACTCTACGGAGGAGGAGAGACCGCGGAATAGAATCAAAAGAGGATGAGTAGTCTAGAAAAGTGCTTCACATGGACTTTGCTTATCCATCCAAGGATTTGGTGGTGTGGTGAATTGAGGAAGCGCTAGCGTCCACAGTATTCCTGTTCGTTTAAGCAGAGTATGGGGTAAATGGGGCACGTGACCATCTCAAACACTAAAGCTCGCTAGGAAGAGGAATTTCTATTACTTGGTGAACACTATTATCAATAAGGGATAATGTTCTCCCAAATAAACACCTCTTGTGCAAAATCATGTGGAAGGGAGAATAGAAAATCGACAAAGGGAAAGTTCCACAATTCCTTATTCCTCAGCTACAATAAACAGCTGTTTGTAGATTTTAATTACTAACGCCTCCTTTGGTTTTCTTCGAATCCAGGTTGGCGACAGTGGAAACACAGTCAATAGACTCCATGAGCCGGAAAAGCGTTCTATTATTAATTTAGGCTGACAAAAATCAATCCGAATGTACGCTTGCAACCAAAACCGGTTTGTTCCAGTATCAGCTCAGAAAGGAAGACAGATTAAACCTGAGTCGAACTACGAGGTACTCGTGGACTGAGCGGTAGCCATGTCACACATGCAAATAGGTCCTTTTGTTCGGCATTTTGCGGACCTACTTCGTAAATCTGGCATAAATGACCCACTGATAAAGAGGTAAGACATGCTTACAAGCACTTTTAAAACTTCATCAGAAATGAAATGCAAATATCCTTCACATGACAATTTGGCAGACTAAGTGTCCAGCACGCGTTTCCCGTCTGTTCGAAATGGCTTAGTGTTTGGGTCAGTTGTGGATAAAGTGCTGAGACATATCGCCAAGTGACCGTGTATCTAAAGGTGCATGCTAGACAACTGCGGACGCGTACTGATTGCCGATGATGTACTTTGGGCAACTGCTCCCGAGTGATTGTATGGTGGTGAGATTCACGAAATTACAGCGCAAGGAAGGAACCTGGAGCACATTGTTTGGGGAATTTGCCGTATTGTGTACTCCGACTGATATTCACGCAACGTGCGTAGAGATCCTTGTGCATGTGTATCCCCAGGCCCTCCTGGGCAGGCAACAGTAAGGAATGCGAGGAAGCGTCGCTCTCCAGCCTTCTGAATGCAACATGACATCTACAAGGTTTGCACTTTTTATTTAGTCGCTTTGCGGCCAACCAAATACTTTTTGGAGACTTGCGTATTCAGGTCTGTAACCATCAGAATGACGGCCTCATAAGCTCAGGGCTGAATTTGTGACCACAGTGAAACCAGAATGGAGTACTATCGGTAGGGATGCGGTCCAAACTCTCTAGTAAGGTGTCCCAACGAGATGTGTCGAGGCCGCCAAATAATCGTCGTATTGCGAGATTTTAAGATTGCACGAATAGATCATGTGTTTGAAATTCGGCTACTTTTGTCGTAGAGGATTCGTCTGTAGTTCTAACCCTATTTTTGCTACAATGTAAAATTATCATTGGTTTCCGTTTATTCTGAGAGATGGAGTTTTCGGGACAAGTATAGTAAGACAAATGACTCATATCAAGGTGAGTCAGGCACGCTTGTCGAAAGGTGTAGGTGAGAGGGATATCGCGGAAAGGGCGTTGCATGTGTAGTGATTCGGGTCATCAGTGCATGGGTGGGAGGTTTGGTATGCCATGCTTCGAGGTCAGTCACATTCGTTCCTGAGACATTCACGTACCGTTCTCTAACACTTAGGATAATGGCCTTGTGAGTTTTAATTCGAGTTCAGTACCCCAGTGAAACCAGAATGGAGTACTATCCGCTGAGATGTGATATAATCTCGTGCACAGCTTCGGGAGATGTGTAGAGAACCCCAGATAAAGCCACTCAAAGAACACGAATCTCAAGTGAAAATCCGCTCGTTACTTTCGGCTGCGACCGAAAATGACAAGAAGTATGAATTGGCTCTTCGACTCAAGTGGAAAGGGGTGATTCGTAAACATCTTCCAAGTCATAGTAACCCATTTTTCTTGAACGGGTGAATAACCTTTTCCTACAACTTAAGTAACCAGATTTGGTATCCTACCACCGGAACTTTAGCAGCGTTTTCTGCGGATTAACTCGTCGGATTTTTGTTCAGACAGCTCGAAATTATACCATATGTTGTCCTGTAGGAGCTCCGTCCTAAAGTCTTTTTATGTTTGTAGTTGTAGACTGTTAGCAGTCATATTGGTGTTGGATTATACAAGAGCAGGATCCTTTTGATGCACTTACTGAGTCTTTGTGCTCATGAAGCTGTTCTCTTCTTTATTTTGCAGATCGAACAGCAGCAACCTCCGAAGGGGGATAAGGATCTCTGCATACTACATGTTTTCGCGCAAACGCTGTTGTCAAAGAATTTGGAGATTAGATACGAAATAAGTTCAATGGGATCATGAAAATGCGAAAATGGACAATGAAAAGCACGGCTCAGGATGGTAAGAGTGTCTTAGACGGTATTCTGCTAGAAAATCTCAGATTCCTGTGAAATTATAAAGCAAGGTACGTTCATTTTTTGGGTGAAAGACGATCACAGCGAATTTGTGACGAATAAATGTGTGGACAAAAACACTGAAGTCACGTACTTCCAGTGTTTAGGCTGCACAAAGATATAGCGGATGAAATTATGCACATGGATTGATTTTACGCGTTAAAAGCCGATCTTCCAGCAAGGCTTCAAAATTGCGGTGATCGAGTTATCACTTACGTGAAAACAAGATTAGGCAAGCCACTCAAGTTAGTTTATGAATATTCAACCTACAAAAGTGAGTTATCACGTTATCAGATACAAGCTTTACTTTCTAGGCGAGTTTCTATCAGTCCCCGTTAGCAACAGTTGCCTAACCCCGGATGTAGTAGTAACAGAACTCAGAGCATTTTCTGTTCTCCTACCGATTTCAAATATCGTGAATTTAGATGATTCTGTTTGCGAATCCAGTGGCGATTTCGACATATATGACCCAGCTGTCCTTATGACACTCAGTTTGGCAAACCTAGAGCATTGCCCCACCAGGATGGTGATTGCCAAGATTTTGTTTTCCCAAAAAAGTAGGATTTTTTGTGGTCCGAAAAGGTGCAGCGCTGACAATTTCCTACAACGGAATGCTGAAAGTCTGTCGGATTACTTGAAGCAAGAAAAATCAAAGTGCATTACTCGAACATACGGACATACGGAACTTTCATACGAAGGGAATGCTCTTCCAAAAATATAACATATTTACGAATTGTTGTGAATTCCACGGACAGTACCGTGTTTTACAATGAAAAATCCCTATAGAATATCTTCATTGATGTTTTCAAAATGGCTGTCCGTTTGAAATCATCCACGTGCGGACCGATTGATTTTCCTCTTTTGTTTAAAGAGATACGTGAAAGAGAAAGACGGCTCTACAGAGGAGGGCGAATATCTGAAGCAGAGCGGACGACTAAGCTGATAAAATTGAAGTCGAACACCAAAATAATCCATTTGTAGGTACCACTCTGGGAAACTGAAGTTGCCACCACACATGGGGTACTATAAAAAGACTTTGTATTACCAGTTCAGGGATAGGGAACGGCTCTGTTGACGTCTAGGAAATCAACAAGGGTTTTGGTCTGCTGCCCCAGGATACCCGTCTTCCATTACGTAGCAGCTCTACTGAGCCTTCCCAAATCGTGCCCACTACTGCGTGGAAGCAGTTGGGTTCACTGAAGACCAATAAAGCCTCAGACCCCAATGGTGCATGATCTGTTGTGATGAAAGTGTGCTCCGATGTCTTGTCTGTTCCGTTTGCTGATATTTATCAGTATTGTCTGATAAGCGGTATGACCCCAAGTATGGAGACTTTCAAAGATGAGGTCTGTCCCAAAGTGGGGGGTGGTACATGCCACCCCATTGCATGGACATCTGTGATGCTCAGGAAACAGGGAAAAAATGTTTGCTGTTACACATTGTCACTGAGAACGCTGTGAAAGATATCTATCAATTTTCATGTAGATAGTCCAAATCCACCCTTAATACCATTAGCTACTCGACAAAATTTGTTCCGGCCACCTTATATAAGAAATGTAAAATGGCTGGGATGTTATTTCCGAATTATAAAAATGCTTTCGACAATCTTGATAGGCTAGAGTTTCTCAATCTATTATCCGAATCGCGAGTTGACCAGAGCTTATACAGACTGATTTGTGGCTATTTCACTGGCCTTAATTTATATCCATCAACTGGATTGCATCTTCTCGACTTCTTGTCAAAGATGATGTCATGCGGAAGGCTACCACTTTACCCCGCCACTTTCTTGATACGTAAAATAATTACTTATTCAATCTTCATTCATTCCATGTATATATACAAACAACGTCATTTTGGATGTGGGCATTCTAGACAAGAGGTTACTCCCAAATTCTGATACTCACTGGACGATGAAGTAAACTGGTCCCCTTCACATTCTGTGAAGTTGACTGCATCCATATCCCACGATGCATCATTGTATTTATCATTCAGGGGATCAAATCAAAATAGTATTGACAGAATCCCTCTGTGTTCTGTTTACAATGGACGGATTCCCGTATCATCCAAAGTCGAATACCTCCGTGTTTTCCTCACTCAAACAGTTTCATGGTTTAGGCACATCAGTGATGTGTTTTGCAAAGTTAGAAAATTGTCCTTTTCCTCACTCAGACGATTCGTAATCTCTAAACCTCATAAACGTATTCCAAAATTCGTAACACTTGCCTTACTCCCCACTGGTTTTACTGTTTCCCAGGTGTCTTTCATGATTTGCTGAAATAAGACTTTCATTCGACCATAAGATCCGTGAAACGAATCTCTAGATGTGGCGGCATATCTCGACTTGCAATTGCTGGCACCACCTCAAACAAACACGTTTGTGCTCGTGATAGTTTTATTTAGAAAATTCTCTTTCTTTTACATCATTCCGTGTAATGTGAACTCATAAAGGCAGGATCTATGTCCTTCACACTATCAAAGTTCAAACTGCTATTTACCAACACTTCCGCATATCGCAATTCTGTTTTGCGATATCTCGCTGGTCTTCTTGTTGATTGCAAGAAAGTCCACTCAGAACTACAAAACCGCTTGCACGTCGAACATCACATCGTTTTTTCTTTGGTACTTTCGTTGGTATTGTGCATACACTGGATTGTTACACCCAAGGAAAAGGTGTAAAAAAAACAGAAAATTTACCATTTGTGTGCAAATAGCAACTACTGACTTGAACTGACTTTACAACTTATGCAATTTCCTAAAAACTCTTTCAGACGAAAGCTGTATCACTGGATGAGGAGTGTCTTGTGACAAGTCGTAACAGATCGTTTCCTCCGTTGAAGCGAGTGACACTGGCTCTATTTTGAGAGAGCTGCTCTGACAAGGTTGCTCGACCTCTGAGCTATGTGCTTGTGCTGCAGCAATAGCTGTCAGAGGTTTGCTTTTGACTGGCAGCATGAGATGGATGCGAAAGAGTGCATCTGTCACAGGGCTAAGTTTACCTGAGATGTGTCTTTTATCCTCAGTGATAAGAATGATATAATCTGGATTGCGGGATTCCCTGGGTGAGTACCGATCTGTGGTTGGTCGTGCTGCAATGACTATTGAAATGTGATCCATGATGATGATGAGTTGTCTGCTCTCCAGCACGTGCTAAAAATGACTGACGAACTGCTAGAAGTTTCCTACCGAATATACTCTTCCTAGATTCAGCTGGTTGCAGACTTTTGGAGAAGAAAGGTGGGGGCTTGTAAGTGTCTAGTACTAGTTGCTGCAGAAGAGCGCCAACAGCTAAGTCTGAAGCATCGATTGATCTTGCTAAAGGTACCTTTGGCAAATGATGTACAGCACGGGTGGTGTTCAAATTAGTTTGTTTCACTCCGAGGAAACCACAACGACTAATCTCAGACAATTCGAACATCTTGGTTTCACTGCGTAGTAGATCTGTTGTATTAGCTGAGCGTAATTGAGAATGAAAAGACGGTAGAAGTTGAATAACCACCAAATCGTCCAAGAGTATTGAAAAAAGTAGCTTCGAGATAATCAAGAACCACCCGCATTTTTCCTTTTTGAGTGAAACGCTCGTGGCTAATATATGGTTACCTAAGAAAGTAATACTTTCTTGACCGAAAGAAAAATTTCCCGGCGTTGACGGTTACCGGATGTTGAGATAACCTTTTAAAAAGTTTTGGTAGGAGCCCAATGTGGTCTTCCAGCATTGCCCTAGCAACTAAGATGTCATCCATGTAGATGTAGACCCTCTCTAACTCTTGGAAGACCTAATCTATGAAAGTTCGTAGTATTTGCGACGCGTAGTGGAGACCGAATAGCATTCGGAGAAACTCAAAGAGGCCGAGTGATGTGATCACGTCCGTCTTTGAGCTGTCACTAGGATCAACTCAAAGTTGGTCGTATGCTCGATTTATTTCTGTGCGACTGAAATTCGTGCAACTATTTAAAATTGTTATGAGGTCTTGGATATGTGGAAGTGGATATTGGTTGGGTGTGTGCTATTATGTGGTGCGTATTGTGGCGCCAGTCATTTTCTGACATGTTGGTACCATTGGTATTCGGGAGTCCTGTCACCCTCATCATCCATTGAAACCAGCACTACTCCTCTCATTATAGGAATGCATGGTTTCAGCAGGAATACCGGTAATTGAATCTAACGGGTAAGCAAATAATATAACAGCATAACTAAATCATTTAATCATGACAGCAGAAACCTTGTGGTCATGTTTGGTGTTCAGATAAACCGAAATATGATTAGACATAGGTGCTTGCATTGGTCTCCCAAAAATGAAATGATATTTCCGGTCTCAAAATTGCAGATAATTTTCTTCCTGTGAACCGAGTACCTAAAGACCAGTACACGTGACCGGATATGTCGAAAAGTAACCAGTTTCCTGCTAACATGCAGCTCCAATAAATGTGATGAAAAGTGAGATGGAGTAGCGCTTAGAAGGAGGTATTCTACTTTTGGCAGCCGCGTCAATCGTTGAAAGCCGGGGTTTGTATGCAAATTGTTATTCGTCAGGGGGACTTCTGCGGGTGTTTTCAAAGCACTGAACTACGGCACTTTTAAATAGTTTCAACGCGAAGATGAGAGAGGAACTGCGAAGAATATCTTGATTCCGGTTTCGTCATTCAACCCTCCCCCCCCCCTTTCTGGGATGACAATGATGGTGACAGGTGAATCCTACTCCGTCACTCGTGAGAATGAACGGGAAGAGAAAGTTATGGTCCTGTCAGAAAACTAGTATACTTCTGAAAGATTCTTTACATGTGAATTAGTTGTGCTTTTGACTTTTGCCTCACAGCGGGTAAATAATGAGATGTAGTAGTGAAGAATCCGGAACCTTCGGCATGACTATTTTGCTCAACTGACGGAGCGCACGCTGACGAAAGTACTCTGGGCTTCTGTATTCGGGTTCAAGTTCGAAAAAGACCATCTGCTTGAAGAATTTCGATCAGTTCAACAGACCTTCTACTTATCGATATGAGCGGACAGAAATATCACATAAGATAATGTAGGGAAACCAGTTTGAAATCATCCGTCGCATTTACGGATCTTTCGAATAGTCGGTGACTTAACTGTTCAAATAGCGGAATCAATGTCCATGACGGTAGTTCAATCTGGAGACCGCTACCAAAAGATGACACGCAAGAAATATCGTGGCTGGCTTGTATCCCATCAGCGATACGACAACAATGAGTCTCGATTGCGGGAATCTTGAAATTATAACAGAAGATGGCAACAAGATTCAAACTAGGCTCAAATAAAATTTGCGTTTTCTATGTAATCGTGCACCATCTGCAAGCTTTTTTGCGTACATTTCAACCAACAACGTCCGCTCAAAATAAGGTAACTTCCGAATTGCGTAAAATTTAGAAAATAGAATATAACTATAGAACAGAAGTTTAAACATCTGTCCTGCATACGCTGTCCGATAGCCACCTTTAGTGCTCTTGTAGCACTGCAGTTTTGCAGAACTATATAACTTTATAAATTAACATCAATAGCAAGTAGAAGCTTAGTTTTGGAACAATACAATTTGTGGTCTGTTTGTGTGCGATGAATAGCTATGCTCAAAATTCAGGCAAAACCATATTCTTTCTACTAAAAGCGGACCACAGCTATGACGAAATGACTTTATGGGAGAAAATGGAACAAAATTATTTTACAATAAATTGACCTAAACATTATTCAGAACACAATGTTCATACACGATACTATGCATATGGTCTGCCTTTATTCTTCAAGGTTGTTCATCGTCTCATAGATATCGAGTCCAACATGTGAATGATGAAAAATTCTGCAGCTAATGCAACATGAAATGTTGCATTTTTGACTCCAATAGCCAGTGTGCAGGTAGCACTTTGACTACTCTCCAGCACACAAAATTTTACAAATACGTTCAAATCTGCAACATTAGAGGGTAATTGTATGAGCTGCATCTTGAATTTGTGCATACATTTACAAAGCGTACAGTGAACAATTAACAAACAAACTGTTGTTCATGAATTTACTAACAAATCTCTTGAATTCAAACATGAAATATCATCCTGAAAAAGTATTACCTACCCAGGTAACTTCCTTCTGTTGAATTTGGGGACTCTGTCAATCATGACGGTGAATAATTTCCCAACATTCGAAGCCTCACTAATTGAAGTCCAGTACCATAGCTAAACCTGTTTTATTCCAATCCAAATCATTAACGTTGTTTGGTATGATATATCGACTTTCGGCAAGATAAATTTTAGAGTAACATTCGTACACCAAATGATATTTTTCTGATCCTTCTACAGCTGGTCATATACCAAACGCTCATTTGGGAAACAAACCCATCGGCAAGATGACAGGCCCCCTGATTTGAATCCCCTGATGAAACCAATAAGTGCCTTCATTTGGTTGGGCTTGCAGTGCAGTCTTCATATCATGTGATACTAGCCACATTGAAAATTCTGGTTAACTAATATCCAACATGGAGTGAGTGGGCTTGAGGATATTCCCGAGCTAGATTAGGGAGAGAAAATTTGGGCGTTTGTTTTGGTCGTGGAGTTCATAGGATCACCTCATTTATTCGATTTGCTAGCTGTTCCACCGTTGAAATGTGTAATTGGGGTGATTTTTCTTTGAATAATCCAATAATTGATGCTCTTATTCGCGGTAAAACACAGAGCAGGATCCAGCAAAAAGGATAAGAAAACACAAAGCTCTGCACCTCAAATTTGATCCTTTTTAGGGAGGTGCCGAAAGAAATCAGTTTCAGTGGATCTTTTCATCACTATCGAGATAAAAATGTATGCAATTACCGAAGTGTGCTCAAATGATTGAGAAGACAACGATGATACTGATGCAAACAGGAATTTCCCTTTTTTAGTAAACCAATTTTAAACCAAATACATCGGGTAATCATCGATTGATGCGTTATTTCTCCTAGCTTTATAATA
The DNA here is from genome assembly GCA_948099385.1 of Fasciola hepatica. Lineage (NCBI taxonomy): Eukaryota > Metazoa > Platyhelminthes > Trematoda > Plagiorchiida > Fasciolidae > Fasciola > Fasciola hepatica. The sequence continues at coordinate 1,784,677 of CANUEZ040000180.1, read as the reverse complement.
TGGGCACAACCGTAAGAAAAATATTGGCCGAAAAACGGCTTGTACCATATTATTTGGATAGCAGATGTATCTGATTATAACCTGGGCTAATTTATATAGCGCTGTTGATCAGATTAATTATATTTCCATAACTTGCTGATTCTGAGCTTCATTTGCTTAGAGCGTTCTACTCTGGTAATCAAGATGACACACATTCAGCTGTCCATGGTGCGGCAAAGAATCAACTCAGTTAATAGGGCATTGTGCACAAGTCAGTATCGGTAACCAATGGCCCGATATACCTTGATTAATCCACGAAGCTCGAACTATATACAAAGTAAATTTTCGAATGCAACTACTCTGTACTTGCCAGTCTGGTCGTCAGTATTCAGAATGAAGCGCGGAACAGGAGTATTCTCATAAATGGCTATGTGACCAGGTCCTTCGAATACCGGAAAGTGTTGTCCAGGTTGGCAGTGGCATAAAAATAGAGTACATTATTTCTGGGAGAGACGGCAGCCGATCGGTGAAGTCTCCGGCTTTGACAGCAACCAAATATGGGATTGTATTATTCCAAAGTACTCGACGGTAACCGTCTCACCATCATCGGTCAAACCGTCGAAAAGACAAAACAGCCAAACAGGCGCAATGAACTGGTTTCAACAGAAACGTCAAGGTTACCTGTACGTAGCTTGTTTCGCCCCAAAGCCTGTCGTTTGTGAGAGAAATCCTGTTTTTACAAGTGACAACTTTGTCAAGTATACCTAGCTTTCGGGAATTACACATGAAAAACTTTCTGGGTGAGCAAAGTTATGTAATTTTATGATTCGTCAAAGAAAATTTGGATGGACTCAAAGCAACAGCAATACACCGGAAAACTCATGAGAAAAACTGTTTCACTGGAACGGATCTGTCTATATGATCCAGGATTTCAGTAATACAGTATCCATGTACTGTAACATTCTTAAAACATTCAGACACCCATTCAGAACGAGCCCATGTGGGACAGGCAAACGCTGTGTGGTTCATGAGTTTCCAAGTTCCAAGATAGAGACGTGTGAGAAGTACGTCTTGGATTGTACAGACGGAGTAGTTAGCCTATAGACAGTCGAATTACCATAAAAAATGACGTTTGAAATTTACCTGCTCACCGAGCTCGCTTTTCACGTGGGATACAGTGTTTGTGTGCTGTGTTGCTGATTACCACCAATAAATCATGCAAGCGTATCACTTTCAGGGATTCTTACTGATTACCTTGGCTTATATTCTGCATGATTATTTATTTCCAAATCTTCATATAATGCTGAAAACGTAAGCAATTGATGATACCCGTTCAACAGCATGTGTACAAAGGGTATCGCCATGCGCTTCTACTGACAGCATTGAAATTTCATCGGAAAAATCAACAGTAACGGCAAGCAGCTAATGTTGGATTGATCCAAACGTTGAAAGTAGTAGGCCTCAGCTGAATCTGAACCCATAAGGGCGGGAGTCTCCAACGTTGTACGGAGCTATGCGCGTTATATCAGAAAGGAATATTCGTGAAATATGGAAGGCGTAGCCTTTGACGTGGCCTCATAGACCAACTAGAAAGGCCCAAACTGCACTGGTTTGTGGTTGGCTTTCGAGCCTGCAGGGCAGCGTTTATGTTTTATTCAGTTCTAAATTTCCCCTGATTCGATAAACTGTACGTAAAGCCTAACAAAGTAGTAGGATCATATAAGTAGCCAAGACAAGCAAGTTATGAATATTATCAATTCATTCAATCAGGGGGAAGACGAGGTTTATAATGTCAGATCCTCGGATATTTCCCATTTTCGGTCACTTTTTAACTGACACAGGGAAGATTGAACCAATGGATAAGATTGGCGTTTTGATAGTAACGAATTTTACAGCGAATGAAGAGTTGTTACTCATAAAAGAATAATTTAGTTCCAGATACATGGACTTGCATTGGTATAGTTTTTCTACTCACTGCCAGACCAAGCCCTGTGAATACGTATGAATGAAAAGTCGAAAGGAAAGGAAGATTTGCTCAACTGCATCAAGTACCAAACCTATGAGGGGTCATTCAGGACGATTCTGCTCATCAGCTCAAGGTAAAAGGTTATGGAAGTGAATGAATAACTGAATTTATTTTTATGGTCAATCGATGTGCAAACTGGCCTGACTGTTTAACGCTCCATTGTTCGTCCGCCCAACATAACTGCCTGTTAATTTCTGTAACGACGAAGTTCTTACATTTTCCGTCTTAAGCTTCCAGCTGTGATACGGATCATTGATTTGAACAGCTATGAGCTTTTCCATACGTAACCGACGAACTATATTTTGTGGATTTTCCATGGTAGATTTGACTGGTACTGTGTGCTAGCTGTTCATCGTTAAGTGGGATCCCTTAAGTTGCAAAAGCTTCACCGGTGGTCGAAATGACAACGTCACTTTGACGGTAGCGGAAATGCCACAATGGGAATTACAAGCTAAGTCATACAGAAGCTAAGGCATTTTGCAATTATGAACGCTGCTTCATGCCTCGCACCAGAAAACAACGTGCGCGAGCGTGTGTGTGCAAACGGTTGCACATAGAATACAATTACAATCTGATGGCCGACATTTTAAGCGTGACCCTGATAGGCTGACTTATTTAACCTACCGCTCACAATAGATAACAAGTGTGATCCATTGCTGAATTTCGGGAACGATTTGTACGATTCCAAAAGTGTTCAGTTTCCGTTGCATCATCTAACTTCGGTCAACAAACGCTAATGCATGAATGCCATTTTTGCCACTGACTTTTTCATGGTTTGAAAGATCCCCGATCCCCTTCTGTCTTGCTGAACACTGGGATGTCCAAATAATCTGAATCAATAAAGTACAGAAAAGGATGAGGTGAAAGGCAAAATAACTCACACTAAAATGAACACCTGCCTACCCAAAAAGTTTTTTGTTTGAAAGAGACAGTGTGAAAGATTTTTATCAGTCCACCAATATACTACCATGGTTACCTCTGATGGCCTATGAAAAGAGGCCCCCCGTGATGACGACCTCGTTTGTGTTTACTAATTAGTTTTCACCCGTAGGTCACACTACGTCGACCGCACGGAATGACGCATGGCCAGTCGTCCCGGGAATCACCAGTATGGTTGGCACAATCTTGGACTGTGGGCAAAAGCGAAACAACAGGGTTCATCTGTCCCAGGTTATCTGACTGACGTATGCGATTCGCTCTCTACACGGTCGCCGTAGTGTGTCTAAAGAGATAAAGAATTACGGATTATCCACCACCGTGAAGAATTCCCATAGGTTGAATAACACATTTTTTGCACCAAAAAGCAGTTAGCCTAGGGATTTGGTATATCTATGGTCAGAGTTGTGGTGAAACACAGTTTGAGAACTTCGTCAATTTAATTTCTAACTTTTTCTTAGTGAAAAAGCTGAAGTTATGTCCACAAGAAAGGAACGAGTCGTTTTGAGTAGTTCTAAATGGTAGCTGTCTTTGGCTTCAGTTGGAATTTAATATACATGGGAACTCCGCTGAAGGTCTTGTACCTCCCATGTTCTCACTGATATCTAAGCTTTTATTACCTATGAAATGGATGATGATGATGGCAAATTTTTAAGGTCCGTATACTCGTTTCCGTTAAAAAATAATTCAAAGAGGTTAAATCTCCATTTTACTTGTTTTTATTCGTTCTATATAAATGATCTATTTATTGGTAGATGAAGATGCACCAATTTGTCCATTTGTTCTCATCCTCAATCGCGTTGGTTTCGTGTCCTAATTGCGTGCCATCCGAGAAATCTCATTTTGAGCAATCCCTGATCATTTGTCCAGTGTACACTTCCATCATCATCCAAGGATTTCCACACACACACACACAACCAAAGGTATCGTGCACGCATTAATCAACTTATCGCAAACTTGAGTAACGATTATTGCGGTGCGCATATCTCGCGCGCATAATTCACATCCACACAACGAGGCAACATTTGGCAATTTCACGCCTGCTTCTCATGTTACAGAGTGTATATGTTTTCAGTTACATATTTCAAGACTACAATAACGCAATTTTTTACAAGCTAAACTACCAATACGTACCAGCATCTGTTCCAGTGTTTTCTGATTTATTTTCGGCAAATTCAATCACTACCGCAATCAGCGGATATTTGTTATGTTTTTGTTTGAAAACCATTTTATCCCGTCCCATTCGATTCTGAGAGGAACGAACAGTACCCCGATTTACTCCCTACCCTAATCGATACAAGGCCGTTTTTATTCCACTCAAAAATGAATAGTCAAACGATTCTATTTCCCATTCACAGCAGTCATGTTATATCGTGAATATATGTCTTTCTTTCTTGGTACTGGTCTGTTCGAATTGTCAGGTATGGTCCAACTTCGATTGAAATCGTTTCGCTTTGGATTCTGTCTATCTCTCAATTGCAAATTTTTCCTTAACAAAAATAAATCTCGAGAAAGTGTAGTAGTCTACAGATATTTTTAGGTGGTTCTGACTTCTTGAGGGAAGCACATACTTAGTCAAGGAATCAGCAAAAGTACTGCTTTTGATACGATTACCAATTATTTTTCGGTGATAAGAATCACGTGTGATGGAATTGGCATTTAGGTTATATATTATATATTATATTATATTTTTATTACTATATTATATATTTTATTATATTTAGTATTCCAAATTTCGGCTAATCAGCTTTGTAAGTCAAGAAAAACGCACGAAGCACCGAAGCAATAAACATCTGAGCATACTATCTGTCAACTTACATGAGATTCCTTTGCGCATGCGTCAGAGGTAGTGAAAATGGGACTAATATTGATAATACGGATTAACTTCCTCGTTACAAACCTATACATACAGCTCAGATGATTAAAAGGTAGTAATTCTACCAGTGACAACAATTACACTATTCCACCACTTGTGAAATATATTGTACAACTGAGGACAAAGATAATCGGACCTCATTTTCAAATGCCTCTAGAAAAGACTAATTTCCACAACCTCTTCCTTGCTTCCTAGTTTTCCGATGGCCGTTTTTGTCATTCTCGATGGCACTGCGGCTTTGAACGATGTAGAAATTATTCAAAGACCACCGAGGAAGGTTTCATGTTCTTCCAAGAGGTAAAAACTGACGAAGTGACTGAATAAATTTCGCAAATTCGGGTTCTTTCCCGACCACTTTTAGAATTCCAGTATCAAGTTTGTATCGACCTTTAAATCAAAAATAAAGAAAAACGTGTTTCTGTTCATCTTCTCATTGCTGTTCAGAATAGGTTTTTATTGTTCTGCTATTTCACGCAACTATTGCCGCCTATTAAATTAAGGATCACCAGGATATTCATATCTCGCTAAGATTCCATGTTGAAAGCGAGCTGCGCCTATCCCTGGATATCCATGCTTAGCATACGACGTTGTTGCGGCAAACGGTGGTTGAAAAACAACTAATGACGTCAAGTTCACGACACAATCAAAACACAAGCAGGCTCGAACCAGCGATATTTGGAAGTGTTGCACTTATGAAATAAAGTGGAAGAGATCCGCGGACGAAAAGGTTATGTAGTTACATGGTGATATGTCGAGGTCAGTCGTGCTGCAGTCTTCACATGTCTTTTTGACCTTTCCAATTCCGGAATAAGCCTATCATCCACGACAGCTTAGACATGGAGGCAGTGTAGTATGATCAAGTTCAATCGCTGCAAACACTGGTCGTTCTATCGACGTCGAGCCTGCATTCAGAGTCATCTACCAGGTCCTATAACACAAGTCAGGAGCATTAAGGCTTCGGATACTAGCGACCAAGGATGCATTATTCACCAGTCTCTCGAAGTCTCAACTTCGCGCGCAGCGAAATTTGGTCCAAGCACTCCAACTCTCATGGCCAACAGTCAACTTTGTTACGCAGTAGGGAGTAGAGGTGACGTAAATTAATTATCACCGGTTACATAATCTGGTCATTTGCACTTGTTTCTGTCACTCTCTCACTCTCTTCCTCCATACAGACTTAGTGGGTTATTTCCAACTTTTCTCAATAACATAATTTGAGATTCTTCATGCTTTGTGAATGTTCGGACCACTAAAAACCATGGAAGCTCTGAACAGCTACTTCATCCTTGATAAGGATCATTAGCAATGCGCTTCCAACGAGCCCAAACCGAGACTCGGCTCCTGGGATGAACGATTACGAATCGAACAATTTAACCACAAGGCTATTTGGGGGTGGATCCTACCGGTTTAGTGAACTTATACACGACATGATACAGCTCTCTTCTTAATAGTTTCTTCTCATCTAAATGTGATTCTAACGGCTTGGGAATGAAATCATCAAAAACATGTTTGCCTGCAACTCGTGTTCTGACTTCCTTTTTATTTGCTGGATTCCTTTGGATCTTACCATTTTAAAATTCTCTTGCTCTGTCCATTTTTCCCCACGGAGGGTAATCTGAATCACAGAACCCTGCGGTTGGGTTTCATCACTTAGTATGAACTGAATAGTCCTGGCTAAAGGCACACACTGAATGTGATACGTGACAATACACGTGAATCTTGCTGGGATAACTACGGTTAATTTGGCACCCCGCCCGATTCAGGCTGACAAACTGCAACCGCACTTTCGTATTCAGAACATATTAAAGAAGATGGGAAAATCTGTGGCAAAATATATTCTCACTATCAACAATCTTGGTGACAGATTAATACAAGTTATAAACGAACAATATAATTTTGCACTTGGAGAGAGCAAATTCTCAGTCCCATGATGCTGCATTTTGTTCTTCCGAGATCTCTGTCCAAGCTACAAAATTACGCGTAGACAATGCCACTCTCTAGAACCTTCTGCGATAGAATTAACACTAACTATACATTCGCGAGAAGGTATGGTTCTACGTGGTCGACGACACAGGAACAGTGAAATATTTTGCCTGTGGTGTGAAGATGTGATCAAAAAACTGTGGTAGTCTTAGCCAAAATTTAACAAATACTGTTTAAGTTTATAGGGCTTGAAATACATGATGATCAATGTAAAGATACTGTTACATGAATTTCAGACGATAATAGAATACGCGAAAGCCCATGTGTGGATAAACTTATCAGAAATCAGAAATGTGATTCACTATCAGTTGGCGGCCTGAATGCCTATAGATTGCGCCGAGAAATGTGGAAATCACATGCTGTTGGATCTCAGCGAGTTCAAAGTGGTAAATCTTGTTTTATAAGATTTTGTGCACTTGGAAGGATAACTGACCTACCTGATTTCATCTATTCTGGTGCTTGAACTTGGTGGATAGTTCATACAATGTGGGTGTAAAGTTGTACCGTAGTACGACAGAGAGCTGGGAAACTTGGGCCTGAGACTTTTGCTTGACGTCAGGCCCACTAAATCAGGAGTGACGGTAAGTAATACACATAGACCACTGGTATGTGCACTCCATCCGATGGGTTAAAACCTACAACGGTTAGTCTTCAGGCTCTTTGAAATGGTCCCCGTGGGTAGATACTGGTGTACTATACTGACAGTAGTAACCTACCGATTCACTGTTCGGTAACAAAACCCTACCAAATAACGTTACATCCATTTATTCTGGTTCGATTGGAATCGTCAAGATGACATGTTTCTTGCATGTGTTTCCAACAAAATGACTCCTATAAAAGAGAGAATTAGATTAAACTTATAACCCAGTCATTATGTTTGATCGTAAAGGAATTTGGCATCCAGAACAAAGTGAATATTAGTTAACATAAACTGAGAAACCGTCAGACGAATTGTTTGACAAATCTAGAAGACTACTTTGCGCATGAAAAACTGAAGTAAAACGAGTCCTGTAATAACGACATAAGAGTAACCTCTTGGAAGATTTCCTGATGGAGATTCTATGAGCCGTGCAAACGTTTGCAGTGCTGGAGGGATGTTATGACGCGGAAAACAAGAAAAAGGAAACTACCTCTAGGGAACTTTTACGGAAATCGAAGCTTGTAGGTGCAAAACTGCTGGGCCAAAAAGGGTATGCGAGAAGTAAATGCGATATGCACGGTTCATCCAAAACATTCGAGTTCACCTAAAAGCGATCAAAATCCTGACCTAAGTTCCGTTTTTAGTTCATACAACTGATACTACTCTCAGGAGTTAAAAGTATATGTTACACAATATTGTTTACCGAGGGAGAGAGAAAGAGAGTAGTATCATGCACATGGGCTGAAATTCAGCCATATATCTGCACCTCGACCAAACTGATATGATCCTTAATCCTTTGGACGGACTGCACATAGCTGATTAAAAGGTCTAATTTTGTTCGTCCAGCAAGTTCAGTGTGGTTTGCTCAAACACTGATCTGATCCGCTAAAAATTACAAATTCACAGTAGGTATTTCGTATAAATCAGTATACATAATAAGCTGATTATTTTTTTCCGACATTTTCCAATACTACGGTATGAGGGCAACAGAGCACTGAACTCAGGGAACAGTCCTTTTTTCCTACGATAATAGCTTTCAGTTTTTGCATCCACGGTGCATTTCTGCTGAACCTATGAGCTTTCAGTGCATTCTATGGTTCATGAGAACAGAGAGAAGACATAAGTCGCGAGATGCAAGCATTTCGTTTACTCTTGTCAACCGCGGACGTAAAACGTGTCAGTATATATACATGGTACAGTAGGAGGGTAATTGCAACAGTAAAGTAGGCACGATCGAAAGCTCTTACAGTACGTACGTTGGGGTAAGTGAAGTCTGTCGTGTTAACGCCAAGGTAAACACGTTTTACGTCCGCGGTTGACAAGAGTAAACGAAATGCTTGCATCTCGCGACTTATGTCTTCTCTCTGTTCTCATGAATTGGATAAAGGGGACCCAATGTTTCAAATTTCTCATTCTATGGTTAATTTTCATAACCGAAGTATGTAAGAGAAATTTCAAAAGATAGTCATGGCTACAACTGACTGAGAATAATTGTTCCAGCGTATTGTGTTTACTCCCATGAACAACGAGAGAAACAAGCTGCCCGAAGCACTCCTAATGTTTCCGTCGTAGTCACGTGGGATATCCACATTTTGGACATTTTATTCTGCAAGTTGAAATTCTAGCAGTTCACTCGATCATTCAACAATGCATTTTCTGGACCTTTCCCAAATCTTATGGCCTCCCTCCACCCTATATATGCCGTAATTTGTGAACAAAATGATACGTTACAAACAGGTTACCCGATAGGGTGCACTTGAACAGGAACTTTGGCAAACTGGGAGCCGATGACAGATTTGGTGGGGAACTTCTATTCTGATAAGTGCTAACAACAAGGGGTACAAACGGCTGAAAATGTTACTCCGAAGGGTTTTGGGAATTATCCTATTCTTGCTTGGAACTGACCACTCCTTGAGGCAAGAGAAAGAAACAAAAATGCCGATTGATAAATTTGCTAACTCAGAACTTTGAGGGTATCAAATTTTCGGGTTCTAGAGACTCGGAGACAATGAGAATACCACATCCTGCGGAATAATTACTTTTCGAAAATAACTTCGCTTTACGGATTTTGCAGAGGCACGCTTGTGTACTCAATTAATTTCGGCTTATGCCGTTTTCTACTGGAAGACTCCATGTGCTGGAACCATAATCAGAGACATTGGGACGGGCAGATAATTGGTTTACCAAAAGGTGGAAATGACTTATGTTCTGTACTAAGGGTATTGTATAGTAAAATGTTAAGCACATTCAGTAGAGCGCGTTATTCAGAATAACATTGACACACCTAGTGCGGTGTAGTGTGCATATAACTTATTGAATGAGTGAGTAGTCGATTGCTCAGAAAGCAGTCGTGAAAAGTTGTGGACTGATATGATCAAACGCGCCTGTGTCAAAGAGACCAAACGCAAAAAGGTGAATGACAACATCTTTTCACTAGATAACGAGTGTTTTTAAGTGAATTGGACAGCTAGAAGGCAAACAAGCATTCTTGTTTCTTGTGGTCAGTTCTGATGACTTCTGGACAAATAATAGCCAATAGACAATCTTGTGGGTTACAACTCTAGTAGAATATGATTGATTCGCAATTGAGGCTCACGTTTTTTCAAGACTGATTGCGCAGCCCGTCACCAACGTAGACTGAGTGCTCTTTTCAGATAGCATCTTCTGCGGGTAAGTTGTTGTTACTCAACCCAGGTATTCACAGGCCAATTCGCGGCAATCCCAGTTCGTGGACCGCCAAGGTTTAGCCCCAGATTGTGGAATCACAATCGATATGTACTCAATACAGAAAAGAGTAAAATCATTGTGCGGTGTTCTTCCCTTCTTCTGCATATAGAGTGTCGTTTGTTTTTCGTATGATATACTGCCCTTCCAAGTTCGTGCAGCACAACTGAATGATAAATGTGATCTTGCGCTTCGACAAGTATGCTTTAGATGAGAAATCAGTAAAATTTCACCGGATGGGAATTTCTACAGACTACAGAGTAAGCAATATGAATAATGTCTTCCAAGGACTCATGAGATATCTTACTGAATTCCCTTAATCATCAATCTTTCCCCTTTCTCTCTCGAACCACCCAAAAGTTGTGTGTTTGTGGTTCATCAAGGGACTGTTGATATACATCTACAGTAGGAATAATTTGCCAAACATATTGAAATGCGACTCGATGGATATTTGATACCAAAGTCTATTTCTCAACCACTAAATTTCAATAGGTGAATTGGGTTTGAATTTCTGATAATTAATGTGCACCCAATACATCATGTATTCAGCGGAAGTAGTTAATCTGCCTGAAGTATTGCCGGGGCGGGGATGATTTGTGAAAATCAATATGCGGTAAAGGGTTCAAGCTTAAAGATACGTCAAAGAACATCTCATACCAATTTGAGTACACGCGTCAGCGCAATCCCCATTGTCATAGAACTAATTTTGGTTCATTAGTTCAGAAATTGTGTAGCGGGCGATGCTGTTTGTTTCCACTGGTAGAGGCTACTCAGCCAGGGTGAAAAACTCACTTGCTTCTTAGATGAGGATGATCATTCGTTTGCATGAGTGACTTTATATATATATATATGTATATATGATAATGGGTGAGGGTCACGTGGTAGGGTTGACTTGACTGCCCTCCTTCTTTTCGGTTAACTGAGACATAGTTTTTGTTCACTGGTAAAGAGCCACAGCCGATACATATCCTGACGTAAATCTAGTCCAGGTTTCTGTTAGTCTTCTAGACACATCACGACAATGCTTGCTGAGGAAGCATTTTTCTTTGACAAAGCTGGTCAGCTTATAAGTAACGAAGTTCACAAAAGAGACTTTGACATTGTTTAAAATTACGGCGAACTATCCCAGTGACACGTGACCTTCTTTCAACTCTTGACTGACTCTCACTAGGAAATGTTGAACATTCAGGAATCACAGTGAATAGACAGAACTAGCAGAACTGCTATTCTGTGGCTCAAATGTGGATTATTTTCATGTCTTCTTTACCAAGAACGTTTTTACACGTTTAAAGGGATCATTACCAGCAGTCGGAAGAGGATCAGTCTTCTGAGTCAGAAAAGTGGTCTACCATTTAAAAAGCCAAATAAGGACACCATTTCCAGACTGAACCATTATCTTTAAAGAGTTCCTATTGAAGCTATTGAAATACTGCTCGATAAAACATAGGACCCTCCTCTTCATTTTTCTGCGTAGTTTCGCTGTTGTATTCTCTAACGAAACCAACCCTGGTCACAAAGACTGAATACGCACTGCGTGGTAGAATACAAAACTGTTAAGCACAATAATTTATTTTGAGCTAATTAAATCAGAATACGCGGAGAAAACGAATGATAAAATAACAGGGCCCCTTCCAGCTCTTCTTCTATGCTTGTAACCGCCACTCTGCTTGAGCACTTTGATACTTCTTGGTGCACATCTCACAATACCTGTGATGGTTCCCTGGTCAATATTCATCCGTTCTCGTTCGAGAACAGTCAACAGTTCTCTCTTTGACATGCAAACCACGGCATCCTTGAAAACCTGACGAGCAAGTATGCCCATAGGTTCTCAGTCGGGTACAGTTCCGGGCTACAGGCGGGCCAGTGCACGACCTTGGTCCCAAAGAACAACTGCCAACATTTCACAGTGTATGAGAGGTAGACAAGAGCGCTATCCTATTAAAATTTAGCTTCATCTTGTAATCTGTTGGTCATTAGTGACAGAAGAACTGCCCCAGAGTACGAATATACGAAAAGGGATCATGTATATCCTCCGGTATAATTAGCTCACTTTGGCCTTTGGCTAAGAATGCTCTCCAAACCACCATTGGACTAGTGTCATTTTTTATTTCAATAGAAATTATTTCTCCTTTTCTGACGTCATGCCAGTAATAATTCCAAGCATCCGATCTATCCAGATTAAATGTTTTTCGTCACAGAAGTAGATATTTTCCCATTTTTTTATCTATGCTACATTTGTTCATCCCAGAGTAAGCGTTGTTCTTTTACCCTGTGTTATGAGATTTTTGTATCCTCTCATTTTTTATACTTTATCCATAATACGTCTTTCAAAGCTCTTTCTGACATTCTTTTCGAAACACTGGCCCCGATCAAACCCAACTGAGTAGTATCTGAGCACATGTTTTTGGATGCTCGACGACTCAATCTGCTTTCCTCGGATCTCGTTAGTTTTTGGAGGACTCATTCTGCTTTTAGACGCACGTTGCTTGTTACATCCTAGATAGCGTCGGAGGACGGTTCTCGAGTTTTTGCATTGCCCCATTTGGTAGAACGCTGATATATCACACTTCTAAAAATCTGCTAGTTTATTTTGGGGTGGTACAGTGCAGAATAAAACTTGGCGTGAATTCTGTACTGTGTATACGTGCAACCAACGTGAATGCAGGTCACTCAGATCACCAGAGTACGTCAAATGCTCCAGTGTAAATGAATCACTTGATTCTCGTGAGCTTATCAGTCGTCAAATCCACAGACCGAACCAATAAGCTTATTATCAGGCTCAATGGTTCGTCTGGTTTTGTGAAATGTTTCTTGGAACAGCAAACTGCAATAGAGGGTCCCGTACTATTGTCACCCTCGCTCTTTACGTTTTCTGCTCCAATTTGCGCATAGTGCATAGTGTCGTCCCGAAATTTGGTACGCCGTATTGTACCGTGCATTCAGTTGTTCCCACTAGGGATGAATTTGTTGGAGGACACAGAAGCTGAAATATGCGGGAAAATGAAGAGGCTACTAGGCTTATGTCACGCAACGTATAAGTATCCGCGGAATAGAATTAAATCCGCCATTTGGTGTCCGCAGCAAAAAACGGGGTTCTGAAGAACAAATGTCGAGATCGGTTTCATTTATTGAAATTGTCTCTGTTACTGGTAGATTTTGCAAATACTAATAGCTTCTACGGACATTGTCCCAGATAGACATTTTTCAAGTGAACAGTAGATGCCTACCCCAGTGCCAGATACTGAACTGATCCAAATTCATGTAGTAACCTATTGTTCTCTTTCACCGGCAGAAGTGAGCATCTGCTGCTTTCTACCGAAAAAAGAACCGCTCAAATCTATGTCAAAGCACTAAAATATGTTTGGTCTGAAAGCTGACGAATTGATGAAGTCATATAATGGGGAAATTATTTGGCATACATTTTGAAAAAGACCGAAAGGGGTGGTTATTTTTGCCCGAAAATCGAACTTATTCAGTTTTTAGACATGTGCATGTATGTTTAAATTAGGTATCGATTTTAACCCGACCTAGTCTTTGGGCCTTCGAGCACTATTTATGTTCTAGAACGACTTGAATGCTGTGAGCATCAACACCACTGAGCCTTATTTTTACAGAAATGCGCAGTGTTATCCGGAATTGAAAAGACGTGTTTTACTTCACAATGTTTCTCATACAAGCAAGAGTTTGTTAGCTTTCGGAAAAGTTGGCAAAAAAGGAAAATTAAATTGGGTTTGCAAGATACTAATTATAACAGATCAGTGGAAAAGAAATTGCCAGAACTGTGCTTTCATATTTTAGGTTACATCGGCATGATCCGAAGGAAAATACTGAAAGTAAGTATTAACATATCAATTAACAGAATTTGTTGGATAGATCCAGTTACTTTTCTTGTGCGACAGCTGATTTTACAAGCAACCTGTTTCCGTGGGTGTCACCAAGGAAAACAAAAAATGGCCGCGAGCTGAACTGAGGAGACCAGGCATATCAGATTTACTTGAGTTCATATGGAAGTAGATTGTAGGCGAAAGAACATTGTGAATACGACAACGACAGTGTCATTCACACCCATACCCTCACGGCTCCTACTACTGAAAGGGCAGATATAATGGATATAGCCCGGAAAATTTATGGCATCCAATATTTTCTAATGTAATTTGATTGGGTAACTAGAATCACTGTTTCCCTTGTGATCAGTCCGAAGCCTCCGACGTAGCCTCTTTGCTGAGCCCAGGAATGAGTGGTGTCGATGCGTGAGGCCGACGACTTTCGAAGCATGGATTATTCAACTATCACTTCTTGACGTCTCAGATGACATCAGTAAGGAAACCTAAATAGAACCGAGTAGATAACCTTACAATGCATTTGGAAAATAAAGCGCACAAATACCAACAACTACGTTTTCTATATATATATATATATATATATATATATATATATATATATATATATATATATATATATATATATATATATATATATATATATATATATATATATATATATATATATATATATATATATATATATATATATATATATATATATATATGGTGAGTTGAGCGTTCAAGCTGCATGATGAATTATATTATATACAAATCTAATCTCCTACAACTCAATTGCAAACAGTAACCAAGCTCTGTAGGTTGTTCATAACGGAATGCCTTCGTTGTACTTAGGCCCCTACAAAGAAGTCATCCATCATAGGAGTCGATCGCTGTGTGGGAAGCGAGTTGTTACCGTTCAAAGCTAGTGACGGAAGGGTGCTATATCATGTAGTGTAGATGTTCAACAAACTGTTGAGAGCCAACCCGGATTCACAATCGTTCACCCCGGGTTCGAGTCCCCGTGGGGGCTCGGAGGATGGGCACTGCTGATGGTTCCCAACAAGGATGAAACAGCTGTACAGTGCTTCCATGGTTTTAATGGTGAGTTGAGCGTTCAAGCTGCATGATGAATCACATTTATATATATATATATATATATATATATATATATATATATATATATATATATATATATATATATATATATATATATATACTCCCAACAGTTCGCAAACAAGGTCTTCTAACAGAAACGAAGAGACCATCGTATTTCTGCACGTCTTGCAGTAAATGACAAACTGTTGCATTGGAAAACATTGAGAAAGGTACTGAGGTTCCAACGACTTTGTTACTGAGATATTGGACCGTTGTTATATAATAAACCAAAAGAGAACTAAAAATATACGAATTCACGTGGTCTTGACGTTTTATTACTCAGAACGTCCGCGACTTTAACAGAACACTTTGAACTCTGTCTTTTAACACAGTCTGTTAGATTGAAACTGATCTACCGGTCTATTGGATCATCTCAATAAATTTTGTTTAAAAATTAAATGAATAACTGGGAGAACCTCGTCTCGTATATGTATACCGCCTATAGCTAGCTGACACACCTGTTAGGAATGCTTGTTTAGTAACAACGTTTACCATATTGAAAAAACAATGATTAGAAGAAACTGTAGATGTTGGCCAGTTTCGAAATAGAGAAGGTTTTTGTTTTGATTGGCAAAGGACCAACGAACAGGGCCCATGTGAATGAGATTATCTTGTTTTGGCTGTGTCGGTCAAATTACAGTGGGTCATAGCTTGCATAGCATTCTCAGGAATTCTTGATTCCAGAACAGGAAAACTCCATCCTCTTTATCCACTCAGTAAGAAAGAGAAGAAGACGAAGGTAAAGTCACGTTATTCGTTTACTTTGTAGGTGACGACACTGTATTCTTGTCAGTCCTTATTTAACCTCCTTTCCAAGACCACGATCGCTCTAACAGCCCTATTGGTTTTGATGCCTAAACGATGTCTACTGGCTTATTAGCAGGGTAGATACTTGACTGGAGATTTACTGAACACATACCGAACTGACTTTTACACCTATTGACTAAACGGAACTGCGCAATACAACATTGGCGGAGCATCCATTTGTGTAAGTCACTTAAAGTGAGATTACTTAACCAGAATGCAACTTTTCTAGTGTTTAGTGAATCGATCAAGTCACAAATATCCCAGCTTCCCTCCTTCCAAGGGGACAGAAGTAATCATAGCAAATAACTTGCCTTCCCGGACATTACCCAAACAATCCCACAAAAATTTTTGACATTTCTATGATAAGCAATCTTCACACTTTTCCCAGCAGATCATCCCGTGCACCGTACCATACATAAATTAAAGTGAGACCAAATTGCTGAAGACAAAATAACTCCTGGTGTTTTGGAAAGTGGCCAGAAATAGCTATTGTTCCAATGCCCTACCAGTGCTCAGGTATGCATCAACGGGAAGCTTTACCACTAGACAGCTGGGCTTTCCCCTGAGACCTATAGCGATTCTGAAACTGTAAAACTGGATAATACGGGACAGTCGTATATACCATATATACATGAACGACAATTTCCATCTGACCGGTGAGCATTCGCGAATGAAAGCAATAATACACAATTTAAATCACATTCAAACCCTGCTTATCTGCTGATCAGAAATGAAAATGGATGAAATGAGATGTAAACGTCACGAGGAGGACCCATAATGGTCCTGTTTTTTGTACATATTAAGAGCTTAATTCGGGAACTTGTGCCCCTTAACCGCAGGAACAGTCTGGTTTTGTCTGTTTTGGTTCCTCACGGCTCGTGCGCGGAAGATTTGTTTGTTGCGATCCCGGCTGATGAGCTAAATAACACCAAACAACCACTTACAAATGATTTTAAGAACTGAACGGTGAATCGAAAGCATCCCAAACGCTGTCCATCAGTGGCCCCCAAGAAAACAACGTAGCTGAGAATGAAAATCTCCTTTGGTAGAAGACGGCAACAGTGAACTGCTAGTTAGGAACCTGAAAAAATGATGTACCTTCTATCTGTTTCTCTGCCTACGCACCAAGAGACTGTTGAAATGAGTCTCAGAGACAATATGATCCGTTGTTTTCCTATACTTCTCTTTATTATTTTGCTTTCTAATACTTGACAAACCATATTCGTAAGATGATACGGAAGCTATTATGGAGGCTTAAAGATGAAAATCCGACCGGATGCATAGCTGGAACTATAACACACATATCTTGAATATACGAAAGACTAGATAAAAGCCGAAGCCTTAAAAAATACCCGTGAATACATAGTAGACTGCTTGTCAACATCATTCGTCAACATCGGAGCACCAGAAATCAGGCTGTTGAGTTCATCGCCTGTCTCACACAAGCTATTCATCAAACTGCTCTAGTTACCCAGGCCGCTATTTGACAAAAGACTCACGAATCCTTTTCGAAAGCGACTGTGATGTTTCAGTCGCAACTTCGAACATGTTCTCCGTTCAATGATCTTTCCTCGACGACGAACACCAATAGTTCCTATCTTGCTATTTGCGGACTTGTAATCAGTATAGTTGTTATAGTAGTCATTGCTACTCAATATACATTCAAATCAAATGAATAAAACTCTATAATACAAATGATGAATTAGCTAGAATCAAACGTGCACCTTATCGGATCCCCTCTCTATATATGGAAATTACATCGAATATTAGTAATTATTTGTTGCCAATGGTCACACGATCGCCCAAATAGGTGCTGCTAGTCATTTTTGTTCTTTCCCCCAAATATATTGATGTACAAATAATTTTTTCAAATCACAGAAGATTCTCATGGTAAAAATGTTCAGCAGATGGTATGTGGCAAACATAGATCTGTCTTTTCGGTTCCTGATCTTCGCGCAGCTTCATGTCATGATGTCGTGCATTTTGCATCTGAATTGTTCACACAAATCGATCATCATAAGACAAACAGTTGTTATTGTAAATTTCTGTGATCACCGCGGTTCTTTCAGTAAGTTTATCAATTCAACAGAATTATCTGTTTATGATGTGCGGCACTGATATGAAATACCAAATACACGCACAGAGACATGCATAAATGTCACATTTTATTCTAATTTGTGAGTGGTATTTATCAAATATCAGTCCGCATAATGCTAGCTTATAAGAAATCCGTCATTTGGAAAGATGTCTTATTGAAATAACCGAGGACAATGAAAAACAAAAGTCAAAATCTAGCACCGGTGATACTGAAATGTATTGGGTAAAGTAAATGAAATTGCGACACAGTTGGAACCTAAATCTTTCCACATGTAGGCTCTATTTCTAATATGGAAATGGATTATTCTGGTAGAAAATGGATAAATACGCCACACTCCTGTTACTCTTGTAAGACACCTATTATCAAACAACAAATCAATAAAAAATAAAAAAATCTGGAGACTTTTCTATAATGAGGACACGGCTGGTCAAGTTCTTCCAAACGAAGGTTACCGGTAAGCGGAGAGGGTCGGACACGATATTATACGTTTGCGTTTAAATAGTTATGTTATCCCAGCAGGTCTACGAAAATTCCTTTATTCCAAAAAGTGTTGATGAACAAAGCCCTTACCTACATCATACATTATATATATATATATATATATATATATATATATATATATATATATATATATATATATATATATATATATATATATATATATATATATATATATATATAGCTGGAATAATTGCGTGGTCACTTTAGAAGAACACAGGCGAGAGGGCATTTGCTTTTAGTAATTCCTAATCTCACTACTGAAGACAGAGTAATAGGTCCGAGAATGGTCTTTTCTAGAAACGAAATTGCTGTTTCTTGAAGAATCGTACTATCAATTGTGCACTAGGCCAAAAAAAATAATTGATTGTGATAAACCTCATATAGAATATAACTTGCCCGTACGGGACATATAATATATATCGACACATTAGCCTCAGTAAAAAAGAACAAAACTTACGTATATCTTAACCCATAGGACAAACAGCCTTAGAGATACATAGTAAACGCACACCCAGGCAACACAACGTCAGCGCTCTATCAAGGGAGATTTTAGGCTCCCAAGCGGCAAATGTGCAAAACATAAACAAAGTGATCTACGGGCCCAAAGTTTAGTTAATTCCCTAACGGGTTACAAAGACTATCGTTATAATGCATAAACACATACGTGCATACACACATGCATACATTCATGGATAAATGCATGCGTATCACGGGTGAGTCACCCGAAGCCCAGCTCCAGTAACCACAATTTCATACGCACTGCGGAATATCTTTCCCGTTTTATTTGACGGCGGCCCCTTTTATGACGGGTCCTACAGCTAGTGGATATTTTATCTTATTGGATGAAACTTTATCAGCTAGGTTTTGCGAACTCAGAGTTTCTTTTTAACCCATAAAATTTTCGAGAAAAACACTAACTTCTTTCCAAATTAACCATTCTCTTTCGATCGTCGAGATCTTTATTCAGCTAATTTTCTTTTCTTACATCCAGTGAAGATATCTGGAATGGTCTGATAATATCTAGAATTGAAGAGTTTCTGTTGGCTTCTCTATTAGGCTCTCATTGTCGTGCCTTTCTTAAAAGTACCCACCGAATTAAACATTTGCGGCATTTTTTGAAAGAAATGTTATGCTTTATCGTGGCGAAGTAGTGTGAGGGTGGAAGATTTTGGTTCACTTCTCAAGAGGAGATAAACACCAACGTATCAAATGGATCAAACAATTTATAAAGGCAATACTTTTACGACCATTCCTGTTGTTGCTTTACTCACCTGCACTTCGTTAAGCAGATACCCATGTAGAGCTTCTGTGAGCGTTCAGCTCTTTCATCTGCCTGTTATTCTTATTGTGTCAGCCTAATTATTCTGGTTGAATTATTGATGAATATCTCTCAGTTTTGATTATCTTGTTATTCCATGGAGTTCAGCTGGAATCCGTTTCTTCCTCGATGGGATACGTTTTGTCTGATGCACGTTACTTCCATGCACTTTTCTACTAGCTGCTCCTGGTTAACTGGTGCCAAAGAAACGCCTTTTTGTCACCACAGAATTACTTTTCCCCAGTTGGAATTCTCAAACCAAAATATCCCAATTGCATCAAAATTCCAGATGAACCTCAGCTAGATTTTTTTCATATAGTATACTTATACTGCTCCAATTCTATGAGTAGTCATCTAGATACCCAATTGTTTGGAGACCTCGAAAACCGTCATATCCTTATAAATATGATCAGTTCACTTTGATGAAAATCAATGACAAAAAGGCATTAGACAAAATGACGTAGTTATTCAAAATACTCAATTAGTTTGGAATTTGGTAGGCCCTATTTTAAGCAATCCTCATCCCTTTCAGTGGTCAACGGAAAAACTGAAGAATATCTTTTTCCCACGCAGATAATCACTGAAAAGTGTATTGGTTATTAGACTATGTTGCTTTGAATATGGGTTGCGCACGTAAATGGTGTATTCAGGTTGCCAAAATTGGCAGTGATTGGACGAATACTGGGATTTTGGTTCAGAAAATCCTTATCAGTTTACTTGATAATGTGGTAGGTGGTAGATCTGGATGGTGTCCCAGAGATTCACCCACTCAGTAATCATATAGAATGGTGGATATGTCTGGTTATCTCGGCCTACGGCATTGTTTTATTCGGATACCTTCATCTACAAAAATCTGTCAGTTTCAGTTATTTTGACTTTTTTCATGCACATGATTATCTTGGTTTCCAAGCCCGTGTTCTGCTCACAGGAATCAGCTTTAATCGCTGCACCCAACGCGCGCGGTTCACAATTATTCGTACTGGATGGACCAGATATTCATCATCGGATTTTTTCCGAAGACGAAGAATGTAACCGAAATCATCCACGCGATTATCAGTTAATTTATCATGGTATTTTGATATGTGGTATGTAGGTGGAAACATTAGACACCTTCAGGGATAATGAACAAAATAAATTATAATGGGAATATCCAGGGATATTACTCCCGTGCTCTGAAAGTGGGACATTATTTTCATCTTGTAAACTGGAGTGGATTTAAGAAAGTTTCAACAATAACTGGAATGAAATTCTCACCGGGAATCATTCATTGTCATTGGGTTTCCAATTGGCTAGCGATCGATTTGTCTGATTTCCAAGAAAAGACTACGAACTGGAGTGATTCTCTTCTTTCTGTGAAAAAAGTTAACTTTCATTCGCTTTCTGGGTGTAGTCTTCTTCATTACACATTTTGGATGTATACCCATCGCTGGCTATGACTGCAATAACTCTTTCGAAACTAATTTTGTTATGAGTGTGAAGTCGTCGGTTTTCCCCTATCTTTATTTGCGTTTTCCGCGAATGCTGAAAATTGTGCTGGACAGTTTCCTGAAAGTGATTCTCATTATATATCGAAATATTGTCCGAATTCAGACGACACACTAAAACGAAACCATGTTTTCTTTATTGACTTTTATGTTGCACCCCATAAAGGTACGAAAGTCCAATGGCGATATCCCCGATAAGTCATTTATTGTCTCCGTCAGCTTTTGTTTTGTTGTAGCACTTAGAATTGGGTAACCTTGGTTACTATGGTAGTATTGTCCGGGTATTTGTTGTTCAGAATCAGGGCGTTGGATGCATAAATAATTTACGCGAAGCAGAAAAACTAAATGTCCTTCCGGAAAGTTTCCATCAATCGTAAACGAATGCCGACCTGTAATCGTTTTTCTAATTGACGTCATTTGTGTAGCTTTAAACTATTCTACCCGTGGATATGGCTCTACTGTAGTGCTAGAACGGATAAAGCCAACATAAATGCGATCCATCTAGTGATCCGGCCTTCACCGTGAAACTCTCCGTGACAAAGTATCCTGAGCTCATAGGTATTATATCCCGTGGTGTCTAAGTTCACCAAGCCGTTGAGAGCCAGCCCGGATATCCTGCTGGTTGGAAATTTGATTCACACCTCGAGTTCAAGTCATCCTGCGGGATCCGTGGGCGTACACTGATGATGATTCCGAACAAGGACGAAACGGCAGTACGGTGCTTTTTAATCGAACGTTGAGTGTTGATGCTGCATGCTAAATCAAATTGTCACAAAAGACGTTGGAAGATGAAATGTCAGCCTAAGCAATCAGGTACTCCTAAAACAAAAGAATCTATACACAATCAATTATGAATTGTGCACAATGGATTTATTCATTTTCTTTTCTAGGAAAACGATTACATTGTTTTTGCCGTTAGAGGATAACAATTTCTATTACTAGTGATAGGAGAATCAAATTTTAATAACATGCACATGGAATACCCAACTGTCTGAGCAGGTTCAAACAGTGGGGCTTTTTTTGAAACTCAGGTACCAAATCCAGTGGTCAACATCCAATGATATTTAATCTGTAGTACTTTTTATTCTCATTTCGTTTGCATCACCTTGAGAAAAACTGTCTCCATTCTCTCTGTTGTGGTTTGCAAACTGGATCAGAGTACTTCCACCAGCGTTGCTTGTGTTCGATGTGCAAATCACAAATGGGAGAAAACTCCAGGAGCTCAAGGCTCAGTGTGAGTATCAACAGGATACTACACTTACATTAATCGAAAGCCAATATGGCTGAGAACAACGTGCCCATTACACTGTATATTGCAAGCACTAATATGCATTAGGATTCGTTTCACCCCCATCGGGTGGCAACCCGACTTAGTTATTTAGCATAGAAAGTACGGCTTTTCATGAACAAAGTGATTGATAGACTGGAAGTTCATGAGAACAGAGAGAAAACATAAGTCGCGAGATGCAAGCATTTCGTTTACTCCTGACAACCGCGGACGTAAAACGTGCCACTATAGATATACAAGATAAAGTAGGGGGATAAGTGCTATAGTAAAGTAGGCACGATCTAAAGTTCTTACAGTACGTACGTTGGGGAGAGTGAAGTCTGTCATGTTAACGCCAAGATAAACAAACATTTTGGGTCAATCGTTTTTGTGCACAAAGTGCTGGCTGATGCATCGTGATAAGAATAGCTTCACTGAACGCTACTAGTCACTTTTTACAAAGGCACCTCTTCGTGAAACAGTATATTATCTATGTGATTTTATTTCTTCGCACAACTTTCATTTGCCTATTCCTGCTGAATACCTTAAAGAACTCATTCTTTTATGCACAGAAAAATCTTGGTTCCATTTTGACGGTAAAGCTCACAAACAAACTGATGGTGTGGCCTTGGGAAACCCTCTGGGTCCAACCGTGGCGGATGTATTTTTGGGTATGATTGAAAAACAGCTCTGTGATAATATTTCCCAATTTCTATTTTACTGACGAAAGAAACTGTTAGCGTCCAACGAAGCAATTCTAACCATGATGCATCAGCCAGTACTCTGTGCACAAAAACGATTGACCCAAAATGTTTGTTTATCTTGGCGTTAACATGACAGACTTCACTCTCCCCAACGTACGTACTGTAAGAACTTTAGATCGTGCCTACTTTACTATAGCACTTATCCCCCTAATTTATCATGTATATCTATAGTGGCACGTTTTACGTCCGCAGTTGACAAGAGTAAACGAAATGCTGGCATCTCGAGGCTTATGTCTTTTCTCTGTTCTCATGAACTGGATAAAGGGGACCCAATGTTTCAGACTTGAAGTTGCCATACTATTTCACGTGATGTGGAGGCATATCATGAGAGCAAAAGATGTGCTCTGCAATAACCAATGTCGAATGTTGCCGTGAGATGAGTCATTCACTCACAAAGTATTTGGTGGTGTATGTAAATGCATGAATGATGACTAGAGTGTACAGTCTGTCCAAAAATTCACGATCACCTCAACCACCTCAAATCCAGTTTATACTACTGATATATATATATATATATATATATATATATCACTAAACAATATTGTCTTTTGTATATTTTGGCTACTGAGAGCGGTATCAGTTATACAAACTGGAATTCTAATGTATATCAGGATTTCGATCGAAGTGAGGTGACCCCGAATTTTGTGGACAGAGTGTACATCGGACAGTGATTCGTCTAATTGAGATTTCTCGTATTGCATGTGAATATGACACAAATTTACTAAACGTCCGTGGTTCAAGTTCGTCATGCAGCTTCAACGCTCAACTCACCACTTAAAACTATGGCAGCGGTGTGTGGATATTCCATCCTTGTTAGAAATCACTAGCAGTGGAAATCCGTCTACTTGATGAATCATATTATATAAATCGAAATCCAATCAGTACCATCTGAATTCACATGGAAACCAAATTCTGCAGGCTGTCAATAATGCCGTACTTTCATCCTACTTAGGCCTCCACAGAGAAGTCATCTATCGCAGACGTCGATCACTGTGCACGCAACAGACTGTTGCCAGTCAGTGCAAGTGGGGGAAGAGTGCTATATAATATAATGTTATTGTTCAACAAACCATTGAAATTCACCCCGGATGGCCCCTTTTGGGGGGGGGGGTTCCAGCCATAGTGGTCCACTCCCGGTTCCAATCCCAGCGAGGGAGCAGTGGCTGTGCACCGCTGATAATTCTCGTCAAGGAGCAAACAGTTTTACAACACCTCCATAGATTACAATGCGGAGCTGAGCCTTGAAACTGCATGATAAATAATATTATGTAAAATTCAATGCAACACAACTTATAGCCATTCAAATTTTTTCTACAAGACTAGAATCTAAAACCCTACAGATTGATAGATGATTACCTACAATTCCTCTACGGATCAAACAAATCCTTTAAAAATGAGGTCTCTCAAGAGAAACCTACTTAACACAAAAATGACGACAGAAAAAGCTTGAAATAGCCAGGAGGTTTTCACATGGACACATTTCTTTGAAGGTCCGGTAAGAAGTATTCTACGCAAACCAGTCTCACTGCATTAGGAATCAAGCAATGATTCCTTTTCACGAGTACCAATTTTTCTTTCGGAAAATGGAGTACTACAATGAAACGCCACTTTGAATCTGCCGCACTACTTCTTGAAGCGAGACTTCTTGGTGTTTTTCGTAAATAATTCACACCCAATAATGTTCTTGCAACTTGGAACCTATATTTTATAGAGCTCGAGATAACAAATTAACTTCTCAAAATGTCAAAAACCATGTATACAACACTACACGCACTTTTACGCATCCACTGGACAGCTGGGGAGCAGTGAATATGTTATCCTTTGTGAGATTGTTGCTTTTATTCAACAAACCATCATCAACCCATAAACGAGGTCTTCAGCCAGAGGTGGACTGCATCTCAGATCCTTTTAAAGTGTTCCCAGCTAAGATTGCATACAACAAACGTACTCGGGTTTTCTGTCCACTAGTATACACTCTGAAACACCTGCTTTATCCGGCTTGTTCGGCATGCACATAATCAGTTTGCCTCTGCATCATAATAATTGAACACGATGCTTTCATAGACAAAACCTGTCACGGGTCACTACTTTCGGAAACAACTGTGATCCAGTTTCCACCCTTTGACAAAGTAGATAAATGCCGGCGTAGTCGAAATTCCCTATACAACAGGGTTCTTCGAAATAATCGATCTCCAACAAACAAGGTTGCGACCGCATAGAATTTTTAAAGTTATACGGGGAAACTTGCGATAGCTTCTTCCATACACACAAGGTTCGATTCCGACTCGCCGCGCTGGACTTTTGGAAATGGGAAATACGAGGTTTTTCCAATAAATAAATGCTTAAGTTTATCCGAATATTGAATTATAGCCGAAAATTGGTAAAACTTGAATCATTGAATTTTTCTGAGGTTTTGCTACCATAACATTCCATACCAAATTAACAGGTTTTTCCACTCTAAAAATGCACGGCTTCGTGGGAAACATGGCCTGGGGCATAATGCTACAACAAGAATGTTTTCCCAGAATAACGTCTGGTCAGAAGGTCAGGGGACTTTCATTAATTAAGCACAGTAAACTTTATATTATCCAGAGTATCTTTGACATCGCCTAATCATCATGTTTTTTCGTGATATTCTTCAACCTTTGACAGTCGAAGTTAGTGATGATTTTCATGACTTCAAAGTCACCGAATCCGTTTCTTCGAAAAATGTCTTTTGCCCACGGACCAATTTATGTGACCCTTACGTGTCACCACAGTTCGTTCAGAGTAAATCAATGGTCAAAATGATTTACGACTAGATTTGGATATTTTCATGATTACAAAATATAACCATCTTTGTTGATCGTGTAATACTGGCTTTCGACCGACTGGTGGCCAAAACAACTAACTTTCTCCCACACTTGTTTGCAAAGAGGAATGGGAATTTTTTATGGAATATTCTCCCACATTAGGTACCTGTTGCTGTTTGACTGCTATTTTCATCCCAGTGCAGCTGAAAGCATTATCCGAGTCAGATGTGTTCGTTCTTTCCCGTCACATCTTCCACTTTACTGCTGAAAAAACATGCTGCCATTCAGAAGAAGAATAAGGAACTTGTTTATCATATGAAAAAGTGTTCGATGAGCTCACGCAATGTCATCTTTCCCCCTTTATTACGGAAGCGGAACTTTCCGGTTTCCCATAAATATTTCTTCACCGTAGCGAAAACAAACTGGATATGTAACGGGCCGCGCTCATACGACATTCAAATGTAGATCACGTATTCAAAGTTAACCAAAGGTTTTCGTCCAGTGAGGCTACTGATATGTTCACAAATTGGGTAGCAGAAAAAGGCGCACCTGCACGTGTGAATGTGTATTCAGTACAGACGTACGGCAGGCACAAGTACAGGCAAGCACGTGAAAAAGCCAACACGTGTGCAAGCGCGTAAGTCAAGGCTGTATGCAATCGAAAAAGCAAGACGACCGTACGATCGGCATAAGCTGCATAAGGTGGGGCAACACGTGCCACAATGTGATTGGCCTATGCTGCTCGGAACGAAGCACGGCAAACGTCAGCTGTGTACGTACGCGTGCGTGCGTGCGAGACTCTCTGTCTAAGCACACCTGTTCAAGCTGAACAACATAGTATTCTATATATATATATATATATATATATATATATATATATATATATATATATATATATATTCGCCTTGTTTTTGCCTCTCTGCGTTGGATAAAACACGGCAGATAGATCAGAAAAGAGGAACGTTTCTATCGGATCAAAACTTATTTCTCAATGCCAAAATACATCCATGGTGGATAGCACCTACTTGGGTTCAGCAATAAGCCATATTCAACAACTAACTAATTTCGGACTTACGAATTTCAGATTAATGTATCGTAGTGACCAGGATCACACCACCTCAATCCCCAAAAGAATGGTAGCAGGACTAACGTAAACGAAATCAAGCTACATCAAATTTATTATTCCAGCCTTGCGTTGTGAAATGCTTGGAAAAGTTCGAGGAGGGGGGAATGACTGCGAAGAAATACTTTCGTCAAGCGAATTTCGACAAAACTAGTGATGTTTCGTGGTGTGTATCACGCGCGCACTGCAATCAAACAAAGGCTTTCAGCTCTTTCACCGATAACGAAAGTCCTGAACTTTTCGTGCATGTTAGCACAAGACGTAGCAGTGATTTGGCAACAGATACGTTGAATGCGTTGAATGCGTTGAATACAGTGTGTATATTCTTGGTATACGCCTTACGAAGCTCTGGGAGAACTCTAAAGAAGTTTTTTCACGGAATTTCTGCCGCAGCTGAGATTGTCATCTTCGTTAATCAGTTGCATCCAGTTTTGGAGAATACAACTTGTTGCCGTCATTGATTCCGGAAATAAAATTGCTCAAATGTTCTGGTTCACATACTTTGTTTCCCGAGTGCTCTCAACGTACATAGGAATGGGTGACAAACGAGGGTGATAAATGGATCCTCACGATCCACAGAAGAGTTATTCTCTTAGGTTCCCGTCGAATCACAACCTGCTTTGTCAGGAACGAAATGAATCCAGCTAAATAGATTCATTCCCGGATGAGTCGTCAGCTAAAAACGACTCGATTGGCGTGACCTGAATAGTATGTATTTCCCACATTCAGAATGATAGGTTATCGATTCGTTACCACCAGAAGTAAGAACTTCTAACGTTTTACTGGCGGGAAGTCCAGTTACCGGGACGGAAGAGTGCTTCCGCCACAAGATAACTGAGCACAATCGGGCGATCTAAAAAGGTTTGACGTTTGATTGCCAGCATATATAAGTACAAATCAACTGACGCAAACTGACATGAGATGTTCTGGCAGACACCCCATTTTTGTGTGCTCGAGTGTGATTGGATTTTTGCTCGAGTGTAAACCGGTTGGTACATTTCAGCGACATTCGAAAGAAAGGTGCGAATCTTATCGCCATGATGAGTTAAGAAGTTTTGCCTAATTGCTCTGTAAACAGAAGAGTCATTTGGTTTTTACTACCAGCCCGTGTCGCCTTGAAATTCCTCGTCATTCTGAAGTTAATAAAGATAAATATAACAATGGTATTGCCTGAAGAGCAAGCCTGCTCTAGGTATTACCATCCTCACACAAAGTTTCTTAAACCTATTTGATACAAGAGGTTTCCTTGTTTGCTGGGTTGTTTCAGAAGTAGGAACTTGAAAACCGTAGATAATGGTATATAATTGAGCTGTAATAAATCTTACTATGAATACGACCTGTCAGTGCCAGAAATCACGAACTCTCAGATGACTGATCGAAATCAGGAAGTCACAAATATCGGGTAAGCGAACTACAAAGTCTGTATCATAGCTATCTCATTCATGTCGAATTAGGGTGGACATTTTAGTAATAACCTATCAAAAGTGGTCACTGTGAAATAGTTCGTATGAGGGAGTCGTATTGCTGATAAACACAAAAACAGTCAGTTAGAAATGAGGGACACTACCGGTGAGTTTGTGGCAATTTCGAGCACCGGCACCCTCAAACAGGTACATACATGAAAGGTCAGAATAGCTGACTCAAAACACAAGTAAATGTGGGCAACGTGATTCTCAAAGAACGTGCTTCCCATCTTCCGGTCCCACTGGCAACTTATCCAGTTACAATAATAACACCAACAGATCCTCTTTGATGGAAGATATGTGATGACCTATGGAGAAAATATGGCATAAAGCTTTCTGGCCCGGCAGAATCTGACAGATTTCAATCTTTAGACATGAGATTCACCAGTAAGTAGGGATCAGCGGTTCGGTCACCATCTTATTTTACTATAACTTGTCTAGAGTACTGCAATACCGATGACGTCATTTGAAATCAAATTCCTGACTGGATGGTGTGAACATCTTGACCTTGTAGCAAGGGACGCATTAGGACTATTGTTTTGACGGGATTTTCAAATAGTTTCTGGTTTTTAAATTCCTATTGTTTGAATTGAACGACAAATGCTATAGAAACTTTGACTTTTTTCTTTGCACTAGGCTTAGTTAAGATATGACACCCTCAGAAAAAAAACAAAAAGGCTATGGACAGTCTAATTGATCTTTCAAATGCAGTGTTTCTTAAGTGATAAAACTGCAAGCATTGATACCGGAAGACGTCGAGTTAAGTCCACGTCCGCGAACAGCAATTGGTACGTAGTCCGAGGTCGGTCACGATTGGATCAAGGCACAGAAACTACCGAACTAAGTCACTTGGTGTTTGTTTTAATCCCAAAGGTTATGAATATGAAAAATAGAAAGGAACAGAACAAACGGAACTCGCAAAGCTCGATGGCTGCTTTTTTTTTCCTCTATGGGACACAAAAGAAGTCATAAATTGGGTACGCGGTCGTCTACCACGTTCACAATTTCCTCGTGTTCAGTAGCCGTGGATTGAAATCATCCGGAATGCGGAAATCCTATCTTTTGTAATTCACTCAACCGCCGCAGCTATTCATAAATATTTGATAGTGGTCATTATTATAATACGTAATTTTTGAGACTATCATCATTGATCTCATGGAAGAAAAAGTACGTAAGCCCATCAGATTGCTACGATTTCGCCTGGGTCGTGGAATAGGGTCAAGACAAGGGCTCGTAGAGTTGATAAGAAACCACATGTTTACTTTAATTTATTCCAGACATACTGATTCATTCACGTCTCACTTATTTCATTGTCAATCATTTTCTTATGATGTCAAGTAAACAAAGCATTATTGATTATTACATGGTTGATAACTGTCACTTAGATAGAACTTTGCTTGCGAAAATAATATATTGTCCTGACTGCATATAAGGCACCATCATGAGTTTAGACTTACGTCTAGCATTGTTCAGGCTGACACTTCAAGTATTCGACCATTACAAAAAAGAGAACTGTGTCAGCTAATCAGTGATTGACTTGGGTTAAGAGTTCGGTCTCTGTTTCCACTTGGACAGCCGTGACCAAGGACTCTAGGTGTGAAAACACGGTTGTAATCCCGAGTAGGTGATTCTGTGGGAAGCAATCCAGGGAGGTCAGCATGTCTTCGAAGGGGATTTCGGCTGATCTTCCATTAGTTACGGATTGCTCCGAAGAACACTGCTTTCCGGGGACCTTTATTCTGAAATACTCAAAAGCCACGTATTAAAGTGGTATACATTACCGGCTGTTATCATGGGTTATACTGCAACAGGAATCCCAAGCCTTGGGTGGTTCTCCACCTGAAAACCTCGTACTGCTTTACAGCTTTCTCTTAACACTCAAATGGATAAAATCCGATCGATCCCCTGTTCGTTTGAATATGGACACTCTCCCATTTGGTTCACAGCCTTTACGAAAGTTCATGGACTAGACCACGAGAATAATCTGATGCTTCAATTTAATCAAGTCTTCGTCTCTGTGGCCTTATCTTTTGTGTGGAACTCAAATTTCTCCCTCCCCCGTCTTATCAGCGTTGTTTTCGGCGACTATTTTCCTTAAAGCGGCGGTGCGTGCCCACGTTCCAACATCTATCTCAGTCTTGCCTACGCAATTTCGACTTTTCTGGCCGTCAGTTACAGCTCACTTGTCTAAAATCCCAGTTTCCCACTTTCAAAACTTCATTTTTTCACTGTTGTCCACTGAATGGCACTGTTTTTTCTTTTTTTGACGTTTGTAGCTCCTAGCCAACATTATGATGCCTTACCCAGTGCCAATATAACCATAAAGGGATATCTTAATATCCATCACAGCGATCTGATTACATATAATTCCGATACTTATACTCCGATTCACGTTTTCTGTCACGGACAGTCCTCCCGTCTCTCACAGGAACCCGACCGCTCTGATGATTGCGCGCTCGCACTGTCTGCAATCCATATTCCACTCGTGTTTTTATTCGGCCCTTTTTCTCTCTCCACGTCCTAGTTTTACTTGCCCAACACATCTTTCTAATCCGGTTCACAGCCGACATGGTATACATGTCGGCACCAAAACCCATTGATCCGACAAGGTCACAAATACACGCACATACACCTATGACCGGGTGCACCCGCTGGCATTCCTGTATTCCAACCACTCACGTGATCAGTGACCTCGAGATGCAGGCAGAACTCGTTTGTGACCTTGGCTATGTCATACATACGCTTACCGTGCATCTGACTGTCCGTTGACTGTCCATGTATTTTCTTACTCCGCTCTGTCACATAATATTTCCCAACCCTTCACCCTTTTCAGAGCTTATATTTTGAGATATAATTATCACTAGACACGCCCACCTAGTTCTGTTATCATTTTATACATCAAAATCCTCCGTTTTACACATGAAGCCATTCTCAACCACTCTCTCTAATACCAGAATTCACAAGTTTCAGTAGCTGAAATCCTTCACAATCGAATCAATCTTTGTACCTCACAGAACTTCAACTTCGATCAGATTACTGTTATTTCTTTCAATACCACAAACTCCATAGTCTTTCTGGGACCTTAAAAGGAAACCCTGGCGTTTAAGGTTCCATTTTCTAAACCAATCCTCGTCAATTCACGTTTTTACTGCTTCATCTCTAACTTTATTCAGATATAACTTTTATCTGTGTCCACATGGTGCTGCTGTGAAAGTAAAAGTACCGAAAAGGATAGCACCTACTTTATCGGACCACTAGTTTGCATATCGTTAAATATTCGCATCATCAATTTTTATTTTTAGAAAATGGTATGTGGCAAACACAGATCTATCTTTTCTGTACTTCACATCAGGTCAATACAGCACAGGTGAGGGGTTTTGTAAAACCAGTAAAGTTAGTAAGTAGTTCAGAGTATTCGCAAGAATTCAGAATAAAAACTGCCAGACTGAGGATAATGCATTCGTGTGGAAAATTCTCTCACTGGTTTCGCAGATTGAGTGTGTCCATCTCACTATCTTGCTGACCTCTAGCCAGGGAAGAAGTGGCGCCTTGACAAACTGTTTTTACGGATACAAGATTAGTCAATGCAACTTGATTGGAATCACCTTGGCTGTGGATAAGATTGGTTGTCTGGTCCCTTTGGAGCGGCGTTGTGATACTCGATGGATAACCTTGAACGCTCTGTCTCGTGTTGGCTGGTGACTCGTATCGATGGTATGGGCCGAAATCGCACTAGTTACGGTTTCGTGGATTTCTTTCGCTGGCCAGCCTAAATACCCAAAAGTCCCGAAATAGACCACTTAGACGAATGTGGAACTTAAGTAGGACCTGGCATCTGAAACGCTGAACTGTAGATTATCGCACGAGTTAGCAGTACATTCAAATCCGCGAAACTTAGAATCTTGTTCAACTCCAGCCGGTGCTTGCTACTGAGGCTAAAAGGCAGACTTCCGAACCATTCGACTTCTTTTTGTGTATACTCTGATTCATGTTCCTATTTATCGAGTATCACGAAGTGGCTTCAAAGGGATCAGACAACCAATCTTATCCACAGCCAAGATGATTCCGACCAGGTTGCATTGAATAATCTTGTATCCGTAAAAACAGTTTGTCAAGGCACCACTTCTCCCCCGGTTAAAGGTCAGCAAGTATTTTTCACACGAAAGTATAATCGTCACCCTGACAGTTGTTATTCTGAATTCTTGCGAATACCCTGGACTACTTACTAACTTTACTAGTTTTACAAAGCCCCTCACCTGTGTTTTAGTAGCCTGATGTGAAGTACGGAAAAGACAAATCTGTGTTTGCTACACACCGTTTTCGAAAAAGTCGTACAGTCCATCACAATTATAGTACTATATTAGGGTCACATTCATCTCATTTTTGAATATTGCACTCAACTGAGGCAACTTTCTACCTACTGATCATCAATTCTACAATGTGTTCAGCGCAAAACCTGCTGTTTCATCGATGACCCCATGTATACTCGCACTTTTCAGTTAAGAACTTATCACCAAATATCTGCTCTCCCTTCTCTCCTCTGTCGTTACTATCATGGAGTCTGTCTTGAGGAATGTGATACAGTTAAGCTAGTCCCCTTGCCACAGATACAAGGTCTCTGTCTCAATCTAATACCTCGTTTGTTTAGCTCTGCATTGTTGCTCAGAAATAAGGAATTATGGAACTTTCCCCTTTGTCGATTTTCTATTCTCCCCCATATGACACCATTTCAACAATCTTGACTTTAGATGGTTGTCCTTTCATCCACATGATTTTGCACCAAAGGTGTTTAATTGGGAGAACATTACCCCCTTATTGATAATAGTGTTTACCAAGTAATAGAAATTCCTCTTCCTAGTGAGCTTTAGTGTTTGAGATAGTCACGTGCCCCATTTACCCCATACTCTGCTTAAACGAACAGGGCCACTGTGGATGCTATCGCTTTCTTAGTTCACCACACAAACAAATCCTTGGATGGATCAGCAAAGTCCATGTGAAGCACTTTTCTAGACTACTCATCCTCTTTTGATTCTATTCCGCGGTCTCTCCTTCTCCGTAGAGTGGAAGCTTTCAACTGTCCCACACCTTCATTAGCATGGTTGTCTGGTTAATTACCAACAGAACTCAATGCACACTAGTACGTTTTAAAATATCCAAACCCTTGGTGAACAATCCAGGAGTGCTTCAGTGAACTGTAGTTTCCTCACCAAGTCTGAAAGCTAAGGCCTTTTATTATTAAACAGAGTGTTATTTCCCATTTCGTTTATCAATGTGTTTTCCCGTTCCACTTCACCTTTTCCCTGTTATTTTTGCTGATCTTCTGAAGAAAGATTTAAACATTCTTCATGGAATTCTAGCTATTATCATTCGGGTATCTTAAATATCCCTAACTGAACTATCTGCTAAGTTAGATGAATTACACCTGACCACATGTGAACAGTTAGCTCACCAAATCCTTGCAGACAGCACTCAGCCTTTATACAATGATTTATCCCAGTATAACTCCCTCTCTCTCTCTCACTCTCGGTTCTACTCCTTCCTCTTTTCTAACCGTACCCTCTAACATTAACACCTACAGAAAATCTACTGTTTCTCATCTTGCCCGAATACTCACAAACCGGGCACGAGTATCGGTCTAATTTCTTCTTAACATTGTAGTATAACCGCTCTTTTGTCATCCTTTTGAGTCGATGAGCTTCCAAGTGTAAATCGTTTTCGAATGAACTTCGGAATTCTCTCTACACAAGGTCTGACCAAATGCAAATAAATTACAAATACAACTTCAGCATTGCTGATCTGATGGTTCCACCAGATTCAAGCAATAATGCGCTGTCTTAGCCGTACCAATATGAGTGGTCTTGTAAATTCTTCAACTGGTAGCGGTATAGTTTTCTAACCTGCATTGAATAACTGGCTGAGCTGTTTCTGCGCACACTCCAACCAATTCAAGTAATGTAAATTTTTAAAGCAAAGCAGCTTCAAATAAAGGCATTGTCTAAGGATACCCCGAAGACAGAAATCTACGGATCCCAGCAATACTGATTAGAAATCTTTGCTAGTTTCAGCCCACCACAGACCCAGCATTCGTCATCGATCTGGTTCGAGTAAATGAGAAGTGTACAATCGGTCACAAATACCAATTAACCAAGGCTGAAATCCTTACGATCGTGACAAAGCAGATATTTCAACCCAGACTTGATTGATTCAGCTGCTTGTTACTCATTATGGAGTGAAGTTCGTGAATAAACAGTTCCTACCAAGAGTATTCTAAGTGGAAGTTGACAAAATATACACAGTCCAAATTTGACTAAGCCAATCTCCATTGAGCAAAAGCTGAAAGTTCTACTGCCACCTTTTCTGTCGAGAAACCGGTCTCTCTTATCCCAGTTGCATGTTATTTTACCAGTTTATTTCAATCATCCCCTTTCGGTTGACCGCGTCGAGTGCTAGTCAACATATCACCAAATCAGTTCAGTTCCTTCACTGAGTTCCTTCCTTGTTGAATGTATGCTATGCCAGAGAATTACAACACTGGATTTACCAAGTCTAGTCAGCACAACTGAATTTATTCTCCTTCAGACAAAATGGATAGGTGATTTTGATTACTTATCGAATCAAACTTCCTCGTATGGAGTCCCGGTGTTCCTTCGAATTAAATTGTTGAAACTCACAAAGTTCACTGATTCGTCTAAGGGTATCAGTTATCTGCTTTGGCGAAATAGTCATCGAATCAATTTCAGGACCCCAAGACCAGGCTTCAAGTCCAGCCGTCGCCGATCAAATTTCCACTTCGGCAGTAATGAACTTCTCATAAGTGAATGGACTAAGGTTAACTGTTCTCATTATATTTGTTTAAGTTGCATCAAACTGTTTTACATTGGTTGGAGGAGTCATGGGAAAAGAATCCTGAAACCTCAGACAAAAAAGTTAGTGAAAGAATATGCCCATCAAGTCATATAAAATCTTGTAACACAAAGAAAATTCTTTTCGATATATCACTTCAGGCGTTTACGTATATACTGCTGTGTAAATGAAAGTATATGTGCATCAGTAGATAGCAGCGAGTGAGTAAGTGCGCAATATATTTGGCAAGTTATCGACATACTTCAACTTAATTAATCTTACCGTTGTGTGAACGGCGGTAAGTATGGATTGTGTAACCACGTGGCGTGCAAAGGCGAATGGAAAAATGGGTGAGTGGAGGAAAGTTGTATAAGAGAACCAAAGGAGACTCTGTGGTTGCGGCCACGGGAACAACAACTGTTGTTTACACAATTTCGGCTTCAATAATCAAATTGCTATGGCTTCTGATGCCATCTGCATCCACCTGCCTAAACCCTCCTCGTGAATTTTGGGAGTTGCCATGACTGGTTTCGAAGCTGTCACGGTATATATGTGGTGTCCGCTACCCACCAAATGTTGTGGGATTGCTCAACTCATTGTCCGAACTGTTCCCTTGGGTAAAAAAACCAGAATGTGTTTTGATATCCTCTTCGAAAGGCCCCTCGTTGTATGTTCAACATCCTGTACACTACTCCAGCAAGCAAACCGATATTGCACAAAAGGTATAAACTAATGAAGCAAACTGTCTTTCGGTTGCTGAAGAAAGGAACGTTTGGTATTTGTTAAGATTCTGACATGAAGTGAATTCCCGAGGGCCGTAGGCAAACGTTTTCTCTCTTGAAAGGGGCGCTTAAGAAAACATCCTTTTCTTTAACTATTTGACCTCTCTAGTTTAGTGTTTCGTCCCCCACCCCATTTGTTGACGAGTAGGGGGTTTCTTATAGCCGTTTGTACTAGCGTGTCATGTGTGTATGCAATTTCTCGAACAGTTAAATCTTGATTGTAGGTGCTTCTTGCTCTGTAGATCAGAGAGCAGAGAAATGCCTTCGTCATTCCATCCATGTGCATTTCCAGTCATCTCTCCTTTCTACATGTCCATGCTCCATTCTACGTAATCCCACATCGAGAAAAGCGAGAAAATTGTCTCACGCTATCTCTATTGTAAATGTGTTCATTGTATGGGCATTGTTGAATGTTTGCAGTAGTTCGGTATTATCTTTTGCTGAGTCACAAATTATAACAGTGTCGTCCATGTATCTGGTATACATATATAGACTGTCGATGGTGCTGTGTAGTGGTCCACTTTCGAGCTCGGCTACAAATATATCCGCCTGAAAGGGTTTCCAACGGTGATTCCATTGTGACCCTGTCCTTCCGCCTGTAGTATTTTTACTCGCCCAGAAATGTTACATTCCACGCACATCTAAGAATCAGTTTTATAAGCTTGACAATCAATCACCGTTCTTATGTGTATGTTTGGCTTGTGCAATTTTGGTGATCCACAGAGTTTAGGTGTTTTGGAGCCAGAAGGTATATGCTTATGGTAGAACATTTTAGAGATGATTCTACCTGACTTAAGCTGTTCCAAGATTTCTGTCAAGTTGGTTTGGGCTTCTCATGTTTTGTCTTTCTCACCCGGATTGTAGGTAAACCTACTTTCATTAGATAAAATGGTCACCATTTTCTGTCAAAGTCGCCCTGATTTATTACAAACTATGAGGCACCTTTATCCGGTTGTAATATTAGTAAGCCTTGTTTATTCAATCGTTAGTAATCTATTTGTGATAGGGGGAAAGGCCCATAATACGAAAGACATACGCCCAACACAAAGGGTCAGCAATGATAGTTGGCTGAGACATACGAAAGTCACATGAAGCTAGATTCCATATTAAATATGCAATGTAACTGAGTAATCACAAGCGTGGTCAATTAAGGGTCCCTATGAAGGGAGTGTGGCAAGTTAATTCAAATATAAGTGTATACATGTGGAGAAGTCCTGACTTGGAGGAAGTCATTCATTTGGAGTTAACGGGGAAGGTACCGTGTTTCTATTCGAAGCTGTCGGACATTTCTGGCTCGCATGGGGGCAGACATCACGACAAGCTAACCTTGGCGATTCGGATCGGCCCTGACGGGAACGAGGTGGCGCATCGGTAGTGCACTCACCTTCCAGTTGAAAGTGTCCGGTTTTAAACCCCGGGTACGGCAGAGCATGTGTACCACTTGTGAGCTCTAACAAGAGCGAAACTCGAGTCTGGTGTTTCCGAGAGCAGATTGGTCGGATGACCTGAGGTTTGTGCTTTAAGGTTGGAATCCGAAGTTCAGTCATCTAAACAAGAGATTTATCAGACCCGGGCACTACTCGGAAGTAATTACGTTATACAGATAAGAAAAACGCATGCATGATTTACCTGATTTAGGCGAAGTTCAACCGGACTTCACCAACGCATCGTTTGCTGCCCCATGGAAAGGTTCGGAATTTCCAGCATACATTTTTGAGACTTATACAATTACTGCCAATATTATGTACATCAGTATTATATTTCATTACCATACGATATACCAGCTTGATTATTCACACAAGAACAAATCTTTCGTAAATTTTTTCTTGTATCAGTTATGATCAGTAATGAAAAAATGCCTAACAGCATCACCTTTCATCCTCCTTCGTTAACCGCTGTTCACGAATGAAAACCTTGATTTATCTAAACTGTCTGTACCAAGAAGAAAATTTGATCGTTACAAATCAGAAAAGAGATGAGTCCTTGGTGTTCTGTTTTGCCCTCGGTTTTATTGTTTCGTGCGACATGCTTTCCGTTTGTTCATTATCTTTTGTACTAAAACTTTCATGAACCTAAGAGGGTGAATGGAACGAACTTTTTCTCATGTTTCAATAATGTCTCTACCAAACGATGTTTGAGTAGGGGTGATCAAGTTCCGATACCCCATTGTTGTGCGTGTATCACAAAACTCCCTAGGTACTTGTTGTGTCTCGAATTTAGTGGGCAGAAGAAATGCGCACATGTAACGGTAAACGTGTACACCTCAATAACGCACGGTTAGCTCCACCACACGCGAAGAGCTGAAAACGGAAACACGTATGCAATTTTGTGAGTCAGTGATGTATGTTACCAGAAATGTAAGACAGCTGTACAATCGGACTGAGTCGTGCAAGGTCGTGCAACACGTGATATGATCTAACAGGTCAGTGCTGTCCGAGGCGAATGACGGAGAACCGTCAGCTGCGTAAGTATGTGCACGATTGGAGGGGTGCGTTCATGATTGCATGGGGTGTACATCTTGCGTGCGTGTGTGAGCACATGATTCTGCAAGCCCAACACAAAATCACTCATTCATTGTTTGCACAACAAGCTGCACTGCTCATCAAGCCCATGCCACACACTGGGTCCAGTTTAATCTGGCTTCAGACAATCGTGTACTTTATCCTTCTATTTGCCATATCATCCGTATTACCGTTCCTCCAATCACTCTCACATCCACCAAGGCAGTGTGCATCTGTTTTATGCGTGCAATGAATAATAATTCTCACGCCCACACCAGTGACGTATGTCCGTTCTATCATGTAGTGTTGACGACCGACAGGGCCAGAACCGAGAACCTGCTGGTCAGTGCATGTGCATGCACCATGCACTTCAGTTCGAGCATTACCTAATTGAATAGCGGAGGGTAGATATGCAAACCAGAGATGAAATAGCTGTTCTGAGATTCTACGGATTTTGTGTTGAGCGTTGGAAATGTATAGCCATTTCATAACAGCTCGTGCCTTCCACATCTGAAATTCATTTATCAGGTTCGAATGAGATTGAAACGTTCTCAGATAGAATCTGGCTGCGTATTCCTAAGAGGAAGATTCTAGATGGGCATTTTGGGTTACAACTACTAGACACGGATCTATGTAAGACCACCCATGTGACCCTTCTTGTATGTACCCAGCTTTGATGCAAGAATGCGAATTCGGTATCGATCATCAAACGACTGGACAGTGTATTTACAATTTAGAGCCATGAGCGATAAACACATTGAATTTTTGAGCTCACTTAAAACCCTTATTCCAATGCAAAATGTATGCAGTCAATGGATGAGGACTTGTGTGTTGAGATTTATTTGATCATATATTCTAAGGCCATACATTTCCTAAATATCATAATTCTGGAGTGTACTGTTCTATTCTGGTTTCCAACGAACTTCAATGTCACGCCCTAGAGAGATGAAAATCCCTTCTGAAGTGTTCGTGATGAGAGTGAAATACACATTTCTTCCACCGCTTGAGAAAAAGCAAATTTCTGGTGACGGGATTTTTTGTTATACCTTCACATTTATTGGAGCTGCGTGTTAGCAGGAAACTGGTTACTTTTCGACACATCCGGTCACGTGTATTGGTCTTTAGGTACTCGGTTCGCAGCAAGGAAATTATCTGCCAATTTGCATCCGGAAATACGACTTCATTTTTGAGTGATCAATTCGAGCACGTACTTCTATTCACATTTTGGTGTACCCAAACACCAAACATGACCACAAGGTTTCTGCTGTGGCGGATAAATGATTCAGTTTTACTGTCATATTGTTTACTTACCCGTTAGATCCAGCTACTGATATTTCTGCTGAAACCATTCATTCCTATACTGAGAGGAGTAGTGTAGTAACGCTCTCCTTTAGTAGTCACACTAAGAACAAGACGCTGGAGAGCAAACAATTGTTTTCAATGAATCCTATACGTGCTCTTACAATTCAAATGGGTGAGTTAACATTGGAATGCGTTAGCCTTTGGCCGGAGTAAAGGTCATTGTCGTGGCGTTAGGAAAAAGGGGCTTGGTGGGGAGGGGTGTCTCTATCGTGTGCGTGTTGTGGTGAGAGTTTCACTCCCACCGTCACGAGTGGTAATCGATAGTGGACTTTTGGGGTTCGGTCGGCTATCCGTGGTTTCCGGTTTTGGCCAGGGCAGCTGGAGAGCCTGGACTAGTCGCTTTGTGCACGTAGACCAGGACTTAGTAGGCGAATGGCGATTGCCTCTGCCGTGGCCAGGTGTCGAAGTCGGACTGGCTTTGATCGATTGGGTGGAACTCGGTATATGACTTTGAAAGTTTTTTCAGGGTCGATCATGTGACCACTATCCACCAAATGACCTAGAATCGAACTGGTAATCACACCGGTGTTCCCCTGACTAGATTAACAACAGGTAGTCTGCGGTTAAGAGTAAACTGGGAACATACTTTCACCGCACGCATTCACACCCTCGGACAGTTTATGAAGTTATGATGCCGCTTCCCGAAGACGGTGTGCTACTTGCAGAAAATCCTTCGGCATTCGCTGGCATGGACCTATATCAAGACGAGTCGGGCAGGCTTGTCGAAAAGTGTAGGTGAGAGGGATATCGCGGGAAGTGCGTTGCATGTGTAGTGATTCGAGTCATTAGTGTATGGGTGGGAGGTTTAGTATACCACGCTTCGAGGTCAGCCACATTCGTTCCTGAGACATTCACGTACCGTTCTCTAACACTTAGGATAACGGCCTCGTGAGTTTTAATTCGAGTTCGTGACCGCAGTGAAACCAGAATGGAGTACTATCCGCTGAGATGTGATAAAATCTCGTGCACAGCTTCGTGAGATGTGTAGAGAATCCCAGATAAAACCACTCAAAGAACACCATGAATCTCAAGTAAAAATCCGCCCGCTACTTTCGGTTGCCATCGAAAATGACAAGAAGTATGAATGGGCTCTTTAACTGGAACGGAAGGGGGTAATTTGTGAACGTCATCCAATTCATAGTAACCCATCTTTCTCGAACAGGTGAGTGAACGTTTTGTACATCATTCAGTAAACCAATTCAGCTTCCTACCACCGGAACTTTCAGCTGGGGCGGGACTTTAAAGATGGTCGAGCTGTTCGTTGGAAAATCATTTGGCAGCTTTTTCTGTGGATTAACTCGTCGGATTTTTGTTCAAACAGCTCAACATAATACCATGTGTTCTCCTATAGGAGCTTCTTTTAAAGTCTTTTTGTGTTTGTAGTGTGTAGGCTGTTAGCAGTCATATTGGTGTTGGATACAAGAGCAGGATCCTTTTGATGCACTTACTGAGTCTTTGTGCTCATGAAGTTGTTCTGTCCTTTATTTTGCAGATTGAACATAAGCAACCTCTTAAGAGGAACACTAATCTCTTTCTATATTGGGTAGTCATCCAATCTGAACCGTTTAGGGTTCTCCGGTTTCTATGGCGTGGCTACTTCATAAAGGCCATCTAGCCTATGCAGAGAAGCAATCTTCTGACTTAGGGCTAATTTGTCATTCCCGGACAAGGACCTGTTGGTAGAGGTTATATTCGTGATGTCTAAACCGAATAAAAGTTCCAGACTTTCCTCTAATTTGACGGCCAAAACATGTTCATTCTTTCAGTAACAATTTTCATGATATTTCAGAATTCGGGATACGGAATAACATAAACCTAGAGGAATTCTTATCATCACATTAGTGTTTATGACGACTGGTTTTATAAATGTTCTTACAGTTGCTTTTCAGTCTGTTGAGATACTTGGACATGGCTGAGGGTGGGGTTAAATGAAACCAATGCAAGCGCTGAAGCGCATTATTTCCATATTGCCCAAACAGTCCATTTTTCCTTTTCCAGAGTTCACCGGTATTTTTACTGTTTCTCGTTCTCTTCAAGGGTGTGTGCAAGAAAAACCCTTTAACCAGTTTTGAAGGACCAATAAGTCATTTACCTTCATTCGTTTTACTTATCTATCACATCTCTGAGGAAAAACGAGATCCATGTAGTCCTCATTGGCCATGAGACAACAGTGATTAGATGGAGCATTTAGTTAATGAAAAAAACATTTGTGTCGCCTATGATTCTGAAAGAGGGATCCCAGTCTTTCGCACCTCTTCCCAGAGGACGTCTAATAATGGTACTGCAATATGGAAGTGGTGCCCTAGTTAAACCAATAATAAAAACCGAATTCCAACCTGCAGTTCCTCAAAGCTAACCGAATGTGAAATAAATTGGAATAATGGAAGACAGCTGTAAAAGAAAACACGCTTTAACATGTGACAAAATCTGGTTTTTCAGAATGCGTCTTCAAAAGCAAAAATTAATTTCAGATCGTTAAATTACCGTTGTCTTTGGATTTTACTTCCTACACGAGTCGATCCCTAGATGGGGAACGGTCAGATCCAGTGGTGGGAGGGTGCTATATCATGCGGTGTATACTTCCAGCAGACCGTTGAGAGCTAGCTGGGATATCTTGGTGGTTATGTTTCGGCTCACAATCATTCACCCGGGTTCAAGTCTCAGTAGGGGTTCGCTGGATGTGCACTGCTGGTTATTCCCAACAAGGATGAAACCATTGCAGAACTCTTCCATGGATTCAATGTTGAGTTGAGCTTTGACATTGCTTCATGAACCATATTATGCGAAGTCAGATCTACTACTTACACGAACGTGTATCTACTCTGTGACTTCTATTCACAAAAGAAATAATGTTGAATAACAAGTGCTAAAGCTATTTTAATGTATGATTAACATGGTTCTTTTGCACAATGTTCGACCTTGTTTGGAGTGGTCTGGTAGCTCAGCCCGTGGAGCACACGCGGCACAAGAGTGTCAGTTGTGTCCATACATGGATGCCGGTCCAGGAGGGGTGAATAACTTTTCACACTAGCATCATTCTAGCAACAATATTAATAATCGGCTATAGCAGCACAATAGTTTATTATATCTGAAGGAGGTGCGGCCACACTTAAGGCTGCTGAAAGAGTGCCTTGGTCGGCTATGGTATAAGATTATTCTGGCAAATCCAAATTTTCAGTTTGCAGCCGACTTTCAACCAACTACGGTCATAGCTCCAAAGCCAATGACCTGGGTCACTCTTGACGTTGTTCATCGAAAATTACATGAGAATATGAACTTTATGTCATCAAATATTGCCGTTTTTCCCCACGTGGATGGCGATATGTCGACTGCACTTTTACTAGATTGATTCCTGGTCCATTTACCAACATAACTAATTTTACAAAACCCCGTAAATGTACGG
Organism: Fasciola hepatica; assembly: GCA_948099385.1. Taxonomy (NCBI): domain Eukaryota; kingdom Metazoa; phylum Platyhelminthes; class Trematoda; order Plagiorchiida; family Fasciolidae; genus Fasciola; species Fasciola hepatica. Next base: position 1,741,026 of record CANUEZ040000180.1, on the reverse strand, counting down.
CATTTGTGCGACACAAAGTATCGAAAAGACACACTTGTGTTTGCTACACACCATTTTCTAAAAAATGACTCATTTCTCTTGGTTTTCTATGTCAAGGAGTCGGAAATCTCCATGAAAACACATCATCAGTAAGGCTGCAGTCCGCATTCTTTCGACCCACGGACAGGGTGCATTGTGAACACTAACCAATGGCAAGGCCTGCATATCTCACATAGCAGTGTAGTCAGAACGCATGTGCCCTTGAACCAATCAGTCCGGTACACGTCACTGCTCATATCGTCTACTTATAGACAAGCTATTTCCTACTCTGTGATCCGACTTAACCAATCACATCTGCGCACAACGCTGGACAATAAATAACAATGCCTTATGTATAATCACGCAATTACCTGCGAGTAGTGTGTGGGGTTGACGAATATTTGTTTTGCTGACTGTCCTTCGGACTCCACCTTCCACGCACAAACCTCAGGTCATCCGACCAACCTGCACTCGGAAGCACCAGACTCGAGTTTCGCTCTTGTTAGAGCTCATCAGTGGTGCATATCCGAGCGCAGGTAGGTCGGATGACCTGAGGTTTGTGCGTGGAAGGTGGAGTCCGAAGGACAGTCAGCAAAACAAATACCTTATGTGTCTTTTCATTCCTTGCCTCATGCTATCTAACGTACGGATTTTTGGTTACAGTTGGATACTGTTCCAGCACTTTGTTCATGGTTACTTTCCTGTTAGAATTGGACGATCGAGGAATCAATGACCGGGGATAATCCGAAGGTTTGAACACCAATGCAACACTATATAACGTCAAGCTGTCGTGCTGAACGGCCGTATACAATCTGATTACAGTGTGACATGGATGGAATATAGCAAAAGTCAGTTTTCTGGAATGTGGGGATAATCGAATTGGCCTCTAAAATGAGATCACTCGAGTTGGAGACACGAAGTTTTTGTTAATTCAGTACGCGTATTTGCACGTATATTACTCAGGCATACTGCCTAATGACGGCAAGCACGCAGCTGGTCCCTGTTTTCAGCGTGCAACATCTTACCCCAGTGCACTGTCTCAACTATGTATCGAATTGGGTGGTGTGTTGCTTTTTAATCTACACTTGATTACTATCCAGTATGGTCTACGCAGGTGTTTTTACATTTGCCACCATCATCTCAATAACTAAACTTTCTGAGAATTCATTTCTGTTGAGGATATATCACATCCTACTGATTTCTCCTTCGTTGCTTATTTCATCTTCCCTCATGATTAAGCGCAGCATTTGTTAAATCCATTTAAATCTCAGACAACAGTCTTTCCGACTAGTAAGGAACATCTGTACATCTAACTAATGTTACAGAAAATAGTCGGTAGAGAATGAACTTCAAAAACTGGTTAGAACGGGACCTACCTCATTGAACCCACCACCGATCGTACCGATTCACTCCGGCCCGAATACATCTTGCAACGAACTCATACGGGCTTGGATCTATTTACAAGCCGGTTATTTTCAAGTTGTCGAAGAAAGAAGTAGACAAAGATCAATGAAAACATTAGGGAGCATACTGGACTGATTACATTTTTACTTTCCCAGTGCATCGGGGTTCATAGACACTCCGTAGTGTCGAGTAGCAATGGGAATTGGGGGGATATAAACCGCTAATGAATCCTGAGACAATTGAATCAGCTTCGGTAGTTTCCCGTGGTGAACTGAGCGCCCATACTGCTTTTGGGTCATTGATCACGAACTGGTATTTATTGAGTCACGAACCGACCTAATTTCACTCATGTATTTAAGACAAAATGCCGCTTTTTAAACGTGATAAGACAGTGCATTTAATCATACGGCTGGGATTCGAATGATCTCTTTTCTTACATCACCTACATTCGGATTGGAAGGTCACCTTGACAACTTGAATGTTTGTAGATTGAAGTACTGTATTCGTTACTAGCATGTGAAGTTATGCCAGGAAACAATTAAAACGAATGTGATTCGACAGGTTTTGTTCTTGGTCGACCGCAGGCAACTTAACTTTGTTGTCAGATAGTGACTAACCCACCAAGAACAGCATATCCAATCGAGATCCGTCTATTGTTATTAGTACCATAGAGTCAACTCTCTTCCGCTTCCCCCTGGGCTACAAACAAAGTAGACGGGCACGACGCGCCTTCCGTTTCATTCAGTACGATCGGGTCACCGCGCACCTTGCACTTTTCAATCTGAGAACCTTGTCAATGCCATGTCCGGCTTAGACATTCACGAGAACAATCGATCGATGCGTAATTAAATTCTGTGTTTTGCTGGCTCTTGCACAGTTTACTGTTCACTTTCTACAGTACCGTGATGTTCTGTTGATAATGTGCTTAGTTCCGGATACAACAATAACCTTCAAAATATATAATTATTCATTGCATTATTGGGGAATTATTCTTGTTCATGAAAACCCACATTACAAAGTTTGAACGACCAACTCACCCTTGAAATAATGGAAGCACTGAACAGTCGTTTCATCCTGGATGCATAATTGTCAATCAGGCAAATAATTTCAAAGACGAATAAAGTGTTGGTGCTACATGAAATTGATCACAACCAACCTCTCTAGATTCATGCAACTGTCTTTATCTCACTTGGGTTCCTACTAAGAGCATATAGACCAAGGTCTTCCTTCACCGTGTTGGTGGTCGGTTACTGCTTTTTAAAGCCTATGACAGATGGAGGCGTCATCACGAGGAGTCGATGCCAAATTAAGTCACTCTGGGCCACTCCAGGTAGAGTGATGGCAAATGATTCAACGCACAATCATTCATCGCGGGACTGATTTCTTTGTTAGAACAAGGATGACGCATCAGTATAATGTTTTCGTGATTTCCATTGTTTAACAGAGTTTGGATATTGTGTGACGAATAATTCGTTGAATTTGTTGTTGGGATAGTTCACCTCGAATCTGTTCGGAACTATGAAACTTCATCAGAGTCAGTGAACTCCGTTGATTGTGAAAGTTATGTTCGATGTGCATGTATATGTTCTAATAGATATTCACTCAAAGGCTTTCTTAATTCTCACCGTAACACGTGCAATATGGTACTCGGGTTTAGCTTTACTGAGAACGTCTCAAACCTGTGCCACTGACGGAGATCATTTTGCGCATACGACATTCGAGTTTAACTATTTTGGGTGAATCTAACCACAACAATTATTATTCACCCCAAAACTACCGGCAAACTCAAAAGTGAAAGGTTTTCCTAGACCGTGAAAAGTAGAAGATCAAAAAGAACGGAATTCACTCTAGATATGATTTATCTTAGGAATATACCCTCATCGAAAAGGCTTATGATCTCGGTCGTATTTGACTTGTTCACTTCAGTTTACAAACCTCAAAATGCCCATTTGCAAATGATCACAAGTTGCTATTTGTTGGTCTACCGATGATCGCCTAGAATCTATCTGTTTGTATTCACATGAAGGCGGACTTAGCTATGGAAGAAGATGGAACAGTCGATGAATCAACACTGAAGTCTGCCTCTAATTTCGTAGTCTTCCTATTCGCGTATAGGGGCAGGGAGTAACGGAACTGACGGAGTTGCTCTGGTGGTTCTCACCTGATGGTTTCACTAGAATTGTAGTTTAACACCGAAATTGGCCTTTCATCGGACACGAACAGTTTCATTCCGTAATTCTTCCTAGTGTATCGACCGGGAAAATTACCTGGCTGCCATGGGAAAACTTCTAAAATACTTCTCCTGCGTCTCTTTTAGCTATCAATAAGATGGTTACCAAACAATAATCTAGTCATTCTTTCTTCTGAATTTTAGAGCCAGTCAAAATGAAGAAGAATTAGTTTTTAATACGAATTCGTGGTTAATAATTGCCACAGAAATTAAAACGATCGACGTCAGTTGCAAACTACAGAAAGAAGCGAGTTTTTCTTCTTTTTTGTTATGCTTAACACTCAAAACGTTGGTTATAACCGCTGTTTTTAGTTTTCTGACTGCATGAAGTAGATGCCTGGTCTTCGTGGTGGTTTTGCGATTTGCAGACTGATTGATACAAGAATGACTTTAGGATGAACCCAGTTTACCCTTAGTTCATCATGGAGTAAAACCTGCCAACGTACCATCGAAAACTGATAGGAATGCTGTACATGTTTTCACCCGGTTTAATAGCAATCAGTGGTGAATAAGAACCAGCGCTCATCAGGCTTTGTCCACAAATTTCAACCCATACAGTTTTTATCACTCATTAAAATACGTGTATGAGATATGAGACGCGTACCTAAGGCTCCCCAATGGCCATGGACACGGGGTCAATCTTGTCGCGGGAGCACAGATCCCCATGAAGGATGGAATAGGGTAAGAGCCTAGCAATCGATGACCCAACCGCTAAGTAAACATCAGCCTATCGCACTCCCAGCGGTGGAGACGGAGCATGCAGGTGAAACGACACTGGCCATCCGATTCAGTAAAGACCGAAAATAAAAAAAAGGTTGCAGTAAAGTTTTGTCCTCGCGAGAATAGTCTAAACAATTTGTCTCATTCGCAAAAGCCATGCCGACAAGTTGAGGGGATCCAACCACCAAATGACATAAATGTGAATCGGAACCACCGCGTGAAAAAACGCAAAAGAGCCGGATGACAGGCACCCCTCAATTGCACGACCTCGGATTACATGAGAATTCCCGAAACTGTGTGTAACAGAGTGCGCCCCTCGTTTAACAAGCCTCCGGACCTCACATATCTGCTTATGGTACACGCCTTCCGGAGTAACTGAGTGTTAAGCCTTCGGGAAATCTGGCTGATTTGTGACGTGGATGAATCTGTTGTCAAAATGGAAAACCATTCATGCTGCCGTAAAAATAGACAAAATTCCATGAATCAAAATTGTAGAGTTGTGATTTTTACCCTGTCTAAAAGATGCAAGATGCGCGATGCCATTTTTCCAACATTTCGAATGGGATTGACTATGTATCTGTCTCATGTCGTCGTAAATATTTCCGTTTTGATCATTTCTTTATCACGAATGTTTTCATAGTGCCACGAAGCACACAAAACCTAACTCCTTCTATGATACATTCCCACCTTTCTTTCTAATGTTCATTGATGATAATCTTCCTATCAATGGAGGAGACTTCACTCAGGCATCTACGCATCCCCTCTCATCTTTCAATCACAATGGTATCTATATTGACCCGATCTACGGTGTCTCACAGTTAGACTGAGCACTAGAAAAACACAAATTTTTCTTCCATCATCTCACTATTATTGACAGTGGTATATTAAATCTTCGTCCAAAAAGTACACCCAAAACACGATCGCTTTTCTTACATACAGACTAAACAAAGCCGTTTTCAGCATCCGAACTTATCCAGAGAAAATCTTTCATTGTTTAACTGTTCTTTGTTTGTTGCCATCTCCTGGTTACAAAGCACATCTAACCATTTCATTTCGGTATAGTTTGCGACCCAATTTATTAAACCACATTCACAACATTTTCTGTTCCAATGGAATGGTTTATTCGAATTCAATGTGGTCTCACCGAAACTAAAATAATAACACAAGAAGAAGGAGTTGGCCTGCAAAACGCGCAACGCACCTGATATCAGCAGACTATCAAGGTGGATCAAAAATGAAACTACACATCTGGATCTTACGTTCTCTGAACAGTTTCCGCACTCCAGGAACGTCAAAGATAGATGTTAGGGGACTAAGCTACTCTGTGGTCAGAAGAAAGGTCTGCCCACTGACGACATGGATGTTGAATATCTGAGGTACCAGTTCTTTTCTCACTCGAATGAGTCACTCTCAGAATTTGCGAAAGTTTCCAGAAGGGAGGATTTCAAGCTCCTGCCGTCCATCAAGTTAACAGAAACTTCTGGGCCGGACAGACTTAATTCGGTAGTATTCACACACGGGCCTCGAACTGTCTCTGAGTTGATGGCTACTGTTATCAACTACTCACTTGAATCATTCTCTGGTCCTGACTGTTCGAGTCCTGTCACAGTCATTACCATAAAAAAGGTCGATTAACCAAACGAGAACCAAGAACTTTCTACCAATTACACTTTTCTCGCCGGCAATAAAACTAGTTGAACGTGATTTATCTCAGTGCCTTCAAAACACTGTCAGGAATCCCACTGACGAATATCAATTGGCATATAAACCCGAGTTTTTCACGACTGATGTAGTAGCATACATAGTTCATTAAATTGCTAAATCCCTCAATGATTCGTACAAATCATTTAGGTGTGCCTTTCTCGATTACACATCCGCGTTTCATAGTGTACCGCTATCTTTGCATCTCAAAAATTGAAATTGTTTGCTTACCCCACATACTTGTTCAACTGACCGGAAAATTACTTCCTGAGAAACCTACAATGTGCCGAATTCGGGAGAAGGGATTCCAGACATTGTTTAAGTGGTGCGGTGTTTGTAAAGAAGTTGTTCTTTCTTCATACTTATTCACTACTCACACTCGTGACCTAATTGTAGCCTACTGAGCTCGTCTACTCAAGTATGCCAATGCCTTTGTTATGGCTCAGTCTGTTTCCTAGCTGTCTGAGTTGAACGAGTTTCATGAAAATAATGCACATGCGCAAAACTAGTCTGAGCAAGCTTAACTTCTGTAAAACAATGACAAATGTCCAGAGTGCAATTTTCAACCTTACGATAGCGTTTCACAGAAGGAGCAACACTATTAACTCTGCCCCTGTAATCACGTGTAATCTATATGAAATATCTCGGTTTAACCTTCCAAGAGAACTTGCACTAGTGCTTACCTGTAATTACTGTTTGGAAAATGCGTAGACGGTCATTCAGATTTGCAAACGTCGATGTTTCAGTGCTCCACAGTCAGTCATTTCTCCCTTTGTAGGCCATTTAATATTTCACATAATTCTATATTGTTCTCCCGTAATTTTCCCTACTCAATGAAAAAAGGACTACATTTTTTTTTGTAGAGGTCTGTACATTGTCAGTCTTCTTTTTGTTACACCCGAAAGAGACCTACTTTCGGAGGGTTTTGATGAGCACAATAGCACCCATTTAATTTGCCGAAAAGATCATTGCGAACTGTTCATGTCCACTGCTTTGCGACCTTTCTCTGCACCAGTCGCAACAGCTGACCTCCTTCCTGTTTCAACTACTTCGTTGGAAATTATCACTGTACAGAACTTCTGAAGTTCTGTTCCACCGCATATCTAACACTCGTGAACAGTGCTCGGGTGAGAATAAAGCTGGGTTTAGACGAGGTCGTGGTTGTAGTGGTCACATCTTCACTCTTCTGCAAATTTTTTGAACATAGACACTTTTTCCATTGGCTCAACATCTCCGTTTTTCTTGATCTTAAAGCAGTCTTCGACCTAAGCAGTCACACAGTGCTCTGGCACTGCACGTCGGAGGTCTTTTTGCTATGTCAGCCGATTCTACAGAAAACGGCGATCGTCTTATTTAGCTGTACTCTGACCACAGATTTTTTCTTGCGAGTGCGAGCTTTTGTTATAAGAAGGGGCATAGACTTACACGGCGTCCTCTAATGTCTTCAAAACGTTGGAATCAGACTGACCATATAGTGACTGGTCACTGCTGGCTTGGATCAATTGAAGATTGTTGTTCTTTCTGGTCCACGGAAGCCTGGTGTAAGTGAATTATTTACGGGATCCGACGGATCACTGAATCGGCCTAAGGGACGTTGTCTTGATCTTTGGGTGGAGCGCTTTAGGGAGCAATTAAGTTGACCTACTTCAAGGGTGGAAGTTCCAACTTTACCTGCCAGAGCAACGATGCAGGTGAATATCAGTGCTAAATCAGAGATATAGATTGAGCAAGAGGTAGGCTACTTGAAAAGGTACAAAGCCTTTGGACCGGATGAGCTGTCTCCATCTTTTTCCAGGGATGGATGTAAGGCTTTGGTTTCATGGAGAACAAAACTCCTCCGGGTAATCCGGGAGATTTAGCCGATTCCCAGGGAATGGTATGAATCGGTAATTGTGCTGATTCACAAAAAGGTGACCGATCCATTCGTGAAAACCATACGGGAATTAGCTCGGCGAGTAACACGTCCAAACTGTTCACTGGGTTTATTACTGAGCACCCTTGAAATGTGTACAAGTGAGAATCAAGCCGGTTTCAGACCCAGTCGGGGTTGTGTTGACCACATCATTAGTCTTCGACAAACCTTAGAGCATAGAAACATCTTCCCTAGGCCCACAATCTGTCTTTCTTGATCTGAAAGCGGTGTTCGACTTAGTCGACCGCACAGATCTCTGGCTTTACCTCTCATTGAAGGATGTGCCGGAAAAGTTTATTTCTCTTTTCCAATGCTTGTATGCGAACAGCTGAAGCTAAGTTCGTGTCTACGGTGATCTTTCCCCCGAGTTCACCACTGAAAGCGGTGCTCGTCAGGGTTGCCCTCGTTCACTCTTCCTCTTCAGTTTTGTGACTGAACAGATTCTTCAGATAGCCCTACCCTCGTGTGATAATAGCGGTATCGCTCTTTAATCAGGCAGTAAACTGTCTGACTTGGAATACGAGGACAATATTTTTCTTCTGACTAAAGATCCAGGTAGGTTGCCAGCTTTCATAGATAGTTTAAATAACAGTGTAGCAACCTTCGGGATGCGTTTTGCACTTTCTCAGTGTAAAGTGCTGCTGCAGGACTGGGTTGGCTCTGCACTAAGCCTCTTCTTGGAAATGAAAGCTCTAGCTGAAGTAGCTAAGTTTTGTTACCTGGGCAGTTACATTTCACTCGGTGGACAGATATCAGATGAAGTGTGATCGCCTGCACAGAAGGCGAGTTTGACTTTTTCCAACGTCAGTCATTTGTGGCACCTGCGTGACATGCGACTGTCTGTTTAGGTTTGAGTGTACAAAGCGGCGATTAGGTCCTTTCTTCTATACGGCTGAGAAACTCGACCGTTAGGATTAGGCGATAGACGAAGACTGTCGGTGTTTGAGCGTCGATATCTCCGCAGCACTGCCCAAAAATGGTGAGAACACCGAATCAGCAATGCTGAGATTAGACTTAGGGTGTTGGGAACCAGTAGTCAATCGCTGAATAAATTACTGAGTCTTAACAGGCTAAGGCTTTTGGGACCTGTGTTACGCGTGCCCACTGATAGACTTCCTCGGTGTATGGTGTTCTCCGAAGCAGGTAATAGTTATAAGGTAGTTCGAGGTGGTCAGTCTATGACACGTCACAGGGATATAAAATCCTTGGCCCGTAGACTTGACCAAGTAGAACATGTTAGACTTCCAGGTGGGGGTGCATGCGACCGACCTAACAAATGGTTAGAAACTCTAAGTGAAATTACTAGATGTCACAACCAGTAGCGTATTTGCATTCGGACTCTTTGTTTGTTTTCGTGATTTTTCCTTATCACTTCTATTTTGGATCGTTTTCTTCTTATGCTTCTGTTCTTTTTCTCTTGAATAGACTACGCTGAAAGGTAGCAACCGAAACCGGAGCACAGAAGGGTGAGGTTAATGGTCGCGTTGACTGACAGACGGACCTGTTGAAAGGAGTTCCAGAGAAATTCATTGACATCATAAAGTCTCTCTACATGAATAGCTGAAGCTGAGTCCGGGATTATGGTGCTGTTTCACCCGAGTTCACCACAAAATTGGTGTACTTCAGGGTTGCCCCTTACCTTTTATTTCTAACTTTGTGAGCGATATGCTCCTCGAGACCGCGCTTTCGTCAGATGACGATAATGGTATTGTACTTCTTCCTGGTGAGAAAATTTCAGACCTTGAATATGCTGACAACATCATTCTCCTAAGTGAAGATCCAAGTAAGTTGCAAGCTTTTTGTAAAAATCATATCTAATCGGCCAATTGTAAGCAATGAAATATCCTGGACCCGGACTACGTGCACTGGAAGAAATACAAGACCAGGCAAGAAGAGCAAGAATGTATTCGGTTACATTTGGTTGATGCCCATTCGTATATATACAAAAATAGGCAAGTACTTATTGGCAGATACCGTGCTGGCCAATCACAAGGTGACTTTGTTGATTCTACTCGATGGAACAGTTGCGATCCGGCTTCACCCGTTTGGATGGATACTGGAAATGAAGCTGTAGCGCAATGGACCGCGTGTGGCGACAGTCGAATCACTGTACTTTTCGAGGCAGTTCAATGGCCTGCGTAGCAATGTCCGGTATGTGTTTTGCACCTTCAAAGTGCAAGATTCTGTTGCAGGACTGAGTTGGTCCGATGCCAAACCCCTCAGTGTCTGGGGAGACTATAGTCCAATTACATAAGTTCTGTTACCTGAACAGCTGCATTTCACCAGGAGGTCGGATGTCGAATGAGGCTTTTTGTGTATACAGAAGGCTCTTTTGGCATTTGCCAACCTCAGCCATCTATGGTGTCGACATCCGTTTATCTGTCAAGGGTCGAGCGAACGTCACACTAGTCAGACCGGTGCCTCCTTATGGTTCAGAGACACGGCCACTGCGGATGGAGGATATACGAATATTGTCACTACTTGAACACCGATGTCTTCGTAGCATTACTCGGATCTGGTTGGAAAACCATACAAACAATGCTGAGGTTCGGCGAGAAGTCTTAGGTCCACGAACCAAATCATTGAATGAAACACTCAAACTAACCAGGCTCAGATGGTTAGGACATGTGCTACGCATGTCCCCTGACAGGATTCCTCGGCGCGCTATGTTTGCTGAGGCGGGTGCCGGTTGGAAGATGAGTAAGGATGGTCAGCGCGCGAAAAGGAAGAAAGGATAGTGACAAGCCTAACCAGTGGACTAGGTCATGTAGGGAGTGTTAGACTTCCTGGGTGGGGTCCAAGAGACTTTCCCACTCTATGGTTGGATACGTTGGAGGATACAGCTAGGTGTCGCTATCATCGGAGCTCTTGTATCCACAGGTTTTTTTATCCATTTAATGCCATTAGCTGTAGTTCTCGTCTTACTCTTTTCACACTTTTCTTCTTCTTCAATATTTCCTTTTGAGGTTGCCGCTAGGACATAACAACCAAAGCCCGGGCACCCAGTGTATGGTCAGTGGTTGTCTTAACTGAACGGAGTACAGAAAATCTGTAGTTCAGTTTTCTGATCATGTTTCTTCCAAACAAGGCTAAAGTTTTATCTGAACTGATAACCTATTTTGGTGTGGAAACCTTTTCTTCATTTAGTCCTCTGTGTCTGAAAGCACCGAAAAGCCTTGTTCTAGCCAGTACAATCAAAGGATAATAAGAGACCTACACAAGAATGACGGTAATTTGAAGCAATGTTGTAATTTCCTTCCCTTGCCATGGTAGTTCATGAAAATTACTCTTCAGCATCTTTTTCATGTTAAATCATCATTATTTGAGTCATCCAATTGTTCCTGTAAAGTAACTTCCTAAGGGAGAATGCTTGAACACTGTTCAGTAGTAAATTATATTCTTGGTAATATACTTAAGAAATCCTCCATGATTCCCACAGATGTCAAAAACGTACGTCAAGTTTACCAAAGATAATCGCCTCTGCCAATATGCACTGACAATTTATTTTGTATGCCTTTTCTTTGATTGAACTGAAAAATTATCTGACGTAATTAAGAAACTATCGTATAGGTTTGGGAAATATCAATTTGATTTGAGAACAAATCACAATGTTGGACTCCCGCTTCCGTACATTACACCCCATTGATCAACTGTCCGCATGTTCGCCTGACCGATGTTGACACGCTAATGGCAGTCAACCAGTTCTCAAAACAAGTGGATGACTTGCGAAATACATGGGACGGTTTAGTAATTTTATCTTACATTTTACCAACTGAATCGTCAAATATTAGAGCTTGATAAATTATCGACATGTCTTTATTTCCGCTACTGTTTGTGCAGGGTCATGGTAACCAACTTGTTACCTTTGTTTATCCAGTGGGGGTACAGTTGTTGTGATGTTCCAACCCTACCCACGTGTATGCATACTAAGATGTATATATGTCACGTAAAGTTGACCGTGCAAAGGTTCAGCAGTGTAAACCACCTCTCATATCCAACAGTTCTCTGAAGTTACGGGGACTCGTGCATGGGTAGAACGGAACGATACTTAGTTCAAACAGTAGCTGACCCCATCTCGAAACGGCTTTCGATTTCCGTAGTTCAGTCCTACTGTAACACACCGATTTTAGTGCCAAACCCTATATAATCCTTCACAAAGCACCTCGTCTTAATAGGTCATTGAGCTGATCTGACTTGGTCATCCACAGCACAGAAGCACAACCCGAATTCAAGGCTGTATACATTCAGCCAAGTCATAAATTTTCAATCTATAAAAGCCCGTCTTGCGCAAAAGAAGAAGTATTGCAAACAATCTGTCTTTCCCGATTTTATCCTACTTCCACTACTGGTCCAACTGTAGCAAACTTTCTCCAGAGCATTTATTGTATTACACATTCGAAAGCTTTTTTCTTCTGCAACTGTAACCTTCGAAGCCAAATTCAATTTGGTCCTAAATGGTTGGTACCAGTCCTGCCGAGTTCGGAATAAAAGAAAAAACCGTCATTTTTGATTCTTAAGAAGCACCGTTCTTGGACACTTGGTTAATGCTCACCGCCAAGTGTTGTAAGCTATCTTCTCGTTCACGCTATCAAATCCGTTTGCACACCGAAAGTTCATTGTAGGGACTTCAGCTTTTGATGATTCTCACTTTTTTTTGAGCGCACAATTAAAACTAACCCAAACTTTTCAGTTACATTTGTCGCACGATTCAGGCCCGAATCACGCTAGGGCCGGAACGCGCAAAAACTGTCGGTAAAACCAAACGATACAAATGAGATACTGATGACATTTTAGTTGCCAATAAGTGGACAAGATGTGGCCTGACTATACTGATGACTAAATAAGGCCAGCAAGAACATCCAAATCTTTTTTGAGCATACATTTGATAACAATCTTATTCCTAAAATGATGATAACCAGAAACCACAGAGACGGAGTAAGCGGATCCGTGCAATGAAGGTTAATTTGGTTAGGATAGTACTTGCACTGCACGAGGTTTGTACCTTGAATTATTACCGCAAACTGGTGAGAACCGTGTATAATTGGGCTAGAAATTTCGTACAAGTATATAGCTAACAGAGTGAAAAAAATTGTCCAATATTGTATTCAAGTCCAAAGGTTACCACAAAAATTTGTTATTCGTCACTAGCGGAAGTGTACCATGAAGGATGGATGAATAGTAGCTCTTCAAATGGCTGAAGTTCAAAAGTGAATATTGATGATTTTCGTAGTGCGGTGATTATGTGGCCGCTGAATTTACATTCTCGAATGGATACACCATAACTGACCCGGCTTAACTTGACTTGAACACCTACGTGCGCTGTCTCAAATCGAGCGTCAAACAGATGTACTACTCAGCCCTATTGGGTCTTTTTATCAAATTTTCTACTGTATCGTATCATCGGACATTCGCTTTGACGGCGGTGATTTATTCTTGTATTTTCCTCTTTGCTTGAGAGTTGGATTTAGTAAGCAGCCGAAGCTTTATTCGAAGGCTGATGATCACCTCTATATAATTTTTGAGATATCAAGCAACCGGTGCACTCCATGGCGGTCACCGTAAACCGAGACTTGTATATTTTGTTAACCTGCCATCGCCATTCATATTTAGTACCACATTCAAATTCCCCACTGGGTCTAATATTGCGCATAACTTGAAATTGACCTGGCCGTAGGCCGTATATCAAAGTTCATTCATAGGTGAATTGGCTTACCTTTGTTTTGTATTTATTTGGAGGGCCTCTGCGAGCAGCTTGCACGTATTTCGATCACTGACTTTCCGTCCAAACGTTTACCCTCGGGTCGTCTAAAGTAAATGGCCATTTGCGCGCACTTGTAAAATCCTAGTATTTTTGACACACTGCAGTGTTTTATGAGCAAAGGTACGAATGGACACATTAATACCGCTATCGCATAACACCTGGTCAAAGGCTGGCTCGTGAATAAGCTCACCTGTACGTTCTGGAGAATCAACACCGAAGGGTAGCACTACGCAGATGAATTCTTGCCACGTAAGGGGAAATACCGAATAAAATATGAAAAAAGGATTTATGAAAGCAAGGTAAACCAACACAGCTGGGAGAAGTGCTTCGACCTTTGGCAGCAAACGCTCCCGCATCAGTTCCTCACGTAAAATCCTCCCGGTACTACTAATTCCGATGCAATCGTCCGCCTGGTCCTACTTGCACAACCAAGATCTGTTCCCAAAACCCGTTCTTCACTAGATTTGATTATTTCAAGTCAGATGAGGTCTATAACCATGGATGAAAAAGTTGAATATTCACTCGTTGGTCCAACGGATATGACGCACTTAAGGCTACGCTCTATCAACCAATCTGCATGTGCAAATACTGATTGGAATTGATCTCGCACAGACCACGGTATTCTCGCACCGAAACTTACTACCCCTCTATCCGAAGTCAGAATTAAGTCAAGAGGGTACTGGATCGTGGCATTTGTGTTCTCAAAAACATGGATTATATAATTCGAACTTACACGGGAAGCCGGTGGCACCAGAGATGGGGGTGGCTATCGATCCGGACTGTGGTGTAATTGCTGTTCTGTCATTCAGAAACGTGTCGCTGTCACGATGACAGTACTGAACATACAGGCATTTCGCAGTTATAAGGCAAACAAAGGTCGACAAGCACAACATTCTGACAAACACGTCAGTTCTGATCGGTAAGAAGAATAATACGGTACAAAACGGAAAAGAATAAGCATTAGTGAAAATATTGAATCAATTTTCGGTTATTTCATCGATCCGATGCAATATGGTGCAGCACGAATTTTAGCAAACATCCTTTGCTCTGAGCGCACTGAGCTACTACAAGCATTTCCGTATTGGATTGAACCGCGGAGAAGTTCGCAGCAAATATCTCCTTCCTCTGAGGTTTGTTCTCCATCTTTCTCAAACTCGACTTTGGGACCTCTCAATCGATCTGGATGTACCTCTGCGGATAGTCTAACCAACAGAGTTTGTGATTCCCACGGGTCGTGAACCCTTTTGCTTCTTCGCACTACCGGTATACGGTCGTAGATCGCCACCTTGCAGATTTGACATAGATCTAGACAAGAAGGTAGATATGGTCCCTTGAATAACATTACGACACCGCAATAAGATACCACCGAAAAGTGTGTTGAGATTAGAAAGCAATTCTGATCTCAGCAAACTAAAGCTTTTGTTCAATGTTCAGACAAGACTTCGTGCCAGTCCATTCAAATACGGTGTCCAAGCGAAGCAACCTCAACATAGATTGGCTTAAACGAACAATAAAACTAGGTTTTGTCCCATCTACTAGAATTCTTTTTGTTCCCCAAGGGCAGAACAAAGACAAGTTAGCACATTGCCCATTCCTTTCTCGATTCGACAATCAGTAGGCGCACACTATCAGTTCTGACGATCATTTCAAGAAGGCTAGACAGTAACCCGCTTGGATTCCGATGCACTGACTTGCGGACTGGTTACAAGCAATTTCTGATTAGTCATTTGGATTGAGATTCGACCAAAGTCAGGGCATCAAGGGGCGCGCTTGCATATGTGTGCCTTTGCGCGTAGCACTGATCGATCGACCCATTATGTGCACAACCTCTTATTGCGATGAAAAATACATTAACATACAGCAAAGTGATTTGTCCAGTTGAAAGTGCTAGGATAATTATCCGCAGAAAAGGTAATCCAAGCAAATGGTAGAAGATAACTATAAGTCTAATTTAATCAATAGTTGTTCGGTGTAGCAGAGCGGAACGTAGCCGCTCAGTCACCTCTGAGGCACGAGGTTTACACACCCCACCACTGCCGGTCCCATTGGTGGTCCACATGAATCCGCTGCCACCTGGCTTGTTATCGGGCCAGACATTTTGGAAAGGTATGTGACTCCACACTCAAAACCTAGATGTTTACACTTCACTGGTTATCTCCTATTTTGCGATGGGACTTTATCGTCCTAAGAACGTTTTCAACATTACGATTATCAGAATTGCGAAGGAACTTGGCGTACAATTGTTACTCAGACGTAAAAATCAAATTATGTTCGGCATCTTCCAGTCTCATCGTTAATGGTCAGAAATACAATCGTTGGCCGGCCAGTACTTGATCCCTTGGACGAAATTATCAACTGCTGTTATTCATCTTGGAATGTTAACCCAACATAGGATTTTTATGACTCACCCAAATGTCATGAAAATCGCGCATGTGGACGGTCTATTGATCCTAATTTAAACTAAATTTTGGAAATTGCATTAGGCTGAGCGCCGTGTCCACTCTACGCATCCAAAAAGTTGCAATAATGCGAAAACGTCTCACCGAAGAAATCCTCCATCTCACGATAGAATGCTTCATCATTGACTGGATACTGTTTTGACTAGGTACCTGGTTATGCTAATCGTCCTGCTGATGAAAGCTGCACGTGCCAAACAGAAGGTCTAAAATGTCATTGACGAAGTTGCGCGTACCACGGAGTGCCCACCATTAACCCCTTGTCATCCACAAAAATATAAAATGATAAACACGATACGAAAAGCTGACCGAAGGACTCTGCATTAAGGGACTGGTTGTGGCCGTAAAATTAGACTACTGACCTCCTTTTTCAGTCATCAACGTGAGTAGTTGTATTTCCGCAATGGCATGTGTCTTTCTTCCGCAAAAATTGGTGATTGATAGTAAAGCATCAACAGCTGTTTAGTTTCTTCGAAATACAGAAGCCCAGATTCTGAATATTCAGGAGACATGGAGTGTTTGAATGAGTGGAATATATGATGCTGCGGAGTTTCTAAATACGTTAGAAAATAAGGTCAATTTGGATTAGGTTTTAGCCTTGCTCTGTATACTAAGTAAATCAATCAAACATTTCTGACGCCGACGCTGAGCGCTCAGAAAACAACACAGTCACTCGGTCACTGTCATTGCGGTTGTGATGGATTCACTCATTTCCAAACTGGATCAGTTACGCACATTATTGTTCAGTGATAACGCAGTGAGCTGATCAAAGTAACATTAGAAGACCAGGGAACTGCGGGACATTACTTTCGTTTGTTGGTAATCATCGTTATTCTATAACCGCTGAGCTATTACTGGGGCTCAAAACTGGCACAATACTTGTAAACACCACGTTGTCTGGGCCCACTAAGGAGCTCGTCGTGAGTGTGAGCCCTAGCTGGAACTTGACAGATCATTACTGCTGGCGATAAGGAAGAATTCGAACTCAAACAGCTTCACCGTTCTTCCATGATTTCCATTAGCTTTCGGACAACGACATAAATTAAAATGGATCGTTTCAAAAACTTTTTATTGCGCTTCTTTTATCTGTTTCACGTAGGTTCTTTGTAATGAAAGTGAATACGTGTGCACAGGCAATGCCCGCAATCACTAATCGGCTAGGGTTATAGGGAGTAAGAATGTCCCTTCAGTCCACTTTGGGACCACCTCGAATTGATCAGCACACCTCCCTTGTTCCATCGTACCTAATCTCAGAGCTGGGCTTTTTGGCTCTTTCCACTATGATAACCGACTTCTGGGTCCACACACTGTGTCCATTTAACTCCATTTATAATAGGTAGTTAACCGGTAGTTGGCGAGTGGTGTAGAGCCTTTGCATACTATCTCGGAGGTCGGATGCTCAAATTCCCGTCATCACCGGTTACTTGTGGTGGTAGACAGTAATCCACCGTGGTCGATCCTGTACCATACCTGATCTATTGGAGTCTTATGTGGTTCTCTGCCACTTGCGGTCTCTGAGCCTTATCACTGGCTATCCACAATGATGAAATTGGTGTTTGTGACTTTGGGTTATGGCCCTTCCTTTACCCTCATACTCAAGCTTGTAATAAAAAATTGCAAGTAAGCGATATGGCTTCAGAGCCGCTTGAAATTTTATGGAACAACCTTCTTCCAGTTCACCCACAGCACTAAAGCATTTCTCAAATCGATTGGGGCAGTGTATTCAGTTTTGAGTACCAGCTGTTTTTAGTTTCTTTGGTTATTAAATTTCGTCCTTGTTCCCTCCATAGTGATAATGAAAGGCTGGGAGTTATGAGTCGAGATAATGAAAGAAGTCGTAGCTGAACTCGGTTAACCATAGCCAACACGAGGCATGATTTCGTGGTATTTTATCTGTAGTACCACAAACCAGTACATATTACGTTCAAACTTTGTTTCATCTGTCAATTTCCGATGAGCAGATTGTATAGCTGGTTATTTCTCTCGCGCTAATTGATACCGTGGAGGAATTCTCCAATTTGTCAATTTAACGTTGAACTTAATGTGCAGGCTTCGCACGTGAGTCACCCATACAAAGCTCATTCATATCAAACATTCCGCCTTCACAGTTGATATGATTTACCACTTGACAGAACCACTGAAATCCTAAATACAAATCTTTCATTCAAGCAAAACGTGTTGGTGTCATTCGATTTTTGCGGAAGAAATAGCACAAGGACGGATGTGAATTTTACAATCAAAGGAACCCATTCGGAAATAATCTAAATGACTGACTTCACGCATAAGTGGTGGGCATCTGTGCGTGGGTTTCGATTTTTTACGGGGCGACAGATTTTGGTATTTAGATCAATTCAAAAAGCATTCACCAAGTCTACCTGAAAGAATCCCAAGAATCTATTCGTTTGCTGCTAAAGGGCAACACTGACAAGGGAAACAAAGGCAAAAATGTGCATGATGCACCTTGGTGTTCAGTATTATCGATGACCAGGGCAACAGTAAAACTACCTGATGACAGTTCTGATGATCAGTGCTACGGTCCCACTTGATCTGAACCCTTGGCCTTCGGCCTAATCGGAAAACTTGTAGAAAAATATCAAAATATATTGGAAACTAAAGACCGTAAATTCACCGTAAATTCATCTAATCAACGAGTGAGTAATATTTCAGAGGGGAATCCGTTGATAATGAAAAGAGACATTTCACGAATCGCAAGTTGCAATTATTCAAAAAATAATTCGTCATTTTCATACTGGTATTGTCTGCAGGTGTCATAAAAATTCGAGCCATTCAGTGATTTTACGGAAGCTGTTAATCTGGTTCACACAACATTGAAGCCAGTGTCCAGTGCGGATGAAAACGATCCACTTTATCAAAAAACACTGAGAATGAACTAACAATCAAATTGTAACCTTGGCTTTCATGGGTAAAAGTGCAATGTTTACTTGGAAAGTCTTATCAAGAATCATGATTTCCTCAGTCCTTTAAGTTGTATAATTTACCCACCAATTCATGATAATGCTTGTAACACGAAGAAATTATTATCACCGTATCATCTCAGCCATATATATATATATATATATATATATATATATATATGTATATATATATATATATATCTCAGAGTCACAAATTATGGAATTGGTGTCCTCGTATCTGGTACACACACGAGAACTGCCGACTCTGCTGTTTTGTGGTCCAATGTCGAGTTTGGCAGTTCGGCAGAAGCGGTCCCAACAATGATTCCGTTGCGACTCTGTCTTTCTGCCCGAAGTATTTTTAGCCATATAGATATTCTACACTGCCAGTGCATGTGAGAATTAGTTCCTTATGTTCAAACAAGGTAATGGCCAAATTCGATGCCATTATAGGTCCAGTGTTGACGAATCAAAGCTATCGTCTCCATCGACGGAAAGTTTATAAGAAGGAATTCCACATCCAGAGACAGCATTATCTGGTCAAAAGGATCCTGATATGCAATCATCTGTGAAAACAGAAAGGATCATTTGCACTCTTCTTTGCTTGTGACTTGCGCACAGGTCCATGAATTTCTTCAAACGGCTGAGCTGTAGCGTGATAAGCAGTCTGCTCGCGTTCATCATTGGTCTTACGGGATTGTTTGACTAGCGCTATTTTGGTGGTTCTTAGAACCTTGATGTCTGTGAGTTACAATGTACAAGCTTCGTTTTTCACACCTGTATTTTCATACCTTGTGGTCACACAGCTCGCTTGTAATACGTTCACGCCAAGTACAAAGGTCAATAAGTTCCAGTATATTGTTAAGTCACCCGATTTCTTTCAGAATTGCTCCTCCACTGCGACCCAAAGCTACACACATATCAACTTTTACTCAGTACAATATATTGCAACGCACATCCGAACGAGCGTAACTCTTTTATTCCAAGGAAATTGCCCTCACAATAACCTCTCACGAACAGTGACCTTCACCCCCACGCATGAGAGTTCGGCGCCTTACCGATTTTTGCTGTATTCCTGTTATACTTTTGAATATGGGTCACTTCTGGTGTTTGTTAGTGTTCGCCGTTTTGTAGTCAATACACGTTTGGTCATTATTCGGTGATCTGGCGTAAGTGTGACGTACTCTGTCTTGACGATCAAACATGACGTATTTCAGATCCGTAACAGCAAGGGAGTAGGTTCGAATCCCACCAATGTTGCTAAATTTGTGATGCCTCGGGCGTATTAGTATTACGTGAATATACCTTACTCAAACACTGCTATATAAAGCTATATATATACACCTATTTATCCAGTACTACATATGTAAATGCCTCAAGTGATATATCGAAAAAAAATTCCTTCTTGTTAAAGACTTCTTCAATTCTCCAGCTCTCATCAGAGGCAATACACGGTAAGTCAAAAATCAAAGTGATTCGTGGGGTATTTTAGGTTCCTCCACAATTACAAGCAGTGACCACTCTAGCTGGGCGCCTACTTCCAGCTTAGGATTCACCAAAATCTGACGTGACTCTACTTCCTCCTTCTCTCTTCATAATGGCACCCGTGAAGTTATTGAAGTAGCTTTGTTTGACATAAGTTTATTGCCCTTTGGACATTCTCTTTTGTCATAGTGCAGAGGAAAAAAGTATCTTTATGAAATGTTTTGGTGTTTTGCCGACTGCATACTGTTGTGAAACCATATTTTCATCGGCAGTGAGAAAGAATATGTAGGCGTCCACGGAATGAACTCGACCTATACGTCAGAGATGTACGTGATCGATGTTTTCTCTTAGATACATCCCCCTCCTATTTAACTAAATAGCGGAATTTTCTGGTTTCCAGTCAGCCAGTCAGGGACAATTTTGGCCTTTAAAAGTTCGTGCCCGTATGGCTTTGATATGAAAGTAATGTAATCAAATTAGGCTATAAGTTCGATTACGAGCCCCGGGATAATGCAGTATCATTCAAATGTGCTTCTGACATTTTTGCTTCATCTTGTGATGCACGGATATGTGATGAATAATTCACGAAATATTCATTTCTGATGGGATCAACACTCATTCGTCACTACAAGAAACCACCTGTAGAGAAATTCATTTGCATATTTTTTGAAGTGATTCTTATTCTACATTTTAACGTCTTTGAACTTTCCGGTTTATTGCAAATCTATCATGGTGGCCAAGTGCACACCGTTTTAATTGCTCACAAATCATCAAAAAATAGAACGTGAGAAATAATTTATGGAATTTTACATATCCAATATCTGTTTTAGATACTGTACTAAGTTTGGGAAAGAAATCCATTGCAATCGAAATAAATCATAACTCTTTTTCAACAGCTTTTGACCCAAACAACGAAACGGTTAGTGTTTTTACAGTCAGGCTGGTATCAATTCATTCTCACATCCATTTTAGGTGCAAAATGTTTACAACTTCGTATCCCATATATCGACCTCCCGAATTTTCGATCTGTATGGAACCCTTTTTCCTTAATTTTTGAACTAATAGTGCATTACAATTCATTCTGTGAATTAAAAATCAAGTATTCGGGCCTCTGTTTGAGATGGCATGTTACTCAAGACTTCCGCATTGCACTACACAGGTACACATCTTTCGGTTCAAAGGACAAAGGAGAGACTTAGGCGAGAAGTGTAAAACAGTTTGAGTCAGAGACGTTGAAGTGTGTCGTTATATATTTTGCACACAAACTTTACGCAAACAATGAACTGCTAGCTAAAACAACAACCAGAACAGTAACCGAACAGGTTATGTAAGAACCAACTTTTCCCCAATCGGACTCATGTGTTTAGCGCCAGTTACCTAAGGATGGCAGAGCTGTATATTTCACTTGTTCAGTCTGCCGTCATCAGTATCATCGTTATCAATAGCAGTGGCATCGTCATCATCATTATCATTATCAGCATCCAAGTCTTCATCATCATCATCGTCATCACCGTCCGTCAAACTCGGCCCTGCTTTTACGCGCGTTGCTAATTGGTATTTTTCATCACTGTGGCAACGCAATAAAAAATGAATTTCATTCTAAGTAAGAGCTATTTTAGTTGCAAGTTTAATCGTTATTATGACATTCTAGAGAACACTTCCATGGTTACAAATGAACTTATTCCTACCATAAATGATTATTCCATGTGTTCAGATGAAAACAGGGAAGCGAAAAATTTATGACCCATTCTGGACCAAAAGAACAGTGTTACAATCACAAAAGAAGTACATCGCTTTTCGGAAAATGCGAAAACCACTGAATGTTGATCTCCTTTCGGTTATTTTTAGAATCCAACAGGTGAACCAGTGAACCGCCCCGACCGAATATTGTCAACGAAAACTCGTCAAGAAGTTGCGTCTACAACTACATGCCTACAGTTCTCAGTTGGGTTTCGACGGCAGTTTTTCACGTCATTATATATATATATATATATATATATATATATATATATATATATATATATATATATATATATATATACATATCTTGCGTGACTGCTGTTCTGGCACACATCAGTCCTCACCAAATGGCATATCGAAGCCGAGCAAGTTGGGAGGGGATAATGAATAGGCAGATTAGCTGTTAGATTCCTTTCAAAAATCTGTTTAGGAATAAATGTCCTCTTCACACATTGCCGTGGGCAAATCACGGGATAAAAATATGTTATAGGATAAACGGGATTATCAATAAATTGATGTAGCCGCAGCAGCTGGAAGCATTTTCAGTGACTTTTCCGCCGGAATTTTACACGTGTCTACATGAAATTATCGACGTGCTGCTTTATCTGTTCCGTGTCAGTAGGACAACGTCAACCGCAATCGTGTATACGGTTTTCGTGGAAAACGCTATCTTGTTCTATTTACTGTTTTCTCTGTGCAGTTTCAAACAGAATCCTTTTATCAATACCGCGAGTTCGTCTGGCTTCTGGTTAGAAAGATTCATGTGATAGGATCTTACTGTTTCTAGATTGACCGGCTTCTTGTGGTAAGCTCCGTCTTCATTTTGCTTATTTGTGTGGACATTTCCGTAAGCGGTTTTCCTGGGTCTGAAACTCGCGGAGAAACAGTTTTGTCAATAAACAACAGCACATCAATAACAGAGCGAGGCAGACTTACACAGTTCTGATAATAGGAATAGTTAAGGATACACACGCAGTTGCTTAATCGGGCAATAATTTGCACAGACTGATTTGAACTCCAGCAAAATCATTTCGTGGATTGAACAGATTCTTCCGGTGATTCTTAGAAAGCAGTCTACGAGGGTGCTGTTCTGCTATTTTCTAGTAAGATAACCCCACTGTTTCCTCCTAGAAATATGCAATAAAATAGGTGTAACCCTGGTGAAAGCTCCAGTCTGCACGATTTCGCGGTTCATCAGAAAAACCACGTAGTGTCATCGAAAAAGTTCTTTATTCTATTTCAAACATCTGACCTAGGATACAAAAAGATTTGAGTGCGGTCCGCTAAATATCCGTTTGATTTTCGTTTATTCTTCCTTCTTTCGTTTCCGTAGAACTGGAAAATCCAGCATCTTTTAAGATAATGTCTGACGCTGTGCGAGCCTGTGGAGCACATGTTTCTGTGGCGAACATATCTTGAAGTCTTCTTGCGCTAATCCTGTAAAAGGTGCCGTAACAAGATATGGTGTGCAAAAACCCCTATGTGTCCGACTTGAATAATGATGTCACCTCGATTGGGATGAAAATATTACCTTGGGAGTCGAAGGTATAGAACCAGAGAAATTTCATAAAACACTCTGATACTCCGTTGTGAAGAAAGTTCGAGAAAAGTTAACTGCTTTGGCGTTATACGCGCAACAGGAGTTACCACGTGTTGCGACGGCGAAGGAATTCAAATCTCATCTAAAATCTGTTTGACTATTGATTTATTTTGCAGGACCCACGGTGAGATGTAGATGCCTCACAAACGCGATGCTCGTTAAAAGACATCCTCGGAAAAACCTATTCCGGTGAACTTGAGGTGGCAAGCCTCACCACACCGGTTGAAATGGACTGTCAGAAATCGCGATCAGCCTATTTTGTAGAGCATTATCGAAGATACACGGAGAAAAGCAAAATTATTGAGATTAAAAAAGAAAAGTATCCACTCTGTCCTGAAAGTTATACTGAAATCGAATAATGAACCCGATCATGTCTCACAAGAAGCTGCATGACATAGCAGTGGACCTATCTAACCAACTGTTATAATCCTTTACTATAGTCAAGCTCATAGAAATTACAATGACTCAATGTTTACGGTTTTCCTTAGCAGCTCCTGATTTAAAAATGTTGGAAATTTGTTGCTAGTTACTAGCGAAAATGATACCAAACTTTTCCTATGAAAGAGAAAGATTGATGTGGGAGCAGCCTTGTATTTTGCAGATATACTAACTTGAAAATCACAAAGTTGAGGGAAATTCGGTAACACCGGTTTACAGCTGTTTATCGACGGCCTTCGGCTGATTACCCCTCATTCTCGCTCCGTTTGTGTTCATCTGTGCATTAGTTTCATAAGGGGTCTTAGCGAAGCACATTAATTCACCATGTAGTGAATGAAAGTACTCAGAGGGACTGATTTTAATCAAAGTGGAACGATTTAAATCACTCTTCTTTTCTAAGTAAACTCTTAGACACTCAAACCAATCAGTACTTTATTATAATATTTTGCGACCTCGTTTTTCGATAAGAATTAGTGAAGCAACCGATACGGACTGTGAAAAAAGCTGATGGAACTTGACGGTAAATTTCGCTACTCCGGTCCGTGTAGACTGAGGTTTCATTACGATCGGCATCAAATAAAAACGCCTTATCCCGTATTCGGCGAACTATGAGAAATGACTCTATACACTGAAGTGAACTTATGTGTTTGCTTGTTCACGCTGTAGTGCAATCTCCACTCTGAAGACTTAAATGCAATTGCAAACAATATATTACTGTAGTTTTGTGAAGCTCATCAGTGTTTTTTGGTGAGAAAAGCTGAGTGACAAACTGGTAATGGGTGATGTAAACGCTACAACTCACGCCAAGCCCAATTTGCTTCACTTCACTTAGTTTGTCTTCCAGATGGTAGTTTAATGGAAGCTCTTATAAAAAGAAATTTTTTGGTGGAACAAAATGATATTTATCCCTATCTTTGGCCGGAGGTGGTCAAATGGTTTTCATTGTGGACCTTGGATAAAAAAAGTCCCGGGTTCAATTTCCCCCACCGCCGGCCACTTTTCTATTTGGCAGCCTTTCAATAGCCGCGGCCACCTTTCTGAACTGTTGTACCTTGTTCTATAGCAAATAAAAAAGGGGCAAAAAGAGTATTTTTATATACTATGTAAAGTTGAAGTTCCAGTTTCAAGCATTCCACCTGATCAAGCACGTTCACAATTAACTAACAGGTCTGAAGGAACATCGTATGAGTGAACCCAACGATATATTCGGGCAAACTGGTACGTTATAAACGCATACGCGTTTACACTCGTGAGGAAATCGTCTGAGAAAGATCTGACACGTTCCAACTAAGCCTTAGAGATATTGCCTTAGGTAAAACTCATGTGATGAAACAATTTCGTCTGAACGTTCGTCACACGCATGTTGCTAATAGTTCAGGAAGAGGCTTGTTCTTATCCGATGGGATAATTTTGTGGTGAACAGCTTCTACCATGGTTGCAAATGCTGTTCGCTTCTCAGTAACAAACAAAAGCACTACTGGCCGAAAAACCACCTGTTCAATAACACCTACCAGTCACCCTTCAAACGGATCTCCCGTGAGTCTCGGGAATGACGCCAAACAAACGAAACAACTTATGGATTCCCTCAAGTGAAAAATCGTTGAACGGATGATTTACTAGGCTAGAAGCACCCTTAGATCATTAGTAATAATGATAACAATGGCAATAATAATGAGCACCGAGAACAGCTGGTTCAGTCTTGTTCGAAGTGATTAGCTTTATCCTCATTCACCGAGTCCCCAATCGGACTCGAACACGTAGTGGACGATTAAGGGTCATCAACCTCTAACAACTACGCTTTATCATAACTTTTGTGAGAAGAATCTGGACAAACTTCTAAAGAATTCGTTTGTAATCAGATGTCCAAGCACTACTTGATTTCGTTGTCAACATTTACTTTGAGGAAACTGGTGCCTTATTTCTGAAGAACAGGGAATAGCTTATAAATGATGCGAAGATCTAAACGGATAAAAGGTAACTCCGTAAGCAAGCTTTTTAAATGATGGACGGTCTGGTAACTGCACAGAGGAATGACCGGCGGTGGCCGATGAGTTTAGAGCCTTTTACCACTACCTCGGAGGTAGGAGCTTCGAACCCGTTACCGCTGGTCACCGGCTCTTTATCACACTCGACCGAATGGGACCTTATGTGGTTCTCCTCTCCACTTCTCATGGTCTGGTTGCGAGCTATCCGCAATAATGAAATGGCCCTTTGAAGGTATGTGGAATGCATTTTGCACTGCTCTCATGCAAAAAAATACTCCCCTCCCCCCGTGACGCCGATCCACCAGGAGACGTGAACTGCCGGGTTGCCCCATAGCACCACAACAATAATTGACAATCCGTTCGGAAATTGGGATTTGGAGGACCTTCCTTGTAGAGCAATGGTGTAAGTTGATAGTGATAGTGTTATCCAGTTTACTTTTGTTAGGAATTTGAAAAGAAAACATAAGATAGACAGATTGCAAGATTCGTTTCCGGAATAATTTCGCTGTATCTTGAATAGTAGCTTATGCAGAGAAAACCTTTTCTTTTTATTTCGCTTTTGGTGTGAAGCATATAATTCTAGTCGCTCCACCTCGGTCGTCATCACTGCCCCAGTCTGACAGAGACATCTTCTTTGGGATAGGGTGAGACTCCGTCTAGTAGGTGCAATCCCTTCCACGCATTTTGGCTAGCGCGAGCTTAAGTCTAGCGGATTCGGAATGACCTTTCCCGATCCGCCCTGTGCTTTGTTGCCCACGTGTGTCTTGCTGTCGATAACTCAACTAATTTGTACGTGTTCGTCTTCACACTGTTCAATCCGTTGACCTCGTTTTACACCCAACGTGGTACGCGTTCAGTCACAAGATTGCTTAACTTTCGTTCTGTTATTTCAATGTAAGTTTCACCGCAATCACAATCGAAGTCTTTGATCATTTGTGATTTGAAGAGGTGAGAGAGAGAAGTTTTCATCGGTAGGACTGGTATATGGGTCACATCGGACCGGAGAACGACTGATGGCTAAAAACAACCGTTTACGTAACATTCGACTTACGTCATCTCCTATGCGGGGAAGTTCTGAGTTCACCTGAAGCTTTTTTAACTGGTACGACTGGGCTCTTTGGTTAAGCAGGGCCTCTGTATTTTGTATGAACCTTGGTAAGCAGAAATTACATTTCAGTGTTTTCTTTATTTTAATCAAGTTCCATTTCCAGTTTTTCAGGTGGGCTTTTCATGTAGGTCTATGAAAAACACGAACGAGGCCACGCTTCTACTAAAAGGAGTCATGCTACAGTAATACAGGTACGGCCTTTCCCATGTGGTTGCAATAAACTGTTTAGGCAATGGAACCTTCATGTACGTCTAAGAATAGTAGATGATTATCGGCTTCATCTTTCTGTGTGAAATGAATACTTGTGTGCAGTCAGTGCAGGAAATTGAGGATTCTTCTATAATCGGCAGAGTTTTATGACCACGAAAGCTTCGTCAACATATTTTCTACAGAATCTTGCTTACTGAAGCACGTAGTTAGCCGTGTTTTCGCAATGAGCCATGAGCATATAGGCCAGAATGGGCCCCAGTGAAATTCCCGTGGAATTTGCCACAGAGAAAGGAAAGTTTTATTTTGGTTCTTGCTCATATTCAGAAACGTGTGTAAATGCTTTAAGGTTGTCATGGGGCGTGATCGACCTTGTTCCATCCCATTCAAGGATTCATTGTACTTGAAGCTTTCACAGAACATGCAAAGCTTCCGTTGAACCTAAATATGGGTAATTCGGATATAGTGCATTTAGGCTTTTGTTGATATGCCGATCATCACTGAAATTATTCGCTGTGTGAGCAAAGAGATGGTAACGGTCATTGTCAGTGACCAGTGGAAGCAACGTTATGTGATGCTGATGCAAAAGCAACTGCTGAAAGTAATGGGAGATAGCCTTTTAAATACGTGGCAAATATGAGTTACACTGAGCAGGTAAATTCTACAGATCAGGTATCTACTGTGCAATAAAATAAATGTTTCGGTGGCGGGCAGACACGATGGTCAGTCTGTGGATTCCGTGCGCGAGCTTATAAAATTCTTATCAAAGAAGCAAAAGTTTTATATATATATATATATATATATATATATATATATATATATATATATATATATATATATAGTAGCTATAAAACTGGTTCTGTTCACTCTTTATGTGAGCAGAATGATATTAGTTCAGGCGGCGATTTTCCTAATGGTCGGTGTATAGTGATCGTTTGTGTTTAGAGTTACATAAACATATTCCCCTTAAAATATCTTTTTCAGTCCACTCTTGCACATGAGGGAGATGAATAGGTCATACACCATACACACAAGACCACTGAAACATCAAAGATGGCCGGTAAACATGAGCTTCAGATTTTGAGTAGTGCATCGCATCCTATTGCACATGGTTACGTGCGTTACGAGCCACTTGTGTTGGGCCTCGCTGTTTACCCTCAACATGACCGCCGGTTGATTGGTTCGAACCTTGAGCCTCGGTCCCACCTATTGACCGTCACTCGGCAAATAGTGCGGACCGAAAACACTTGCAGTTGTTATCTTCTCTATTTCAAATAACTTTACGTAGTAAATGTAACTCTCGCCATCCCAACGGAACAGAGATCAGACTACAACCAACAATAACGAAGGGAGAGTGAAAATGGTCAATTCATGTTGATTTCTATTGATTACCTTAAATAAAATCTATCCGCAAACGGTAGTTCACGTTGCTTCTTATCTCAAATAGTGGAAAAATTCGAATGTTGACTGGTTAACAAGTAAAGAATTCATTCATTTTATTCGTCTTCATAAATCCGGTTTCCGACAGAACATATGGTCAAGTGTTGCACTACGTGACCATATGGGACGCTAGTTAACCATGACCAGGCCCATTTTGCACATCTGGTCACTTTTATGATAGAATATGTGCACATATTCTGTGAGAATCCTTTAAGATAAAGTACATTATTTAATGTGTTCGGGAAAGCAGGCTAGTCTCTCTTAGCCTACTAAGGTTTGCTCTCGGTTACAAAATAATCTGTGCATCGGAATGGAAGTTTCCGAATAGTGGTTTGTTTATTTGGACTATTTTCAAATATCGAGCGAGATTTGAGTGGTCAGCGGACCGTTTACAGATCAGTCACTCCGTCAGCATTCGGTCTGTTCACGTTGAAGGCCCGAATTGCGCTGGATCACTGGAATGAAATATATGCTGGAGCAGGACGGAATTTAGCTAACTTTCTGATGCTGGTGTAGTGTAATATATATATATATATATATATATATATATATATATATATATATATATATATATATATATATATATATATATAAATTAAGTATTGTCTTCATCGAGCTTGGTCATCAAGATTCTAAATTCCACAAAGTGTACACACTAGCCCCTAGAGTAGCCAAATCTTGTGATGGTTTATTTACACTTTACTACTACTAGTTTCTGCTCGAAAATAGTGCAACATTTTCAGCATTCTTTAGCGATAAAAAGCATCGAAGGTATATGTTTGGTAAGGAAGAAGTAAATGTTGTATCTTGCTTTCCAAAGTTATAGACTTTCACCCATGTTTGGAGTATTGGGGGCATAGGTGCGGCAACAGCTAATCCCCCAAAATAACCGGGGTTAGCTTAAGTCCGTAATTCGTAAATAGTGTGCTGACCAATTGGACAACGGTTCTTGTTGGTTGGAGTCAAATAAGTGATTTGGTTCAGAATGAAAAAGATTTGCGCACTTTCAGTCAAGTTTACTTGGAAAACTCCTGAACTGCTCTGTCAGTCGTCAGAATTTCAACAGGAACAACGAAAATAACTTCATAATGGGTGTGGAGAAATCACTAAAAGAACGTAGTCACAACTTTATTTCGGCCTCCAGTAATGTTCATTGAATGGGATTTTACACGAATGCTGATTACAAGTATTGAGTTTTCTGATTCGAGAACGGCAGACAAAGAAGATATCATCACCACAAACGTTCCACTGTCGATCAGTACATTCAGTGGGCCTTGGAAACAAGGTTGCTATTTATAAATCTCAACTCATTTAAGGCTTTTGATGATAATCTGCTTCCTCTAAACCAGAGTTTGATTTTTCGTTTATATTCTGCAAGTGGGGACCAGCGGTATTCAAACTGCCTTTCCATTCAACTACGAATGCTGGGCTACTGGATTCGAATCTACCCGATGCCATTCGTATCTCCTTTCAGTGGCTTCTAAATGACCTCCTCTGATTTTCAGAAGTGTTTGTAGTAGTCGGTGTTTGCCACCATAGTGCATGCAGCTGAACAAAACATGGAAGTTCGAAAGTACGAACTCAGCTTAGCAGAAACACTTCGATCACATCACGCTCTTCAGGCCTCAATTTGCACTTCAGTAAGGATATAGACAAGGGCGTGGTACTGACAGAAGCAAGCGAAAGTGGAAGTTTGCAGTCCAGAAATTGATCTGGTCTCAAACTTGAATTCCTGGTGACAGCTGTGAAGGGCAACACAAAGGCAAATGCTATGGATTTTTCTTAGGGATTCATCTGTTGACAGTCATTGGCCAAAAATAAATCGCTTCATTTTACCTCTGTTATGGCTTTGAGATTTTCATGGTGCAGTCCCTAAACTGGTATGCTTTGACCTAATTATAATCTTACAGGTCTGTGAGAGAAATTCTAGTTCAGTATGGAATTGTCGGTTGAAGTTACAAGCACCAGTACAAAAACCAGCCTGGGTCATCCCTAGTAGACTGTATGGAACGATAAGATAATCAGGTAAACGAATCCTCGTGGTCAAATTCCCATTTCCGCCTTGGGCAGAGGCAAAATGGATTTGTTAAGTTAATAAAGCAATTTGCGTTTTTTCCATAAAAGTCTAGTTTTTGTGGAAATATGCACTATAGACCTTTACTTTAGTGAAATTATCTAACGGTTTTGTCAAAATGATAATAATAACAACAATATCATAATAAAAATGAATGTTGCTATCAAGAAGCTCACATCAGATGAAAAATATTGATAACAAACGAATCAGTATCTGTTCGAAGTGCTTCTTTCCAAACTGGGATTCTGGAAAGATAAGAAAAAAAGCTTTAACGTAAAGTATTTTGAAGGTATAGCATTTAAATCTGCTGCGTTTTACGTAATAAGATTGCTGCTTGGAAGGAACATACAGAAGGTTCGAATCGTCTGGTACAACAGTAGTGACCCACTATTTGGGTGAGGAAATGTAGCAGTTCACCAACAGAGTCATTCGCACATGAGTCACCGGAGTGGAACACTATTCAAAACGGGGGGATTCGATTAGCATCCCCGATAAAGTAGTGGAGAAAGCTGTGGCAACAGAACGAGACGAACCGATCCGGCCAACCATTTGACAGCCAGTGTCCAAAAAAGAAAATGATTATATCGGAAATGTTCCGCAAAAGAGGAAAAGAGATATACGGGCTTGTGGATTGAACTCAGTGGAATCTCAGACTTTTAACTAGATTGTCCATGTGAGTAGCTACCGGTTAGGCCCTCATCCGGATCAATCGGACCAACCGAACGGAGATGAGCGTCAACAAATCAACCCAGTGGTGTCAGGCTCCTGGCCAAAATGGAACCGAAATACTCCGGCAGCCGAAGGATCGATATTGCTACATAGCTGTCTGGAAAAGGAATTAAATGAACAGCTGTATATATCTGACAGACTTCAATTGTCTGGCTGGTCATATGCAGGCATGCCTCACCTGTCCTGCTTTCTTAGTTAGAATAAGACGACGGACCACCCATAATCATTCATCCAAGCTTCCTGACTGAAACGGACGGGAAGGTGATGGGGCAAAACGGACCTTCTTCTTCCCTTTACGTAAGAGTTTTGCGAACATAGGCAAGAAGATAACTGTTATTGCTTTGAATAAACACAGAGTGAACATCATAAAGAATACAGTAGAGACAGTTTGCGAGAAATGGTAAACCGGTTCCTGATTTTCAATCAAAATTATTCTCGGAACATCCGGAGGGATACGCTACTTACGTAGCATTCTGACTTATCATCTAGGGCAAAATAGGCTGTTTTTCACTGCCACGAGCAGTGAGATTGGGGAGAATGATTATGTGGCAACTCCAACCCCAGTTACGATTATCAACGATATTTGTCTCAGGTTACGACGTCTAATTCCAGTTCGCTATAATATGTGATCTCATTTCTCATTCAGCAATGACGCAGTTTGAATCCAAGCTCACTATGTGAAGTTCGTGGTTTTTATCAAAACTTCCCTCAAATTCTTCGATTCGATTAAATTTGAAGCTGATTCAATCCTCCTCATTCCTATTCGGTATGAACTTGGATGCTTTTGCATCGCCATTCA
Organism: Fasciola hepatica; assembly: GCA_948099385.1. NCBI lineage: Eukaryota > Metazoa > Platyhelminthes > Trematoda > Plagiorchiida > Fasciolidae > Fasciola > Fasciola hepatica. The sequence goes on along the minus strand of CANUEZ040000180.1, from coordinate 1,708,304 downwards.
AATCAATATCGTTGAGTACAATGTAGTATCGGCTGATAAAATTTATCTACTCGCATTTAGTTCGCCCGTGAACTTCGAAAATGTTTTCATTTGAATTTATACTCGCAGCCAGATAACCACATCCAAAATTATATAAAAGTCCAAATCGGCGAAACAATTGTTTTTCAGTAATTCATTCTCAAGCCATTTACAGATTACATAGTAGACATTAGACAAAAGATCATGAACATAGACATGGAATAAACACCAATCATGGGTAGGGGTTTGTCAGTCAAGTTATCCTTATCATGTGATTGGCTTATCTAGCTGACGCCTTCTAGGTAACCGGACGGTAAATTCATGCGGCCTTGTTCAATCTTGGGCCAGGGGAGTTGGAGTGCCCGGACCAAACGCTTTTGGGCGCACAGGTCAGGGGTCAACTTCCTTATTCCGATTGCCTCGGCTATCGCTAGAGTGCGCAACTGAACACCTTTGCATTTGTTTGGGGGGGACACGATAAAGAACTTTGAAAGCGGCTTCCGGATTCACCTGATGTCCAGTATCGACCAAATGCGCTAAGATTGCGCTATTTATCGATCCAGTTTGTTCTTGACTCAACCAGCGTGGATGATGCTCTTTAATCCGAGTTCATAGCTGTCGTGCCGTTCGACCTACATAAGATGCGTCACAAACATCTGAAAGAGTATACGACCATTGATGAGGTCAGCATCGGCAGTCTATCCTTGTTCTGAATCTGGATTAGAGGAGCACCTCGGAACACACACCGTAGTGTGGCGGCATTGAAAGTATTTCGAATTTCTCTCCCCAGTCGACGGTTTAAGATTTCACTAACAATATCGCCTTTAAATTGCAAACTAATATAAAGATCTTTCTTCCTTACGGTTTCCACGGTGATTTTTGGCACTCTTTCGGTAAGATTTCTTTCGATAAACCGATCCACGTAACTGTTCTCACGTAAGGTGTTTCTTATAAGCATTAATTCGTCATCTAAAGTCTCTACGGAACAAATTTTCCTCGCTCTGAAGGCTAGGCATTTTACTAAGTTTCGCTTCTGTTGCATACTAACAAAACTGTTGAAATTGGGATACTGGCCGCTCCACGTTTGTTTTCGGTGCACACTTCGCTGGATCCGACCATCCCCCATTCTCGTGAGAGTCACATCGAGAAATGGTACTTGATTGTTTATTTCGCGTTCAGTTGTAAAGCGTATTGCTTTGTGTGCCCCATTGAATAATGTTTGCACAAAATCAAGGTCACAATCAACGTCAGTCACGCAAAATGTCATCCACATAACGATAGTAATGATCAAAGCTGTCAATTGTAGATTTCAGCTTGGTTCTTTCTAACTTCGCTAGGAATGCGTCGGCAAGAAATGGACCTAGTGGTGATCCCATAGCCACACCGTCCCGTTGTCTGTACAAAGTTCCATGAAATAGGAACTGAACATTAAATGTGCATCGAAGCAAGAGCTCGCGCAAACCTTCTAGTGGTAAACCGACGTTCATATTATTCTCTTTTACGTAGTTCACCACGAAGTCGATGGTTTCTGTTAGTGGTACATTCGTGAATAGAGACTCGACGTCAGGCGAAAACATTATTTTGTCACTCATATTGACATCTTTTATTCGCTCTATGAAATCAAATGTGTCGTTGAGACTGTGTATAGCCATATGTTTTTTGATTGGTTCCAGTAATTCAGATAACCATCGAGCGACATTATGGCAGGGTGAATTTGTCATTGATATGATGGGGCGAATCGGTGTTCCAGGTTTGTGGATCTTGGGGAGTCCGTACAGCCTGGGGATTGTAGATCCCGTGGGTCATAGCTGCTCGTACAATTGGTTTGAAACAAAACCAGCATCCTTCATGTGTTTCAAAGTAGTTGTTATCTGGCGCTCAACCTGTTGAGTTGAGTCTGTCTCACCAGGACTAGTGCTGAATTTGGTTTCATCACTCAGAATTGCTGTGAGTTTTCCAATGTAGTCACATCTGTTCATCACCACTATTCCACTACCTTTGTCAGGTCTGCTCAGTAAGATATCTTTATTATCCAACCATTCTTTCACTGCATCTAAATGCTCTTTTTTGACTGGCCTATTAGTCTCGGGTTAATCTTTCAATATGAATGGCAAGTGCTCATTAGGGTTGACTTGAGTTCCTCTAATGCTTCATTAGATGTTGGCATCAACCCTTGCGATTGAGAATATAAGGTTTCAAAATGCACCTCATAATCAAACTTGTCACGTTTTCGCGTAGGGATACAGAACTTAGGACCATGTGATAAGGCCTCGATCATATGGTCACTCAAATGCAAGCTAGAGCAGTTATGCACATACCGATTGGGTTGATTAGGGAAAACACACTGAGGAGTCTTGGCTTCCATCCCTTTCGTCAATGCATTTTGTTTCTTCCTTGTCCGAGAATCCCGGATAGCTCCGGCGTAGTTAAGAAACATTACTCTCAAGTCACCATTTGAGCAATCCATGAAGTGCTGACGTTCTGAAATATTCCGTTCACGAGAATGGGGGATGGTCGGATCCAGCGAAGTGTGCACCGAAAACAAACGTGGAGCGGCCAGTATCCCAATTTCAACAGTTTTGTTAGTATGCAACAGAAGCGAAACTTAGTAAAATGCCTAGCCTTCAGAGCGAGGAAAATTTGTTCCGTAGAGACTTTAGATGACGAATTAATGCTTATAAGAAACACCTTACGTGAGAACAGTTACGTGGATCGGTTTATCGAAAGAAATCTTACCGAAAGAGTGCCAAAAATCACCGTGGAAACCGTAAGGAAGAAAGATCTTTATATTAGTTTGCAATTTAAAGGCGATATTGTTAGTGAAATCTTAAACCGTCGACTGGGGAGAGAAATTCGAAATACTTTCAATGCCGCCACACTACGGTGTGTGTTCCGAGGTGCTCCTCTAATCCAGATTCAGAACAAGGATAGACTGCCGATGCTGACCTCATCAATGGTCGTATACTCTTTCAGATGTTTGTGACGCATCTTATGTAGGTCGAACGGCACGACAGCTATGAACTCGGATTAAAGAGCATCATCCACGCTGGTTGAGTCAAGAACAAACTGGATCGATAAATAGCGCAATCTTAGCGCATTTGGTCGATACTGGACATCAGGTGAATCCGGAAGCCGCTTTCAAAGTTCTTTATCGTGTCCCCCCCAAACAAATGCAAAGGTGTTCAGTTGCGCACTCTAGCGATAGCCGAGGCAATCGGAATAAGGAAGTTGACCCCTGACCTGTGCGCCCAAAAGCGTTTGGTCCGGGCACTCCAACTCCCCTGGCCCAAGATTGAACAAGGCCGCATGAATTTACCGTCCGGTTACCTAGAAGGCGTCAGCTAGATAAGCCAATCACATGATAAGGATAACTTGACTGACAAACCCCTACCCATGATTGGTGTTTATTCCATGTCTATGTTCATGATCTTTTGTCTAATGTCTACTATGTAATCTGTAAATGGCTTGAGAATGAATTACTGAAAAACAATTGTTTCGCCGATTTGGACTTCTATATGATGCAATGGGTATTTTTCAGACACATCCAAAATGGTTTTTTCACCTCGATCATTCAAACTAGCATCTCGATTCGTGATTTTCTATGCATGAAACATGTAGTTCTTTAGACTTCGGTGAATCAGTAACGAATAAAAAAAGGTTCACTGTTTATTGATTGGTTTCTTTGTCCGAAGACGCATACGAACGACAAACGCACTTCGTTTCTCGCAAATGTGAGCTTAGTGCTTCAAAAGTCTGTCATACACATAAAAATTACGCACAAAATCTCTGAGTGTTTCAAGGAAACCAAAAGCTCGGTGTGACTTCATCTGAGGGCTACTTTGACCGGTAGACTATTTACTCTATAGAAGTAATTCGGCAGACTGCGTCAGATTTAAGATAAATTGTAAGATACTGTGGATTTTGATTGTCTGAAGACCCATTATGAGGAAACATCATTGAAACAGTTTCTAAGGTGTCTTGTATAATTCTCATAGATGAGAGGTATATGAATAACAAAGGAAATGCCCAGTTTCTCGTTTAGGACATTTAGTTATCTTCGGGAATGATTCAGTCACATCTCGAACAGGCAAACGGTGGCGGACTTTATGGAATTGGCTGACGACAGGTGTGTCGAACTAGTTAGAAATTAACTGGAACGTCCGGCTTCAGCAAACTTAACCGAAGAGATCCATCGACTTGAAGATCTAAAGGCCAGGAATTTGCTGTTGGCGTCTCTTTCCATGCAGCACTAACTCTACCTTGGAAATCCCCCGTAATATGAACAGTATTACTGACTAGTGGAATAGCTCACGTCCTACGAGACGACTATTTCTATGACTGCTGTGGGGTTTTACAGCCTTCTGCGGTGGTCACACCAAGCATGTTCTCAGGTCCAAGTTAAAAGCACATAGTGAAGAGGAGAGTATGTGACAGTGAGTGAAGAGTCACCCAGATGGAATCAGTTTGCAAGTGGGCCATTTTTAACCCCGAAAGTTTATTTCCCGATAAACTGATAGATTTGGAGTAACCTCTTCGTAAACCGAAGCATAGTGTCTTCAGTGAATCGCTAGTGGTTTATTTTCGTGATTTTATCAAACTACGAGTGAGATTCTGCGATGATGAATGCATAAGTCGTACAGTATCACAAACTACCATTTCAGGGTGCATAAAACATTTACTTGACTTGAAATCAGTTGTCAGACGTTCTGGTAAACTGACATTACACCTATTCAAAGCAGAACACACCTCGGAAATATCAACTGCTTCCGGTTAGATGTGTTAGCCCCTGGGGGTGCAAACTGTGGAATGTGCACCTAAGGCTGTTCGTATACGTAATGCCGTACGCATGCAACAGGGAGTGCGGAATCTGCATCATGGTGTTGCTGCTGCGTCCGGAACAATTGTTGTGTTTGTGCAACTGATAAACCCATCAAATTTGATTGGCCGCCAGTGGACCAATCAGAACGCGGTACTTTGCCTGAAATCGTCTAGTGTAATGCAAACGCCTTTCGCGTCTGCTTTCATGGTCGCGTGACGGTGTAAAACAGATAGTCGGTATCTGTCTGTGCTTAATTTATCTGATGTGAATCGAGACGAACTCTGGGTTGCGAAATTTGTGGATTTACCTAACAGTGGATGAAAGACACAATAAAGTGAGTCAAGAATACTCGAGTTCTATGTCCGTCAGAGACCACGCTACTGGGCCACTTGCAGCTGACATGTTATACGGTCATTTGAAGGTCCCCGTCCAACCCAGCATTTCCCTAAATTTGTTTTGATGCAAAACTTATGCTGCAACAAATTTTTACCATTACTATTTACGATGCTCATTGAATTTCGATTTGATGATGAACTACAGCAGTGGCTTAAACGTCGACGTGGTGAATTCGAATTTTCGGACCTCATTGTTTGACATCTCACTAAGCAAGCCAATTTTCCGCTTTGGAATCTTCCAATTTGCCAGAATTTTTTTGGTGAAGTATGTATCACTTCTAATGCATAAATAAAGTGAAGGGCAAAATGGTCTAAAGAAAATGGCATCGTCATTATTAAAATATTTCTGGGGTTTATCATCCATTAGAACCAACTTCCTTACTAAGTAATACTGAAATATTCGTCAGAGATTAAGTTTACCTAAGTGTGAGCACACGATTCATATTTCTAGTTTGCTGTTTTGTAGCAAAGCCGCACTTTATACCATCGGTTATTGTTATTCTCACTAAGTTAAACAGCGACCTGGCCCTAGGTAAATTACAGATAATTCAGTAAATTGTAACACCGAGCTGGTTTATCATTTTCACTGAGTTCCACGCTGCCCATCTCCATTGTTCTTCACTGAGTGGTATTTGCGTTGAGTCTGTCATTCAGAATGTTCCTATTAATTCACCTTTTCTTATCCCAATTACCCGTCGCATGGACTTTTCCAAGTGTCACGGAAAAACGTTTCCAGTTTTCCTTCCGCGTCCGCTGCTGAATTATCTCTTTGCCATCTTCTTGCATACTTGTCAAACAGTTATCGCGGTGATTCTAGAATCTCATGGTTCTGGGCTCCAGCTTTGACAGGGCCCAGAGAATTCTTCATCCGGTTGCTTTAATTTACCACGGTCCTCTTCCACACATATTCCATGTTGGTTATAGGAAGCAACTGAGGAAGTGATCATCATTTCAATGGTATAGCGTAGCTGCTTAGACAAAGCTGGGCTACTTTAAAACACGCAATCTTCCACAGATTTTACTGAGAATAAGTACAGATTCAAAAGACAAAACTCTTTGAGCACCACAGTTTTATTTTTCTCAGCCCTAGACTGGGTCAGCCGAGAATGATGCTTAAATAAAGCTGACAAATCACTTCACGACAGTTACACTGGCATATATGGATATTTAGAGGTGGACATGAGTGTGAACAGAAGGTATCTTCCTTATCTGATAGGTCGTCTATTTCTAACACTTTGAATCAGTATCTTTATTTAATCTATCGAGATTAAATACCAGGTCCAAGGAACGAGAAGTTTCGGAAAGGTGTGAATATAAGGGGAAAATATCAGGACGGTCTCGAAGTAGTATACTTTTAAAACTCGTTGTTCAATGTGTCTCCCTTCTGTTCGATGGAATCCATTGAATTGATTTATCCCATACTTGAGAAACAATCCCTGGCTTTTATTCTTCGATACGCGTTCTTGGTCTTGTTCTTTTAGAATAACCCATCTGGCTCATCAATATAGGTCGCCTTTTCTCCAATATTTCTGTCCAATTTTTGGCACCAGTTACTCTTAGTGTAGTATAGTTTCGGTCGGGACAGTTGAGAAGAAAGCGACAGCTAGATTCATAGTGCCCTTCGGCACTATCAGACAGCCATTCTCACTGATGGCTGCTCTGAACACACCGTTTCCATTGGACCCATTGGGATTTGAATTGCGTTTCATAGGAACTTCTCCGTTCACTCTACTGGTTTCGTCGGTCTACATGACTTTACCACAAGGCGAATCATAAGTCCAATGTGGAGACAAGATGGCATGTCCACTGATGACCACTGAACTAGCGTGGATAGGACCATGTGATAGGCTTTCCCTGGAACTTGAAGAGGAAATCACATACGTCTACCACCGAACAGGTTTAGTATGGAATCCAGCGACATCACAGCCTCATATCATCAAAAGGGATCACAACTGCTTTGAAATCAATGCACGCATTCAAGTTTGTTTTGTCATTCAACCAGTACGGAAGATTACTTTATTATGTAAATATGTAGCAGGAGAGCAGGTTTATAGAACATGCTCAACCATGCAGTTTTAACGTTCAACTCACTATTGAAAACCATGGAAGCACTGCACGACAGTTTCATCCTTGCTGAGACTCATCAGCAGCTCACATTCACCGAGCGCCCACTAGAGCGAGAAAACGATCTTCAGGCCCCATTACTGTACATTTTACGATTTGTTTGCTCGACCGAGACTATGAAAGCTCAGTTCAATGATTACGCATCATGACCTCATGAAGATAGTGGAGGTATTGTACATGTGAATTGTTTATCCAGCTGTATGGATTTCCGAAATGAGTAGTATCGTGATGAGTTTGTCCAACTGTATTTGAAAAAAATCACCGAAATCAGACCCGTTTCGTGTGATGCACCACGGGGGATACTAATGAGTGTTGTGCGCACCCTGCACAAAATTGGTTGTTGAAATATTCCTGTCGTTTTGGGTTGTATTTGGGTAGTAAAACATTTCAGAGTCGATTCGGGAGTATGGCATTGGTTGTCTTCCCGTCAGGTCAAGTCAGGTGAATACCTTAGGCTTCTGAAGGTGTGTGGTCAGCTGCAACACGGCCACTTCACTACACAAATAACAAGGCAAAACACGCTCAAATCATAGAAACTTTGAACGCAATATGCTTTTCTCAAGTCATAATTGGCAGTTTCGGCTTTTTTGTAAGGAATCTGTTTGACAGAAGATCAAAGAGGTTGCCAAGCCGTGGCGTGGGCAAACAGGTGTTTCTAATGAGACTTGCTAAGGATATTGAAATACTTTTTCCGAGATCTACATAAATGGCCCGTGAATGGGTGGTCCATATTTTTCAATAGCACCTCACTCAACCGCATTGGTTTTGCGGTATGATGTACTGGATATTCCGTCACAAGTAGACGTTTATAAACAGTAGTCAGATACACATTGCACAAAATATCGTGGATCATTTCAGTGCATCTTTACAAAGCGCGTACTACAGTCAGAATAGTTATATTTATGGCAAAATGGATGCATGGGATGTTTAGCAACAAAGGTAAAATCACATGGCGCAGTCCTACATATATGCCAGTCGGATAGGCACAAGAATTATCACAGGTCGTTACCACGGCAATGATAAATTGATTGCAAGCTCGCTTTGTTTATACATTTCGCGGTGAGGTGTGCGGATGGACAAGACCTCCATAGAATTCCATGAGTTGGTGTTCGCGGTCGAGTAAATCACTTTAAATGCTTGAAATAAAATGACCCAGTGCTTTGTCTCATATGTGACGACAAGATTAAGTACTTTTCTGAGAAATCAAGGGAGTGATAAGAAGGCGTAAAGCAAATGTGAAAAAATACGTCAACCGTATAAATACATGATTTGAGTGTAAGTGGTAGGTTGGGCTTTTACATTGTGGTTTAGTACCCGGCTGTGATTATATGGTTATCGTGAACGTTGGATAACAACAACAACCCTGGTTCGACTCCCGCCACCGATGGTCACTTCCCCGTTCAGCAGTATTTCATCGCCCCCCCCCCCGCCTACTGAAATGTTGTACGTTGTCGTATAATGACTACAAGGAAGTAAAAAATTTCGTTGATTTTTATCATACAGTGTGGATTTTCATCTGACCAATAAAAGGCGTGGAAGCACTGTCTCATCCTTGTCAAGAATCGCCAGCAGAGCACACCCACTAACCTCCACCGGGACTCGAACTCAGGTTGTACGATTCTGGGTCGAACACCCAACCACCAGGCTAACCGGGCTAACTCTGGATAGTTTATTTAACTTATACATGACATCATATAGCGTTCTTCTGCCGCTACATTTGGATGTTGGCAGAACATTTCCCGCACAACCGTCGACTCCTATGATAAACAACTTCTCTGTAGGAGCTAAGAACAATCAAGGCAATCCGTTCAATAGCCGGCAGAGCTTGGCCACTTTGCGAGCTTGTGTCACTGCTTCTTAGACTGATAAGTGATGACCATGGTGAATGATGGACTGTTATTTGGTGCATTTATTTTATTAATCTGGATCTCATGTGTTCACTTCCGAAAGCCGTCGTCTAACCTAGCATTTCAGGTGGTAGATCTGATGCAGTATTGGAGCGCCGATAGGCTTTAATTAGACGGAAGACGGTGGATTTCGAGATGTCAATGGATTCAAGATTTTAGTAAAATCTTCCCAACTGCAATTGGTTTTCAGTATTCCCAAAATTGCATTTTCTGGTTATGAGATAATCATCTGAGAGGGGCATTATTTGTAAGCAATCCGTATTTTACTGTACACCATTCTCATAGGCCATATGAACATCCGCACCGCAGTAGAGAGAAGGAGTGATTCGTTTTCACTGTACTTGTTCAAGTATCGTGCTGCTTAAATTGATCATTTAGTAAAACTTGGGTCCATTCGGAACTATATTTCTTTTCTTTTATGGGGCTACCTCCTGCGAGAGGATGACTCGGCTTCATGCATGCCCTGAATGGCATCCGCACATGAGCGGTGTGTGTAGAGAAACTGTTCATGAAGAGTCTTGGGTGTAAGTTACGAAATGGCAACCACAGCATCATTCGGCATTTTGATCATGGTAGCAACTCTAGCCCGTGGATAAACAAATGCTACCTGTTTCTCAACGGGACGTTTGTATTGGGTGCGGGTGACCGAACGTGCAATTCATAAGCCTTTTGGATGGCGGCCAGCCAGTAGAGGACGCGCAGAGCGTCCTGGCGAGTCTTCTCCTACTCACGATAGCTGAGTAAGAGTCAGGATGTAATGACCTCACTTAGTGGCAGGCCCCATTCGTGCACACCACGTTGCTATCCTCCGGCATCTATGGATTTTATGTCGAGCTTGCTGCCACTCCACAATCTCTAACAACGTCACGTTGCTTTAAACAGGCTACTCGCCCTGGGTCTGTTCTGTATGGGTGACCCTGAAGGGGCGCTTTGCGCTACTTTTGGCATAGCCCACTGGTTCATGGTAGCACGCAGACTCATACTGAACAGAGGTTCATGATCGGTATAGGTCGTTTTGAGATTAAAATAATGAAAGTTAGCCAATGACGAATAGGTCTATATCAGACAGTTATGATTTGAGGCGTGCGCTTGAGCTTATCACTGGGTTGTCTAGAAGTTTTAGACTTGCACGCGATCCAGGTTCGAGTTTCAGCTGTGATTCGACTAATATGCACCGTGGTTGATAATTTCCAATGAGCAGCTGCATTCACGGGTCCCATGGAATTTTGTTGTTAGCTGAACGGTACTCAAGCATGATGAATCTTTTTTCTAACTTCTCAGGACCGCAAGAAAAACGCCATCCGATTCCATTACCATTTTTTGTGATAATGTATCGGTTTCACACAAACGAATTAGGTCTTATCGGATGTTGAGCTTCAGCAGAAAAAGAGTTCGTTTGTGACAGAATGGACCAATACAGAGAACGACGTGCCACGACGTATGACTCAGTCATACTCCATCGTAAGCTGATTTTGTGTGTCTGTCTGCACTCACATGGGGGTTGCTTGGAAGTCGTGAGTCGGTTTTGAGTTAGGCAGACAAAAATGAGCATGGGGAATACAGAGACAGTATCTTGCACTGGACAACATTCGTGCTGTACTATATTTGTTAGACCAAAGCACATTATACGAGTTATCTCTGTAGAAGAGTTTTTACCAGTTGTTTCTGAATTATTCGAAGTTTTTTCCCCATTTTGACTACGTAGTTGAATATCCAACAGCAAATCAGACGTACGGAGCCATATTTAACTCGTTTGCAGACTGATTGATTCAATTATTGAAATCAGACGATCTATCAAAAAAGGGAAGCGAAGAAAGGCGATTGAAAACCGCAAACGAAAGTGTACTGAGACTGCATTTCTTAGCAATAGCCCCAATTCGGCCGTTCCACCTGTCCTGGTAACGTATCGAATTCACACGTTTTTCACTCGAGTCTTTTGATCTCTCTTAATGATTGTTGCCAGGCTCATTTTGGGAGGTCATATTCTGTCAATGATTAGGATAATTTCACACTTCCTGATGTGAATTCCTACTTAAGAGGCGAGTGTTTCTGCAGTTCATCTTCAATTCCCTCGTTGTTAGTCTTCCTGTCTGCCTCTCCAGATTGGCTTGTCGTTGTAAATGCCTAAATGGATGCGACAAGCTGAATCGCTTCTTTGTAATTTCATTCGTAGATTGCTTTCTCTCTCCCCCTCTTTGGATATGACTCTTTCATGGACTCTGATGAATGTATCATTTTCACGCTGCCTCACGATACGGTCAGCATTTGCATTGGCTCTGCGAGGGTAGTTTGCACGGAAGGTCTGTAGCGAAAAGCATACTAAACCGTTTGGTAGACTTATTATGAAAGCACTTTGGATATGTGATCAAATTTGTTGTTGTTCTTCATTATGCCACTGAGCATATTAACTCCCTTTGTTATTCACTAGTTCATTGAATTAATACTCCGTACTGATCTGGCAGTTTTTCGTTCAGTTCAAAGAGCAGCAATATTTACTGATTAGCCATTTATTATTGGACGTAAAATGAAGCACCCGTTTTGTCTAATTGTGCGTCAGTTACTACACTTGTTGACCAATCGCGTCAGCTATTCAGAGTATAACTAAACTATTATTCTCGTCCATCAAAATGTATCATCTGCGTCACTGAAGAGTTCAACAAGCTTTTCATTCCCGAACGTGACGTAAGCTGTTGATCTCTGTGAACAATCTGAGAACTATGCCGACTGACGAATATGGGGCATTCTCAAAAAGCTGAAGTCCACCAATAATCGAAATGCCTCTAGACTTATTGATTTCTGCCTGGTTGTTTTAGAAACATGCGGCTGATTTTTTGCCGTATTCTCGCCATACTTCACTGTGTACATCCGTCCACCCAATCCACACTAGGATGTACACTTGCGAATAGTGCAATGTCACCTATTTTTCTACTTCTGTTAATGATGAATCACAAACTTCTCTTTTATATGAGTTATGTACGGCTTCCTACAAGCTGTCCTTTCTTGTAATGCTTCGCAGTGGGTCTTAAATGAGCCGAAGTTCATTGAGCATCGTACAATTCGACCTGAATGCTACGCCGTCTACTATTCAGATATTCAGAGTTTAGCTGAAGCAGACCCACAATAAGAACGGGCAAACGATGAGTCGAACAGACCCTCATTCCAAGTCGTATAGAAAATGCAGCTTTCCGTATAACACTCGGTTTTCGTGTACGCAATTTTCAAGGGTCATTTTGCACTTCTCATTCCAATGCACATATGAACAGAGAAAATGGTCAATAAACGGTGGCCAGTTCATTAAAATCTGGAAAACTGCGCACTTGATGCACCGGCAATCTCGACCGCACATACATAGTGCTAAAGTTCGAGTACGGTCAGTTCATTGCCTGCATTAAACACAGATGGACAGAGTAAACGATGTGCGAGGCGATAAAATTCGGCAGTCGGCAATATTCGTATAACAAACCGGTATTCGAACTGCATCATCGCACATCTTGAGAACACACGACAAATCTCAACCAATTGTTTACTAATGCCTTGTCGAGAGACAAATGCCGTAGAATTTTGTGGCATGAAGTTAAGCGAAATCCTTGCCAATCGTATGGAACCATTTGTGACAGTACCAGATTTTTGTGTCACAAAAGTTGCATCATATTTTGCTCATCGCCTCTGTCATTTTAAGCGTAAAAATTGCTGATTAGCCCAACGTATTCCCACTAATGACTCACTCAGTGTTTTAGTAAAATGTTTTTGTTCAGTAACACAGTGAAGTCGAAATCGTTGGTGGGTTGTCGACATTTCGGTCACCACGGGTAACCTTTTTCGAGACTGGTTTTACAGGCGAACCAGTCAAATGGACAAGTGTCGTTCAGACAGAGCTTCTACATTAGCGCTTATATTCGACGCTCACGCATGAGTACAGTGAAATAAGGCATCCCACGTAGCGATCAATATCCACCGCGTGGCCACGTGGAACTGACAACCTTGATCATGCGACTGGAGTTGATCAACCAGATAAGACCTTGCCTAGTACGGAACTGTAATATGCTCTCTGCAACCAAAAACATATGAGCCGCTGATTTATACACTCTACCATAAGAATCAAAACAATTCAACCTAGAGTAACAAAAACTCAAAAATCGATTTACCGCAGTGCTTCTCGTTTTTATCAGTAGTCTGAAATTCAAATCCGGGGAGAGCTAGATGAATGAAACATCAATTTACAGGGATTAATCCGCGGCTATATCATATGAGTATCCTCATGGTTTTCAAATTACGACTCACCCTGAACCATATTAGTACATCTTTAGAAGAAAAAGTATAGGGAATTTCATCGCATATTTTCACACTTCTTTACATGTTTCGAATAAAAGGTGACTCGATTCCGCAGGGGTTGATTTTGCCCACCGTACAGCATGTTCGTTGCTAGTTCCGCCATTTTGGCGGTGGTTAGACCGTTATCAGTTAGGATTTGTGACTGAAAGGTCCAGGGCTAGAGTTTCGATTTCTCCAGTCAGCTTTTCCTTTCAACAGACACACTGATCACATCCATTTTCCGGAACCATTGTACCGGTCTTGCGATCAAGAAATATAGAGGGAATGTATTCCGGTTATGAGAAACTGTAACTTTGGTGCTAAATGATGGGTAATGAATCTTTCTAAACATCAAGGATTTATGCTATGCTAAAACTATCGAATTCTTAATTAGGGTTGGTTAAACTTTATTTTCTTCGGAACAGAATGTCTGATTTCCCACTTATGCGTCGGGCGGTCATTGTCCCCGTTCGTGACTAATATCCCGAACTGCCCGTGCTTATTTTAGACTACAGAACGATTTCAGTGATTCCATTCACTCATTTGTCGGTATTATGCAAGTAACCGTCCTAAAATTTGAGGGCACGATGCTAGTAAGTTCAAATTGGCGAAAGGCAGACCTCCACGTCCGCTCAGTTCGTTATCTGGCGCGTAACTCAAAGTTCGCTGTATCATGTGATCACCGAATCTCCCTGATACTGCAGTGGACTTCTAAGATTATGGGTGTAGCAATAGACATAGGTTTTGAAATTGCAACGAGAGTCATCCGTATGTAGACAGCCTTTGATGACTAGCGAGATGGCTGTTACCCCAATAGCAGCTAACTGCAATGGGAGAATCAGTACCTCAATACAAACGTATCCGTAGATACCTCACAACAAGACGACCCACAGACGCAATTTGAGACGGAATGATAGCGGCTGACAGGATTTTCAGTTCCCGTTAGGCAGTGTACTTTTAAAATGCTGATTTGCACAATGTGCTCCACTGTACAGCTGTATCCAGATTTAATAACCTTTTAGAAACAACCAAATTAGGAATAATCCAAAGCGCAAGGTTAATATGGGCGTTACAATATCAATTGGGAAAACTGTAATTAGTATGGTTAAAGAATCACCGTTTAGCTGAACAGACTCCGGGGAGGTTTTATTCTTCCGTAATGCACAGGTCACAGGTGATTTTATTGCCCAACAAAACATGACAATAGTGCGGAGGAAAACCACAGTTACGTCAAGGCAGTTATAAAGGTTCCGATATTCGTGGGTCTGATTCTTAGTATTTCACAATACTTTCAAATCAGGACTTCGTCACTTCTGTGTCCCACATTCGATACATTGAACGACGGCACCCATGTGCGAGGAACGTGTATTCCGGATTAGCTTAGGGCAAGCATGATCAACAGAACAAGAGTAGTTCAGATGAACGAAAGCTGTCGATCAATGACAGTCTGCACGAATTAGGCCGCACGTGACTGGTGGAGTAGGGCACTGCAGGGCGGGGTGCAGACAGGTATCGGATATACATGTGTGAAGTGGACGAGAGAGGAATGAATCCTGAGTGGCTGTTCATAACACATGCATAAGCCGCGCAACGTTATGTGATTGAATAAACCACACAGCAGTCACCTTGAGGGGTTCCAAATATCACCACGTCTTGAGATGCCTACAACGATAATAAAACTGCAGATATTAGGGCACAGTCGTTTTAAGAGCTCCAAAACACTGCATTCTTCATAAGACTGACTTCGTTAATGCGTGCTTGATCATGTGATTGCATTTGGGTTTGTATTGCGTACAACAAACAATAATTCGCCTGGGTGCAGCGCTTCTCGTTTAACTTTATGACCCTGATAACCGATGATTTATAACCAAAAAAGTATTTCTTCCTAAACGTGATACTGGGAACGATAGCGTTATAGACTTGGTATGAAAGAGAATAGTGAAATGGGTGGGAGCGGTTTTTGAAATCCGTGCAATTTCATGTGAAAGGGACACATTTTGGAACCTCATAAACCCACTAGAAGAGTTAGAATGAACAATAACCGTGACTATGGGATTTGGAGTGGGGAAATATATCAAACGTCAACAGATCGGGCGTGATACTGATCTGTACGACAGTCATCTACTGTCTGCTGTCAAAGTGATCGAGAGTGGCGGGCTTAGGACTCCTCCTATCTCCAAGGTGATTTGACCACATCAATGGGTAGCTTTGTGTGGATGACTCCTTGTACCAATACCACAAGCCAACTGTGAACAATGGTCGTTTCAGACCGATAGCCGGTCATTCACTAAGTTAATCAGTGTTCCACGGTTTGATCACTACCCACGGAAACGGGCTAAGTTATCATTTAGTCAAATCTGCGAACAGCAGAATTAGATCGTCAGTAGAGCATACCGGAAAACTACGAAAAAATGATACCTCGGCTCAAAAACTGAACAAAAGCGGGGAGACCCGTGTCAAAACAGACTTATACAAGGAATATATTTCAACAACAAAGTTAATATTGCCGGAGATCGTCAAATTCGTGAATGAGATGTGTGGGTTACAATGTTCTGTGCAGTTCTTTGTCATTGTTTTATTTTTTTAGTCTGAAACATTCAAGAAGTAATTCGAAAGAAACAATCAAACCAATTTTCGTGAGAAAATCGTATGTCAAATGATAACTCAGTAAGCGAGTTTATTCTCTTTTGTTAGATTTTACTTCATGCTCGTTTGAACCTTCATTTTCCTGAGTGCTGTTCTCGACAAACGTGCACACGTTTTGTAGATTGATCATCTGAATTGTTCCTCATAGCTACTCTGCTTCCTGCCTGTTCTCCTTCCTTTGGCCAATGGCAAAATATGTGACAAAATAGACCATCGTGGTGAACAAAGGTGTTGGAACTGATATAGCTACGTGCATCTGGTGGAACATTAGTGAATTTGAGGATTATTTATAAGTCGCGTTTCATTTGTTACACCAAACTCAACCTGCAAACAGCCTTGCGTAGATAACTGGCCGTTTTCGGACGCCATTTCCTTACATAACTTCTTCCAGTTGGACAATGGATGCGGTAGTGAGTCTATTCCTCACGTCTTTTGGTATTCCAATTCAGCGTCTTGTTTTTGTTGCATCCGACTGGAAATCAGTCGACTTTGGCCAAATGGTCGGACGGCTGACTTGGGTTCCCATGGTTTTCATAGAATACCGTTGTTTCAATAGACCATCCGGTACACATTTTCCGCAATGACCATAAGACATACAAAACCAATGGGCCGCGTGGCTTTCATAATCAGTGGGTGGGTTCTTCATGTTCTGTCGCTGGTGTCAAAGGGAATTTCATGAACGTTCCTCCTCCAGATGTGAATTTGCACACACACAGTGAGCCAGAATTGTTCCTATCATACGAAGTTCACTGGCACAAAATGAAGAAGAGGAAAAGTGTGCCCGTGCATATTTGGGGGTTATTCCAACTGAAAGACGTAAGCACTGAGCAAACTGAAGTTTCCACCTCAACTGCATATTACAGATACTAAGCTGATACCTTGATTCAAATAATTTCCTTTTTCCATTCTGCTGAACTAAACAGATATCACAATGCTTGACCAAATGCTCAACGTCAGACTTCCGCAGGTGTGCTGTAGAAATGCGATGTTTGCTAGCTGTTACATACCTGTCCTGGTTTCGGATGTATGAAAAGGTCTCCGCACAGACCTTCCACAGAGTGATAACTGTTTCGTTTATCAAAATAATATAAGATGTCATTGCATATTAATATAGGTATGACAACAAAAATGATGTTAAACGTCTGACTTAGTGTCAAAACGATTGTAGTTGATTTGTTTGGAACTTAAAAGCCTTCAACTTTTGAAGACGCTTAGTGAAGCACGTAGCAAAAGATGATACTCCTTCTCCAGTCATGTGCTCTTCGGAACTCTAGAAATCGTTGCGAAAATAGGTTGGTTGCTATTTTTCTGAAAGCAGTGGAAAATTAAAACGTACAAGTTGCTAGCTGTGTGAAGTGACTTATCATCATCATACATGGTTTAAAAGTCATCCCGATCTGTGGAAATGATCTCAATACAAAATACATGAATAATTGGATATTTTTATTTGTTGTCGTAAGTAAAGCTGAAAATCCTTTATTTCTTTTGAAATCTTTAAATTACTGATGCCGAATGGTAGTGATTCTTTATAATTCATCAAATTTGAATCCACGATAAATAACCAAGAATGCACTGCGCAGTCGTCTCTTTCTGTTTGTAAATTACCATCATATGCTATTTGTTCTTTGCCGGGACATCGGGTCCCTCACTCTGACACCAGACAGACTATTGGGAGCTAAATCGGATAGATTAGTGGTTGCGTGTGCCACTCACAGTAAAAAGGACCGTTGGTCTTTCACTCGAAAAATTTCATGAGCCTGGGCTCAGTTGGTGCATCAACAGGTACCGACACTTACATTAGTCGAACGACAATACGGCAGCCTACAGTCTGGTCATTACACTCACAGGTACACCCCTCGGGTTCGAATCCTGGTAAAGACTTAGCAAATGTGTAATCCAGCTGATGTTTCCAAACAATAATTGCACAGATTAGCCGTGCTTTTGTGATTCACAGAGTTCAGTTGAGCTTTGATAAAGCCGGACAATCCAACTCACTAGCGATTTAAATTTCATACTATTAAAGTGTGTTGTGCCACAGTATTCGTTAGCATTTATAACATCATTTTCCTGAACCCAACAATAAAATGGAATCACTATGCGTAAAAATAATGGTGTTACGGATAAACTGTATCATAGAAAACAGAAAAAAAGAATAGTTTACGTCGATCTGGTGATAAGGATAGACAAATCCATATTTCCCGTTCAGCTTCTTTCACATCCATATCCATCATATCGAGCTTTGTCTGCTCAGCTGATACTGTCTGTTCTCTCCGAGTGGTATCAAGTGAAAATTTGTTGACAGTTTATTTTTGGTTACATGACTTATTGATCTCTTGTTTGTTTTGGTACTAAGCTACTGGAAAGTTTCACCGTGCTGTTCAGTTCTCTGGTTGAAAAGTTTGATTTATCTGTCACAACTGATTTCACATTTTCCAATTCTTATCCTTCTTTGTCAACTTGAAAAAGAACACAGTGCACTGTGACGTAACGTCCATCTTGATCGTTCAATGTTAGATCGATAATCTTTTAGTTCGTCTAGTTGAAAGCTTATCGGTTCACTGTCCAGTGTTACACCGAACAGAAAGAAATCTTAGAGGCGCAGATAATGAAAATCTAGCGAACTCAGAGAAACAGATTGACGAAAACAATCGCAAATCTATCGAAGTCGGAGAAAAATCAGTCAATAATATATGAGGGCATGAAAAGATGGGATGCTTTTGTATGCTTGTGTGCGGGTGTATTAATGTATGCTGTTATGTATTTCCGTGCAGTGGCATGGATTTGTGTATGCTCGTGAATGTGTCGATGTGTGTGTATGTATCGGTATGTAAATATTCATGCATGAAAGCCTGTATGTGCACGGACGGAGGTATGCATGTACATTTGCGTGTGCCTGAAAAGGTGTGAAATTCATCGAAATTTTTGGTTTTATTGACGTGAATCGTGATGTTAGTCACCATCCCCTGTCGGATACAGGCAAGCTTCATTCGTCCCAGTCACTTTTCCACGGTCAAATATTTTTTCCTATGTTTTGACTCAAACCGACTACTCAGTTTCTTGTCCGTCCATGAATTGAACCCGAAACTGTGCTTACTGAGATGGCCGAATTTCTCATTCTGTCGATAAAAGTAATGTGATATTATTGATGTAAGTAGTACGTCGTTGAATCTGGATGACAGGACAAAATTTACCCGGAAGCTGACGGCCGGTTTCACGGTTGTCGCCGCTAATGAGATATACGTACCCAATCATCCCCACATTAAAATACCTCACATAAGGTTCATCACTTGAATCTCATTTGAATCGTAATGAGCGTGCATGAAGGTAAAGTCCATTTATAGAATCATAAGGTGACTATTCGGAAGTATTTCGTTTGTTAGTCAAGGACAAACTTCAAAGCGAGGATACGATCCCAAGTTTTGATTTGTGATGTAAGTAACATATTATTATGTTAGGCGAACCGATGAAACAAGTTTCAAAGAATCACATTGTGATTCTAAAAATGAACTCTTTTACCATACACGTTTTCCATGATTTAAGAGTGAGTCATTATATTCATGTACCATACGATGCGTCATGCATTTTCATCCCTCAGCGGATCACTGAAAGCTACGGAACCATTTTACGGCTGCTTCGTCCAGCTCGTTTTAAATGATGAATGGTACACATCCGTCAAGCTCCTTCCGTCACTAGTGAATTGCTCATTGATCGTGCACAATGGCTCATACCATATGTAAATTGATTTTTCTATTGCTTTTAATGGCAAAGTCGTTTTAATCTCTTGTTTGTTCGTAACGGAATAACCTTGTTGGACTAAGGCCCCTACGGACATCATCCAAAGTAGTTTTGATTATTACCTCTCAAAAACCTGTGATAGTAGCACGCTGTATCACGTATATGGTGATGTTAAGCAAGCCGCTTGGAGCCACCTTGAATAGCCTGACAGTTAGGTCTTCGACTCACAATCATCTGCTCCGGGTTTGAGTTCCAGTGGGGGATTCGTTCGAGGGGAAGATTCTCAGCGAGGACTGAACAGTTGTAAAGTGTTCCCATATTTTGTCAGTGGTTAGTTGAACATTGATATTGCACAACAAATCATGCTTATTATTCCACAGTAATTTGAATTACAATTCCCAATTCCAATCTAACGCGTTGGATTGCATGTACAGAAAACGTTGGTATTTCATTACCTGATATGATAAGCCGAATTGTGCTGATCAGTTCTAATCATTCTCGTTAAGAAAAATATGTGCAAATCCGACCGACTTTTTGTAATTCACACTCAATCACTTCGCATCTTATATTTCTGGAAGAACTGCGAAGCGAAATGGGTAACTCCAAAAACTACTGAATGCCTTGAATGGCCTTGTTTACATTGCTTGGAAAGAAAATCATATTTCAGTTACGACCAACCAAAAATGGCTTCAAAACAGTTGAATTTGGAAACGATCAGAAAATTTTAATGTCAATTTCAGTATCAAAATAACCAATAGAATAAGCTGCAGTTTGCCACAGTTCTAGCCATAGTTGGACGAGAGAACTGTCCGATCGATTCTAACAGCCTTGATGAAACGCGTTTTTTGGCTACAGTGTATTCCATGCATAAGGAACCAGACATCTTATATCATAAAACCCCGCGCCACAGTTACTGAGCCTTGCACCATTCTATAAGATTCATGCATCCTCTTTTACTTGAAATCAACCTAGAATATCAATGATATCAGCTTATACATTGAGGTTTACAAACCTATTAGTCTTTTGGTGATCTTATACACTACGCCTGTCGTTGCGACATCAAGAACACTTCCATCGCAAAAGTCGGTGACCTTTATACACATATGTGAATGAACAACTATTTCTTTTACTCGTTTTGTGTAATAATAGAACGACATTTCAGGAAGGGGGTCGTGGACAACAAGAGGCTCCGCATTGAGAACAGTGACTGTAGGTTTCGAACCCACTGTAATAGCCGTTATCAGTATCGATGGTGGTCATGGATTGACGCAATACTCTGATGAGTTTCCCGTTGATAACTTCTGATGAAGTTATTACTATATTCTGTAAACGTTTATTGTCACCCCAGTTGGGTTGAAGGACGGACTGTCAGCAGGAAGAACACAAAAAAGGCTCCTTGAGAACAAATAACTTTAGACGTGTGTAAAAATACCGTCAGAGCTGAATGCCGTTTACCACTCGGGGCTCATCCAGTTTCGGCAACCAGACACTGTGTGGTAAGCAAGAGGTGGATACAAAAGAATGTCACGGGCTAAGAAGTGACTACGACGCGTGTTTTTTTTTCAATTGTCATTCTGTCAAGCGGCAGGCCTACCACCCCTAAATATCACTCAGTTGGAAAGGGAATATCGGAATGTCAATTGTTAGTATCGTGTCAAACGTGCCAGTGACGATCGCGGTGTCATTTTGGCTCGAACCTGCATTTTGAAGCATTCCATCAGTTCTCGCATGCGGATAAATCCCAGCTCATCAATTTTTCAATACACTCATATTTTTCGCGGTAAGGTTTCCGGGATAACAGCCTAAATTTAGCCAAAATCGTTTGGACGGAGAAGTCCGTGGGCGAGACGTATTTCAGGAATATATCAGTCACAATGCTGGTTAGTTTTCAATGCACGTGCACATCGTGAACCGGACACGTCTACCATCAGCAGGTTGGTCACGGTCAGGAGGTTGGCCACGGAAAACTCTCGTGTACAGCCAGACGGATAGACGTGCGAGCAACAATGTAACATGAGAGACGCGGCTCGATGTGTGTGTGTCGAATCTGGAAACAAATCTTGAGTTCACTAGTGGGAAACCTAAGCACCCAGTTATTTGCATCAGTCAAGTACCAGCTAGAGCTCACCGTCAGAGCACTTTACTGAAAAAGTTGTCATCACGGTTTGACAAACTTCACCGAGAAAATCTAGGGTTGATAGCCCGTTATTCGTTTTGTATGGCATTCTGTCCGTAAGATCACATGGATCGAAACGCAGGAAATGCAGTCCGAGTTCCCGCTTCTGTTAGGTGCTCTGGTATTGATTTTTGACGGAACAGTTTTTTCGTATCATTCTCTGGTATTCAGATCCTCGACACAAATTGTCTAAATGTGCGAGTCTAAATATTGTATACGACGCTGGTTAAGCAGTCGGGGTGTTAGTCAACCCAGTCGACGGTAACATGTGGCTTTTGAGCTCTAAAGCAAGATTCATGAAGCACCAAAATGTTCTGCGCATTATTTTAATGTTTAAGTTACCCTGTGCTCTGTGTATGCTGGTCACAAAATCTTTCCGAGATGAAAATCCGCGTTTGCCCTCAGTGAAAAACCCTCGTAATAACATTTATTTCCCTGAAATAACTGAACAGGGGTATTTTTCGTGGCCGTGGCTGATGATTTAGGCCAACTCCTAATCACTGAGCTTGGCCTTCAAATCTAACACACTTTGTCACTGTTTTATAGTGAATATTATCTGCTCAGCTATGGTGTCACTCGTTATCGCTATTAAAACACTAGGGAGGTGGGCCATTACGCTCATCTATCAGACAGCTTGTACTGCTTTGAATGAATGGTATTCAACGTTGGTCACGCTAAATAAATCCTTCGAAGGATTGTGAACGTTTCTATTAAAGTTTGTCAAGCAATGTCAAGTGTTGAGTTTGGATCAACTTAATTTGTCCAGATTATGTTCGTTTTTCTTCTCGGAAAACCCAAAATCAAGTCCAGCAGTTACTAAATTCATTGCGGAAGAATACATTCAAAAGCAAAACAACTTTCAAACACTCCCTACAGATCCAAGATAATCCGGTCAACGAAAAGAAGAACAAACCTTCGGTGCCCAAATCAAACGGTCTAGTCCAGATCAAGATAAATCAAGCGAGTGGTGGTTCCGTGTGTGTGTGTGTGTGTGTGTGTGTGTGTGTGTGTGTGTGTGTGTGTGTGTGTGTGTGTGTGTGTGTGACGAACGGGTAACGCTTGATAGAGCGGAGGAATATCGTGAACTGATAGCCGTGCAACCATGTGGTCAACGTCTAATGAGTCACGAACCCATCGAAAGAGGTTCAAACGAAGCATAAATTGGTGTTATTGAGTAAGCAGGGTTGGAAACAGGTAAAACAGATTCAACACCCTTTGTGGTATTCTATTCACGTTTGTCCCTCACGAATGAGTGCCCTAGATTAGTCAAGCTGGAAAATTCCATTTCAATGCAAGAACTGTAATGTGATCTGCCTGAAAATCCTCATTAGATAATCCTGTTTCTGTGTGTTTGTGTGCATGTATGTTTATGCTCGCGCAAAAGTGCCCCGTTTATTCTAACCCGTTCCCTCATTCTGCCAATCTGTCATACTTTTGGGCATGCTCATTTCCCGTCACAGTGGGCAATCTCTCAGAGCAACGTGAAGCCACTGATTGTGCTCTGTCGGGAAAAGTGTTTTCCAGTCCCATTTGGCATAACAGTAGAAACTGCATTTTGCTTCACTTGTTTTCTTGAATCAGACAAATTACGGATTGTTTAGCCAAAAGCTAAATTGAATTAAGGAGAAAAGAGTTGGACGTTTCGCTATTCAAACTGAATTAGAGAAATACTGTGAATGTAGTTTGTTTCAGTATTTCACATTCAGTTAGAAAAGGCGGATGTTATTGTGCAGTGTTGTTTTTCAGTTTCACACTAAATCGAATTTCGAAGTTTGGTTTCCACTCCGTCTTTGTTACAAGTCATTTGTATTGACTCCGTGTAGCACTTCACTGTCTTTTCTCACTCCGGAAATGTGGTGCGAGACAGACTAAGTGTTTTGTCAAACTGTCGAACCCCAACCCTAAGACAAGCCACACTTAGCTCGCTGCTCAGAATAAGACAATATAACTGAATTAAAATGTGCTTTATTTCACTTCGTATTACCATTCGTCGTGTCAAAGTTTTGCTTCAAAAATTTGGGCTTATACTTCACCGTGGCTCATAGTCATAGTAATATAAAAATCTAATCTCCTACTACTCAGTAACCAAACTTTGTAGGATGTTTAAAGGAATGCCTTCGTTGTGCTTAGGTCCCTACAGAGAATCCGTCCATCATAGAAGTCGACCGCTTTGCGGGAAATGCTCTGCTAACATTCAAATCTAGTGACGGAAGGACGATATACCATGTAGTTCTTAAGTTCGGTAGACTGCTGAAGGTCAGCCTGGATAGCCCGTGGGTTGGGTGTTCCATTCACACTCGTTCACCCCCGGTTAAACTGCGAGTCGGGGCTAGGTGGATGTGCATTGCTGGTGATTCCTAACACAGAAAAAAGAGCCGCCCGCTGCTTTCATGGTTATCAATGGCATGGACACTCATACGGCATGATGAGTCACATTATTTAAAATTTGATCTCCTGCTACTCATACAATATCACAGACAATCGGACTGGATTGTGTGCATTCGATCGTGTGGACGCTTTCACTGAACATGGAAACATGTTTGCGAGGTGGTCATTCTTAACAGAAAATCTTTAAGAATAAACAACGTGGCGAACAAGCTCGTTTTCAGTTATTCGTACTCATACCAATACATAACAATATATATGACTCAAAATAAGAACGGACAATGGCAATCCAAATCTGTCTCTGCACGTGCGTGTGTGCATGTGAAATTGATCACAGTGTGGAATGTTCAAGTGGTTGCACATGTGTTCGGGACCATGACGTGGGCCACGGAAGCTTAAGTGCTTGCACAAATTGTTTCTGAGCGCACAGGGGAGGATTGTAGAGACGAATGCTCACGGCTTCGGCTGTGGCTAAGATGCGACACTTGACAAGTCTTGATTGCTTTCCTCGGACTTTGAAAATGGTGCGAAAATCTTTAAACAGGTTAAGGAAGCTGAAATCAGTTCTGAAGAACCTCGCGGCTGAAAATGTCAGTAGCGGCCAAAATCATCTGGAGATGATAGATTCTCACGTCTATCTCTAGCCAATCTGTTGGTCTATAAAATGTGAGTCAATATGGGAAACCTAGTTGCAAGAAATGCTATCACAATCAACATAAAACGGAAGTAGTTTCTACCCGGGAATGTATTCATGTTCAAACCACATACACCCAATACCCAAGCCAGTCAAACTGAAGGTAACAATACATGAGCGTAACAGGTCATCTCGCAATGGACCCTCCTAAATGTGATCTACATGTATTGTCAGTTATCGTATTTTGACGGAACGCGATTCATCAAAATTGGCCTTGTATCATTTTGATCAAAATGACCCAGTTTTATCCCCTGGAAAAATGGGATGGCAGTCCATTAGAAAAATCGTGGGAAAACGTCAGCTGGGGTTAAAACAAAACCAGCCGTAATGGGGCATGTTTTAATATTCACTGGAAACTTCTCAACTTTTATGGAAGCTGGATGGGAGTAAGAATGATTACATGTGATCATGGGGAATAAAGATTATTGCCACGAGCTACGCACCCCGATGAGTAAGACCAAGTCAATTTTGTTTACGTAAATCCATTAAGGTCTAATAGTTCAGCTTATGAAAGTTAAATTTGATGTTATTCGGTTGTACATGAAACCCATTGAGGAACATCACTATTTAATGCATTATTGTGGCTTTGTAGTTCAGCTGGCAGAGCACATTCAACACTGCACTAATTGCTATAGTATAAGAGCCACAACTCAAAAGCTTTGCCCCATAGAGATCAAACTTGGCGCCCCTGTTGTAAATCCACGCTGAATCAGCTTCGGAAATGTGCTTCAAAACAATTAATACATCATTATTGAACACAGAATTCAGTGGCAGTATGTTACACGATGTATTCCATAGTATTTTGCTGCATCTCAATTAGTGCATACTCCAATTAAGGTGATCATTTGTGAAAGGTAAATTGAACGCACTCACTAGACAGAAGGTGAACACGCCTAATGAGAAACACATTTCCAAAGCCAAGCCAACTTATTCGGAGATTCACGCTGTTTGCGCAGTTATGGGTGGTGATGGCTAACTGTTATTGCCTTCGCGTATTTGAACACTCTTTGATTGTTTGTGATGTAAATGACGATGAGCGCCGTTCTCAGATTGATACAATGTTCTGTCTCCCACAGGTGTTTCGTAGCTGATGACTTAAATGTTCTGCTTTTGCTCCACAAAGTCCTCGATTTGGTCTGTCCGCCTGTCGCTTTTTGTGGCCAAACCGAGGAATATGTTTCACCATTGGTTTGCTCAGTTGTATCTCCGTTCTTCCCATGTATGGGGTTGCACATCCATTCCTAAATTCGTAAACGCAACTAGATTAGGTGGGGAAACGCGAGGCTTGCTTCACACGATGGTATTGTTTTCCGGTAGGTCGTAGTCAGAACGATGCTCTTTACGGCTTGATCCGTACAACTAGGACACAGTTGAGAGGTCTGTTGAGTAATCTGTAGATATCGTAGCCTTTGTAAGATAACTGTAGGATAGACGCTGCTTTTGGAACTGCAATGACTTTGGTTTTTTTGCGGAGGTATCTGTGAGTGTCTGAAAATAAATTGTTTAGAATATCTGTTGGCATCAAACTTTTGAGCACCAAGCGGCACTTTTCTTCCAGCGTGCCGGCTGTACGAAACTTACCTACCCTGCGGAACATTGTTCAATCAAGGTTGATTTTGCGCCCTGTGTACAGTACGAAATGAGTTTCATTTCGTTTTTTCAGGATATTCGCCATTTTGTCTTTGTAGAGTGATTCATCCAAAAAAGCTACTCCCGAGCCTTCGTTTGATCACAGAAGTAATTGGTCTGGGTTCCATCTCAGTTGGTTGACTTCTTTTACTGGTCTCTTCTCAGTAGACATTCATCTTTTGTGGTGCACGTTTGGTACATGTGCTCCAAACAATAGTTTTACTTTGAACCGTCCCGTAGCATCCTCACTCGTTGGATCTAGGCTAGACATTTGTTCGAAGAAAGATTCGAAGCTGGTGTAGCAACTATCCCGATTACTTGAGCTGTCAATCTAGCACGATATTAGCTGCACACGGCTACGGGCAGCAGAACAAACCCCAATGGGATAACCTTGGTTATCATAATTTCGTCGTCCCATATAATGCAATATATATATATATATATATATATATATATATATATATATATATATATATATATATATATATATATATATATAAGTTCAAAGAATTTTATTGTTGGCTCGAAGGGCCTGAATCGTTTGTAATGGAAAGTGCACTTGCTGGTAGAGCATCTGCCCGGTATGCGGAGGGTCGCCGGTTCGACTCCGGCTCGCGGCGTCCGACTTTTCGATGTGAATGCAAGTGGATTTTCCATTACATATATGTAAGTACATAAAAAACGATATACAGCCAGATGAGCAACCGAGAACAACAATACAGAAATTTATCCGGTACATCGGGACCGTGTGGTTATAAACGGTCTACTTAACAAGAAGTCAAACGAAAGCGTAAATCAGCAATGTCACGGTACAGATAGTACATCAAGAAGCTTCCTAGCCAACATGAAATACTTGCTTCACTCACAGAATAAGAAAATAATCTACAGCTAGAATATACAAAAAAGTTAGCAACGTCAAAGTACAAATAGTAGCCGTTGAAAAATGACAAAAGATACGTGTGCCAACGTGAAAGAATGAACCTGGAAATAGCTTTGTTCGTACACCCCGTACTCTGTGGTTTAGCATTGGAGCGCGGTAGCGGCGTGTCTCGGGGCGGGAGTCCGAATATCTTACGGGCGGTTGTCAAATTTAGGGACGAACTTCAGTGAGTCTGTCTCACTATGGAAATGTACAATATTAGGACACCGGGGTCAGGAAGTTGAACGTAGAGAGTTCATGCACAATACACCATAAAACAAATCTGTACTGTCTGTGTATGAGACCGAGAACGTAGGTCATGAATACTCAAGGTTCATGATACATGTGCACTCTACTCATGAGTAGAACAAATAAGAATGTCATCAGGATACAAAATACAAAAAAAGTTACTTACACTGCCCGCGGGATCAAGTAATCTCACCAACCATATTCGTAATTGAAACGTCACCTTCCAGCAAGAAAAACTGTCGTAGATCTAGTCGGTGAATACCGAAGGCAGTGTGCGCCATTGTTTCTCTTGTTCGGTCGTCGTGTCCGAAGGTGGTGTTCTCCACGATGCCTTTCGGCCAACTTCCCCAGCTAGGAGGACTAAGTCGCCCATCTGGAGGTCATAATATGTTTTTATCAACTTTTGCCTCTCTTACAAAGTTGTTAAGTAATTCATCAGCTAACGTGCCCAAAACGCATCGGCTATGCCATGTACCTGACGCCATCTGTTCAGATTAGTGGTTGATAATCCAGGAAATGAGGTAGGCGCCCGTCATAGAACAATTAGGCGATCAGGGGTTGATACACTAAGATCTTCCGAATCTTCTGATAATTTTGTGAGTGGTCTGTCGTTCGGTATCCTTTCTACCTCACAGAGCAACATTATTACTACTTCAGTGGTTACCAACTAATCACTTAGCAAGGAGGTCGAATTCCGACGGACCGTTCGTATCATTCGCTCCCATGTGGTACCTCGATGACTTCCCTTTAGTGGATCAAAACGCCACTCACAGCCTTTATTTGTAAGTGCCGTTGATACTATATCCTGGTTCCATAATTCCAATCAAAGCTTCAGATCTGCTTCGGACCCACATAAGTGAGTGCCATTGTCGCTGTACACGGCTCGAGGAGCCCCGCGCCTCACGGCGAACCGCGAAAACGCTGAGAAAAACCAATCTGCATTCAAAGTTTGAGCTACTTCTAGATGTAGGACCCCCATTGTTAGAAATGTGAATATACAATCGTCGCGCTTTTCTGCTCCTCTCCCACGATTCGTTGGTAGTGGCTCAAAGCAGTCTAAACCTGCAGCAGTAAACGGATTTTCTCCTAGCAACATTATGTCATCAGGGAGAGGTGCCATTACTTACTGCCCTGGTTTAGCACACCAAATTTTGCAGTCAAAACACTGTAGCACTATGCTCTTAACTGCGGAGTGCCCGTGAACAACCCAGTACCGCTCTCGCAGTGCTGAGAGTACGTGCAACAGACCTGCGTGTCCGTTCGTTTCGTGGTAGTATTGTATTAGTAAATTGGTGACGAAATGGGTCCCAGACAACGTAGCTGGGTATGTGGCATCAAATGGAAGGGGAACCCATCGTAAACGTGCTCCATCTTTTACCAACCCAGCCTCTTTGAATGGATGAAGAGTCTGTAGATGACCTGGTAGCGCGAGTGACCTAGAGCGAACCTCTGGCTCTTCAGAAATCATATTTGGCCTAGTATCGAAAATTTTTCTTTGTACTATACGAATTATATGAATTTCCGCTGTGTGGAGCTCTGACAGTCCCAAAGGCCCCGTGGGATGAATATCTTTAGTACTAGTTTACTGTGTAAGCTACAAAATATATCGATGCAGCCACGCGATTCGTCGCAGCAGAACAGGCCACGATTTGATTTTGCGAAGTCTTCGTATCCATCCATCTGGGGTTAATACCTGGGCAGCGCTTACATGCACTTGTTAACCCAATTTCACCTGAAGACTGCTTGGGCCATGCAAGTAGGACTTTGCCTTTAAACTTCCGACCCATAAAGCCAAAAAGTATAATGACCTCCTTAGATGAATAGCCCTTAATATGAGATCCGCTGGACTGTTTTCACTATCTACATATAACCATTGCTCAGGGTGAGACAGTTCGGGAATTACTGATCAGGCCTGACTCAAATCAGGCCTTTATGGTTCTTATCAGCTGAATCGCTATCTGTGAGTCTGTCCAGAACGAAACTGAGTCACTGGACAAAGAAAGCTCCTCTTTAACGAAGGTAACCGATTTTACTGAGACCACAGCAGCTGCGCGTTCTAACCTAGGAACAGTCATTGACTTCAGTAGAGCCAAGCTTGATTTAACCAGTACCAGTACGTATTTTGCCTTACAGTCGCGATTTATGAAACGTAAGTAGACCACTGCTCCGTAGCCCACTTCGGAAGCATCGCTGATGGCATGCAGTTCTGTTCTGTGGTTTTCTCCACCTTTTTCTGCCAGGACACACCTCGAAATTCGAAATTTCCTTATGAACTGCATCTCTTGATAACAAGTCTCCCAAAAAAACCTTCTTTAGATATCTTCTCCTCCTACTTGGCTCCTCTTCGACATAGATCTTGGAGGAAAAGTTTTACCGGTAACAAAATAGGGACTACCTATCCCCGTGGGTCATATAGTGAGGTAACATAGGCAAACAAAATACTTCGATTTAGCTTTCCCACCCAAGATGAGACATTAGATATAAAACACACGGACTCGCTCTCTAATTTTGCTTCAAGAGTCCGCCTCAAGTTTACCGGCTTTTGACCAAGGTGCAGCGTCTTAGCTTCCGACCTCGGCAGGTTTCCCAGTGCATTTGGTACGTTGCTGGAAAACTTGGTGAGGTTGAATCCACAAGATGACAGTATCTGGCAAAGGATTTGACTTATTCTTCTTACGTCTTTGGGAAAGGATATGTTCAACAAGCAATCGTCCACGCAGAACGCTTTCTTTGTCTGTTCAGCCATGACGGGGTCGTTGGTAGTCATGCAGCGATCGATGGTGGTTTGTAGGACCAAGTTACAGCCTGGCGTAGACAAGGTTGCACCAAATGGATCAGAAGTCATGCGACACACTTTCGGGTTAGTTGTTAAGTTTCCATCGGGCCACCAGAGAAACCTCAGACAGTTGCGATCGTTTGCTAGCACCTTCACCTGGTCCAGAAATTCTTATTCACAGCTTTGCCAGAAATAACTTTTGGGGCCATAGTTGTAGAGCAACGCGGTCCATGCTACTCATGAGTGGGACAAGTGAGAATGTCATCAGAATACAAATCACAAAAAAATTAATTTACCGCTGGCCTGTGGCTCGGTGCAGCTAGTTTGTTTTGGAGAAACACAACAGTTGAGACAGCAAGATAACGCCTCTAGTCGCAATCGACTCAAGTGGTATGATGACAAATTCCTGCCGTACGTCTACGGAAAGACAGGAAATGATAATACCATCAGATTTTGCCAGTCGATTCCTTCCGTGCGCATGCGTTTTCCGAATTTCACCGGCACAGAGGTCCATGAACCTAGCTCAAGAAGCCAGGATGTGTTCATCGACGTCCAGTGACGCTTTCAATAACAGGGGAAAGTTATGTGATACTGACGTTGAATTCCTCACTGTGACACTCGACTAACTTATCAGACCTTTTGCGGTCGGGAGGATTTTTCAGCACGCAGATATTAATAGTATATCACAGGATAAGTGTACATTCGCGAAGAACATCAATATTGTATGTTGTGTCGCGATTGTGCACTTCAGTCTCACGATGTTGTTCAATTTCTCTTTCACAAGTGGGGATAGAGAGAAGACATTTTAGAAATTGGAAACAACTTTTCCTACAAAAAATTTAAAAAACGAAGGTAATACCTCTAGTTTGCACAATGTGCTATTGTTTACTGTACTATGAATGAAAAAGAATCAGTTCTAAGAAATAATTCAGTGGCTGTAGAAACGGGCTTCTCATAGCACTACACGCGGTTGCTATGGTACGGTGAGTGATGTGCATTGCGAATTCCTCGTAAAAAAATAAAATCTCACTGAATTATCTCCTCGCGCCCTCAATAGTCTGTCCTTGTTTTTCGCCAAATAATATTATTACCGAACAAAAATGTTTAAGTCAGACTATTTGGCTCTAACGTGTTGTCATGTTTGTCTTAGATCTACTGCACAAAGCCTACTGAAATCGATTTGGCTGCCAAAAGGGAAACTGTTCTAAATATATACAAACCAGAAATTTAATTTGAACCCTTATTCTCAATCATAATGTTTCAGTACTAGTATATAAATCATCAGCATTTCATTGATAATGACATCAGAAGACTTGACTGTCTTCATAATCGGATGGATTATCACCAACGGCAATTTCCAATTAAATGTAACCATTCCAATAGTCGAGGACATTCTCTGTCCGACATTTTGTGACAACGGCGTTCTAGTCGCTTTCAGGCTGTCAAGCTACGAAATGTAGCAGATTATCGTGTTGGTATTCTGGTTACGAAACGCATGGACTGGGGGAAAGGACTTCATCAGGAGTGCAAATTTATGCCAGATGAACTGAAGGCAGAATCATGAGCAAAAATATCTGTGTATGAGGGTAAATATAATCTTTTTGGGGCGTCATGTGGCTTTAATTTTTGCCATTCTGTGCTTAAAGCCATTCATGAGTGATCAAGAACTATCTAACACAGCAGTGACCACACAATAGCACAGTTCGACGCTGTTCGTGTTTGGTCAAAGGAAAAGGATCACTTTTGGCAGTACGATATTTAAAGTGTCACTATATAATATCCATATTACTCCCCCTCTTGTTCAGCAAAATACATCAAAATAAGGCCCACAGCTGCTCTATAAATCAAAAGGAATAGTGAGCTACCGCTCACATCGTCTATCTTCCTACAATGACAATCTGTACATCATAGTAGGCGATTTTAATCGTGCTTCAACTCAACCCCTTATAGCGTTTTTTCTAACTGACCTCTGTGTCTCTCCAACCAGAGGCAAGTCCGTTTAAGACGGGATTATCGCCAATCATCCTGTATTATTCCCTCTTAAGAAGCGCGCACATGTCTCAATCAGTGACCACTGTTTGCTTCTCACTCTTTCAGTCAAACCAACCAAGTGAAAATCCGTCTCCGGAATTTTCCACGTGACAGTATTGTTCCCCCACAGAAGTCCCTTTTCATGCATCCTCATGATTGTCTTTCAAATCGTCGCTAAATAGCAGAGTCAAACGTTTCCTAGATCAATTTAATTTCAACGTGTACTGCCCCTTAGAAACCTTCTTTCTCTGTAACGGCCATGCCTCTTCTCCAATGCTGAATTCCTCAAGAAGACGAAAGGAATATTTCCACAAAGCGCCGTATAATTCTAAAGTGAGATACATGTCTTTTTGATAAAGAAAGAAATCAAACGCTAATTCGTTGTATGCTAGTCAACTCCTATGTAGCCACAACAGTAACCAGTTATGGCAAGGCATTCGGCTGCTGTGTGGAAAGAAAACGAAACAACGGCGATTTGCGGCGGACGTTG